>OZ012679.1:145059240-146259240 GCA_963942445.1 Argyra leucocephala
GCTTATTTTTTATTTTCATTACATCTGTCTGTATGCAGATCAAATGTTGTCTGCTTGACAAAAACTTGTCAAATAAAAATTATTCAATTAACTTTAATTGAATCATTTGTAAACTAGCCCCAAGGCTTGTTACTTCCAAATAATTGAATTATTTTGAGATAGTTCTTTTATACTGATTGTTTGAAAAGTATAACAAATTTTTACATGTAATTTTGTGTTTGCTACACACGAGGAAATGCTACACAGTCTTATAACGAACAAAATATAACTGTCAAAAATAATAAGTTAATCGAATCAAGTTTAATTTTTACCTCGTGAATAGACCTATTGTTTTTTTTATTTTTCATTTTTATTAAAAATATGGGTTAATTAAATGCAGTACCTAATGCCATAATCCAATTACAATTTTTAATTTAAAAAATCGAAAAATACATAAATCTATTTATATTATATACCCCTATTATCTTGATTTAATCCAGTGTTAGAAAAATTATTCCAAAAAAACACCATTAATAATTTTTAAAATGTTGCAAACATTTTATAAAATCGATAATATTATTAAAATATGCTGGTGCAATGTACCTGACTGTATTAATGAATAATTACTTACCTAAAGAGCCTACCCTTCTCTCTTTATCACTCACTAATAATTATTCACTATTATATTACATATTTTACACAAAAAAGAATACAACGTGAAAATGATTTGTCTCTAATTCGTTTACTGAAATTAATACTAAAATATATTATATTAAATAAAAACATAATTACCATTTTAATATTTATACGATGAACCTTTATTTGTCGTCATATATACAATGAAAACGATTCAAACTAAAAAGGTCATTACATAGTGGGTTATACAATTGTAACGTTAGCATTAAGTAAAGTGAGTATAATTAAGTAAAATATAGTTGAGTAATCACGTTTATTTTATTTTTTATTTTTATTCTTCTCATTAACATTAAACACTAAACGCTAACGACTCACCATTTTAATATTACTCTTTATTTTCATACATAGGTATACTTGTATGTATACATACCTCCCTCCCTCAACATTTACATTTATTTCTACTCAAGTATTTATTATATAGAATTAGTATATACAGTTTGTTGCTAAAATACTTGTACATACTTATTTATGTATATCTATGGTACTTATAGTGAACATTTTAATAAAATAGTGGGTGGTTAGGTTGGAGTACTAATGTAATGAAATGGATCCTTGAAATATCACACAATAAAATATTTATTAAAATGTTTGAAAAGGAAAAATTTTTCTTAACTTTATAGAACTACGTTCGGCTGTTTTAATCAAATTAAAAAATTAAATAATTAAAATTAAAAAATCCGAAAAAAATGTATGTATGTATTTACTGTTTTATCGATTTAATGCAGGATTGTATGTTGTAGTAAGGTAAAACCGCCTATTACTGGCGTATAGCTTATTACCGGCTAATTATTTTTAAATCTTAAAAACAAGCAAACGGCCAGTTAAATTAGGTAGGAAATGTTTTATTTTATTTTTTTGATTATTAAATTTTATATATATATAATGATAAAATTTACGTAGAGAGAGAACATTTTATTAAAGATATATTTAAAGTAGTATTTAAATTAGGTTTTTCTTAGTAAGTGACTTAAGAATTCTATATATTTTCTTAAGGTGATATTTCCATATTTATAGCAAAATTTATATTTTTTTAAAATTATACACTAGTATTAATATTTTTTTCTATTCTAAAATATACTTTTTTTAAAATAAAAATATTTTTAAAACTTTGAAATAACTAACTTATTTAGTGCTCGTATTAGGATTATATTAAAATCGAGCATCGCCTATTACCGACGTATATTGCCGGTAATAAAATTGTTTTAAAATTGAGAAATTCTTAATACCGGCATATACAAAATTTATATAAATATATTTGAATATAAAATATTAGTACTTCTTATTAACTTTTTTCAAATGAGTTTTACTATTTAAAATATAATTTTTGCTACAAAAAATATGTAAATAGATCATCTCAACAAAATGGAAGCAGTATAGTTATATGCAGCTAGTAAAAAAATCGGCATACCAAGAACAACACTAAATGACAACATTTTGTTAAATTATGAACCGGATAAAAGAATGGCTCTTCAAAAATATTTTATAATGAAAAAAAAATTGTTGGTCAAAGGGGCAATAGAGATTGGGTACATAGAATTTCCGATTACAAAATAGCAATTTGTTCATAGTGTTGCTACTTTAATTAAAAATTTTAAAAGCCAAACAATTTTAAAAATGGCATTTCAGGAGCAAAATGGTTTGGTCCAATTTTTCCAGAACTAACTCAAAAAGTTCCACAAAATTTATCGAAAAGCCGCTCTTCTTTGACTGAGTGTGCCATTATAAATTGGTTTGAAAAATATTTAATAGAACAAAACTTGCTAAACTTAAATAAAAATTCGGCATGAATTGTTAATTGCGATGAAAAAGCTTATTTTATGTTTTCAAAGGAAAAGTGTGTTTTTTTTCAAAAAAGGTTCTAAGCTAATACAATAGAATAGCCCATAATGAAAATTAATATATAACAGTACTTATAATGACAAGTGCTGATGGTAAAATACTCTGTCTAATTATTTTTAAATTCATACACAAGGTATTGCTAACACAAATACTAACAAAAATGCCCAACTATTGGGGTTTAGGTCGATCGTGAGTGGATGAATGACTTCAGAAACTTCCGATACCGTCCACTTAATAAACTCGTTGTATATTTTATTTTTATCGCTCAAAGGAAATTTTTGAATTTTTGAACTTCTATAGAATTTTACGACTAACAGTTTTATGTCAGCAGGGTTTTTTCTCAAAATTTTTAATGCAAGAATAGCTTAAAAGTAAAAAAAAATTTTCTTTCGATTTCTAAAGAATTAGAACGTACAAAAAAATTTAATAGTATATTTTTTACCTTACTGCGAAAGTGCACTTTTCCACTCAATTATTTTGAAAATTTAGAATAAGTATATTGGTAATATAAAAGTGGACGGAATTAGGGGACTGTTCAATTAATGAGGTGCCTGATTCCATCCATGTGTTATTAGACTAGTTTTGAAATTGAATCATATTATTTATTTATTTTAGGTTAAAAACCTAATTAATGAATTTTGCATTAAATTAAAACAATAAAGAACTTCTTTTTATAAAAATTATAAATAACGTCTTTTAATGTTCAATAAATCATATACGATGGTAATAGGAATGGAATCGCTGGTAATACAATTTTTTGAAATTTCATACGCCGGTAATAGGACAATTTGACTGGGTTTATTAAAATTTAATAAATATCAAAAAAATATTATTTTTTAATCAATAGTTTGTATTACAAATATGTTCTTAAATGTTCGATCTGTAATAAAACTCAATTTTTATTTTAAAATATAGATTAAAATAAAATTTTACAGAAAAAATTAAGTAAAATAACTCTTAACATGCCGGTAATAGGCTACTTTACCTTATATACAGTATATATGCAGTCACACTCACATTAGAAAGCTAAAGTATTTATAATATAAGAATGTTTAGTAAATTATAATGCTACAATTATTCTGTGTAATCAAAATCAATAACCGCTTATGTCGAGATAAGAAAGAATTGAGTTAGTAACACCATTATTTTCGTCTTATTGCCTTTCATATACACACAAAAATTGAAGTATTAACCTCTATTAGACTCTCTAAAGATATTTAAGAAAACATAATCGCTTAAGTCATTAATATACCAATTTACACATACAATAAAAGCGTAAAATGACTTAAGAATTATAATAGAGCCTTTTTTTTTAATACAATTTAAGTTTATATCGACCTAAGTTGTTATTGCATATCGCTTATAATAACATACATTCACCATATATATGAACTTCAACAAGAACTTATATCGAATTAAGCGCTTATTGCTTTTCGAAAATAATATTTTATGAAAAATTATTTAGAGTTAAGCACTTACTGTATTTTAAAAGTACTGCCTTTTGGAAACTTATGTCAAAACAACAGAATTATAGAATTACTAATATTTTAAAATATAATAGTATTAGTGTCAATACGTAATTTTACCGGTACGCTATAGTTTGGGATTAGTGGGACTATTTTTTGTCATAAATATGAATTGAAATGAAATTTTAAAATTGTTTTCCCGAAACGGCTTCTGCATAAGTCAATTACCGTTATCTTTACAATGGACAAAAAATTGTGTATGTTAAAAACAATAATTGAGTATAAATATATAAGGTGATTGCAAACAAATGAGTACAGTGATTGTCCATTTCAAATTTACCATTGAAATATATATAAAGAGGTGGATTTAACGTAAATCAAGTAAATTTAACGTAAATTTAAAAGGCTTTTAATCTTTATTCAGCTGGAAAGGTACCCACGTAACATTTTATTGTTATAAAAACAAAATTAGTGCTACAAGACTTCCATATGACTCCTGATAAGCACTAAGGGTGTTATAATGATGTTTTTATGGGAATAATGTGATTAATATTGCTATAAGAATGTTCTTATAGCAATTTGCAGGAGTTGTTATAATGGGATTTTCCGTAAGTGGTACTGCAATATTTTTATAAATCTAAAAGTGCGTAATCCTATATTAAGAGTTAAGGTGTTGTTATAAGAATAGAATTGCTAGAATAGCAGTAGTGGTGTTATTATTTTACTGTATTCCTATAATGTTACTAACAAACTTACTGTAGCTTTTAGATAAATATTTTGCGACGGCCATTATTTTCTACAAACGAGGTAAATTTTTTTTAAATAAACAAAAACTGAAAAGTATTATTTTGCATTCTTTTCGCAAAAATATCATTTTTACTTAAAAGAATAATTATTTAAATATCAAATTTGATGTTATGCATTAATTGACGTACATTATTAAATATTTTAAAAATGCAATTTAAAAATATATTTTATTTTATTTATTTAAAAATTGGTTATTTTTAGAGGGTATTGTATTTTTTCGAATTATTTTTATAATAAATATCAATGAAATTTCATTCCCAGCCAAATTTTGCATTTTGGTCACAATAATTATAAATATTAATACAAATATTTTTGACCGAAAAATATTATTTATTAGTAAGATATTTTTCATATTATTAACTAATATCTATCTCCCTTTCTCAGGAAATAAATATAAACTCCATAAAATTATTATTTGAAAATAAAAAATAATACCTTTCTCACTCTCGCATAACATAAATTATTTCAAATGAATATCATTTCAAAATAAAAACATATACACTAATACACGTATACTAATCATGTATAACAATATTACAGCACTTGCTCCGGTGCCTTATAGGATTCTCCATTTTAGTGCTATAACGTATTTATAACCTTTCGCAGCAATTGCGGAGCACTCAAATTAACACTAATACTGCTATAAGAATGTTTATAATAGTGTTATAAGAGTGCGCAAGAGTCTTATAGCAATAAAATTGTTACATGGGTACACCTGTACCTTTTGCATTTTACTTTTTGAATATTTTTGATGCACATTGACTTACAAACTTGAATCTTTGTGACAATTAATTTTTCATCAATATTTATATTTTAAAACTTAAATTTTAAGTAAAAACAATAATTTGGGGGGTGGGTAAACCAGCAATTTATTTTTATCTACGTGGTAAAGTGTACCTATAATGCATTTTATATGAATTTTTGTGTTAAAATAAGAAAATATTATTTTTTATATCACAGAAATAATTTATTATAACAATTTTTCTTTATATATACATTATTTTACATTTTTCATTTCCATAAAGTTTATATAATAAATAACGGTACTTGGGTATCCAAAAGACAGTTTATCATCAAAACATGAAACAAGAATAGTTCTAATGATCCAAGTGATAATTTTGTTATAAAAATGAAATAAAATTTTTCTGAACCTGAAACGTATAATGTCGTGAGTAGGGACATGGACAAATTAAAAATTCTAACGGTAGTTGGGTACCCAGAAGATGACTCATCATCAAGATATAAAATAAGAATAGTTTGGTACCTAATGATAATTTTGTGATAGAAATGAAGTAAAATTTTTCGGAACCTGAAACGTATAACATTGTCAGTAGGGACATGAATAAATTAAAAATTCTAACGGTAGTTGGGTACCCAGAAGATGTCTGATCATCCAACCAAACATAATACATATAGCTCGGTGCCTAATGCTGTATTTTAAAATACTATAAAAATGTATATTTTTTAGACCTTCTTTTTCCTAAAATAGCGTTACTTCCAAAAAACCGAATAGATTCCCACAAGTAATAAAACTAAATTTAAGAGTAAAAGTATAACAAATACAAAAATAATCACAAAAATATAACAAAAATAGTAAAAATCATAGTAAAATCCATACAAATTGTTTGAAGGTACAGGTGTACCTTTCCAGCTGCGAGCGAGGGTTTTCAATGCCAGCTGAATTAAGGTTAAAGCCCGGAAAGAATGTCGGATGGCAGATTATCTTTGGAGATCATCGTCGAAATCAATATAAATAAAGTCATAGATCCACTATTGATTAACGGAAATAAATAAATATTACGGATGTACAAGCAGGCAATAGCTCTCATCATGTACATAAGTAAATAAATAATAAATATCATTATTCTTTGAACACTTATCTTGCGTAAAGCTTACTCTTCTATATTACATTTCAAGCAATCTAGTAAATATCAATACTAAAAATTGTAAAATATATACAAATATAATATTCAAAAACTTTCATTATCTACTGTGTTAACAACCAAACACTTTTTAATTCATAATATTTAATTGCATCATACACAAAATAATAGCGAAGCTCACATAAAAATTTTGTAAAGAAAATAATGTGGTTTTTACATTTCATATTATTAAATCGCATATAAAAACAAAAATCCTTTTATGTTAAATACGAGAAATTAAAAAACAAAAAAAAAAAACACAAAAAAACAAAAAATCAAGAACTTTTCTACTTCGAAAAACAGATTTTCTTTATTTTTAATTTGTGCTCCCCCACATTACCAAAAATAAAAAAAAAAAAAATCCCGAAATAAAATAAAATTTTTCATTCATATACAATGAGAGTGAATTTAAAAACGATTAACCTTAACTTTCTTTAAGTGCTTACGAATAATTGTACGTACATAATGTAATAAGTGTTAGAGCGGCAATGAGACGGTAAAGGAGGCGGTAATAAAACAAAAAAAAAAAAATAGAAGATAATTGAAACAACTGAAAATCATTACACAGCTTTAACTTTTGTTTAATAAGGCGTTAGAAAAATTATCTTCTGAATAAAATGTAAAGAAGCTTTTGATATCTCATTAAATCCTTTTTCTAAGGATTAAAAATCCTTTTATGGTTTTATATCAAAGTTTCACTTTAAGTCTTTGGATTTGATGAAAAAAAAAAATAGATATTTGCTTAGAACGTCAATTCAATTTTTTTTATCCAACAAAAAAAAAAAAATAAATAAATAAAAAACAATTAAAAAATTTTTTGTTTTTTTTTTTTTTGTTTATTTTCTTTTGAATGTGTTTATTTTAATTATAAAAAAAAAAAATAAAACAAAAATAAAATATAAAAATTAAGGAAATTTCAAATCATTTCTTTTTAATTAAATATTTTTTCCTTAATTTAATTGAAAAAGTTTTCCGTTTTAAAGACATGCATAAATTCATATTCATATAACTTAGTATATTATATATATATATATAAAAAAATTAAATTATGTTTTCATTAAGAGTCCTAAATTTTAAGGATAATAACAATTCAGTTTTTTCTTATTCAATAAGATGATATATATATATATATATGTATATGTTTTATTATAAAATTCTTGTAGTTTTAATTAAATTTTTATATGTATATCAATTTTATTAAAAATTGGATGAACTTTTTATAAAATTAAAAAAATATCATCAGTTCCGTTCGTATCATTGAGACTTATAATAATAAAAACTGGATGCGACATTGATAATTGAATAAAAACGACAAATTTCTTTTATAGTTATAAAATAATAAAATTATTTTTGCCCATGACGTTTATCAAATCTTTACACCGATACCTTTCTGGAAGAATGTACTAAGCGACATTTTGAAAAATGTTCAGAAAACGAAAAAAACTTCTCACTCACTGGTTTTATTTACAATTTTAAGTTATTATACTGATTTTAAAAGGATTTTCAATTACAAATATGTCTAGCCTTTTCAGAAAATTATATTTTGAAAGGGAGCTGTATTTTTGTCGCTTAGTTCATTTTTCTTACAACGATTTTGTCACTTAGTACAATGCAAAATGTCGCTTAGAACATTTATGCTTTTAAAAAAAAAGAAAAATAAAAACAATTTTGTCGCTTAATTCATTATAGTTTATTTAAAAATAAAATAAGGAAAAAAAAATTTTTTTTTTAGAAATATTTGCCTTCAATTTAAGCGTACTAAAACTACCAAAATAAACTTTAGAATCGCAACTTGATATAATGTTTTCATAGCAAGTTATGATTGTAATTACGGAAAAAGCAAATTAGCCGAACTTTTTACCAAATCTCTTAATCTCATCTCAAGACTTCCTAGAATTTCGGCTAATTTGCTTTTTCCGTAATTACAATCATAACTTGCTATGAAAACATTATATCAAGTTGCGATTCTAAAGTTTATTTTGGTAGTTTTAGTACGCTTAAATTGAAGGCAAATATTTCTAAAAAAAAAATTTTTTTTTCCTTATTTTATTTTCGACTTTTTAGTGAAAGAATAATATATTTTCAAAGAACAACACATATAATCAAATGGCACTAAAATTCACTCTAACGCAATTTGGTTATTATTGCTCATACTTCAAATGTGTAATTATATTTTATATTACTGTAACAAATTTTATAAAAATATGTATTTGGAGATTTTTGATTAGATACCTTTGAATTTTTTAATTTACGTATTAAAAAATTTTCACCAATAAAAAATTACGCACTTTATAAAAAGAAACCCTGTTAAATACAAAAAATATTTGACGTAAAATCGTAAATTAAATCTGAGAAAAAGTCTGAAATGTAAGCACTCATCCGACTTTATCTACGATAAAATTCGATTTTGTCCGACGTGTAAACGCTGCCTAAGCATAAATTGGCATATAAAAGTATAATATATACATGCATAAATCGAAATTGAACTTTTTTTACATGCGAGAAGAGTAATTTGTAACTGAGTGATAGATAACTGATAGGGTCAAATTTTGTTTTCTTCCATAAATAATGTTTGCATTTTATTTTCAATTAAACTAAACCATATGATTATGTATGTAACAAATGCAAACCCTATATGACACATGTACGTACATTTACATATACTTAGTCAGAGAAAGCGAAATAATAAAAGAAAGAGATTAATAAAAGAAACCAAATTAAAAACACAAAAAAAAATATAATGAAAATGATGATTGAAAATAATTGAAATTGAATAATAATAGAAAATGATTGAAATATAATGATAATGATTTGTATTGCCCACATTTATTTTCAATTCCTTTTTTTGTTTTTTTGTTTTTTGCTTCTTTACACCATAGAAATGTCAATAAATATAGTGAATGTAAAGAGAAACCAAATTTTAACTTTATAAAATATTCATATTCCATTATTAGTACACACACATATGTAAATTTCACCTTAGTTGAATGCAAAGAATATCTATAATCTATATTAACAAGAATACGCACTCCCATTTTACGACAACCTAATTTTTAAGAAATATCAAACCGAGCAAAATATCATTAGTTAAAAGAGGTAAAATTTACATTTACTTATCGTATACCAAATTTATTATGAGAGAGAAAAGGTACAAAACAGATGTTTGCCTTTTGCTTTATATTGTAAAGTAATTTTGCGTTCTCATTATTCTCCTTTGGATTTGCTTACGTTTCCTCCCATTATTTATATGAGGCAGGCTGGCAAAAAATGTTAGTTCTAATTTAGTTTGTTCCCTTATACGAGGATTAATTCTGACTTTTTATTATTTTAATATTTTCGTTTTAAACATTATTATTTTCGTATATACCTATTAAAAATATTAAATTATAATTACATTACAATAATATAAAATATTATTAAAATTTTTGTCAGTAATAATTTGGAGTTACAAACATTATTATTTTTTATTAATTATATTAGTAAACCTAAATATTTATTATATTGGTATTTATTATATTGGTATACGATTATCTATTTACAAGAATCTATTCACAGAATTTAAAGAATATGATAACGCTGTTTTAGTTAGGTCTCCTAAAAATCTCATGCATAGTTGATACAATTTAGAAAGTAATATTGTTAAATATTTCAACGAAAACTTTTTTCAAAATTATAAACTTTATTTATTTAATTTCAGCCAACTTTTTTTGTTACTCTCTTTTGTTTACTATATTTTTTCTTTTTCTTACACGTAAAATTCTTATTGTCGTCTATTTCTGACAATGTTTATCAAATTTGCATGTGAATTTGTGTGCAAACAAATGAATACATACATGAGTTCTTACTCTTTTTATGGATATACTTTGGTTAAATGGTTATTGAAATGGGTATTTTGTTGAATTGAAGCAAATTGAAACAGACATATAAAGTCCAAGGCAAGTTAATTAAGGCAAATATAAAAAGACAAATAAATTATGTAAATAAAAACAAACTCAACAAAATTAAATTCAAATATAATTTTAATAATTATAATATAGCTGTATTTCAGCTCCAGTTAAATTTCCTCTCTCTCAGGAACTACATCTTCTTCATCTTCAGTTTCTGGTAACTGATCTTCTATTTCACCCACGATATTTATAATTTCTTTGAATTCATTCTGATATCTTTTCGGAATTAATTGCTTTTTAAATAATAATTCAAAGTTTTTTTTCTTCGAATCCGATATGGGTAAGTTTGTAATATAAAATAATTCAGCTCCTTTAAAGTTTAGATGTTGTATCTGTTTACGGGTTCGACCCAATTCTAGAGTAGAATAAATTAGCTGACATTTGGCGTATTGAAACTTTGAATATTTTATATCACAAGATTCTTTAGAAAACATAAAAATATTAGCTTCCGATATTTTGAAATTGCATCCTTCCTTATTCTTTTTAATTTGCTTTCGAAAATATTTTAAGGTTTCAGTTTTCCAATGTCGAAAATCTTTAAATGTTAATGGAATCACCTCATATGATTTGGGATTTATTCTTGAATTAGCAATCATAGTGATCCATTCTGACGGCGTCCAAATTGTTCTTTTTTTCATAAACCTTTCAATATTTGCATGCACGGAGTCAACTGTGGCATGTAAGTGTGACCAGGAAGCAAAAAAATTAATTTAATTTCGTTAATATTTTTAGCTTGAGTCTTCAAAAACAATAAAATCATTACTAACATTTGGCGATTTTTATTTTCGCTAAGACAGCTATCACAGTAAAGAGAAATATTTGTAATATTTCCCCTTTCATCAACAATACTCAAATATCTATTTAGTATTGAGCAAATTTCTTTTGCTACTCGCATACCGTCTATTTCTCCCCAAAAGAAAATTGTAAGCAGTTTGGGTTCCGCTTTCATAAACAGTTTCATTATAAAAAGAATATTTTCTGGCATACTTTGTGTATGTGGAACATTCAGCACATTTTGCATATCAAAACTTACACACAAAAATGAAGTAGAAATCTTCAATCTTTCCTGGTCATCTTTGAATAATTTTAGACTGTCCTTCTTATCTTGTATATGTTGTAAATATTTTTGATTTTGTTGCTTATCTTTTTCGCAATTTTTGTTGGCTTCACAAAATGCATATTTTTGGGAACATGTATACTGATATTATAAGTTTTAAATATTCGCCGAAAAATGTTTTCTGAAACGTATTTCTTATCTTCTTCTTTCTCCTTTTCTCTATACACTCTGTATATGTTGGAAATGCTGTGGTAGTCTGATAGAAGGTAAGAGCGATTTGTTGATAGATATAATGTGAGGAGACTTTCGGCAAGTTTTTTATAAAACTATGAACTGATGCTGACAATTCTTGAGAAGTAACAATTAGTAGCTGAGCCCTTATTATCCTTCGATGTTGTATTTAAGCAAGATGATTTTTCAAGAGCATAAGTTATAACTTGACAGGAAATATTTAAGGTTTTAAGCAAATATTGTCTGTAAACTTAAAGTTTTTTCCCTTCAAAATTTATAAAAAAGCCAGCACTTTTTTTATAATTTAATGTATTTTGAACACTGTTGCTTAAATTTGAAGAAATTAAATAATATTTACAATAAAATATAAAAAATTTCAAAAATAGTTTTTTTGATGAAAAAAACACTGGCTAATAAACATTTTTTGCGTGTTTTGGGTTTTTACGACAAACCATATAATTGACTTTCCTTGCTATCTGAGCGGCAGATAAAATTTCAAACTTATCCATCTGGTTACAGAACTTTATAGCATGATCGAAAACAATGTTTATTTTTTTTTATTTTTTATAATATTTTTTTGAATTAGATGCACTTTTGCTGTTTCAAGTCCTAACTTTATACTTAATACTTCGTCAAAAACAGGAATGCTTAACAGACCTTCTTTTTCCTAAAATAGCGTTACTTCCAAAAAAATATTTTAGAGAATAGATTCCCACAAGTAATAAAACTAAATTTAAGAGTAAAAGTAGAACAAATACAAAAATAATCACAATAATAATAAAAAACATAGTAAAAATCATAGTAAAATCCATACAAATTGTTTCAAGGTACAGGTGTACCTTTCCAGTTGAAATAAGGGTTTTGGAATGCCAGCTGAATAAAGGTTAAGTCTTCTGCAATTAAGAAGTTTCTGCAAGGCGTAAAAACTCAAATCATTTAATTTCTCACCAAAAAAATACATGCTAAGCGCCAACAATTGTATGAAACTTTTAATCGGCTATGTACTAAGCGACAAATTGAAATATACTAAGCGACAGATTTTTTTTTTGTTTTTTTTTTTTGTTTGTCGCTTAGTACATTTTTGTTACTATAAATATTAATAATGTATTAAAATGTCGCTTAGTATAAATTTATTTTGCTTTAACTTTTTTTTGTTATTAACATAGAATAATGGAGATTAGGCAAAACTGTGGGATTTGGTTTTAGCTTTAAGAATAATGTAAAAAGTTAATTTTGAAAATTTTGTCGCTTAGTATACTCTTCCGAAAAGGTATCGAGTCGTGATGAGACCCATTTTATGGAATATTCAAGTGAAGAAAATTTAAAATAGTAAGCTTGTAAAATCAATAGAAGATTATTCAAATTCATTATAATAGCCATAGAGTACTCAATACTCTCTTTGAACCCAACGATAAAATAATTAAGTTAATTTCCAATTTATTGTGAATTCCAAATCATATTGGCATCCATAATAATGAGATAGTTGACAGTTTAGCAAAAACCTCTTCAAACCAACATCATACGATAACCATCACCCTTCATACTATAAAGTGGTTAGAAATATAATAAATAAGAAAATATATTAAAGTGTTGAACAAGAATGAATAAACACGGACGATAGTAACAATCTAGAAAATATCAAGCCAAATACGAGATCTTGGAGAAAAATGTGAGCTTAATTACTAGCACAAATTCGACCGGATGATTACTAGAGACAGAATAGTACAAACTATAACTTTTAGCACATAAATTTATATTTGACACAACAATACTACCAAATTTTGCTTGTGGAGCAAAACTAACTTATTAAGCATTGATTAAGAATAATATATAGATGATTTATTTAGAGTAACGTGAAAAATTTAGATGAACTGAATTTTAGTCTTTATCAAATGATCAATGTAGTAGTGAGTCTCTCAATAGTCAATTTATACCAATTGCATTTGCAACAATTTCTTTTCTCATTTATACCTTTTCTATAATAAAGAATTAAACTGAACTGTATTTGAATGTTTCTCATAATTACTATATCTCCTCCACCTCCTACATTTATATAAACATTCCATAATTCTTGAATTTAAAATTTGTATACAAATTACAAAAACAACAACTTTTTAATATGAAAGCATCAGAAAATTCGTGCACTGTAGGTACAATATTATTAATTACGAAAGGAATAATATAAAATTTGTTTCTTTCTTTTTCCAGTTTTGTTTTTGTTTATTTTTATTTTATTATGAATAAAGTAAGGAAGAGCCTTTTTTCTACGATTTAAATAGAAATAAAATTTATGCTATGTTTGATATGCCTCATCTTATAAAATCTATAAGAAATTCTTTCATAAAAACTGATTTTGAGAACTGTAATAAAGAAATTATTAGCTGTGATATTATTAAAAAAATTGTTGACCAAGATGAAAAATGTTCATCAAAAATTTTACCAAAAATTGGACGTACTCATGTTAACCCCAACACATTTCAAAAAATGTCAGTCAAATTGGCTTTCCAATTATTTAGCCATAGTACATATGCAGCTATAATAGCAACAAATAGTACTGATCCTAATTTTTATAATTTAATGACTGATAAAGTAAATCCAACTGCTGACTTTGTTTTAAGACTTAATTATTTAATTGATTCACTAAATTCTTCAAACTTTAATACCAAAAATACATACAAACAACCATTAAAAGTTAAAAATACCCCGTTTTTGTTCTTAGAGGAAATGACAGTTAATCTTAAAAATTTAAAAGCTAAAAGTTCTAAAAAAATTTATTGTATTGATGGATTGATTCAAACGATAACAGCCGTATTATCGTTAGCTAAAAATGAAATAGATAATGAAAATGCAAATTTCTTAATGACACGCAGATTTAATCAAGATCCATTAGAAAATATGTTTTCGCATATTAGATCTGCTGGCGGTTATTGCAGAAATCCATCTGCACAACAAATTGGAATTATCTTTGCGAAGATGGTGAGTGTAAAATTAATTTACAATGATAATAATATGTCATCAAATTGTGAGACAGATCATGATATTTATTTGGATGTTGATATTAGTGCTTTAAGTTTTGACAATGATGAAAACTTAGAAGATTGCGAACCACAAATAGATGACGTAATTGAAAATTGCCTAGGGGAGATTCAAAAACAAAATATCGCTACAAATTCGGATAAAATACAAATTAATAAATTAAACCAATCAATAAATAATTTTGAAGAGTTGGCAATTAGATATTTTGCAGGATTTTGTATAAAAAAACGTATCACATTGCCATTCATGTGCAGATATATTTTTAAAAAATAATCATATTAAATCTTCGTACACAAAAATTTGATAATTGCGAAAAATTTTAATATCTATGCAAATGATCTTGGAAGCTTGTTAGCTCCAACAGACGAATATTTTTCAGAATCATTTCAATGGTTCAAAATATTTGAAAATTTTTTTATAAAAATTTTCATATTATGAATCTAAAAAAAACTATTGTGAAATTGTGTAAAGAAAATTCTAAAAAAATTTTAGAAATATTTAAAGAAGAACACGAAGAACACATATTAAAAGTTTTGGAGCAATTTGTTTTAGTGCTAATAAAATTTAGTTGTAAAAAAAAAATTGAAAAAATGGAAAAATTGTATACTCCAAAAACTAAAGTTAAAATAATGCACCATAATAAGAGTAACAAAAATGTCCAAAAGTTACTACTATTATAAACTTTTTCAATAACTAGTTTAGGTTAGTTAAAAGCTTAACAAAACTTAGTTCTAAGTTTACCAAATCTTATATGTTTGTTGAAATTTAGCTATAAGTTTATAAAAAATTAGTTACTAATTCAAGCTTTTATTTTTTTTTAACAAATCGTTTAATTTTTGAAAATAATGAATTTTTTAATTATATATTCTTTAAAATTGAAAATTTTATAATTTTTTTTGCCCTAAAATTTTATTTTATATTTACTGTATAATATAGTTGTAAGTACCTTCTTATTTTTCTATATTCTGCTTTAAAATTTGACTTTAAATTGAATTAGTATTAACGAACAGGGACCCCTAGTTATATATTATTTCATGTCTCATATTATTTCTTGAATTATCTAGTTTGTTGTAATATTTTGTGAAAAAAAGTAGTGAAAAAAAGTAATAAATAAAAACAAAAAAAATCCCTACCGCTTCCTCATTTATAATTTTTTTTATTATAAAATAAAAAAAAAAATTGCGACGCATTCAGACAACACAACCATCTTAGTTGGTCATCTTAGAAATAAACAATTAACCCATAAACAACAATATTATTCTCCTGCTCATCTTATCATAATTCATAATAAAATAAAAATAAACAAAAACAAAACTGGAAAAAGAAAGAAACAAATTTTATATTATTCCTTTCGTAATTCCATTCAAATACAGTTCAGTTTAATTCTTTATTATAGAAAAGGTATAAATGAGAAAAGAATTGATTGCAAATGCAATTGGTATAAATAGACTATTGAAGACTCACTACTACATTGATCATTTGTTAAAGGTTTGAATTCAGTTTCATACTTCATATAAAATGTGTTACTCTAAATAAATCATCTATATATTATTCTTAATCAAGGCTATCAGATATCTATTCGATAATTGTATGCAATATTCAAGAGATAAATATAGATATTTTAAAACTAATAGCACAAATAAATAACATACAGATGTCGCATGGCTATTATATAACAAAAATGATTGAATTATTTTCTCTAGCTGACAAAAAAAAACTTTGATAAGAACAAAATCATAAAAAAAACGACGTAAAAAAAAGAATTGTAGACTTGAAGAACTATGGTATGGTACAAATAGTGGTACAGACAATAAATTATATATAGATAATATTATGCTACACATAAATAACATATAGTGATTTCTTTGTGATTATTCTTTGTACCTTTCTTTCTTTGATTATTACTTGTATGGTACGATCACGAACAAGAACAAATATGATTGAAGCGCTTGCGTGATGCTGTATTTGTTATTTTGGGTACATTAAAATTAAATATGTTAAGCTGTTGTCACTTCAATGCCTCTATATCTTCTAGCCAAGTCACACAATGATTTTTCCGGAATACTTATATCGAATTACGATTTTTTTTTTAAATTTTTTTTTTTTTTATGTATAAATTTTTTTTTGATAAAAAACAAGTTTGACAAAAACACAACTAACACAAACAAGAATATTCTAAAAAATTTTAATACCAAAAATTAAATACAAACACCATCAAATGTTTTGCTCAGATAAAAAATAATAAACAATAATTTAAATGCGATTTTATTTGCGTCTTAAAAATTTTACTGTGTCCATCAATTTTATTTTCAGTGTTCATTAGAACTTGATAGAACAATTGCACGTCGGATAATTAAATTTTTTTTTTTTTAAATTGAAAATTATTAATGAAAATGTTTTTGTATTTTTGGTAAATTTTTATTTTAGCTTAGATAAAAAATATTGAATATTATCTTAAAAATAACACTATATCTTAATAACAGGTTATTCATATAGCAAAATAAGATCCCTACACAAAAGACAAAATTTATATGAAAATAAGATTTCATTTTTAAAGTTGCTCTCCCAGAGGTCAGGCTAGCAGATTTAGACGCATTAGTCAATCGCAAACGCATTGGTCTTATTATTTCTGTCTTTGATTTTATATTTTTTTTCTAAAGCTTTTATTATTTATGTTTTTTGTCTTTTGTGAGCTTTACTCATAGAACATCATTTTGTTATATGGGCATAGGACATTTATTTGTGCTAATAGTCTACATATTTTAAAGAATGATGATTAAACCGAGTATAGAATGATAATAAATTTCCTAAAAGCTATTGAACCATACAAAACAATTATGCTTGATTCACTGCCTCACAACATTTTATTCCGAACAATTTTTAAATACGATTGCAATTCATTGCTTCAGAATATTGTGTTCCAAACTAAAAAAATTCAAACAACTGAAATCGAATTTTAAAATTTTTGTTTATTTAAAGCTGGGTAAATTTTTAATTATTAAAGTTCAATTATTTAAAAATTAAAACAAAAAAAAAAAAATTATTTTATGCCTGAATGTTTTTTTGAATGTGAGAAATGTCAAAAAAATTAACAATTACATAAAAAAAAAAACATTGTTCCAAACTCAAAAGTTAAAGTTAAATCAACTTTTGTTCCGGAGAGTAAAAAAAATGTTCCGAACATTTTTGAGAATTGAGAGGATTCAAATTTTCATAGAAAAATATGGGGGCGCATGTGTTCGGAAGAAATGTTCTGAAGCAGTGAATCAGGCAAAAAACAACAAATTAAATACAGTCAATAAAACATGTTGGCTAAAAAATATTAAATGTTCAAAAAAATAAGAATGGAATAAAATAGAAAATAAAATATTTTATTTATCATGATTTCATATAATTATTATGTAAAAGAAAAATTGAACTATTGAATTATTTTATATAAAAAAAACAATTAAAACTGTATTCTTACAATAAAATATGTAATTAAAAAAATGCGAAAACCTAGCCATAAAAAAGCTAGAATAGCCATTTAAATAAAGTTATAAAAAAATTATTTTATTTAAGTTGCAATAAATTATAAAGTAAATTTATAATATCATGGCATAATTGATGACACGCTACGATTACAAAATTTGATGAACCTGTAATTTTATACAAAATTAAAGTTTATGTTGAGCCTTCGTTGCTTTTTAGGTTTTATAGGTTTTTTGAAATTATATAAAGCAAATCATAATAATTGTGAAATTAATTAAATAAAATTAAGGTTATAATACATTAGCTGTAAGGTGCCTATATATTACACATTAATATTGTATCAATACTGGACAATTAATTGATAATTAATTGATGAAAGAATGAGAAATCAATTTAGTAGCGTCGGTAAATTTTTATTTTCGGACAAACGCCACTTTTGTGTTTTTTGACTTAGGACTTGGTCCTTAGGTTTTTTCGAGATGCTCTTTCATTTTTTGTGACCGGTTCTTAATTATCTATTTTAGTTTTATAGATATGGAGAGGCGAGGTTTGGACATCTCCACTTTTTAAACGTTTTTGAGTACAGAATTCGGACATATCCAATTTTTTCGTTGATATCCGAAAATTTAAAAATTTAATTGGTCCACTTACATTATGACATTGTTATGGATGTGTCCAAAAATAATAATAAAAATGGTTTTAGAAATTTCGTTCATTTCTATATATTTTGTTTGAATAGTAGCGATTTCATATGGATATTTCTGAAACGACAAACATAAGCCGAACGTATATTGTAAAAATTATATATAAGGACAATGCATTTTAATATTTTTTCCAATTTTGTTAAAGTTCTGAAAGTGTTATATTTTTGTGTTGTTTAAAAAAAATAATAATGGAAAGGGAATCATCATCATCGCCGGCGTTGGCACCAACTGTTTTAGGGTAAGTATTTTTATTCTTGAAATTTATTTCTTGTAAAAATTTGTGTGTATGTTAAGTATGCAAATCGAAATTTGTAGCAGTGGGAAGGAAGATAATTCACGCGCAAAAAAGTCTGAAATCTGGATCAGCAGATTTTTCTTGCACATTTATATGCTTGTATGATATTTTTTATTCTAATTACAATATGTAATTACTATTACAGCGGATGATAAATACAGAGATCCAAATTTTCAACCTGAAACCAAATTTAATCGGTGACAATATTTTTAAAATATTTTAAGATCAGTTTACACAATAATTTTTCATAAATCATTGCTTGTTCTTTAGATTTAGAAAATAGTTTTATATATTCCAAAAATATATATAATTCCAAAAAAGGTGCAAATGCACCATCTATTTCAACTTTACGATAAATAAATATTAGTTTAGAACATTTTTATATTATTTAAAATGATTAATTCAATAAAAATATTTAGAATGTGCAAACAATGCATAGCCTTCATTGATGAAGAAAAAAATAAGAAAATCTGATTTATGGAAAAAAATATTCAGAAGAAATTACGAGAGGCTGTTTTATCTTATAAACATTATAAAAATGAAGATGTTTGACCAAAATATATGAACAAAATATATGACCTTGTAAAAATATTTTAACTTTTCAGAAAAAGATAGGCAAAATATTTTTGAAGCTTTTTGGGAATTGTCGGATAATGAAAAAACCAAATTTTACTTGAAATTTGTAAAGCAATGCCAAACGTCGCCGTACATCCAATGGCAAACACGTAAAATCGTTTCGATTCAAATATTACTTAGCTTCATCGCATGTTCCCAGAGTATGTCGACTTAGTTTTTACGAAACAACAGATGTGAAAAAGCTGTTAATTTAAAAATTAATTTAAAAATGAATAAATATTAAAAAAAAACAATAATAAAAATACTGTTTTTCTCTTATTTTATTCAGGGTTTTTTATATAGACTTATCTACTTTACACCACTTTAGTCAAAAAAAACTTGTGCCAGAACCGGACAAATCCCAGCAAAGTTCCGAAACTAATTTCTTAATTCTCCCTGGGATATAGCCAACAGCAAAAAAGATGGGTTCGGTTTTTTAGATCTATCTTCTTGAATCTTGGGCGTAACAGTCATAATAGTTTTATTTTTACCGCATGAAAATATACAAAGCTAATACTCAAATTAAAAAGAAACTTTTATCGGGCATTTTTTTTTTATTAAACTTTAAACTCGATTTACTCGAAACTATTCTAAAACGTTTGTCCGAAAATAGAAATAAACCGACGAGATATTAAAATTAGCTGAGTTAAAAAAATAACTTATTTGTTGTTAAATGTTTAGGAATGCTGAGACAATTTTTTTTATCTCATTATCTGGGATAGGCTTTTTGTGATTAACCGTATTAATGCAATTAATCATCTGAGTCTTCAAGGATATTTTTTGCAATCAAAATCAGTTGCTAGTAACATAGGTAAGCTGATCTTTGCGATAATGAGCATTGATCGAAAAAAATATAGGTATTAACGTATCACATCATTTAGTTAATCTTAAAAAGTGATAACAATTTAATTTTACAAAAAATAATATAATTAATGGTATTAGTATTTTATCAACGTTATTCATCCATATTTTCTTAGACGTATCGTGTCGTGCGATCGTGTCGTGCGATCTTGTTGAGATCGAAAATATCACTGAACTGATAAATGATCACTGAAGTATAAAATGTTCTATTGTTCTATCGCCTAATAAAATATCGCTTACATCGTCGTGAATTTATTAAGCTTATGTTCTTACATCAGCGATGCGTCTAAGAGAATATGGGTAAGAAATTAGTAGAGTGTAGTAAACAAAAATACTTAATATTTATTAGGTAGTATGTGAGTATAGCTTGTCTTATTATATTCACGAATTAATGATATAAAAATACAAAAATTCTAAGCTTACAAAATATTTAAGAAAATGTAATTAAATTGTGAAGACAAACCCTATCTATATATTTGTTATTGAATTTTCCATATAAAAATTATCCATATGTGTTTATCCAATAGCCCTAACGAACTTCTTTAATCTGGTTGAAGAACTTACCTGAAAATAAATAAAAATAAAAATTTTAATTAAAATTTAATATTGGATTATTACGGTTTATAGAACATAAAAATTTGTCAACAAATTACAATAGCCTTAAATCATTATATTTAATCTGTAAATTGAAAAATTTATGGTACAAATATCTGATGCCCATATCACAAAAAATTTTGAATTTTATCTTTTTAAATGAATGATATTTAAAAAGGGGCGTAGCGAAACTAAATATATCTCAAGGGTTAGTTCCTAAATCCATAATGGCTTTTGCCACAAAAAAAAAATCCACAAAAAACGATCCTTGTTATTGCTTTTACTTTATTATGTACGGCACTTTATGCAAAATTCTGACTTAGGATAGATTTTAGAGTTGTTCTTAAAATCAAAGTTCTACGCCTTTTACAGAATATTTATATAAATTATTTTTATACATAGCCGCTGGGGGAGGATAGCTCTTTTTTTCAGAATTAATTTGCCACAATTTTATAGATTTTTTTTGTGAATTTTTTTTTTTCTGGATTTCAATTTGGGGATTTGCTCACTAACCCATATTTCAAAAATTTTGTTGTCCCATATCAATTAGAGATTACAATTTGAAATTTCACCAAATGCATACATTTTAACATACAAAAATTTTAATTTATCAAATTATCGGAACTCACTAAAATACAGTTATATTTTTTTCGCCAGAATTAAATTTAAAATCATTTTTTTTTGTAAATAAATTATTATGTATGCGGTTGTTGGCCTAAGATAAATCAAAAGAAAAAAATTATATCAAGCTATGATTTTTTTTTTTTTTTTGTATTTTTATGCAAACTTTTTGTATTGTCTTTAAAATACAAACTTTAAACTATGTTAACCTAGAATTATAGTTGCAAGAATAAATTGAAATGATTAAAAAAAAATCATAATAAAATTGAGTACAGAATTTTGTTATCAAAATATCTGAACCCACATCACAACTGATTTTGAATATTATCTTTTTAAATGAAATATATTTAAAAAGAGACGTAGCGAAACTAAATATACTTCAAATATTTTTTATTTATAATTCAGCGGGCAAATATTAGTAAGACTTTCATTAATAAATTTGTGTGTTTAAATAAAAAAACAATAATGATAATTACAGCTACATGGGCGAACCACAACTCAATTTAAAGGGATTGATTTATTCAAAGGTACATGTTACAGTCAATTTTTGTAAATTTCTAAAAAAAATTACAGTTTTGGAATTTTTCCAAATGAATTTGATGATAACAACCAATTAAAATTGTAATAATTTACACGATATTAGATACTTTTTGAATTATTAAATAGATAGTTATATGGTTATAATAAAATCAACATAATTCAGGTAAATTAGATTTCAAATAATAATAACAATAATAATTTATCTATATAATTAATATTTAAATAATTTTTATTTTGTATTGGTTAATTTTGCGTCTAAATCAGAATCAACTAAAATGACAAATTTCATAATTTCAGAGTAGGAAAACCATTTTTAATTTTTTCTATATTTTTGCCTATAAGAAGAACTTAATGAAAAATCATGTAATCTTTATTACATTATTTAAAACATTATTTAAATTAATTAAATAATATATGTATTGTTATTACATTATATAAGTCATGTATAAGTAATTAAAAATTTTGCTATTAATATATCGTTATCGGTATAAGGTAGTATAATTATTATTATACTAGCTCTGTAACCCGTCATAAATGACGGAAGCAAAATAAATCCTAGTTTCTTTTTTTCGTTCATTAGATTCTTTATTCCGAAATTACAGTACTTATGTTTATATCACTTTTTAATTTTCTAAAACACATAAAAGAAATATTTTTTTTGTAGTCAAAACTTTGCCAATTTTTTTTTTTTTGTATTTTTCGTAGGCTGGTGGGGATCTTCAGAAAGATACAATGAGCCCCGTAGCTTTACACTGTTTGTAGGATTCTTACCTACTAAACCACCACACAAAAATAAATTTTTGAGTGAAGTGAGTTACGCACACAATAATGACAAAAATAAAAGGTAGAAACAATAAAGTAGTATAATGTATAATATTATACAATTCAAATATGCTGATACACATGTATATTATTCTGTATAATTTTAAGTAATAAGAATAACCTTTGAGTGAATTATGTTTTTTTTTTGTGTTAAATGCTGTTTGCCTTTTGGTTATTCTACCATATTAAACTATTGATTAAATTTCTATTAGTCCTTATTATTATAAATCAAAAAAAATGTTTGTTTTATTTAGATTATTATTATTATTTTTTATTTTTCCTTATTATTTGCGAAGAAGACTAACATTAAATTAAAAAAATATAGTTCATGCAATCAATTTTTCCTGCAAAGATTCAGCATGGTAGACAGGGATTAAAAAAAAGCACCAAAGCAATTTGTATATATATGCATTTGTATACATATGCAATTTGTATATGTGTTGGAGCGTTCCGTCGAACTTACAAACATCCAGATAAATGCAGAATAATATATATATAATTCTTATGAGAATTATCTCTTCAGGCATAAATCGTGGATATAAATAAATAATAGTAAGCACATTTGTAATGAAGATTGCAGTGTATTCAATATTACCCAGAAGTACTTCAGAAGACGTGTACAAATTAATTAACATGTATGATAACTGAGCAAATAATATATATCGGATTCTAATTTCACATGACACTTATCAATGCGTTTGTCAAATAGGTCAAACTATTTATTTATTTATTTATATATAGTCTACGAAATATTATTTATTTAAATTCAGGTTAACTTTTGTTTAATTATTAAATTTTAAATACTTGATTCTTATATATTATAAAAATAAAAATTTTGTTTGAGTGTAATTAAATAAAGCGTTTAAATAATTAATTTATTAGTATGTATGCATATTTCGAATGATTTCTTGGAATCTAATCATTTGTTTAATTTATTAATTATAAGTACTACATTATGTAAATAATATTTGAAATAAATGGATTATTTTAATAACAATAATAAAAATAATTTCTATAAATATTGTCAACAATTCACTTTAGTATTACTATCGTATCTATATGTAAATTGATTATTACAATCATATTGTTGTAGCCGAACGTGGTCGTAAATTGATTATGTTATTGGACTGTTAACACGAAAGTAAGTTGTGCTTTCAAATTTTACTTATGGAATGGATGTTGAAAAAAGTTTGAATAAAAATTCAATAATTTCGTTATCACTAAAATAAAATTAAATTTAAAATTTTATGAAAACGAAACTAATCACAATAAATGTAATTTTTTTATATTAGAATTAGTCAATAAACCAAAATTGTATTCTGTGTTTGGTATGTCAGGCCGGACTTTGAACAATACAGCTTGGTTAATTAACCAAAAGAAACTTATAACAAAAAATTTAAATATGTGTAAAATAATGTGTTTTTACAATTGTAAGATCAATCGCTAATTGGACGGAATCGGTACAGCTGCAGTATCTACATCTTGCGAATTTTTTCCAAATTTTCTATATTTTACTCAATTTTCTAATTACTCAATACATCTATCTATGTTTTTTTGTTTAGTACTTTTTGATATATCAACTAATTTAAATGCTCAGAACAGAATATCCATGCATTTCATTTAAATTTGCAAAACATACACAATTCTTTACAAGACTGATCAAAATAAACTATTATTAAGTGCGGGTATTTACAAAATATTTTATACCAAATAATAAATAATGTGTAATTAAAAGTGTAATCAAAAATGTTTTTATATTTTAATAATATTATTTAATACAACAATGTAATGTTAAACTCATTCCAGTAATATTTCTATACCTATAAAATTTTAAATATAATAAATTTTGCATTTTTTTATGAATGACCTTAATTATATTTCCAAACTATAGGCATTTTTAATATATTCTAAAATTCCATATAATCCTTTTTGTGCTAATAAATCGTTACACAAACTTGATACAATTAAAAAATAAACTAAATTTATCTCATATCTACAAGGTATTTATTTTTCCAATAATTCTAATTAAATTCAATTTTTTGTTTGTTTTATTTTGGTTCAACTAGCGCAAATAGTTTTAAATTTTTAATTTAATATAACAATTTGAAAAAAAAAAAAAAAAAAATAACTATTATCCTTTAAACTGTAAATAGAAATTTTATCTGAATTTGACAGCGATAATAGTAATTAAATAAAATAATTAAATGGTAAAATTTAATTGTTAACAAATATTTTGTTTTATTTTTAAAGAATATTATAGGAAAACAATATAATGGTATAAAATAGCAACTATTTAGAATATGTTTGGAATGTAAACAAATGTACAGAATTAATCAATATTTTCTTTCACACAAAGGATCAGTATTCCAACCACTTAACCTGAATCTACCCATAACAGAATAACTTTTCACTTAATTTTATAGTTTACTTTAATTCTGAATAAATTAAAAAATCACACTCTTTGTAATAAAACACCCATAATACGAAATTAGAAAAATTTGTAGTTATAGGGTGATCGTTAATGTATTATAAAATACTGCATATATAATACATAAGATATTTGATGTAACAGGAACCCGCCCATCAGCCCAAAATTGAGTTAGTTAGGTACATTTGTTCTAAAAACTCTTAATTCAAAAGTTCTGAAAAACAGAATATTGATCTAATTTTTATAAAAACTTGTTTTCAAGCGTTAGGGTAAAATTTTTGTATAATTGTCGAAAATTTAATTTGACTAATAACCCACGTAACATTTTATTGTTATAAAAACAAAATTAGTGCTAAAAGAATTCTATATAAGTCCCGATAATCGCTAAAAGCGTTATAATGATGTTTTTATGGCAATAATGTGATTAATATTGCTATAAGAATGTTCTTATAGCAATGGCGGGAGTTGTTTTAAGGGGATTTTCAGCAAGTGTTGTTATAGAAATGTTGTTATAAGTCTAAAAGTGGGTAATAAAATAAATGTAAACTCCATAAGTTTATTATTTTGAAAGTAAAAATAATACCTATCTCATTCTCGCGTAACATAAATTATTTCAAAAGACTTTCATTTCAAAATAAAATCATATACACTAATACATATTATGTATACTAATCCTATGGAGCCTATTACACATCATTCTTTTCATCAATCATTCATCCATATATTGTCAATATATGGATGAAAAGAATGATGACCGATTACACATCAATCATTCACCATCAATCTTTTTACCCATATTTTGACATTTTGCAATGACATATTGTGGAAGTGTTCTGAATATATTGATAATTTCGAAACATATATGTATGAATATTGAAAATATAATTTTTAGGGGAATGTTTTTAACTTCAATTTAAATTGAATTTTTAAAGTAAAGTAAAGGGTATAAAAAGCAACAAATTATTTTTTTGCACATTTGAATAATATATCAATCGTTTTTTTACAATAATTGCTATAATTATTCAAATTAATATAAAAATAATTCTTTTTGAATTACATCACAAATTAATATTATAACCTTATCTGAACATTCCCCAAAAAGCAATTTTTTTTGCCTCAGCTGAACTTGTCAAAAATGATTGATGACATGATTGATGGGAATTTTGCTTGCATGATTGACGAATGATTGATGAGAATAGAACCGCCATCAATCATTTCTCATCAATCATTCATCCATATATTGACAATATATGGATGAAAGATTGACGAATGATTGATGTGTAATAGGGCCCTATAACAATATTACAGCAACAATATTGCTCCGGTGCCTTACATGATTCTCCATTTTAGTGCTATAACGTATTTATAATGCTTCGCAACAATTGCGTAGCACTAAAATTAACACTAATACTTATTTATTTATTTACTATTTAGTTCATTAAAGTTTACAAAATATTATACAATTTAATTATTAAAATTTTGAATTATCACAATGTATCAAATAAGATTTATGATTTAAAGTTTAAATTACTTTGAAATTTAATACAACATAGTTTTTATAAAAAAGAAAAAACAAAATTAGATAAAATAAATTTCATCAGAAAAAAAAAGAGAAGATGAAAAGTTATTAAAAGTATTAAAAGTTAATTATAACACTACAAATTAGTTAATATTAGTAGCGGAAAAACAAGATTAATTAGGAGGACTAAGGAAGCAAGTGAAACAAGGTTTTCTTTAAGCTGGTTTGGTTCAAAGAAAAGTCAACACTGTTTTTGTATTGATTAACTGCCATTAACATTCTATTAATTGGCTCAAATTTACCATAATTAGTTCTATGGAAAGGAAGATTAAAAAGATGTTCTATACGAAAACGCGTACTGGTGTTAATGTACGAGTTAATCTGATCTTTTATAATTTTAGAATCAATTTCACCATTGTATACTTGAGATATGAATAAGATATCTGCAACAACCCTTCTTGATTGCAATGTGTTCATCTGAAGAAGCTTAAAACGATTTATGTATGGAAATAGGATTGTTGGGTTAGACCAGGGAAGATTACGTAGAGCATATCGCAAAAAAATTTTTTGAATAGATTCAATTCTATTAATATGAGTGGAATAGTGAGGTGGCCAGACAGGGCTTGCGTACTCAAGGTGGGGGCGAACAAGAGTAGTGAAAAAAGATTTAGTAATGTATGGATCATCAAATTCCTTAGACCATCTTTTAATAAAACCTAACATAGAATTTGCCTTGTTAATTATTCTATTAAAGTGAAGTTTAAATGTGAGTTTATCGTCAAAAAGTACGCCAAGGTCTTTCAAATGAGAAACTCGGTTGATTAGTTTAGAATTAAAAGTATAATCAGTTATTATTGGAATCAATCTACGAGTAAAGGAAATAACAGCGCATTTATCAATATTAAGGAGAAGATTATTATAGCCGCACCACTTAAAAAACGAATCAAGATCGTTCTGTAGTACAGTGCAATCATTATATGAAGATATTTTTTTATAAATTTTCATATCATCAGCATATATCATCACGTTACTATTGTTAATGAGATTGTTGACATCATTAATTGAGATAATGAATAGTAAGGGATCTAGATGGCTGCCTTGTGGTACACCAGAGGTGGCAGAAAATGATTCAGAAAAAGCTGATCTAAACATTACACTATAAGAT
The DNA here is from genome assembly GCA_963942445.1 of Argyra leucocephala. Lineage (NCBI taxonomy): Eukaryota > Metazoa > Arthropoda > Insecta > Diptera > Dolichopodidae > Argyra > Argyra leucocephala. Next base: position 145,087,856 of record OZ012679.1, read on the forward strand.
CTATTGGATAAAAATGATTTAATCCACATTATAAAGAATTTAGGAAATCCCAGTTTTTTAAGTTTTAATAAAATAACACTATGAGGCAGTAAATCGAATGCCTTGCTCAAATCTGTGTAAATGATATCAGTCTGAAAGCCAGCCTCCATAGTGTTCAGGAAGTGTGAGCAAGACTCAACTAAATTTGTAACCGTAGATTTTTTCACCGATTCTTTTTTCTAGATTTGTAACCGTAGATATCATAAATTGAATCAAAAACTAATAATTCGAAAAGTTTAGGTATGCATGAAAGTTTTGCTATTGGACGGTATTTTGTGACCATATTTTTAGCCCCTTTTTTATAAACAGGGCGAATAAATGAATTTTTCCAATATTGTGGAAATATTCCAGAAGTAAACGATCGATTGAATAAAAGGGATAATGGTAGCGCAAAAGATTCAGAACAGTTTTTTAAGATTAAAGATGGTACTTTGTCATATCCAGGAAATACATCACTGTTGAGATTATTCAAATAACTCTTTATTTTCTGAGTAGAGAAATTTATTGAGATAACTTGGTTTTCAGGTTGGTTTATCATGTGATTAAAATTATTTTCATCAACTTCAAAGAGATTTTCTGAATAAGAATTACAGAAAAATAGCTTGAAGAGATGTGCAATAGATTTCGAAGAGTTAGCACTAAAATCATTATAGGACATGGTGACGGGAAATTGATCAGATTTACGTTTGGAGTTAACAAATTTCCAAAAGGAGTTAGGATTAATTCTTAGCTGAGAGCTAACATTTATTAAATAGTTGTTATAACTGAAATCTAATGTTAGTTTGTAGAAGTTGAACAAAATTACAAACTCATGATAGTTTTTATTGGTTTTCTCTTTTAAGTACTTATTCCAAGCTTTATTCTTTTTATTTCTTAATTTTTTTACTTCATGATTAAACCAAAGAAGACTAGAACTAAGGTCTCTATTACGAGCCAAGGGTACATACAATTCCAAACCTTTAGATAGAATTTCGTAGAATTTAGAAACTGCCTTATTGATGTCATCATCTCAACTATAAAATCAAAGTCAATTGATAAAAGAAAATTATTTAGCGCAGAAAAATTAGCGTTGGCAAAATTATAATTATAAGATAGATCATAAGCAGGTAATACTGGGCTATTATAACAATATGAAAGCTATAAGAGTGTTTATTATAGTGTTTTAAGAGTGCGTAAGAGTCTTATAGCAATAAAATTGTTACATGGGAATGCTTATCATACCGATACGCGTATTTTGTCTACTACTTGCAGAGTTCTTCAGTGTTTTGTACTCGCCTTTACTAGCTATTTATTACTCTAGCTTACATATATCTTCGGAGCAGTTAGGAATATTTCTTACTCATTATTTTTTAATCCCATGTAGTTCAGGACCACCTTTTATATCCACAATTACGAATTAATACTGTATAAGATTTCAAACATTTGTATTTTATTATCCTAATTTCATACAGCAATCTGATTACGATCGAGAATTGATACTGTATCTGATTACGAAAATAGTTTAAAAATTATCCCTACTAAGGTGATTAAAATTGCTTAACTTTTGAAATAATTTATTTTTCCACTAAATTTAACATTTATTAACTCGAGTAAGCCTCCTCCTTCGAATTTAATTTACATTTTGTTACGACCAATTACAAATTTGTAGAAGTTATTCTCGTTCTAAACTTCTTTCATACCATATCCAAATTATCTAATTATATCCTAGATGTTATTAATTTCAAAAATTTAGTGTATTTGACAAAATTATTGTTGTTATTGGACAGCATAAAATAAATATTTTATTGTTTTGTTTCAAGATTGAAGCAGTATTTAAGACATACTCTTTGTCTAGGTACAAAATATATTTAGGTATAAATATCAATCATTGTGACTCTACAATTTTATTCAATTCACTATGAAAATTATCAATTTAAGTATACCTACCTATTAAAGAATTAAATTTATGTTAAAATCAAATAAATATCCTTTCTGCAAATAACCATAAAGTTAAGCTAGTAATAATTATATCTATTTTGTTGTTTATTTCTGTTTCCTGTTACCATCAGAGTAAGTAGGTATTGTAAAATAATTATTTAAAATTTAATAAATTATAATTAACTGTGGAGTTTTATGTATCTACAATGAATATTTCAAAAATAAATACAACAACAATAGGTAATAATTTTATGGGATGTGTATTATTATGTTTTTGATTTTAAGTACTACTACTGATTCATTGTTTACTCACTCACACATCGTCAGTGAATTTAATATTTTTCTTGTTATTCTATATTGTTTTTATTTTATTTTATTATATTTAAAATACGTTAAAAATTAAATAACATTATGATGATGATTATGCTGATGATAATTAATAATTATGTCATCTGATTTTTACTGGACCAAATTATTTATAAGAATATTTTATATACGATTTTAATGTTTATTTTTGAATGAAATCATTTTTTTTTTTTTTTTGTTTAATTTGTATTCATTCAGAATGAATGTTATAAATAGATTAAATTCAGATATCCACACAAAATCAAACATACACCAACAGAATATAATTATGCAGTTTTTAAGAAAATGACATTTAAAGGATAATGAATTTTTATTTAATTTGAAAGATAAATTATTCAATAATAAATATTATTTATTTGAAATTTAATTAATTTTGAATTTTATTAAATTTATGGTGAAATAATTGTGAAATTATATTTTATGTGAGATTTTTGTTGTGAAATATTTCATGAACATCAATTTAAGCAAAATAATAAATAAATATATAAAAGCTACTGAATGTTACACTTTTGATTTTCATATAAAGTTTCAGTATTTGTGAATATGTTATTATAATTATCTTTATTTTATTTATTTATTTATTTATTTATTGCCATGATACATATTCATAATTTTTTTAACAATATTAAATTTTTTAGATCTTATACTATGGTATTTACACAAATGACTATTCTTAATTATTACTTAGGCTAGCTGACTAATTTATTTATTATTTAATTTATTAGTTAAAGAAAAAATGGCGAAAAAACACTTTTATTATAATTATTATATTATTAGTTTATTATGCAATGATATGAATTTATATTTGTTTTTATATATACATATATTCAAATTATTTGTTTATGCTTTTATTCTATTTTATTTTCGTTCATAACAATATATTACACCTATTTAGACTATATCTGAATAATTTAGATAATATATAAGTTGGATAGGATAATTTATATATTATATGAGTTGTATAATACAAGAAATCTGTCATCCAGCAATAATTAATAATGGTTTACAAATTCGGCAAACTGATGATAAAATCAAAATATACTTGAATCTATGGCTTACACGGTAGAAACAGCAACCACCAATAGATTGAAAGATCAATTAAATATGTCAAGAGATGAAAAATTTTCTGCGCAGTGACGGTTACGATAATTTATTTATTTTTATTTCAAGCTTAAATCAAGCATATCAACAAATAATTATTTACTTAAATGTACGTAGATATTTTACAGTGTTTTAATTATAATTACAGTAGATATTAAGCACTTTGAACAGTTACTATAACATTTTTTGAATATCAATTAACAGTTGTCCAGATAGTATTGAACAACAAAAATATGTTTTAACAAATTTTAGAGGACTGTCACGACCACACAAAAAATAAATACCAATAAGTTAAAATACCAAATAGTAATCTTATATTTTGGTAAGATTTTCTATTGTAAAATTTGTTGAATTTCAAAATAAATTACATTAGGATATAACTGGACTTACATATAAATTAAATTTAAAAGATACATTCAATAACTTTTTATAATAATTCAATATGATTTTTATTACAACCTGGAAAATCTTTAATACCGATTCTGTTTAAAATATTTGTGAAACATGTCATTCAAAAAAGGCTAGGTCAATAATTCATTATAAGAGTCAACATAGTAAGATTCAATAATTCAGTTATTTGTCTAACACAAAACACCATCTAGCAAGCTATAAAGTATTAGAAAACTCTTTAATAACCCACATATACATTTTAATGTTATCATTACAACTTACTGACACTTTTTACAGTTTATTGTAGCGGTATTTTTGTTATTTGAAGTTCTTATAAGCTTTTGTCTTATACCGGGTGTGCCAGAGCATGCAAAGAAGGGAAGGAGTCGTTATTTTACAATTTTTAACTAAATCGAACGTGTTCTATCGATTGCTGATATTTTCAATTTTCGGGAAGGACAGTATAAGGTTTTTTTAAGCTTAAAATTTGCCAACAGTCCAATAAAACAGTCCTGTAAAACATTATGTAATAAAATATTTGAATTATTTTTATAATGTATCAAAAATTAAATATTTAATTTTTATTAACATAAAATAAGATACAAATAATAAATAAAAGAGTAAAATAAAACTAAATAACTAAAGAAATATATTATGTTATAAAATATAATATAACTAGCTATTCCCGGCGTAACATCCGCCGGTCTAGCATTAGCATTATAAATGAAACAATTTATTTTATTTGTTTATTTTCTTTATTCGCATTTTTCGTATTTCGCAAGTTGAAAAGTGATTTTGCGAGAAAAGGTATTTATAAATTCCTAATTGTGTTATGCCAATTTATTGAAAGATATACATTAAAAAATACAAAAAATGTGTATTAAATATTATTATTATTTATCAATACAAATACTTAGAATAATTGATTTACTATTTAAATATTTATATTTCATAAATGTTCTGAAATTACACTGAATGTTTATATTTGTTTATAAGTATTTATTATTAGTACTCGTAACGCATATTCGTATCTTCGTATTTTGCAAGTTTAGAAAGTGGATTTTGCATGAAGAAATATGGTATACTTTGTAACTATTTTTGTTTATCTTTGAGATATGTAATTAAAACTTTTGAAATAAAATTTGATGTAATTGCAATAAAATTTGTAAATGTAATAAAAATAAGTAAAACAAAACTTTCATGAAATAAAATCTGATGTCTAAACGCTCCCCAACAAATACTATTAATAGAGACGTACATTTGAACAAAATGTGGCGAACAGAAATGTCGCTTGCAGTATAGATATGAAATTAAATACATTTAAACTAAATACATACCACACCCACATTAAAAACACATTAAAATAGCCATAGATACGTTTTTTGTGTTTTTTTTTTATTATCATAATAGCCCTAACTATTTCAAAACTCAAAATAAAAAAACACAACATTTATTTATAGAATTTATATTTTTATTTCACTTCTTTTAAATTTTGGTTTTGACGTTTTGGTATGATTAGGTATGACCATTATAGTAAAGGTTAGGATTGGTTACAACTTTGTTAAATCATATCGATACATATAAGCTATTTAACGAAGCATCATATAACATCATATGATGCCTTATGACTATTATAGTTAGGGGTAAAGCCAATAATTATGCTTTTTCTCTTATTGTACAGTTTTTATTGACGCCTTATGATTATTATAGTAACGGGTAAAGCCAATAATATATGCTTTTTCTCTTATTCTTCAGTTTTATTGTTATATTGTTATCCCGCTAGGGTCTCTGATGTAGGTAAAGGTAGTCTGTGATTTTTCTTTTTAAAGTTTTTTTAAATTATTATGTGTAATAAAATTTGCCGTGTATTGAATTGGAACTTGATAATAATATCAAAACATATTTTGTTTTTCTTGTTCTTACCAGATCGTAAATTTCGGTTTATGATTCTCCATGTACAATATAATATTTACTCAATGCTACTGCGCATTTGAATTTATACGCATATGAATTATTTGTTAATAAAATAAATAAATTTCAATTTTTTGGAATTTGTGAACATGGTCTGGGTGAGGTAAAAAATATATTTTCTAAATTTACTATTTGTTTTACCGGTAAGTTTTTTTGCTGTAATATCGTTAGATCGTAATATTTTAACAAAGTTATTTTATCAATATAATGATTATATTCTGATAGTTCGGTTCTTGTCTTTACTACTTTGTTTTTTTTTTTTTAAATTAATTCATATAATCAGATATAATCAATGCTATTGCTCAATAGGTGAATTGTTTTTAGGTTAATTTTAATTTGTTTTTGGTTTTATTTGGTTTTATCGTTTTGTAGTTTATGTCTTAAATAAAATTTTTCACACTATCGTAATTCTTAATAGATCTTATAAAGTTGTCTAATCTAGTTGAAAAAAGCTTCGTGTTGTAAAAGTTTTATGAAAAGTTTAACAGACGTTTAAGCGTATTAATATTATATAAGATTATAAAAATATTAGTATCAAGCAAGTAGTAGACGAAATACGCGTATCTGTATATGATAAGCATACTTAGTAAAATTAGAAGAAAAATATTGGACTATTTTCAACTATTATATTATATGCATATATTATTAAAAAATATATTATTTATGAATGGTATGTCATTCTATGTAAATCGTCTTTGTGGGTGTCTGTTTCTTTTGTTTACTAAAACTTACAATGGCGTCTTGTATCCCCTTCAATCGGTAACAGGTTGATCCGTGTTCATGAGTTTTGTAGTACGAGTTGTGGACCTAGTTTTTCTGATCTTGAATAGGATGTAGATTTTGAACCTTCCTATATTAAAATCTCAGATAAGTCCACCAAAAATGATTTGAAACAAAGAAAATCATTTCAAATAACCCTTGCATTAACTGCTGCCATCATTATCAAGCAGTCAGACAAATTAGAAAAATAAAATCACTTTCACCCAATTGCACAATTAAATCTCTTTGAATTCTATTTAATTAAAATTGTTGTTATAATATACTAAATTTAGGTAAGAGAGTTAGTATAACATAATTATTTAAAAAATTGAACATTTGTTTCAAATTGCAAATACATAATAATAATATTATGTAAAAAAATAAATAAAAACAAATATTTACAAAATATCTTTAAGTCCCAAATATAACTGAAAACTTTGGAGTAAATTCGATTGTTATCGATACAAAAGTAACTTTTGAAACTCTAAACAATGACATATAGCTTTGCCCATATCTGAACACCTTGAATAGTTCTATACGTATTTGTCAATTTCAATTTCAATTGAATTTTAAATTTCTATGTATTAAATTGAAATTATTTTTCCTCATACACAACAGTCAAATTTCATTGAAAACTCTATGGATATTTAACAATATAGAATTCAAATTCAAATTATATCCTTCTTTTGTTCTATATAATTATTTCTCACTATTATTACTTATAATAAGGATAAATTCATAACATAATTTAATAATCTATTATTAAAATATTCTTCAGGATTATTATTTCTATAAATAATAATAATAATATTATAGTAATAATAACAGTAAATTTATAAAGAGTAATAACAAAAAGAGAATATCTTGTAATGAAATTACCCGGAAACCTCTTAATTTATTTATACGAAAGCTAAATGAACTAGAAATAAAATTGATAATAGTGTAAAATTTTCATTTTCCTTGATCATAATTTGTGTTACAACAGCAAAGGATGAATGTATTGTTTATTGTTTTTTTTTTCTTTTGTTTTTATTTTCTTTTGAAGTTAATAAATTTATTTACAAAATTTTTATTATTGTATTGTTTAAGAAATGAAATCATGCAAACAAGATACTTTACTTAATACAAAAATTAATACTTTAAATATACAAAATTATTCGTTTATAATTTTTGTTGAAAATAATAAAATTTGTACAGGGGGGTGTGTTGGTGTGGTGTGTGTTCATTTATAATCTTCAAATTAATTACCAAAAATTATTATTATTATTAAAAATTCAAATAAAAATATGGATATATTTCTACTATGTATATTCAAAGAATAATCAAAATTAATTATTGATAGTTGTGCTAAATAACATGGTAATAATAATAACATATGAAGGTTTAGTACTCTAATTTTAACACAGTGAAGTACAAAGAAAATTTCAAAATGATACTTAATAAATTTTAAATGATTTTAATTAGAGGTTAGCAGGAAACTGAATATTATAACAAAAATTTTACAAATTATATGTGTAGTTCCATATAATTAGTAAATATATTGGGTTCACTTTTTTGAGTATTATACAAAAATAAGGGTCTGTTTTTAATACACCAGTATACTAAAGTAAGAAAATAAAATTAATAACACTAATTTTAAATACAAATAATAATTAATTCTATTATACGTTAGAAAAAATATATAATATTATTACTTATGTGTGTACAAGGAAAAATAGCTGCCTGAAAAAGTAATTGAATTTCTAAGAAATATATTTAGGTTGAAAGAATTTCCTAAAGTCTGGAAGGTAGCCTAAATCATTCAAATACTTAAATCTGGAAAAGATGCTACATTAACAACATCATCGTACCGACCAATTAGTCTCTTGCATATTCTTTCAAAAACATTCGAAAAACTATTTTTTAATCGACTAGAACCAATATTAGTACAAGAAAATCTAATACCGAATCACCAATTTGGATTACGGCTACAACATTCACCAATACAACAAGTCCATAGAGTGATAAATAAAATAGCTATGGACCTGAATGATAAAAAGTTCTGTGTTGGTATCTTCTTAGATGTGGCAAAAACGTTCGAAAAAGTCTGGCAAGAAGAACTACTACATAGACTGAGAACATTTTTGCCAAAGGGTTATAACCTAATTATAAAAAGCAGTAATTATAAATATTATAAGTCCGAATGTTCAAACATAAGTAAAATAGTAAAATAAAAATAATAATAAACTTAAAAAAACAAAATAAATCTACTATTACTAAAATTTTTATAATTTTATAATTAATTTAATTGCTTTAATTGTGATTAACGTATGTTCATTTTATTTAATAAGTCCACAAAATAGACAAAACAGGTTTTATATAGACTAATTTCTAATCATATTCTTACTTCACTCATTTAACACATGGTTTCGAACTTTAAATTAAAATTTAAATTAATTTTACACTAAGAATAAAAATATTTTAATGCTAATTTAATAATAATTTAATACATAAAAATAATAAAGTAAAAAAAATTAAAAGAATATATATAGAAAAAAAAAAATAAAACAAAGTATATTTGGATATTCTAATATTTATATATATATTATTCTGCATTTATCCGGATGTTTGTAAGTTCGACGGAACGCTCCAACACATATACAAATTGCATATGTATACAAATTCATATATATACAAATTGCTTTGGTGCTTTTTTTTAACCTCTGTCTACCATGCTGAACCTTTGCAGGAAAAATTGATTGCATGAAGTATATTTTTTTAATTTAATGTTAGTCTTCTTCGCAAATAATAAGGAAAAATAAAAAATAATAATAATAATATAAATAAAACAAACAATTTTTTTGATTTATAATAATAAGGACTAATAGAAATTTAATCAATAGTTTAATATGGTATAATAACCAAAAGGCAAACAGCATTTAACACAAAAAAAAAACATAATTCACTCAAAGGTTATTCTTATTACTTAAAATTATACATAATAATACACATGTGTATCAGCATATTTGCATTGTATAATATTATACATTATACTACTTTATTGCTTCTACCTTTTATTTTTGTCATTATTGTGTGCGTAACTCACTTCACTCAAAAAAAATTATTTTTGTTTTGTTTTATTATTTGCTGTATCTGTGTTCTGTATGTTATTATAAATATTATTTTATTTTCAGTGTTAAGTGTTCGCTGTTCACTTCACTGTTCAGGTTCACTGTTCAATCAATAGAACTTGATAGAAGTAGAATAGGATAATTAACTCTACTTCTACGTCGGATAATAAAACATTGTTTTTTTTAAATTGAAAATTATTGATGAAAATGTTTTTGTATTTTTTGTAAATTTTACCAATTTAGATACAAAATTTTGAATATTTCTTTAAAAATAACACAATACCATAATAACAGTTTATTCATATAGCAAAATAAGATCCCTATACATTATAAAAAAGACAAAATTTATATGAAAATAAGATCCCACTTTTAAATTTGCTCTCCCAAAGGCCACAATAACACTAATACGGTATAATTTATACTAAATGGAACCCAACTAACGAATTATAACTAAATGGAAGTGAGTACGAGTATACCATACAAAAATACAAACATTTTATACAAATTTGTTGGTATGGTACTTCTCTTTCTGTTATATAAAAAAAAAAAGATTTGTGTTAGGCCAATATAAACATAAATAAAAATAAATAAAAAGTGATATAAACATAAGTACTGTAATTTCGGAATAAAGAATCTAATGAAAGAAAAAAAGAAACTAGGATTTATTTTGCTTCCGTCATTTATGACGGGTTACAAAGCTAATTATTATATAATTACGTATATTATTGTAAATCGACGAGAGCTAATTGGTGGCGTTTCGCACGTTTCAAGTAAACTAAACTTTATTTTTATTTTTTTTGATAACAATGTCAAAAATTGACAAATAATTATCCAACAAACAATAAAACTAATTACGAAACAGTGGTTCTTAAACTACAAATTAATGAATAATAACAGTGGATATTCATTAACATGAATAATTATTTTTTAATCTATTAATAATATTTTTGGTTGCTTAACTTATTTAATTAATAATAAAATATATAAATAATAATTGTTATTTTAATTATGGTGGTTATGGTTTAATAATGGTTTAAATAAGGTGTTAATCCTTTTTTTTTTTTTTTTTGAGTACTAAAATCTAGCCAAACTGTTGTTTAAGCAGTATTTTTCATTCTTAGTACTATCTATAACAATACGTTCAATACTAAACGTAAAACTGATGGATATCCTGCAACTTTAAATTATTTGGGAAAATCTTCTAATGATCCGACTACTATTGCGAATCTTTTTGCATCCTTTTTTTCCTCTACTTTTTCAAGAAATGACTTCACTCCCGATGAAACCTATTTTAGCAATCTGAATGACTTCTCTCAGAGTAATCAAGTTATTACCTTTGAAATCAAAAACATTCTTATAGCTGCTGAACTATTGTTGAAACATATTTCATTATTAAAAGACGATTTTTCTTCCGGCCCTGACGGTATTCCTCCGATTCTTCTTAAGGAATGCATGATTAACTTATTGCATCCCATTTCTTTTCTGTTTAATTTATCCCTTCAATCGGGCACTTTCCCCTGTTTATGGAAAAAGTCTTACATTATTCCAGTTCATAAAAAAGACTCCAGAAATGAATGCACCAATTATAGGCCCATCGCCAAGCTCTCGTGTATTCCTAAGCTTTTTGAGCGTATGATATATGATTTCTTATATGATTATTGTAAACGTTTTATTTGTGTTGAGCAACACGGTTTCCAAAGAGGTAGGTCAACAACTACCAATATGGTTGACTTTGTCTCCCAGGCAATGACCTCAATGGAGAATGGTTCTCAAGTTGACACCATTTTTACTGACATAAGTAAAGCATTTGACAAAATTCCTCATAGTATCATATAACTCAAGCACAAAATTATAGGTTTTTCACCGCATAGCCTTAACTGGCTTGAGTCTTACCTCTCTTCTCGGGAATACTCAGTTTTATTTAAAACTGCGATTTCTGACCAATATTCAGCGTCTTCTGGTGTTCCTCAAGGTAGTCATATAGGACCCCTTAGTTTTATAGTTTCAACAATTGATGCTCCTAAAGTGATAACTTTTTCTAAACTTCTTAGTTTTGCTGATGACTCAAAGCTTTTTACTCCTATATCTTCCTCATCGGATTGCTTAAAGTTACAAAACGATTTTAACAATTTCGCTTCTTGGTGTTCAAAAAATGGACTTGAATTGAACACTTCTAAATGCCAAGTCATTACCTTTTCTAGGAAAAATTCCATTCGGACAATTTGGTTCAGCTACCAACTAAATGGCTGTCAGCTTTCAAGAGCGAATTCTATTATAGACCTCGGGTTAACGCTTGACACTAAACTGAGCTTTAAGCTACATTATGATAAGATAGTGAGCAAAGCAAATTCTTCTTTAGGTTTCATTAAACGTTGGTGTAAAGAATTTTCTGACCCCTACCTCACGAAACATCTTTATGTTACTTATGTAAGGCCTACCCTTGAATATGCCAGTCAAGTGTGGTCTCCACATTACTTGACTGACATTAACCGAATTGAATCGGTTCAACGAAAGTTCTTACGTTTCGCTTTGAGTAACTTTTCGTGGAATGATCCATTGCGGCTTCCACCTTATTACCACCGTCTTAAACTCATTGACTTACAGTCGTTGTCTGATCGTCGAATAATTGCAGATATCTCTTTTATTCACCAGATCCTTTCGGGTGTAACGCGAGCCCCTGAAATTTCAAATTATTTGGTTACAAGATCCAATCGGAATAATCTCAGAACCGTTGAGTTGTTCCACATTCCCTTCCACCCTACCGAATATGGTAGATTCGAGCCAATCACTAGAATGCTCCGTGAAGTAAATTCTAACTCTAGTTCTTTTGATCGTCAACTAAGTGTTTTAACAATTAAAAAACGATTACGTCTTAATGTACGTTCAACTGAGACTAACTAACAACTGTTGTTCTTTTTAGCTTTGATATTTTTTTTGAAGTGTTTGAAGTGTAGTGCCTAACTTTTTGAAGTGTTTTTGTTAAATGTATAGCTATTAACGTAGGTATTAATTTATGACTTTTTACCCTTCTACTAACAGCATGTACCTGGTTTAGTTTATTTTTAAATTTTTTAATCAAAGGTGGCGGTGTTTTACTAACCCTACTGGATGATGAGTTATTGCACAATGAAATAAAGCAAGCTTTCGTCTAGTAATAGACGTCTGATGTGCTTGCTCTAAGCATAAATCTGACAGTATAAATTCTGATCATGATGAGTGAGGATAGAAAACTTCGATCTAACGCTAGCTCTTCATCTTCCTCTCGTTCAAATAAATTTGCTACTTCAACTAAATCTAACGTCATTAAAATTAAAGACAATATTCAAATTAAAAATACAATTAAAACAAATGGTAATAATCAGTCTATTCTCCCAATGAGCAATAGCATGCTTAATTTAAGCAGTTGAACCAGTAATAGCATAAATAATAATAAAAATTGTAATTATAATGAAATTATTAGTGCCATTGAGGAAATTATTGATAGGAAGCTGAAAGAACTAGAGAACAGAATTAATTTTTCAATTAATAATAGATTTTCTAAGATTGAAGAAGACGTATCCACCATTAAAGACACTCTATCCAAACATGATAGTGATATTCAATCACTAGCAACGAGTGTTAATGATCTTCGTAATAGCACCTGCCTGAAAACCGAGGTTGATGATGTCATTAACAACATGTCTGATGAGATTTCAGCACTTTGCAAAACCGACCTTGAAAACCGTATACATAGTCTAGAAGTTGCTGCTTGTAAAAAAAGATTTGATTGTCAATAATATTCCGAAAACTGATAATGAATCTCTTGATGAAATTTTCAATAATATCTCTTCAGCAACCGGTATTTTGGCAATTGGAAATAAAGACCTGGTTAAAGAATGAAATATAAATATTATTTTTGGAGGTGGAAAAATATTATTTTTGGAGATTTGATAAAGCATCATACATTTTTTATCAATTTTATTCAGGACACGCTAATGATGGAAATCTATTTCCACCCTGCATTTATTTCCTTTTAAGCTGCAGTTATAGCATCAGTAAAATGAATACGTAAAATTTTTGTTTTCGATTTTACAACCGCCGTAGACACAAAATTAGTAAAAAGCTAAAGTAATCCTAAGGAACGTTTTCACAGTCAAATTGTGTTCAATATTTTAACATTTTAAGTTAAAATTTTAATAAAAATTTTTTTTTATCATTTTACGGATACGTATTTTTTTTTCTGAACAAAACAAAAAAAATAAACAAAATGAAACAAAATTATTTCAATGAAGTACATCTCATTTTTTCACGGTTTCTATAATTCATTTGTATTTTATTGAAATTATGTTTAATTTTTTAACTTCATTTCATCAGAAAAAAAAATTCTGATGCAACCTAACCTCAATTTACATTTATTAAGTTTTGTTTGTTGTTTACATTTGCGTAGTTGGTTTTTGTTTTTGCATTTCAAAGTGCTTCAAAGTGTTCATATGGCATATGTAATGGTAATAGTAATATTAATAAACTTCAATTTTTCATTTTCAATTTAACTATGAAAACAACTATTCTTTATTATTTCAAATTCAAAACAAGAAAACGTTAAATCAAAATGACAACAAATTTTACGGAAACAATTTTTTTGATCGCTTAAAATAAAATATTTTTTTACTGTTTCATTTTTACGTATTCATTTTACTGATCGCTATAACTGCAGCCTCATCATGTCCTGTTTTTTCAAATTCTGTTTTTTCATTGAATCAAAAAAAAGGGTTACTGTCTTCTTCAAACAAGACAAGTAAAACTAATGTTTGTTTACATAAGCTTTACTGTGCGCTGACCGAAGTTCATGTCAGCTTTGTCCTCAGAGAGTAGATAAACAATTAACGAAAATCTTAAAAAACTTAGTTTTAATTAAACAGAGTTATGGCCGGCCTTAGTTTTAATAATAAATTAGTTTACATTTTGAAAAAAAAAAAAATATTTTATTTTTAACAAAAAAATTTTTTTGTATACATTTTTTTTTTTTTAATTTTTTAAGATTTTTTTTTTTTGTTTTCAAATTATTGTTGGTAACCCAAAATTAAGTTATCGATTTGAAATTAAGCCTTCGGTTATTCAGACAATATCATTTTTTTTTTTTTAAATCTCTTAATATAAGATAAACTCAAGGACTTTTTAGTTTTTACCAAAATGTATTCATATCGTATATCCTCAGTGTGTATTTATATTGTATATGAAATAAATAGGTAGCCACATACTTATTGTTTCTATATATTTATATTGTTTGTTTTATTTTCAAAATTCATTTTAAAATCCTTTTTTGTACTTCTAAAAATTCTATTATTAAACTGAGAATAAAATACAAAAAAAAAAAAACAACAGAATGAAAAAATTGTTTCCCCAGTGTTTTAATCTTTCACTAAAAATTTCTCTCAAATTTAAAGGTGCATAACAAAGATTTTCCTATTTTAAATTCAAATAGAATTCAAAATTAAAATAATATAATGGATATGTTTATGTAAATAATATTAACCCATTTGTGTCCAATTACTATTTTCCCATTTTGAATTATTTCGTATTTCTCGATTTTACAAAATGTAAATTGTAACCGCATATATATTTTTTTTTTTTAGTAATTTTTTTATTACAAAACAATTTTAAAACAAGACACCGACTCCCTGGGCAGCTTTTATTAAAAACTAGCTTTGTAACCCGTCATAAATGACGGAAGCAAAATAAATCCTAGTTTCTTTTTTTCTTTCATTAAATTCTTTATTCCGAAATTACAGTACTTATGTTTATATCACTTTTTATTTATTTTTATTTATGTTTATATTGGCCTAACACTAATCTTTATTTTTTTTTTATATAACAGCAAAAGAAGTACCATACCAACAAATTTATATAAAATGTTTGTATTTTTGTATGGTATACTCGTACTCACTTCCATTTAGTTATAATTCGTTAGTTGGGTTCCATTTAGTATAAATTATACCGTATTAGTGTTATTGTGGCCTCTGGGAGAGCAAATTTAAAAATGGGATCTTATTTTCATATAAATTTTGTCTTTTGTATAATGTATAGGGATCTTATTTTGCTATATGAATAAACTGTTATTATGGTATTGTGTTATTTTTAAAAAAATATTCAAAATTTTGTATCTAAATTGGTAAAATTTACAAAAAATACAAAAACATTTTCATCAATAATTTTCAATTTAAAAAAAACAATGTTTTATTATCCGGCGTAGAAGTAGAGTAAACTATCCTACTCTACTTCTATCAAGTTCTATTGATTGAACAGTGAACCTGAACAGTGAAGTGAAAAGTGAACACTTAACACTGAAAATAAAATAATATTTTTGGAATGGAGCATGCAGAACATACCGAATACAGATACAGCAAATAATAAAACAAAACAAAAATAATTTTTTTTGAGTGAAGTGAGTTACGCACACAATAATGACAAAAATAAAAGGTAGAAGCAATAAAGTAGTATAATGTATAATATTATACAATGCAAATATGCTGATACACATGTATATTATTATGTATAATTTTAAGTAATAAGAATAACCTTTGAGTGAATTATGTTTTTTTTTTTGTGTAAAATGCTGTTTGCCTTTTGGTTATTATACCATATTAAACTATTGATTAAATTTCTATTAGTCCTTATTATTATAAATCAAAAAAATTGTTTGTTTTATTTATATTATTATTATTATTTATTATTTTTCCTTATTATTTGCGAAGAAGACTAACATTAAATTAAAAAAATATAGTTCATGCAATCAATTTTTCCTGCAAAGGTTCAGCATGGTAGACAGGGGTTAAAACAAAGCACCAAAGCAATTTGTATATATATGCATTTGTATACATATGCAATTTGTATATGTGTTGGAGCGTTCCGTCGAACTTACAAACATCCAGATAAATGCAGAATAATATACATATAATATTATCTCTTATTCAACTAAAAATGAAAAAATTTGATAAACTATTATGAATTTTTCAAAAATCTACCATAACTATGCAGTGCAGTTTTTAAAAAAATTATTCTGACTTTTTAGAAGAAACAAACCAAATTTGATACTAATTAAATCCAAGCTAATTTTGTTTTTTAAGAAATTATATTTTGGCATTTATTTTTTGTTTGATATTTTTGGAATTCTTACCTTTATGGGAACATATTTACCAAAATTATATCTCACAAATTAGTAACATTCATCCTACGTTCCACTGAAAGGGTTTTAGGGAAATGATAAAGATTATGAAATTATATCTAAAGCGAGCAGTGTTTATGATCGGAAAAATTATTCGTTATTTATTACCAAATTTGTTCAGCGAGTCTCGAAAATTAGCTGATTAATTAATTTTGAGAGAAATAATTAAACAAAATTTCTATATTTCATGTGTTATGTAAACAAATTTGCACATCGTTGAATGCACATTATTTAATTCTGCAAACGACACCAAAGTAGTAAGCGTTCATCAAGAATATAGACCTACGATTCTAAGATAACAAATGGACAGAGTACTGAAAAAGTCACGACTACACAAAACTTTCCCATAAAAAAAAATACTAATATTAAATAATTTTTCTGAACAAAATTAATAGGAACAAGTGGGACCATGAAGAAGATATTCAAAACAATAAACAGTAACAAATTAAATAAAATATTTAACAAGATTAACTTAGATCTATCTCTGTGACTATTCCAAAGAAAGTAAATGTCAAATGGGCATAATAAATAAAAAAATGCTCTATACCCACGATCTTCACTTGAAACTATACGATCCAGAGCTTCAGAATGCTAAACCAGAAAGCCTGAATACCGTTGGAAGCTTCCCTGGAAAATTAAAGGATATTGAAATTTGATGTTATCGAAGGATGCTGAGAGATTGAGTAATTATTAATGAAATGAAAAAGAAAATAATTGTAAATATTATCAAATCAAGAAAGCTTTAATATTTCGCACGCATAAGTAGGTCGACAATTCGACATTCAGAAAATTATGAATTAATAAAAATTGACGACGGTAAAAAAGTTTAAACAAAATTATAGACTGCATAACTAGCTTAGCAGTTCAATAAAAGTTGGTTGGCATTCTAAAACTCTGGGTCGTACAGTTTCAAGTGAAGATCGTGAGTGTAGAGCAGTTAACTAGCTTAGCAGTTTGATAAAACCACAAAATCGTTCTTTGGACCTGCAACAGATAAATCGAAAATGATGGTAGCTAATATCTGTAGTGCAATTAATACAAGATAAATAAATCAGATAACTTCAATTTAAAAAGTCCTGTTTTTGTGTCTTTAATAGTATGAGGAACTAATGACGATGGGATCTTAATAAAATAATTTTTTTTTTTTCAAAATATTAAAAACACACTGGATTCTGATCAATATTTTGTAGAAATATAGTTAGTATCATTGTTAACTTTCATCTGCGTTACTACGTTTTACTCTAGATAAAACAATTTTCCTTCCACATTCTTCCACATCATCTTGAGGAAATTTTTCGTCTAACTGAGACTGATTCGGACGACCCACTGAATAAAATATTAATTGACAAGAAGATGTCATATCACCATACTCACACAGAGAAATAAAAACCTGAGAGATAAAAAAGTTCCAGGTTTTGATCTAATTACATCGGAAGTCCTGAAACAACTTCCGAAAAAAGCTATAACAATGGTAACACACATTATGATCGTTGCTATAAGAATAAGGCATGTGCCAAATATATGGAAAATAATGGTATAGAGATAACTATGATACCAAAGCCATGTGACCCTATAAATGAGGTAGAATCCTACAGATATATATCACTGCTATCACCGATATCAAAATTATTTGAAAAAATATTCTATATCTATACACATGTTGTAGTAGAGTGCCTAGCTCTTTCAAGGCAGAGACTTTCAGTAACCTCAGAAAGCTTCTGCAGGATAGAACCCACAAACATATTGGCCTTTATCAAAATGGTCTACTGAGTTGAGAGTGGAGGAGGGCATAAAGGGCTAAAGACCTACATGCGGCCTTGACATTTTAGGATCACCTCCGTTTTAATAAAAAAGAAAAAAAAAACTATCGACACGAATAAAGCCGATCATACATAATAGTAACCTGATTCCAAATTATCAATTTGGTTTTAAATCTAAGCACTCGACAATCGATCAAATACATACGATAACAGATATAATAGAAAAAGCTTTGGAAAAAAGCGTGTATGCTCTACTTCTTTTCTAGATGTCGCGCAAGCATTTGATAAAGTATGGAATCGAGGCTTAATACATAAACTATACTATTATACTGTATAACTACTGTTATACCCAATATTATTGTATTACTGTTATACAACAAAATTACAATATTACTGTTATACAATACTCATCTACATGACTAAACCGACTATGTAGAATTAAAAAAGACGAAGAGTATTCTACTATCAGAGGTTTTAAAGCAGGTGTGAACCAAGGTAGTATTCTGGTTCATATACTGTATTTAGTATAAACCAATGATTTACCACAAATGGGAAATATAACTGTAGCTACATTCGCTGACGATACGCGTTGATGTCACTAGGATTTAATATTGACGAGGCTACAAATAATTTGCAACGAACAAGCGACAAGTTTTATTTTTGGATAAAGAAATGGAAAATTAAGCTCAAATGAGCTAAAGTCGATACATGTGAATTTTACAAATAAAAAAGTAGTAAACAAACCATTAATTGTTAATAAATATAGAAAAATGTACTGGCTTCTAGGCCAAAATTCGAAATTACCTATACATACACAACACGTAGTCAGGTGTGAGTTCTCTATTTCTAAATTCCTTGAGCTTTGTTGAGTATATTTTAAGGAAAAAGAGTAGTCATTAATTAAGAAGAATAAAATTTTTGTAGAATAATGCTTGTTAGGTGTGATACGTCTGAAAGATAGTTTTGTTTGGAGGAGAGATTTTTTTTTTTCTTTTCTTTTTAATATTTCTTTTATTAATTTCTTTTCTTTATAAATTATTTTCATTATTGTTAATTTCTTTAGGTTAAGGTTTAATTTAATTTAATTTAATTTAAGTTAATTTAAGAATTATGAATTTGCTACACATTATACTTTATATACTCCTATAGAGACTTACCGTCTCATGTATATGTACGAAATAAAATGAATAAATAAATAAATAACAAGATATTGTTATATAATTAGATAATCAAACCGATATGATTGTACAGCATACAGTTATGGGGATGTGCAAACCAAACACATTGTACTTTGTATACAAAAATTCAAAATAAAGTCTTTCACAATATGGTAAATATATTTATTTATTTTAGAATTCTCAAATGAAGCCAATTGCTCGTACAGAGTGTATAATATTTTCTAATAAAATAGATCAGTGTAATCTAAAATTCAAAATATACAAAATACTAATATAATTCAATGTAGATAATGTAGGGTAATAGAAAAACAAAAGAATATAATATGCCCCTTGATATGTTCGCAACAGTGACTTGCACAGAAATATAAAAATTCCTTGCATAGCAAATGAAATAAAAAGATATGTAACAAAGCATTTGGCTCGTCTGGGGGGTCATGTTAACGTTCAGGCCACTCAACTGCTAGAACATCAAAATGATATCAGCAGGCTTAAAAGAACTAAGCCACTAGATTTAATACAATAGAATTTGTTAAACTAGTTAGTCCGTAAAATTAATGGTTAGTCTGTCGGACTAGTTTTAATGGGAGGGGTGTGGTTTAGTCAGTAAAAATCTGGCACACAATGGAAGCTACGGGGCTAATTGTGTTTAAAAAAAAAGAAAAAAAAATCCCCATTCTTCAATTTAAGACGTTTATTACGTATACATCTCTAAATCTACTCATGCACTTGTTAATACTTTTAATAATATAATCTATAATTTACGACATTGAAGTATTTCCAGCGTTACATTCAAATATAATAACCTACAAAATGGTACCTAATTTTCTGATTTTAAAACCAAACCACTTTTATTTGGTTGTCTGCAAGAGGGTTAATAATATATAATATTATTTTTTTTTTTTTTGCATTTCATATTTAGATTTCAGTTAAATTTCATTCATTCTTCAAAATGTATTCAAAATTTAAATAGGTAAAACAAATTTGTTCTTGAAACTTTTTTATAAACTTTTTTTTATTCTATAAAATTATATCCTATTTCCTTAAGTAGTAACATCTGGATATTTTAAGAGACTTCTCGTAGAATTTTAATTCAAATATTAAATTTATTTTGAAAAAAATTTGAATATAAATTGGATAACCAGAAACAGTTTGAGTACATATTCCATTGAAAACTTTATGTTGACTGTTTCGTTTCCTAATGACCTAGTAATTATTTACCAGACGTGTATAAATTAATTAAAAGATATAAAAAGGTATATATAATAGGTATGTACCTAGGATATTGTTTGAAAGTATGAGTAAATTATAAGTTTTGTTCACAAACGCTTGTTAATCTCGTTATCAAGCTATATTCTCATTTTATTATGTGATATTAAGTATTTCAATAAGAACATTTACAAAATTATAAATGAAGCTATCACGGTATTAAAAAACGTATATGATGAACAAACGAATTAAAAGCAAACATGAAATAATTCTATTAAAGTAGGAAGAACCTGTGATGAACAAACGAATTAATAGCAAACTCGTCTTTAGATTTATAACTAGAAAAAAGTCTAATGGGATCGGCAAAAGTGTAAATCAACCTCAAAATAGATACGTTTTTTATTTTTTTATTTTTTTTTTTTTGTCTTTATTCTATACAACATTCTACATAAAATATAAAAAGATATGGAGTATAATGTTGGAATTAAAATTGACGTGATGTAACTGACATGTAATATAAGTCAAAAATCCATTGATTCTTGACTTAATATTCAAATTTATATTTATGAGTCTCAGGTAAAGTGAATCTAGTAGATAAATCCAGCGGTCTGAAGCGTCTTAAGCTGCGCTCGCTTGTTCGTTCATTATTGATGAGTTGAGGAGCAAGTAAATTTGGATGGTTTTCCAGTCGAACATAGTATTTTTCAGCTTTCTTTTTAATGAATTTCTTAACAGATGGGATATTTAAATCTGATCTAATTGTGTCATTTCGGACATACCAAGGCGCATTGACTATAGACCTTAATACTTTGGACTGGAAGCGTTCTATTATTTCGATGTTGGAGTTATTAGTTGTTCCCCATAGTTCCAACCCGTAGCTCCAGATTGGCCTGATGATAGCTTTGTACACTGCAACTTTAGGGATGAATTGGAGAAACGACCTATTAGCCAAATTAATTGGTTGAATTTTAATCGTAGTTGTTTATTTTTGCTGATGATGTGACTTTTCCAAGTGAGGCGTCTATCCAAGTGCATACCTAAGTACTTAACCGAGTCTTGGTGAGTCAATTCCATGTCGTTAAGGTGAACAGCGAGGCAATTTCCCTTGCGATTAGTAAAGGTGATATGAAGGGATTTCGATTCATTGGCCTTTATTCTCCACTTTTTCAGTCAGTTTTGTATATCCAATAAGTAGTTCTGAAGAACTTCTGAAGCTAGTCAAGGATTAGTATGAGACACTAAGACCGCTGTGTCGTCAGCAAAGGTAGCAGTGAGTACCCTCGGCGATGTTGGGAGGTCCGCTGTAAATATCAGGTAAAGTAGTGGTCCAAGGACGCTGCCCTGAGGAACCCCAGATTTAATTTCTTTTAGTGTCGATTGTTCCCCGTTGTATTTAACGAAGAACCTCCTATCTGACAAATAGGTTGACAAAAGTTGCTGATAGTGGTGAGCAAGTAGTTTTTTAAGCTTGTAAAGGAGACCTTTGTGCCAAACTTTGTCGAAGGCTTGCGAAATGTTCAGAAACTCTGTAGAACAGTATTTTTTCTTGTCAAGTGAATTATTTATATGTTTGGCTACTCTATGTATTTGCTCGATTGTCCGGTGATTGTGACGAAAGCCAAACTGATAAGCTGGTACGATATCTCGTTCATTATTTATTTTAATCAATCTTTTTGCTATTAGTTTTTAGATTAATTTTGATATTACTGGCAGAAGACTTATTGGTCTATATGAACTAGTCTCATTTGGCTCTTTTCCCGGTTTAGCTAACATTATGATATGAGCAGTTTTCCAGATATCTGGGAAGTAGCTAGTTCTTAATATAGCATTAAAAATGTGAGTTAAGAATTTTATACTGCAATACGGAAGTTCCTTTACCATTTTGCCTGTGATACCATCATACCCATGAGTCTTCTTATCTGCCACAGATTTTTTTATAATTTCCTGTACTTCCTTTATCCGGACTTTCTTTATCGGTAAATCCATTTGATAAGGTAGCTTTCAATCATTTTGTTTTCGTCGATTGAAATTACTGGTGGATACGGTACAAACACTTTTTGTAAATGTGACGCAAAAAGCTTTGCTTTCTCACCATCGCTTCTGGCCCAATTACCATTTGATTTCCTTAGTGGAGGTATAATTTGTTGTGGCCGTTTCAGTTTTCTCGTTGCTTTCCACAGTGAGTAGTCATTAAGATCGGTATATGTTAGTCTTTCAAGGTAATTCTTCAACGAACTTTCTCTGGTTTTATTTAACAAAAATTTAAGTTCTTTGATTGCACGGTTTAACCTGGCTTTGATTTCTGGGGATCTAGTTTGTTGCCAATATTTCCTAAGGTTTCTTTTTTCCATGATTTTGGATTTTATTTCAGATGGAGAAATAACATATTTTCGGATGTCTCCTTGTGTCGGAGTTGATGACATTGCTGCTTCAATCATGGTTACATTTAAGTTTTTTATAGCTTCATTGATATCTTGGAGGTTTTTCAATCCTATATTTAGTTTTTATTATTTATTTTCTAACATCAAATATTACACCGAAAAAAAAACATTTATTTACAAAAACGGTGGCTATTTCCTTATTAACTAACTAAACAAATTTTTTATTAATTTTCGTTCTTATTTGTATTTGTATAATTTTTCTTATACTCTATAATCTATACCAAGTTACAACTTAACTTATGTATTTTTGATAAAATTTTACTAAAACCCAAATTAATTCTCAAAAACAAAAAACAACTTATAAACTAAATAAAACTTAACTTATCATAATCTAAACTTCAGACTACTTTTTTATACTTAAACTAACCTAATCTATTTAATGGAGCTTCCTCCAACCACCAGTAATCAACTTTATATATCTTTTGTCCCTATCCGGGATGAATATATCGAATTTAAGTGGTGCAGAATCAAATTTTGAGAATCAAAATTGATAATTTTACATGTAGCTGTTTATTATAATGAAACTAGGGGCCCCTGTTGAGTATGTAATTATATTTAAAGTTGAAGTCAAATTTAAAGTTTTTAAAAAAACAGTAATTTGCGTACTGACATAGACTTCGCACGATATAGCAGAAACCACTCATGTTTAATAAAAAGTTTTATTTAGGACACATAAATACACGTCCTTAAATTACTGCTTCGTTTCCGATATATTCCCTGTAGTTAGTGGCATTTAGTAGATAAAATTACTATAAATAAAAAATTTTGTCATTAAAGAGGTATGTATATGTATATATATACCTACATAATACATAATTTTAATAAAAACTATATTATTACTACAAATAACCAAAATTTAGAAACAGTTACTTAAAAAGATAAAAATGAAGAATTCATGTGGTTTATTTGTACATAAGTACATAATGTAAATTATAATAACTGATTTGTTTGTTTTTGTTTATTATTTTAATAAGTTCTCACATATATGCATAATCTATTTGCTGAATAATAAAATCATATGAGTAAAAAATGTTCAACTGTGCGCGCATTTTTGTTTTATATACATCTTATATATTATATCAAAAGTTCATTAAGGATTAGGAGAATCGAAATAAAATGAAAAGGTGTCTACTGCGCAGGTCCCTAAGTGCTTGTCAATTATAATTATAGATAATATTGGGACATAGTTCTGGTTTTGTATCTAACCATTCTTATCTAGATAAATAAAGGTCTCTGGGGACACAAAACCCATCTGTAAGCTAAATGAATACATATTCATCACTATAATAATTGTGATATTAGCCATTTGCTGTATTTCTCATTGATCAATCGGAATGCCTACGAATCAGATTGATAAAAAAATTATCGAATCTGTTTATTTTAGCTAATTTATATATAAACTTGCTGGAATAATATTTTTGAAAGTCTGATTGCGGTGTTCTATTTTTCCCCAGACAAACTCTAATGCATTTCCGTTTCATTTTCGTAATTTTTTCCATATTACTAGCATTTATATTATACCAAATGGGTGCTCCATATGCCAGTACTGGCCTTATAAGTGTTTGATAGGCTATCAATTTTACTCTGGGCTGGATTGTTTTATTGTAAAC
The DNA here is from genome assembly GCA_963942445.1 of Argyra leucocephala. Classification (NCBI taxonomy): domain Eukaryota; kingdom Metazoa; phylum Arthropoda; class Insecta; order Diptera; family Dolichopodidae; genus Argyra; species Argyra leucocephala. Next base: position 145,112,905 of record OZ012679.1, read on the forward strand.
AACCCTTTCGCTGCCATTAGAGCTTTGGCACTTTTCGAAATTGCGTTATCAACTTGATTAGGCAAATTCAGATTGTAACTTAGCAAAATTCCCTAATGTTTGACTTGTTTCCTTTTCACAATGTTTTCATTATTTGGAATTTTTATATTGAATTTTCTCCAATACTTTTTTTTAAATTGTGGTTTACTTTGCCTATAACATCTCGCAATAAAATTGTTTCGCATTTATTAACGTTTATTCTTAAACGTAAGCAAGATCTGCAATATATTTTATCAGAATATTAAACATCTTTGCAATTTTATTTTGGATTTCTCTTAATGATTTATTTGCAGAATAAAAAATAATATCATCTGCGAAAACTAAAACATAACTACTACCTTGTTTGCGTTTTAATAATTCTATCAGCTTTATTATGTATATATTGAAAAGAGAACTGGTGAATTTACCGCTCCTAGTTGTAATCCATTTTCGATGTTAAATATTTTATATACGAATATTGTATATATATATACAATAAGTTGACTAACTGTCTGAGATAGTCATAATTTAGTAATTTATAAACTAAACCATCTATCCAAACGTTATTAAATGTCTTTTCAAGATCCACCAAACAGACACCCACACCTTCTTTTTTATTTATGTGCCAGCATATATCTGAAGTCAGTTTTGTAAATGGCGTGAATGGTTCTATGACCGTGCAGCAATCCAAACTGATTTTCATGCAGGAGATTTTTCCCATTAAGGAAATCGTTAAATATGTCATTAATTGAAGTTTCATATCGTCGCCCGAGTATTATTTTATTCCATACGCCATTCGCGTCATTTCGAGAAAATCGAATTAAAAATTTATTTTGAAAACTAGCCGAAAAACTCCTAAAAAATATATTTTTGTAATATTAACAAATTAATTTTAAGTATTTTTTTTTTGGTTTCAAGCAAATAAAGCGATATTTAAAAAAGTTATGACAATTTTTGCAGAAGCTTTCCCAATGTTGATTTTATTCCACGTCATACATTTAGAAACAAAAGAATTCGCAATGTATGACATGGTCTAAATTTTTTTGGATATGTCATAAAATAAAAATGTTCAAATTAAATAGGATAATGCATGTAAAATAAATGACATGGAATAAAATGTAAAATATATTATATAGCAAGACAAACTAAATTCAATTTTTTTTTACGTTTTTCACAGCTTTTTCAATTCACAGCTTGATTTCAATAAAAAATATAACAAAAAATCTTATTCTAAATTGCAAAGTTTCTAACTTTTGTAACATAAAATAAAGTTATTTTTAAATTTAAATTCACAAACTTTTAAATTATAAGTATAATATCAGTAAGTTTTATAAAAAATAAAACCTTAATCATTTCGATATGCTGAAATCATATCATTTTCTTCTTTAACATTAAGAATTCAGTATAAAAAATCTCAAACATTGTAAATCTTTAAATTTATTTATTATAAAAATTACTATTATTTTTAGTCATAGTTTTTTATTAGTTTTCTATTTATTTCGCAAAATAGCTTAAAAATATTCCTGGTCAATTACAGCGATAAAGGGTAAAAGATCCTTTATATCTTGTATTTTTAAAGAGGAAATTTTATTGCTTCTATTTAAAGTTGCCACCTTATTGAAAATGTCTTTCGGAATTGCCAAAGTTTTTTTAGTCGTTTTTTTATTCAAAGTAACGCTGTTCAAATTTACCTTCTGAAATGATGTTTTATATTTAATTGAGACATGATTATTTTGATCATACATTACAACTTTTATTTTTGAGAATGGGACGGCTTGATAGTGCAGTTTATCTGCAACAGCGGCAATTTTTTTAAAATCATCTAGTATCATTTGAAGTATTTTTTAGTTTAATTTTGTCGGACAACATTCCAATTAAGAGTTTCACTAAATGTAAGGGACTGTGTATTTCCATATTTTTTAGGTGTCTATTTTTTTAGGATTCACGTCTTGGATGAGTGAATGTCCAGGAATCGAATACTTATGTATAATTATGGAAATATAAGGATTTGCTTTTAGGAATATTTTAATGGCAGTGGTGTTTACTCTATTTGTGTTCTGCGGAACACATGAGTCGCTCCAAAATATTATTTTTTTTATATTCGGAAAATCTTTTTCCAGTTCGTTTAAAATTTTTATCAGAGCGCTACTTATGTCATTACCGGACCTTCCACTGTGTGTTTCTGTTCATATGGCACAGTATGTTATCTTTTTTGTTTTATCTGGAAAAATGGCAGTGCCAGTTAAGTTAAATGTTATAAGTTTGCGCTTGTAATAAAATGAAGAAGCGTTTTCCCTGGGTAAAGGAAATACGCTTTGCATATCATAGCACAAGATGCAATGGTTTTCATTAATGTTATTCCGATCAACATCTCTTTCAGCTTTAGCCATGTTTTTTTCTCTTTTATGACATTCAAATTGTAAAACTTCTTCTCTTTTGGGGTTTTTTCAATTTTTGTATGATATACACTTATCACACTGATCTTTTTTTGGATTAAAAAAAGAATAATTGAACTCAGTAGTGTTAAAAATATTTCTGTATACGTTTATTTTTAATGGATTCGCACATTTTTGCTTGTATAAAGTATACAATTTGGTAACACTCAAATCATTCTCTAGATATTTCCGCTGGGTGTTTGACCGATAATAATGAGAGTCTGCTACCGGGAAGCTAGAAATATATTCTCGAATTTCATTTAGCTTTTCTGGTGGGGTGACCCGTTTTATATGTTTAACTCTTTTCATAGGAAGTGGTACTCCAGAAGATTTCTCAATGAAATTTTCGAAGCAATAGTAAACTCTCATTTTTGATACGCATATCGTATTCAGAAAAAAAGTGCGACATTTTTGATTAATTCTCTCTCCCACTTGAAGGTAAAATCTATACGAAAAATTTTTTATATGTGAAGATTTTTGACGACGCCTTTTAATTTTTTCTCTCTTAACAAATTTCAAATAGAATTTATTTTTATCATTATCTGATAAGTTCCAAAACTTCTTAAAAATCTCTTGTCGATCATTTTCCAAAAAATTTTTAGTGCATGAAAAAAAACAAGTTTGTTTGCACGGAAGCTTAATTTTTTTTGGAGAAACCTCATTTTTTTTGGAATTAATATAACATTTTCCACTTTCTCTTAATAGTTTATTTTGGTTAAGTTTCCACAAATCTGGGTTACTTTTTCTTTTTCTAGTAGGAGTAGGTGTTCCAGCTAAAATATTAATACAATTAAGCAAAATGTAAGGGTAGCGCTTTCGAATAGTTTTACCTGAAGAGCTATAATCTGAAGGTAGAGTTCTTAACAGAGGTACAGAATCCTCTTCTATCATACTTTTTGGCGTTTCAATTGTATATCCTTCTTCTGGCTCATCAGACCTTCCATTTGCCTTACCTTGTTGTTGCAAACACATATTTAAACAATGAAAATTTTTGGAATAAAATTATAATTTTTAAATTTACCTATTTCACTATTTTTCATTTCATGTTCTTTTTTTGACAAAACTATGTGGCGTATGGCATAAAATAATACTCAGGCGACGATATATTTTTCTGGTATTCGAGAGCAAACTAATTGGTCTGTAGTTATTTGGGTTTTTTAAACGTTAGTACATTATATATACTCATACAATATTATAAAATATGTACAGTGTACTTCAAACTTCAATTATTGACTAAACGTAATCGACACAGTAAATAATATTTTTTACCTAGTTTTATTTTTCTACCTTCTACTGGTCGATTTGTACATCACATTAAAAAAAAAAAATCTGCCCATTCTTTACAAATAAAAATCAAAATAAAATAAGAAATATTTTGACAAAATTCACTTAAAATAATTTAATAAATTTTAATTTGTTCCAAAGAAATCTCTCAAATTAACTACAAATACTGATTACTCATAGCTCAAATTCTGAATTTAATTTTAAAATTATTGTTTTTATCTTAATATAATCTTATTTTAATATTTAATAATGTAATAATAGAATATTTTTTGTATAAAAATAAAAAAATGTGGTCTTAATTTATAAATAAATCAAAAACATTAAAATAAAACGTGTCCTCTAGTTTTTTAATGATTAAATTTTATCCGTATTCTTAATAATATTACCTACAATATTATTAAACCAAGGACTCTTAAAATAAATTGATTCAAATAAAATTGAATTTTCAATATAGTTAATACCAAAATAAGTTTGGTAAAAAAAAAATTTAAAGTATCTATGTATCCAAAATGAAACAAAATCTCAAATTACAAAATCCCAAATTTCAAAATTTCAAAATGCTAACAAAAGTTTGTGTTTTACTTTTTTTAGCTTGTCTAAATATTCAAGGGTAATAAAATTAAAGCTTAGAATATAATTTGCAGGTTTCTGTAATGTTAGAATTATACAAATATAATTTTTTTTAGGGTTTTTAATTTATTCAGTTTTTGTACCATCACCTAGGTACAAATACCATGATACTGGCAATTCCGAATTGTGGAGTTTAAATTATACAATGAAGACTTATAAAATTTAACATTCTGTAACTACTTCAATAAAATAAAAATTAGAAGACAAACAATCATTAAAATATATAATGGCCATGCTCGAAAATGCGAATTTTCATAACACATGTAGTCCGATATCATCAGATGTCTGCAGGAAATTTTACTCCTTTAAGTAGTTTTACATTCAATCGAAATGAAATCGAAGCGAAAATTAAAAATAAATGTCATTTATGACGACAGCCGAATGTCTTCGTTTTTTCTTAAACAATATCAGTAGATTTAAAAAATGATGAATTTATGTTATCATAAATGAATACATGAATTAATGAAGTTCATTTTTAAAAATTATTGAAATATTAATTTATTAATTTTCGTTTAGGGCAATATTGGGAAGAAATATTTTTTGATCAAATTCATATTTCTCGAGTACGTAACGACTGTCTTCAATTTGAATTTTGTTTATAAAATTCATTATTCTGTACCAATAAATCACAACCGATTATGTTAATATATTTATTTATTTTATTTATTTCTTTCAAAAACAATATCTAAAGAGAGTTATGTCATTACAGACTCTGTATAAGCTTACATTTAGGCTTTTAATATAACAAGAAAATATAAGATGAAATCGATATAAAAATAACCCAGCGTATACCGAATTTTCTAAAATTATGATCTTGTCAAAATTTGGATAGATTCTGATAACACTATAAGTCACATTTTTGCTAAATAGTAAATAATTGCTTATGTATCCACGCACCATTTTATTGTTATAAAAACCAAATTAGTGCTACAAGACTTCTATATGACTCCCGATAAGCACTAAAGGTATCATAATGATGTTTTTATGGGAATAATGTGATTAATATTGCTATAAGAATGTTTTTATAGCAATTGCGGGAGTTGTTATAATGGGATTTTCCGCAAGTTATACAGCAATGTTTTTATAAATCCAAAAGTGCGTAATCCTATATTAAGAGTTAAAGTGTTGTTATAAGAATAGAATTGCTGGAATAGCAGTAGTGATGTTATTATTTTACTGTATTACTATAATGTTACTAATAAACTTACTGTGTAGCTTTTAGATAAATATTTTGCGACGGCCATTATTTTCTACAAACGAGGTAAATTTTTTTTAAATAAACAAAAACTGAAATTTTTTATTTTGCATTATTTTCGCAAAAATATCATTTCTACTTAAAAGAATAATTATTTAAATATCAAATTTGATGTTATGCATTAATTAACATACATTATTAAATATTTTAAAGATGCAATTTAAAAATATATTTTCTATTATTTATTTAAAAATTGGTTATTTTTGGAAATTAATTAAAAATTATTATTTGAAAATAAAAAATAATACCTTTCTCACTCTCGCATAACATAAATTATTTCAAATGAATATCATTTCAAAATAAAAACGTATACACTGATACATGTATACTAATCATGTATAACAATATTACAGCACTTGCTTCGGTGCCTTATAGGATTTTCCATTTTAGTGCCATAAGGTATTTATAACCTTTCGCAGCAATTGCGGAGCACTCAAATTAACACTAATACTGCTATAAGGGTGTTATAAGAGTGCGCAATAGCAATAAAATTGTTACGTGGGTAAATATGGTCTAAAAATATTCTTGCCATAATCCCTTATTTAATTTAAACTGTTATTCATTCCTACAATTTGCAATAAAAACTCAAAAATTGATAAGCATTTTTTACAAATTTGAAATATAATTTGAATATCAAATGTAAATGGGTTTTTATTACTTAAGCGATTTTTACAAAATTTTATTTCTTAATAATAACATTTTGCAACAGCGTAGCCGTCTTTTACAAAATAAAATTTCGATGTCAAATGCTTATATAATTAAAGCATGTTTACATGATTGTGTTAAATTTTACATGATTCTAAAATATTAATTTACATGATTGTAAAACATCAGAAACGGGTACAGTATCGTTACTATGGTATTCTTAAGCTCTTATTTAACCTTTAAAATTGAATTTGCTCGAAACATCAAAGCGGTTATGACTTGTTACCACAGATATATTGTAAGTTAACTTCTGGAGCAAAATTTTTGACGGTTCTGACATAAAAAAATACAATTGAAGAAATCTTTACTCTCGAATATTGTTTTTTATCAAACAGTTTTTGTTTTGAAAAATGAATTTTATATAATGCTTGAAACGTCGTTTTTACAGATTTGCTGGTTACACCATTTTTTGTAATAGTGTAAATGTAAAATGTATTTCTTGTGTTTTTTCTGCCATTGTTATGGTGGTCAGTTTTTAGCGCTAACATTTAAATTATTATTCTGGACGTATCTTGCATATCGAATCTAGATGTGTAATTAAAAATCATGTTTTATTCACATAATAATACTTCTCTGTAAATGCTTCATTGTTTTATCATTTTTCTGATTTTGTTTATTCTTTCTTTTTCGAATTATTTTCTGTTGGAAGAAATATTTCGCTCTTCCTATTTTTATCATTGATATCGCATGATCGACTTCTACTATATTCGGATAGTTTTAATTTGAAGGGGCCTTTAACTGTATTAGGATAATGTTCATCTAATGGATCAGTTTCAACAACATTAGAAGAGCTTTGATTTGAAGACCTAGCTTCTACTAAATTATATTTTTTATGTGGTTTAGTGACAAAAAAAAAATGCAATTACAGAACAGCTAAAATATGCATTCTCAGGAAAATAATATTCATCGCTTTTGTATTAAAAATCGCAAATAAACAAAGTGGCTGATAATAATTCCTTGGGAGGCTATTCTTAAATGAATATATCTAAGTAATTTGAAAATATCGAAACATAAAGGGAGTGGTACACTTACGTAAATAAACCATTTAAAAAATACTTCGTTAAACAATGAAGTTAATAAGAACTTTTGACTTCAGTAGCTTTCAAATGCCACCTTCTGCCAAAGCGAAAAAGAATTAAAATATAACACCACACTTTTTTCAATGTTTCTATCCCTTCAATTATTATGTTTTTCAAAATTAGGCTTTTCACAAGAGACAGATAGACATGAACAGTAAAGAGGCAAAAGACCACTTACTTTGCTCATATCATGCATAGATCGAAGTATGAACTGGTCCAGTTGATTGCTCAAGAGAAGGGAAACAGACTTAAAATTTAAGGAAATATTTAGCAACATCATTAAACTAGCAGAACATATCATAACTTTATGTTAACATCCAAAAATAGGTAGGCATAAAAAAGAGAAGAATATAGTGAATTTAAAGAAATCACAATAATCTAGCTGTAGGACTTCCTAATCGTTAGTGAGTCATCTGCAATCGTTTAAAATTGTAAATTTTAAAAAAATCATTATTTGTGAGAAAAATCTTCTAATTTCAATTTTTTAAATTTATATTTTAGCAAGACATCATCATTTAAAAAAAATCAATCAATTTCGTAGAGCCTACAATGCCAAATAACTTACTGGGAGGTAAAACAAAACTTTTTCTTGAATTTTTGATTTCAAAAAAACACTTTGTCGACTGAGTGTTGATATGTCATATATACTCAAAATTACATGTTGGGAAATCAATGTTAAAGTTTGAATGATCGACAAAAAAGAACTGGTCGAAAGAATTGCGTGAAAATTTATACAATGTTATACTGTAAATGTGTATGTAACATATGTAAAAATTTTGTAAGTGCGGTACTTAAAACTATTTAGTATCCAATTATTGTAATACATGTTTGCCGTTTAAGCCAATGAAAAATGTAAATGCATAAATTCAATACACCATACGGCAAATATGACTAACTTACGGTAAGCCAAGCCAATAAAATAATATTTTTTGTTTTTCTAAAAGACGAAAGAAATATTCAAACAAGTGGGGAATTTTTAATAAATTAATTTATTATTTAAAAACAATATTTAATAATAATTTGAGTATAAAGTATATATAGGAAAACCAAATTTCACTTTTAATTCACAGCCATTAAAAAGCATTTTGAGAAACGGAAAACATAATTTTTCATTTGTAATGTTTTTTTCGAAGGTATATTTCTCAGAAGACGAACGAAACTTAGAGGATATAAATCAGACCAAATTTTATTATGTTCAGTATTAATAATCTATTAAATATAGTTTCGAACTATGGAAGTAGCACTAGGTAGTTTTAGGTTTTTCGTAAACTAAAGCTGTGACTATAAAATTATACAAGTATAACTGAAACATTGTATGTAATAGACAAATTTTATTATTTTATTTATTAATATTATGTAATACAAAAATGTGAAGTATATATTTGAACATGTATAAACATGATGTAGAACCAAAAAAAAAAACTACAATTAAAGCGTACGTGCATAGTCAAAAGCTTTGAGCATTAAATCAAACCAATGAATATACGGCGGATATACAAAGAAAAAAAAAAAAACAAATAATATTGGTTGGCATATCGTCGCCCCCAGTTATTTTGTCGTATATTCAAAAAATCAAGTTTTGGGAAATTGAGTTTGAAGCTTGAGTAATACAAAATTGAGCCGAAAAAGTTTAATTTTTTTTAATGTTTCGTTGTAGTATGATTCATATGCTATCTTTTGTAGGTATAAAAACAAAGTCTTTTGGAACAAGAATTTGGACTTTAAGGACCTTTTTCTTAAAACTATCATACCGTATATCTTACATTTTGATGCAGTTGAAATTGATATAGCGACAAAAAAATTTGTATTTACGCCAAAATAAGTATTTTATTTTTTAATCTAAATTTTCTAGATTAATAGAAATATTCTTTTATCTTGTAAATTTATAAGAAACGAAAACAGTTTTGAAATTCAATCTTCGTTTAAGCAAAATATAAAGTTATATTAATAACTAAACAACAAAATTAATGTTGTACTTCATATTATAATTAATTTTTAAATCTTTAGTCAACTTTTTACTTGAAAAATGTTAATACTAAACTTTAAGAACATAAAAAAAAATTCTATAAAACTAAAAGCCCAGCTTTAATTTAAGCATAAAATACTATAAAATGTTAACAACTTAAAAAATTAGTCTTTATGTTTACTTAAATCTAATTTGCAAAATTGTTATCACACACATTACAAACAGATAGGCATTATAATAAAATTAAAAACAAGCAACAATCTATTGTTTGTCAACTTACATCAAAATAATTGTACGAACTCTAAAACGTTAATTTGTTAATTTACAAATAATTAATTTCAAAATAAGAATAAGAATAAAAGCATCAATCTCGGTGTCGCTGACGGCAAAGTAGCAATGAAATATATCTGGATCTATTCTACATAGGATAATGCCAAATACACAGATCGATAGAGCATCAAAAATTAATGAAGATGGCATTTTCAGTTAATTTTTTTCGATTTTGTGATGTTGGACAGTATAATTGAGGGGCGACAATATATCAATGATATATGTTCATACAGCACAACAACACTATACTAAGAAAAAATTCAAAATACATGAATTTCTTGTCGTATGAACAGGTACCAATTAATCGACGGCATGCCAAAAATTAAAGTAATCGAAAATTAGCAAAGCAATACTGAATATCTCTTAAACTAATTGAGATACTTAAAAAACGATTACAGAATTGAGCAGATTTTATTTAAAAATCTTCGAATGCATCATTTAGTCTGAATGTGCAAAAATGGCATTTACGGCATTCGAATACTCAGTCGACGATCTCTATAAGAATATTAAAACTTTTTCGAAACACATTTTTCATTCGGGATTTTGTACTCAAAGATTTAATATTTTTGTAAAATTGATTTTGCTACCATTCTACAAGATTACATCAAGTTCTCAACTAAGACATATTAATCTTAAATCTGTTTTCAAATCATGAAATTATTTCTTTGAAAATGTTAACTAGTAAATTAATAATAATATGAATAAAAACAAAAAAAAAAAAAAAAAAAAAAAACACAGATAAAAATCCTTAAGTAGTCATTCGAAAATTAAAAACTCCTTAAAAAATTTTGCGAATTTATATATATATATATATATTTTTCTTATTAGAACGAAAAATGTTCTTATTAAATTTTTAAATGAATTTAAAAAGAAATCCTCCCTGTAATTTATTCACTCCCCTATAACCACCACCCCCTTCATTTTTTAATCCCTAATAGAATTTTTTGAAAAAAAAAAAAAACGGAAAATTCTTGTAGATTAATTTTCATTCCTCTGTGAATCTGAATCTCACAGAATCAGATTCTGTAATAAACATGATATTTTGATCATGATTTCAACATTTTAGTAATTTTGTTTTCCTTTTTCAAACTTTCAATGTAATTTTATATTGCTTATGTGTCTGAATAGGAATGTGTGTGTGTGTGTAATAGATTGTGTATATGATGGATTTAAATTAGTTGTGACAAAATATACCAAATGTACATAAAATACAAAACACACACAAGTATTTTAGTTTGTATATTATTATTATGTTAACTATGTACAGTTATTCATATGTAGTATAATATTTATTCATGTAATTTAATGATGAGCATGAATAAATTTCATTCATTTATTCAATTTGAAGAGAGTATGAGGCAACAATGTTTTCTAGAGTGTTCCTAGATATTATTTTCTAGATTTTGGAATTTCAAAACTTGATGAAATTGATGAAATTTTTGTTTATGTGATGGAAAATAAAATTTCGATTTTTGTTCTTTGTTTTTTTATTTTTTTTTTGGTTCATTTAAAGTTGATTTTAAGAATTTTTCCGAATATACAGAAAGATAACGGAAATGTGTCTTTAAAAAAAAATAGCGCGTAGGTTGATTAAAATGAGAATAACAGGCAAAAATAAAAATGAGAAATAATAATGTTTGTAAAATTGTATTCAATGTAATTTTGGGTAATGGTAAATTATATTAACGGAAAGATAAATGAATATTGAATATTCAAAAAAAAATTAAATAAAACAAAAACATTAGAAGTCTTGAATGTGGCGAAAAATTAGGCTTTAAATTACTTTTTTTTTACAGTTATTTTCCGGTTTTATTTATATTGATTTATTTTTTCTTATAGTAGTTATTTATACGATGATTAGATTTAATTTTATATTTTTGAGATTAAATTAATACTACCTAGTTACAAATAAATATTATTCGAAGCAGTTTTCATTTTAACGATGTGATGACGAGTTTTCTGAAAGCATATGTTTGAAATCATGCAAAAGAAAATGAAAATTTTAAAATAAATGTTTTTGAATTAAACTATGAAATGTAACTGGATATTTTTATTTTGAATAGTATTTTGTACTGAATGTTCCAACTGAAGATTGTTTTTTCTCGTATCTGCTTAAAATCTAAGTCGTACATTTTTTATTTATTTTTTTATTTATTCAAATAACCTAAAAGAGCCTAATGGCTCGTACAAGGTGTATATAATTATTATGTTATACAATTGACGCAAACAATTAGGAAAAATTTTTTTTTAGTGCAAGCTAACAGTATATCGAAATATAAAAATAAAAATAAAGTTATTCTGATTATTGATACATTTAATTTTATAATATACAAAAGCATAGTTTGTTGTTCTACAGTTTTTTTTTTAAGCTACATTTTTGGTAAAGTAACTTCGTCTTCATATAATAGCAAAATTTGGCTTTCATAAAATGCATCATATTCCATAATGTACACAAACAAAATTTGCAATCAAATCTATTCCATATTGTTGTAAGTTTCAAGTGTGCAAAATAAAAAGCAGAGCACACATCGAAAAAATTTATTTTCTTTTTAGTTATATTTCCAATATTTTTCGGTAAATTCTGAACTTTTTTCCGACTGAACAAATATTTAAAGTGGCAAACTTAATAAATAATTAATAGGCGTCAAAAGTTTAAAATTGTATTCCATAATGTAAAAATAAGTTCACAAATAAAACAAAATGCTTTATGAATTTTGTCACAAAAAAAAATCTACATTCTTGTTATTGCTTTTTTTCATTTCACTTTATTATTTACGGCAATGCAAGTTTTTACTACTATGTTTTTTTTTCGAATAATTTATTTTATGAAATTTTGTTACTTAAGCGTATCGAAAATACGCCAATAAATACTATGCGGGGGTTTGTGATAGTAGCCCCTATCATTTTTAATACTTTATATAAAATACAAATATTTAATTCACTTTAAATATTTAGGTAAAATATTTTTCAAGAATGCGTAGCATGCGTAGCCACAGATGGATACAAAAAAGAGGATAATATCTCCTTTTTCCAGGATTATTCTCGTCAAAATGTTATCCTTCACCAAACAAACAACTGCACTCTTAAATATATGTGAATATATGAATTTTAAATCAGTTTACTTACATAAAAAGATGCTGACAAACTTTAGGCTCTTTTCCGTTTCGAGATGTGGGTTTATTCATTTTTATTATCATTTATTGTACCATACCCATACCCATTTTTGGAAGGCTCTGATTAGTATTAAGATAATTTTTGATTTCAGTATTTATAAACATTCTGATTAATTATTGTCAGAGAATTTTAGTATTATTATGATGTACATAAGACTTATGTTAGGTAAATGTATTTTTTTTATATTTCAATAAATGAAACTGAACTACAATATTTTAAATTTTAAATTGTACCTCAACTTACAATAATTTATAATACTAGTGAATCCCCTGTGCAATTACACAGAAGTAGTGTTCTTTCAAACACAATTTTATATAAAAAAAAATATGTTTTTTGGTATAATTGTTATTGTTTTATGAATCTACAAAATTGTTATTTAACACGCTGGGTGGCGCAGTAGGTAGAGCGCCTGCCTTTCAATCGAAAGGTCCCAGGTTCGATTCCCGATGGAGCAAAAAAAAAAATGCTTTATGGATTTTTCGACCTGGTTCAGTACCCTTTGTCATTGGGATATAATGAATGGCAAAAAATAATTGAGAGTATAATCTGGTAACAAATTAAATAAAAATGAAACTATTCTATTGAAGAAGGCTTAGTTCCTGACAATAACAGTAGTTTTCCACATTTAATGAGTTGATAAGCCAGTAATTTGTTAAATAAATACTCGAAATATTGTAGATTGTAGTGTAAAATTGCAGTACCGTACTTAATTAAGCACGAAAAGGTGATTCTACCTAAGTTACTGTAGAGTGTAAAAAAAAAAAAAAAAAAAAAATCGTTGGATTCTTGAATATTTATATTATTATATTTATAATACCTAATACTTTATGACGAAATGAATACTAATTTCAATATAACAAAATAAAATCCCATTACTCTCAACGTAGTAAATCGATAAATTAGTGTTTTCGCATAAGATATCAAAGTAGGTTTTAGGATTTTTTTGTTGAATATTATATTCTGAGTTGTATTTAAACAATTAATTCATCAGATTTGGTTCTTTATATATTCAAAAAATATTCATCAGTATTAAAGACAGCCATTAATTGAAACGGACTAAGATAGTGTAATGGTTATGCTATCTACTATGTTATATAATAGCAAAAAGACAACTTCGAGTTCAAATTCCGCTTATATCATGAATGTATGTAGATACAAAGTTTTTCAATTATTCTTTGAAATTATTTTGGAATTCATCTTCGTTATCATTTAAAATAAAATGAAATTTTGATATTATGATGGCAAGTTTTACTTCAAAATAGATGCAGTTTTCCACATAAAAATTGGCTGCTATACAAAAAATTAAAAAATTGATAAGTAGACAATGTTATTGTCTATGTCATGTCTTGTAGATAATATTCTAAATACCAAGCCGTTGAAAAAGTTAGGATATTAATCGCTCAGTCTCGAAATTATAAAAATAAACAATTTGATCATTTTAAAGTGCCTGTATTTTATTTATCCCATACCCAAATTGAGGAAAAAAGTTCATACCATAAAAATTTAGTTTTTAGTAAAAAAAAAATTTAAATGAATTTTATTTTATTGCCTTAGTTCTTTTAACCCTTTTTTTTATTCTAGAATATAAGCGAAATGAAGTTTCATAACATAATTACGTTGATTAAAAACCTTTAAAAAATAAAGTTATTGAAATCCAAAATTATTATCCAGACATATTCATAACTTCATATAGCATTGTAAATAGACTTATTGATATACATGAACAAAAATTAAGTACAAAACCCATTAAATGTTTTGCCCAGATAAAAAATAATAAATAATAATTTACATGCGATTTTAATTGCGTCTTAAAAATTTTACTGTATCCACCAGTTTTATTTTTAGTGTTCATTAGAACTTGATAGAACAATTGCACGTCGGATAATAAAAAATTTTTTTTTTATCCGACGATTATCCGACAATTAACCGAAATTCTAGGAAGTCTTGAGATGAGATTAAGAGATTTGGTAAAAAGTTCGGCTAATTTGCTTTTTCCGTAATTACAATCATAACTTGCTATGAAAACATTATATCAAGTTGCGATTCTAAAGTTTATTTTGGTAGTTTTAGTACGCTTAAATTGAAGGCAAATATTTCTAAAAAAAAAATTTTTTTTTCCTTATTTTATTTTCGACTTTTTAGTGAAAGAATAATATATTTTCAAAGAACAACACATATAATCAAATGGCACTAAAATTCACTCTAACGCAATTTGGTTATTATTGCTCATACTTCAAATGTGTAATTATATTTTATATTACTGTAACAAATTTTATGAAAATATGTATAATAAAAATTTTTTGGAGATTTTTGATTAGATACCTTTGATTTTTTTAATTTACGTATTAAAAAATTTTCACCAATAAAAAATTACGCACTTTATAAAAAGAAATCCTCTTAAATACAAAAAATATTTGACGTAAAATCGTAAATTAAATCTGAGAAAAAGTCTGAAATGTAAACACTCATCCGACTTTATCTACGATAAAATTCGATTTTGTCCGACGTGTAAACGCTGCCTAAGCATAAATTGGCATATAAAAGTATAATATATACATACATAAATCGAAATTGAACTTTTTTTACATGCGAGAAGAGTAATTTGTAACTGAGTGATAGATAACTGATACTTGATAGGTTCAAATTTTGTTTTCTTCCATAAATAATGTTTGCATTTTATTTTCAATTAAACTAAACCATATGATTATGTATGTAACAAATGCAAACCCTATATGACACATGTACGTACATTTACATATACTTAGTCAGAGAAAGCGAAATAATAAAAGAAAGAGATTAATAAAAGAAACCAAATTATAAACACAAAAAAAATATAATGAAAATGATGATTGAAAATAATTGAAATTGAATAATAATAGAAAATGATTGAAATATAATGATAATGATTTGTAATGCACACTATTTTGTACATATTCCTTTTTTATTTTTCTTTTTTTGCTTCTTTACACCATAGAAATGTCAATAAATATAGTGAATTTAAAGAGAAACCAAATTTTAACTTTATCAAATATCCATATTCCATTATTAGTACACACACATATGTAAATTTCACCTTAGTTGAATGCAAAGAATATCTATAATTTATATTAACAAGAATATACACTCCCATTTTACGTAAACCTAATTTTTAAGAAATACCGAACCGAGCAAAATATCATTAGTTAAAAGAGGTAAAATTTACATTTACTTATCGTATACCAAATTTATTATGAGAGAGAAAAGGTACAAAACAGATGTTTGCCTTTTGCTTTATATTGTAAAGTAATTTTGCGTTCTCATTATTCTCCTTTGGATTTGTTTACGTTTCCTCCCATTATTTATATGAGGCAAAGTGGCAAAACATGTTAGTTCTACGAGGATTAATTCTGATCTTTTATTATTTTAATATTTTCGTTTTAGACATTATTATTTTCGTATATACCTATTAAAAATATTAAATTATAATTACATTACAATAATATAAAATATTATTAATATTTTTGTCAGTAATAATTTGGAGTTACAAACATTATTATTTTTTATTAATTATATTAGTAAACCTAAATATTTATTATATTGGTATACGATTATAAAATAATACTGAGGACAACATCTATTTACAAATCACAGAATTTAAAGAATGTGATAACGCTGCTTTAGTTAGGTCTCCTAAAAATCTTATGCATAGTTGATACAATTTAGAAAATAATATTGTTAAATATTTCAACGAAAATTTTTGTCGAAAATATTTTTCAAAATTATAAACTTTATTTATTTAATTTCAGCCAACTTTTTTTGTTACTCTCTTTTGTTTACTATATTTTTTCTTTTTCTTACACGTAAAATTCTTATTGTCGTCTATTTCTGACAATGTTTGTCAAATTTGCATATGAATTTCTGTGCAAACAAATGAATACATACATGAGTTCTCACTCTTTTTATGGATATACTTTGGTTAAATGGTTATTGAAATGGGTATTTTGTTGAATTGAAGCAAATTGAAACAAACATATAAAGTCCAAGGCAAGTTAATTAAGGCAAATATAAAAAATAAAAGGTAAATAATAATGAACATAATTAGGGTTGCATAAATTGAACAATTTAATCGATAAATTTAAACTTCTTTTGATTGTATGATTTTAATAATACTAATGTAATTTTTTTAATGATTATTATGCTTTATGTGATGAGTAATTATATATAATAATGAATAATGTAAATAATATAAAATAAAAAAATATCAGCTGTGGTGTATCGATAAATTTGTTTACACAAAATTAAATATTTACCCAAGTATCGAGGAATTTCAAAGGGCTAGATTCGTGTAAAACGGTAAAAGGATAATAATTGTAAAAAAAAGTCACACTCTAATGAAAATATTGTTAATTTATATCGGGACAAAATATTTTTGAAATTAGTATATTTATTTTATTTTTAGCACATTCATTATTTATTGAATTTAAAGAAATTTCTTAAACATGTAAAAAAAAATTACATTTCTTAAGCAAATAGTGTTTGCATACATGATTTTGGTAATTCAAATTTTATATTAAACCAAAGATTTTGGAAATAATTTTTTTGTTTTCTTTTTAGTGTTTCTTTCTAAATTTTTCTTTTCTTATCATTTTAGTGTTTAGCCAAATGTGATGATAATTTACTTTTTAGCATACATTTTTTCTGTTGAACCGTCTTAATATTTCTGTCTTTGATTTTATAATTTTTTCTAAAGCTATTATTATTATTGTTTTTATTCTTTTGTGAGCTTTACTCATAGAACATCTGTATATAGCTAATTATTTATTTGTGATTATAATATAAGACTAACAATATCTAATAAATTCATAAATACTATCCTTATACATTAATTGAATTTTATATGCTTTTTCGTATTGCAGACATTTGTAGGGTTTTTGGTCTTTTAAGGCATTCTTATAAGCTTTATTTTCAAAACTGTCAACCTTAAGTACCTAATTAAACCTAACTAAAGACACAAAAAACATTTGTATTTAAAATTTTCATATCCCCATCAAATTGACAGCTTTACTATTTCTGTAGTGTCAAAATTTTATATCAATATCAGAAAATCTCTGATGTTTACTTCAAAATATTAAACATAATAAATACGTATGTGTCAATAATAATTCAAAATCAAACTAGGTATCTACTCGCATTTCATAAATTAACATTTTCAGAGAAAAAAAAAAAAAACAAAAAACAAATTTTGTCAAAATATTATCATAAGAACATAATGTGACAGATTTTGGAAAAATTCTCATATTACGTGCACATTTGAATCTTCTATTAATGCAATAGCAATATTTAAAAAGACAATTTAAAAAAAAAAAAAAAAAAAACACAAATTCTATGGTTCTTTATTTTTGTTAATTTATTTTTATTTTTTTGCGAGTTTTGAATTTGAATTATAAATTTCAAATATTGAATAAAAAAAATATTTTTTTTTTCTTTTTGAAACAATTTTCAAATTCAAATCACGTATTCTAGTTGAAATTTTTTAATACGATGATGGCTCTTCATATTATTATGAAAATTACCGTTGAAATTTCCAAAATAATCATATAAATAAAATATAGCTAATATGATGAAATGAAAATTTGCCCTCTGACATTCTACTCTTAAAATGTAGTAAATGAAAAATAAGCATTCAACCAAAAACAAAACATCAAAGCTCCCCTAAATGTATTTTATTAACCCATATGTTAACACAGAATTTTAAATTAAACTATAATAATAATTGGTACATGTAGCATGAATTTTGCCTACAGGCCTATCTGTATTTTGTATTGAAATAAAATGAATTTGTTGGAAAACTAAAAAATAAATTTAAAAAATTGGATTTTCAAAGAAAAATTAATAATAATATGAGAGGGACACGATCCAGTAGAAATTAGTGCGGAAATATTTTAAGACTAAAAATAAAATTGTTCAAGTGTGTTTGATTACATAAATGAATGGGAAAACAATTATTTTTTATTAAATCAATAAAAATAGTTGCAAAATTTGAATTTGAAGTTTTCTATAAAACCTACTTCTAATCCAAACATTTTTTTGTTTTAGGTATAGTTTGAATGATCGAATTACAATTAATTAATTCATATCCAAATCTTTATTTGAAATATTCGAAGTAAATGTGAGTACCTGAATTTATTTTCTAATGATTTACGATGACCAAGACAAATTATACGCCATTCAATAATATAAAAAGAGTTTTTAAGATATTGAATAAGAGGTTGATATATGCGTGAGCAACATTTTCAATAATATACATTCAAAAAATAATGCACTAACAATCAAAATCCAGAAAAATAGTGGATCCAAAATTTTCAAGATTATCTTCTGTCATGTAAAAATATAAAACAAGAAAAGTCATCAAGAGAAAAATTCAGCGAACAAAGACCTTTACATAACATTATTACTCAAGTGTCAGTACTACTCACATGTCAGTACTACTCAACCTAAATAAGAGCGTACGACGTATGGCGTATAGAATTTACGTGCGTGTGTCTGTATTACGTATAGCGATTTTCTTAATTTACATATGTGTTTATATGTCAATATCTATACGCCATACGTCGTACGCTCTTATTTAGGTTGAGTAGTACTGACATGTAACCCTATATGTTGGGCATAGAGCGTAAAAGAAGTAGGGGCATAGGGTATACAAGTTTTGGAAGAAGATTATTTTTTTTTTATATTACGCCAAATAATAGGATCCCCTAACTGCCTTCACAGAGTTTTGCCCATTTAAAGATGAAGGACAGACAAAGAGAGAGAGTAAAGAGTAAATAAAAAAAAAAAAAATTAAAAGAATTAGTATAGAATAGAATAAAAGAGTTTGTACAAAAATTTACAGACAGCTTTATTATATTTATATAATTCCAAGTGTATGGAATGAACACCCTAACTGCTTTTACACAGAGATTTGGAATACACCATTACATACAATAGATTTTTCTGTAGAATTTTTATGGTATATCTACTGGAAAACTATATCTACTGTAGAGTACTTCGCCTTCATAATAGCATATAGTTCCATTTTATTTTAAGTGATAACCAAAACTCTCAACTATTTATCATTTATATTATTCCAATGATAAAAGGTACGGGGCCAGGTCGAAAAATCCAGAAAGCATTTTTTTTTTGCCTTCGTCGCAAATCGAACCTGGAACCTTTCGAGTGAAAGGCAGGCGCTCTACCTACTGCGCCACCCAGCGTTTAAAACTTAAAATATATTTTTGTGTATGCCCGTCTCTTATAACCTTCTAAATTGTATGTTTGTGGGAACACAAAAGATGGTAAGGTGTTCTATTGGTTTAGAGGTGCACTTGATGGAAGAATTTTTATATTCCACAGTTCTGGTTCGAAGAGATTCTACTACAAATTTGTACCTGCTAATATTAAGCTGGAATGGCCGTTGCCAGAGCAATTACCCTGATATTTATAAAACATAGTGACTGCTCCTACATTACGGCGATGACTTAACGATGATAGGTGTTGTGTAACATCTCCATCATTGACAAATTTGATGGCCCGCTTTTTTATCTTATCTAGGTACTGTAGCCTGGTACTAGGTGCACCGAATATGCGAGTTATATTCGAATCGAATGTATGCCATATTAATAGGAGGTTGGAAGTTGTAAAATATTTTCTACTTCTGTTTAAGAATTCTTCGCTACAGAAAAAATAGGATCTGGCCACGAAAATTTGCTGTTCATTTCCATTCCAAGAATTCTTAGAGTTTCAAAGTTTTCAATATTTATATTTCCGAACAGAATATTTGGCATTGATGGGTTTTGCTTTGTTGATATGTGGCAACTCTGGATTATTTCATTAGATTACAAGCATTAAATAGAAGCATTAAATTACCCTATTGAACAGAATTCTGGGCTACTTCAGCAGCTTTTTCAAAAAGTATACAAGTAACCAAGGGTACTATCATCAGCAAAGCTATAAATCTGGTTTGAAGTCGTGAATAGGACATCACTTATAAATGTAATAATAATAATGTTATAGAAGAACTGAGCCTTGAACTTGACACCAGCATTGATTATGAATTTTTGCGATATAAAACGATCCAATACAATTTGTATTGAACGATTTGAAAGGAAATTTTCAATCCACGTTTTTCAATTGCTTTTAGTTTTTTCTATAATAAAGGATGTCAGACGCGATCAAAAGTTTTGGATATCTATAGGGCTATTGTTTTGGTTTCATAAAGGGTCAAAATATCAACGGTTCACCTTTTCGACCTAAAGCCATATATTGGTTGTCAAATAGTTATGATGGGATAACAACTGAAAAAATATTCTAGGTTTAGGTATAAGGAATACAGAATGCAAAAGAGAAATCGGAACCTAAATTGGTAACAAATCTGAACAAGTTCTTCTTGAAAAGTTAAAAAATTGTAAAAGGGAGCATTTTTCGGCAGGGGTCACGTGTTAGATGGAATGATGTTTCACCTCATAATAGTTTCGTAAATAAGTATAGAACCACATGGGGATTTAAAAAATTTAGAAATGAGCTAGCCAAAGCCGCACTACTGTTACTCTAGAGTTATATAGACATTATAAATTAGTTTTGAACCACATGGGGATTTCAAAAATGTAGAAATGAGCTCTTAAAGCCACACTACTGTTACCCTGGAATTATAGACATTATAAATTTCAGTTAAATTATTGAACAAGTATCATTTCCAATCCAATATCCATAAAAAATAGATAGAGCTCCAACAATATGATGTAGGCCAAGAAAAGAAAAGCACAATTTTGCAGTAATATGGACGTAATGCGTTTTGGACAATTATCTCATATGTGACAATTATACATATCAAAGAAAAAGCAGGCCTCATTGGAGAAAAAGCAGACCTCATTGGAGAAAAAGCAGGCCTCATATCATAAAATGGTGTTGAAGGTGAAGGGTTAAAAACAACTAAATAAAACAATAATAACACCAATTTCATCTTTAGGCAAAAAAAAATCATACCAAAAAAAAAAAAAAAAAGAAAATAACCTAATTGGAAAGTACATATTTACAGTAATGACCATTCAACATCAAAATACAATCAAATTGGACAGTTATATTATTTTTAATGCTTATATGCTATTTCTTTAATATGGAATTTTCATGTTTCAATCTTTCAATTTTTTTGAAACATCCTTTTTTTTCATTTATGTTTTGTAAAATCTGAATTTTAAATCTATACAAAAGAAGTAAACAAAAAAAAATGGTACACACCATTACATTCGAATATACAAGAGATTGCTAATGTCCTTTTTTGTTTTTATTTTTATTATTATTAATGTAAATTTGTTGCTATTTTCTGTTATACATACATTTATATTACTTAATATCTCCACTTATTACATAAATATTTGGAATCATCAAAACTTTAAAGAGAATACAACAACAACAACAACAGAAATTTTGTTTTGCGCCAAGAGCCCTTTGAAATGTTATATTATTTGTTATAATGATATGTACATACAAACGAACAATACAGGATCATTTTTTTTTTTCATTTTATTTTATTGTACATATACATTCTCATTTCTAAATATTGATAGGACAGAGATATTAATAAAATATTCATATATCCTTTTTATTGTGTATATTTAAATATGTATAGGAGAACATAACATTAAATTTTGAAAAAAAGAAAATCCGGAAAGGATATAAGTAAGGGACTCTTTGATTAAAATCAAAATTTATGTTAAAACTATTTTTTGATTGTTATTATAATATTAATAATGAATATTGTTTTAAATTTGAATTATCCTAAATGAAACTTGGTTATAAAAATTAAAAGTTATTTAATGCTTGATTCTGTTAGTAGGTAACGAAAAAAGTTAGATATACAGGTCATGGTTAAGTGAAAAAATATTTGCATAAACTGAAAATCACTGACCATTATTTGTGCAGATTATGGATGATGATGATGTAAAGGATGTGACTTAAAGGAAATATTTTGGATAAATGTGAAGTCCTGACAATTAACAGACTTTTTAATTTTTTGTTTTTTGGATCATTAGAACTTCTACAAAATTTATTGATATTTGTGTCAAGAATTTGTGTGATCTAAACACGATGGATAACCTAGCTAAGATTTAATATTCCATGAAATTAAGTTTCTTCATATCAATCTGTGGAATACAAGTTCAGGATATTCAAAAGTACAAAACTATCACTAACACGATCAGCTCACGTCAATTTTCTATTTGAAAGATCCGTAAAACGGGTATTAGGCTATATTTTTCTTCTTAATTAACGTCATTTGTAAATCGCGGATAATTTTTTATTTTGTTTACATAATAAAGGGTTGAACATTCTACCCGCTTTCGTTGAATTCTACCCAGTTAGTAGAAAATTTTTAACGCCTGAGATTGATATAATTGTAAAATTTCTATGTTCAAACCACTGGTGATATCTTATAGTTGTATATTATAAGACCAGTTGGATTTTTAAATTACCATGTAACAATAACAATTTACATGGTAATTATAGTATAAGTCATAGTATTCCATATATAAGTCTAAGCTTGGCCTAAACAACGAATGAACCTAAACAATGCCCAATTAAATTAAGTTTACTTTGTTTTTCACAATTCCGAGCATTGTTATGAAGGCAAATATAAAATAAAAACAAAAAAAAATTAATATTAGAAAACCGGCAGTCGAATCTGTAAATTAATTGTTCATACTAATATCTTTATCTAGTAACTAATATAATTTGATTGCTTAAACATACTTCATATGACTTCACAAACAAATATTTTGTAATGATCATTGGCAAAACGACTTAAATACATTTTGCAAATGACGGAAAACGACTTAAATACATTTTTGGATTGGTATATAAATAGAACTAAGCTATAGTAAGTGTACCGTGAATTTGTATTTTAGAAAATGGTCACCTATAACAAGAATGTCTAATGGTCTAATATAAAAAGAGATCTGGGGGTTTATTTTGATAAAAAAAATTTCTTCAAAGACCATGTAGTCAATGGCAAAGACTAATAAAATATATTTATACAATGTGTGAATGCTGGATTTTGTGGTATACAAAATGCTGGGTTTTATAAAGCAAAATTTTATTAATTTAAGTGATCCATAAACGTTTTATGTGTATTTATCTGGCAAGACAAATGTTTGGAATACGGTGTAAAAATTTGGAATTCTTATTACATTATAAGAACAAAAAAAAAATAATAAAAAAAATAAACAAATATACCTGGGTTGTACTATTCGACTGTGGTAGGTACTAAGTGCGCTCTAGGATCATCATCGAAATTTTCCAAGTCTCTGGATGGATATGCATGGTCTTTTGACTCCATAGAATTTTCTGTTTTATAAGAATACAGTGTAATAATTTAGAGTTCTTATTATATCAAATTTTAGTAATTTGACTGTCATGGACAGGAACACTCTAATATGATATAGGATATAATTGGTTAGGTTTAACAAAAAGATGTCGAATAGGAAATCTGTTTTCTGTGTTCTGTTTGCTTGCGATATTTTTACATCTCATATTGATTCATCAAATCTATTACAGAGTTGCGGTTTCGGTTATATCTATGAGAATATTTAGATCACAATCCTGTTGCATACTAAATATCATAGAACTAATTATAGTAGAAATTAACCGATTTCAACATATTCCGCTATGGTAAACGTTTTTCTAGCTGTAAATAATAAGATTGATGTTTTTTTATATTAAATAGAACTCAACTATATAGTGTGATATATAGTACTAGTATCTGTATAGAGCTATATAGCGTTAATTATATTTTGGAATAAGCATTTTCTTTAACAGTAAATTTTAGGAGCTGTTTCGTTCATCATAACACTACTTGAATACATCAGTAGGCATTTATAGTTTACCTATGCAACTTCTACCTTTTGTTTTTTTGGTTGCGATTTTATAACTTATTAAAAGATGTTATTAAAATTTTTATTTTGTTTTTTATTGCTAGTCTGTACTATCTTACTCTGTAGATGAACAATTAAATAAATAAAGACTGAACCGATTTTCAATGAACTAAAACACTTTTCTGAACATACACAGTATTTACAGTAAAATTCTTTAAATGTAGTAAAATGTTATTAATACATCTGTGAGTTATAAGAATCGAACAAATTTTTACTATTTTTTATTTTTATATATAGTTTTTTTTATTTTGTTTTTTATTGCTAGTCTGTCAGATTTTATTGGTAGATGAACAAATAAATAAATAAATAGAGACTGAGCCGATTTTTAATGAACTAAAACACTTTTCTGAATATACACAGTACCTACCTATTTGCAATTAACTTCGTCATTATAAACGTAATTCAATTTAAAGAATTCACAGAAAACATCAATTACTTTATTTTCAATGTAAATTTTTTGTATTTCACTAAATGGTCGTAAAATTTTTATTACATGAATTCACACAGAATGTAACTAACCCTTAACATTCATTAGTATTTGACACTTCATTACATTCTCTTTGTCAATAACAAATAAAATAAATAAATAAGGAATAAATAAAAATGTAAATTAGTTCTATGATTAAATTGATTACCCAAAACTTTTTTTTTCATTTTTTTCTTTTTAATTTCTATTTTGAATTTTTATTACAAGAGAAAATTTCAAAGATTTTCTATATTTAATAATGTTTTAGTAATAAAATTTTTTCTAAATAACCACACATTTTTTTTAAAAATAGAATTAAGTTTTTTTTTTTTATCCCCTATATTCTAAATAAAAACATATTTTCTTCATTTCTCAATTGAAGGATTTTCAAAAAAATTTATTTTTAAATTTGTCCTATTCAAAACAAAGCAAAAGAAAAACGGATATTCTTTTAAAGATTTTTATCAGGATCTGTAAATACCAACAACATGAAAAAAAAAACAAGAACAAAAAAAAAATTAGATAAAACCATTATTATTTTGTTCAACCCTAGATTAAAAATAAAGAGAATAACAAATAAACAAAAGAACCATTCACATTTATATTCAAATTTCATTACAATGGGGGAATACATTTTGTTTTGATCACGAGGCTATTTCAAGTATCTAATATTCAATATGGGATACTAAAAAGAATACGTATGAATTTTTATTCTAATAATATTTAAATATTACTATTAAACTTTTTACTACTATGTACTATAGTTGGAACATTAGGACCAGAATTTTTGTAACGAATTTTATTTATTTGAATTTTTGTAAGCAAAGAGAGCATAAAAATAGATTGGTAGAAATGAAGTGAATGAATATACTTCAAGAGAGTTCAGAGCAAAATGAATAGCACTAATTTATCAGCTTTATGGTTTGACTTATTGAATATTTTGGTTGTACCGTTGTAGGAAGACTAACATTGACCAATATATGAGTCGTTTGGTAGAGAAAGTGTTGCATAAATCACAACTCAAAACAAATAGGAATTGGGAACATATAAAAAATTAATCACAACTTGTGTTTTACTCAAGCCTAGATTCTACAAATACAGTCCTCCAAGCTGCTAAAGTGGAATTGGAATTGAATTTTGTACGTTAGACATTTGAAGAAAAATTTACAAAAAACTTAAAAACTACATTTATTCAAATAGCAAATCCATGTTAGATAGATCTACACGCTAGATACTGCAGTTCAACCGTCCCAAGTTTGATTCCGACGAATGCAAAAAAATGCTTTATGGGTTTTTTGATCTGGTGTTCTGTACCATTTGTCATTAAGATAAAATAAATCATAACAAATAGTTGACAGTTTTTATTAATACTTAAAATAAAATGGAACTATTCTAGAGTAACTTTGCCTCATAACAGGCAGATATATTTAGATTAGTAGATAATTAATAGTGTATGCCAAATTTTTGTGTATAAAAGCAATTTTTGTGTTCCTGATGACTTGGAATTAAGTGTATTATAAAATATAAAAATTATACCCTATCATTCCATATACCTTCACATTAAAATTAATTGCGAATTGCATAGAAAATTGTTTAAAGTCCTGGTGACAATAAATAAAGTTAGGATAATTGAGATATTCAAAATGAAGTTGTAGACTATCTACCTAACGCAAAAAGCATCTCATACTAATACGCTCGCTGAATAAAAACAAAGTTTTTCTGCAAACTTGATGTGTAATGCCTTTTTGTATATTATGATCTATCCTATCACAACCAAGCGTCACGTAAGTGTTAAAGGTATTTTCATACCTAACACTTTGGCTGTTTATAAAGAAAAAAAAAAAAAAGATACGGTATTGTGCAATTTATTTTCCAATTTTTTGAAAACAACTAGTGCAGATTGTAGAATATGTGAAGTAGAAAGAAAATTGAACACATTTTCCATGAATGCTAATATCTCTCTCGAAGTAAAAATAATTAAATAAAAAGACCTGGACGTCCTGAATCAATGACATAAACGATGAAAGTTTTCTAACATACCATTTAGGAGTCTATTGTTAGTGTAATTCTGAAATGAGACCTCTTTAGCGGTGCAGATACATAAATACACTGATGCGGTAGGTAGGTAGGTAGAAGTGGCAATTCCAGATATTTCTGGAAAACCAATTAGCACTTAATTGTGGTTTTGTGATACCACGACTCGAGTGACCTATTTCATATTGCCAGTTGTTATAGGTGATCGTTCTCTCATCTTCACTCTCCGCAGGGACTCAGTACTAGAGCCACGCTGTGAGATTGAGAAGGTTGATCAGATCTCCTATTTTGCTTTCCGCGATAAGACCTATATCGCTGAAGAAAGCCTCACCTAAAGTCAGGAGTCTGACTCTAGCTAATGCTGGGCAGTTGTAAAGGAAGTGTTGATGAGTTTCTGCCTCATTCTCATCCTTGCAACTGTGACAGTGGGTATTGAAAGGAATACCTAGCTTGGCAGCATGGCTTTCTATTAACCAATGACCCGTACTGATGGCTACTACACTTGCTATATCAGTACGGGACCTGGTTAAGAATTGTTTGGTTTTATTGATATTATATACGGGGCCATGTTTTCCTCACAGGTATCACACAGGTTGCACAGGTATTTAGTCTATGACACCTTTCATTCGCTCTGGCCCGAAAGTATGAATGGATGCGCTCCTTGACGACTCTCATTGGATAATGAATGTGTTCCTCCAGGGGCCACGTTAATGCGGTAATAAGTAAAAAAAAAAATTGGTCCAAATTAATTAAATTTCACATGATACTATTTTCATTTTTTTGATGTTAAAAATTTATTCCAACTAAATAATTTTATTTCAACTCTTCTATGAAATATTTCAGGAGTATGACTGTATCATAGAAATGTTCAGGATGAATATTAAAATTTTTTTTTTTTTCAAAATATTCATTCTAACCTTATTAATATTTTCAAATTATACATTTATGTGTAAATTTACCCAATTTAATATTTGGCTATTTGTAACAAAAAAAAAGAATGATAGCAAAATTATACATCCGTTACAGGATGAAATACACTTAAGGTAAATATTATTAATGTTAACAAGAAGCTTATTTTTGTAATTTTTATAATTGGACAGTTTTTCACATAGAGATGGAAAACAATAAAATTCACGGTGTAAAAATTGTTTTCAATTTGTTGTACATTTGTTTTATGCCCAAATCGAAACAGTTAAAACTATTAAATACTTTTAAATCGTACTGAAAACGATATTTTATTTATTAGAGAGAATATGTAAATACATACAAGCTTACAAATATTGTGATAATTTAATTATTTCATAAGTTATAAGTAACTACTCATATTCTTAATTAACTAGAATTTTTATTCTATCCATTAAGGAATTCCACAAGATTACTATTCAATAAAATTAGTAACAGTAAAGTAACAGTTTTCAAGTGAATCTAGAAGTTAAGCCATTCTTTGGGTATATCGATAGTTGCAACGTTTTTTGTCAAACTTATTTTAGTAAAATAAAAAAAATTCAATTAAATATTTCCATTCAAAAAGTTAAAGTTTCTAAGCACCATTATAACATCTCTTAACATGTCCATTATGTCAAGAGTAGATGATAAATAAACTATTTTCAAATCGGTAACACATACTTAATAATTATTGTGTTAACCATTAAAATAATGATATAGGTTGTGAAAAATTATTTATAAATAGTAGAGTAAAAATCTAAGTTTATCAGGGCCTTATTAGGCCAACAATGTCATATGCTGCACCAATTTGGTTCAATATTAGTGCAAGACAAATATGAAAAAAATCAGAAAATTCGAAAGGAAATGTATAAGACCCTGCTTAGTTTTAATAAATATATAAATGATGTGCAAGTAATTCAAAATAAATCGATAAAAAACCTTTTTGGTCACAAGAGAAAATGTTCTACCAAACATATACATATCACAACAACAACATCTTGCCAATTGAGTTGATGATTGAATCCAAATTGGTTACTCATGTTTATCTGATGGTAACAGAAAATATAAATTCAAACAGCCTAGCGAGAAAAAACAATGAATACCATGGGTGCACAATAAGATCAGCAGGAAATATCAAAATAATTTCTTCCAATATCAGGTGCAATGGACTAAATACCCTATATAATAGAGCATACAAGTTGTATAATACAATTCCTAGTATATGTACAAGGAATTGTATTATACAACTTGTATGCTCTATTATATAGGGTATAATACAATTCCTATGAAAGATATTAATATTATCTTTCCAAAAATCTAGTAATAATAGAATTATTAAATTGAATATGTTTAAGTAGTTAGTAAGTATGTACAGTAGGTTTAGTTATAGCGATATATCTTATCTTTGTTTTATTAATGTTCAATATTTAATTATTTTATAATAAGTGAATCTTGCTGGTACTGTAATTGTTTTGTTTTTCTATTATTCTACACTATTTACATTGAATTAGATTAGTATTTTGTATATTTTGAATTTTAGTTTACGCTGATCTATTTTATTAGATTATACACTCTGTACGAGCAATTGGGCTCATTTGAGAATTCTTAAATAAATAAATAAATCTACATAGAAAACCAGAAACTACAAACATTTTTATTGCAATAAATGCTTGTACCGAAAAGCAAATATTATAAGATTCGATATTTTTTTAATAAAAACTATTCGTAATCACTTTGAGAGATCCCTTAACACATTAGAAAATTGTTTAATATCCAATACATATATTACCATAATGAAGAGTACATTAAAAATATGTTAAAAACATGGTTCATTGTACCCGAACATTTTATTTATCTTGACTCTAAAGGGTATATTCAAAACCATGTGGTCTATATATCACTATAATAGAAGGACTACATGTAAGTGTATAGAATATAACCCTCAGAATATTGAAACGAATCTACTAAAATATGATATGTTTATTCCTGAAAAGGATAAACAATTATCAACAAACTATTTATTTTCTTCTATTTAGTTAACCTTTAGTTTTTAAACAAGTTATTAAAAAGTAAATTCAATTCTATAAGAAATAATTTAAAAACTAGTTTCCTAGATGTTTTTGGTATTGTAAAATGTTAAATTTAATTTAATTTGCTTTTATTATACTAACTGCACATTAATGTACAGACAAAATTTAGGTCCCTTTTCCGGATAGGATATGTCGTCTTATAAAGCAGCTTGAAAATTACTATTTTATGAATATTATAAGACCAAGAGTCAAAGTGAAAGTAAAATTTGAACTCAACAATTATCGTCCCTATTTCACTTCTATCACCTTTCTCAAAAAATTTTGAAAAGGCTGTTAAATTTAGATTAATTAACTTTTTATTTAAAACAAATTTTTTTAGTTCTAGTCAATTTGGCTTTTTGAAGAATAGGAGCACAACGAAGATGCTTTGCTAAAATTCACTAATGAAATTTATAACAGTTTGAATAAGAATAGTAGTTGTGCTGCTCTTTCCATTGATATCACAAAAGCATTTGATACAGTATCTCACAACTTACTGTTGAAGAAAATGTATAATGCTGGTCCCAAGTAACACAAATAGGTTGTAACAATGTCGTACTATCGTTGGCTAAATAACTACTGGTCGACTACATGACATTGAAATAACTTTCAGACAACGTCATTATTACGTTATTGGGGAATGATTGTTGAGTCGTACCGTAGTGAAAATAACTATTATCCGACTACTCAACCGACTATGAAACGACCAAATTAGAATAAAAGAGATAGATAGATTATTATATACTGTGTATTGTGTATGTATTTATTTTTTAACGAAAAAAAAAAACTTTTATTTCTAAAATATTTTAACAATAATGTTGTCCTGTTTTCTCTCACTATAATTAAGTTATAAATATGTTAAGTTACAATAACTTTATAAATATGAATATATTATTATAAATTATAATTATTGTAAATATTTTCATTAAAATTGTGCAATATATGACATCTTTTTGCAAACGAATGAAGATTTTTCGTGAAAATAAACATTTTATTGAACTAAAAATTTATGGGCTTTAAAATTTGTTTAAATTTAAAAATTTTTAGAATTAAAAAAAATATTATTTTTCTTATTATTATTTATTATTTGCTCAGATTCATTCAAACATTTTTTAAAACAACCCCCATATTAAAGTAATGAAAGCAATTTACTCGCATTAGTATTAAATTTGGAATTAAAAGCTAAAATTTTTTTTTTATTTCCTCATACAAAATATATTTTGCAATAATAATTTTCGCCATATATAAAATGGTGAAGTTATAAATATCCTAAAAATGACCAAGAAATAACCAAAAAGTTATGAACAGAAATCTACATTATATAAAAACATATGTCAAATACAGAGATGAAAACTGGTTCCTTAAATCGAATGAAAATTTATTTGACAGTTTTAGAAATGAAAACTAAATTATTATTTTTTTTATATAATTCCAAGCTCCAAGTCTGTGCACAGAAATATGGTAAAAATAATTGACATTAAAAATTTGTTATCCACCGAAACCTATGCCATCCCGCCACCATACAACTAATAATTGATGTCAGCTTGTTTACGAGAAAGTTCTTGTTATTCTCCATGAATATATGTAGCAAGAGTACGCCGGAAACATGTCAAAGGGCCAAGAACTTCCAACATTGAAATTTTCTTGAACAAAATAATATCCTATAAATCAATTTTTTAAAATAATAGAAAATCAGAACTAAATTTTCTTTGTGGTGGAGCACACCAAGTGAAACAAATTGAATAGCCCCAAATTAAAAGAGATGTTACATTTCTCGTTTATATCATATTTCTGAACACAGACTTGGAATTATATAAAAAAAAATAAATTAGTTTTCATTTTCATTTCTAAAACTGTTAAAAAATTTTTAATTCGATTTAAGGAACCAGTTTTCATCTTTGTATTTGACATATGTTTTTATATAATGTAGATTTCTGTTCATAACTTTTTGGTTATTTCTTGGTCATTTTTAGGATATTTATAACTTTACTATTTTATATATGGCGAAAATTATTATTGCAAAATATATTTTGTATGAGGAAATAAAAAAAAAATTTTAGCTTTTAATTCCAAATTTAATACTAATGCGAGTAAATTGCTTTCATTACTTTAATATGGGGGTTGTTTTAAAAAATGTTTAAATGAATCTGAGCAAATAATAAATAATAATAAGAAAAATAATATTTTTGTTAATTTTAAAATTTTTTAAATTTAAACAAATTTTAAGGCCCATAAATTTTTAGCTCAATTAAATGTTTATTTTCGCTAAAAATCTTTGTTAGTTTTCAAAAAGTTGTCATACATTGCACAATTTTCGTGAAAATATTTCCAATAATTATAATTTACAATAATAAATTCATATTTATAAAATTATAATACATTAACATATTTATAATTTAATTATAGTGAGAGAAAAAAGGACAACATTATTGTTAAAATATAATCTACCTATCTCTTTTATTCTAATTTGGTCAATTTATAGCCGATTGAGTAGAGGAGTCGGATAATGGTTATAAAATATAAGATATTACGATGTTACAAGCAAGTCGTCGGTATAACGTTATTTCGGACACCCTTAAGTTTTAATAGTTGCGTCATAGTTATAAAATGTAAAAAAAGTTGTGAAGTAGATATAAAATAACTTTGTGACAACTGATAGAATAAAACGTCGTATTGTAGTCGTAATGACGGATAAATTATAACTTTTACATTTTACACTATAAAGTTATTTTTTTTAAATTTACGACGTTATAAGGACGTTGGTATGGAGATATTTAACTTAATAGTTATTTGGTATTACTTGGGGTTTCCAAGGCTTTATTCTCAAATGGTTCGAGTCATATCTAAAATATAGAAAACAAAAAGTCAGAGTTGAATCTAAAGTTAGTGAAGTTATTTTTATTAACAAAGGTTTTATAACTCAAGGTTCAGTGTTGGGGCCGATATTATTTCTTATTTATATTAATTCTCTCTTAAATCAAAATTATAATGGGCTGTCGACTGATTTTGCAGATGACAATGTTTTTTCTTATTGCGGCTCTAATTTGATGGATGTTGTAATTAAAAGTTTTTTGTTCATGATTTAACTATAAGCCCTAAGACTAAGGTGCCTATTATGTATTTCGATCGACTTTCATCGAATCGTTCATCGTTATCGTTATAGTTATTCGATTGTAATCGTTAGTGCCATTATATATTTCGATGAAAATTTTATTGAAAGTGTTTTAAAATGCTGCCATTGTAAAATTCAAATATACGATGAAAATGACATATGTTTGATTCTTTGACTGTCAAATTCAAATTATACGAAAAAAAAAACAAAACAATAGTGTTATAACTATTTGAAATTTTTAAGTTGAAAATAAGTTGAAAATATTTAAATAAAATATAATTACAAAATTATAAGTTTTTATAAAAAAAATGATTTGAGCAGAGTTAAATTTTTTAATTTCTGATAGTGCTGGAAAACGCTATCAAATTGCAGAATTAAAAAACAAGCGAACATATATTCGGAATTATTCTAATCCACTAGATTTGGAAGAATATACGTAGGTTATTTAAACATAAATTTGATGAGTTATTATCTACATTATTAAAACTATTAAATTAGGGCAAAAATTGAAATAGTCAATAAGTAACTAACGTCGATTCCAAATATAATTAAATTGGTTAGTGTATTAAGATTCTGTGCGGCTTGTACCAAGCAAATGATTTTCAACGTAGGAAATGATTTTCATGTCGGACTAGCACAGCTAATTTTTTATTCTTAAAGAAGTTTTATATATATTTGCAGTTTATAATTATGTGCAAAATGGATCAAATTCCATTACGCACTAGAAGAAAAAAGTCAGGCAAACATTATTTTTATGATTAAAGCAGAATTACTGAAATAATTTGGAGCAATAGATGGAAAGCTTATTCAAATTAAATCACCGAAGCAAAGCGTACAACATTTATGTTATAGCTTTCTACTATTATTTTTTTATCATTAATGCAATTCTGATAAGTTTATACTTTATTGTAATTATTTTATATTTCAATCAAAAATTATTATGAAGAATAAAGTAAAATGTCTACTCTCATTTCAAATTTTAAATTTATTTTTATTTCAAAAAATATCATAAATATAAGACAAAACACCAAGTGTCCAATATAAATAAAATATATTTGTATCTCTTTTATTTTATCCTTTCAATTCAAAATTGAAATAATTTGTACAAAATCTCTCTTACGATGTCTCTTTCGTGGTAAAATTTTATATCGATAAAATTTATCGATTTCGTCGACAATTTCTGAACGATATCGTAATACATAATGGTAATTTTGCATTTTGACATTTCGTTCGATCAAATCGTAATCGTTATCGAAATACATAATAGGCACCTAAGTTAATGTTTTTCAAAATTTCTTCTGATAGTAATGAAATTAGCGATTTATCTTATCACATGTCGGTTTGTAAACGTTTTCCTTTATTTGTTTCTCCAACCTCAAACATGTCCCACCGTGATTCTGTCCTTTGCGATAATGGTTGTTTTTATATTGAAAATATACGCTCTTTCAAATACCCAATATTGGATCATAAATTAAATTGGTCTTAGTATACTCATAATTTAAAAAAATATTTAAATAAAATTGTTCTGTACTATATTTACGTACATTTGACGTAAACCATGATCAATGTTAATCGTCTATCATCTAGTTTCCCACTTTTCAAAAGAGTCTGTATTTTGCCACTCAGACATCTCTATATAACTACAAAACTATGAAAAATTAACTGAAAGATTAACTGCAACTTACAACCTACGTATTAATTATTTGAATTATGTTGCTGTCCCAATGGCCAGAACAACACATTGCTTTGTTAATATGGCACCACGAATTTTTAATAGACTACCAATTCACATCAAAAGTAAACGTAATCTTTAGTAATAATTAGACAGTTGAAAATCTGGTTATTTCAGTTCGATCACTCTCAAATTGAATCACTATTTGATGGTGGAAATTTGTATTAAATAAGTGTTTTGTATTTGCATTATAATTAAATGTGGTTTTCTCTTCACACTTCAATTATACTATATTCTTTAGTTTTGCTTGAACTTATAGTGTACTTGTAAATTTTTTACTTCAATATTATGCTTTTCATACGTTTTTTATTTGTTATTTCTTTTGTCTTCACATTTTTTGATACTTTGTTTATACTATTTTTAATTTTTTTTTTTTTTTTTAATTATTTTGTCTAATCCTAATTTGTAATTACTTACGATTTTAGTACCCCGCTAAAACATTTATATTTATAAAATTTTTTTCATTTATGTTTATTTCATTCAACACGTATTCTTTTGAATTTCATTCGAATGATCCTACTTATTTTTATACATATATGTATAAAGTTTTGCTATTTTTACGAAATTATTTCTTACTGAATTTTATATTATTATTTGTTCCTATTAATTATTCTAATAAACTATATTATAGTTTTATTTTTTTTTTTTTATTTTTACTTTTGTTAATTTTATTGAATTTATTATATTAGTTTTTTTGGATTTGAGAGCTTTATGTTTTGTTAATATTCAATTATAATTTGATTTATTTTGTAAAAAATTTTATATTTAAGGAAATAAATGAATTCTAAATCTTATATCTTAAAAAAAAACCATAAATTTCTAAAAAAAAAATTTTTTATGTAGGTACATCACATGAAATCACTTAGTGTCATTTGTTCTACTTCAGTGTAATAATGTATCAGATTTTGAATGCAGTTTAGAAGACCCGAAAATTACATACACTTATTCCAGAGAAATAAATTAAAAAATATTTTTTGTTTATGCTGAAAATCATTTTCGAAAATCACAATCTATTTTTTTAATACATCCCCACCGAAAATATGAATCTTTGAGCTTATTGTCTGCATGTCTATAATAGTATCCAATATGTAATATTAAAATGCTTTCATATACATAATTTAATTTATTATTGAATTACACACTTTAAAATTGAAAACCAGGGTTGCTTATAAAATTAAAAAATATGTCCACTTTCTTTTTAGGTGACAAAGCAAGGCCTCGTTGCTCATTGCTCATCAAACCAAGAAAATAATTTGCTAACCACATCACACAATTTTCATTAAATCAATATAATTTAAAATAATCTTTTTCTACGCAACCTAATCTTCTTCGATAACGTTTTTGAGCACGAATATGCATAAATGAAGCCATATTTTACAACAGTTAGCAAGCGAATGTTTATTTTAAGTTCACTCAGAGGTATCTTGAAATATTAGATTAGCTATTGCTTAATATTTTCAGTTTACACTACTTTTTATTTATTTTTTTTAAGTGCTATAGGTAGAAAATTTAGCTTTTACTAAAATCAAAAAAACTAATCTTTATCTTTAACTTTTGCTTAATTCTTATTCACTAAATACACACAGCATTCACTGTAAAAATACCAGTTTTAGCATTTGCTACTTTTTTATTCAAACCACTCAATATCCAATTAAAATTTCAACCTCAATATTCACAAAAAAATTCAATAGTTTTGAAACGCTATCGAGAAATAATGTTAACATTTTTTATTAAAATGTTTAAAATTTCCATAATTTCCATTTTTTATAAAAACTGATTTTTAATTAAAACTCTATTGTAATGTTATGTTGATAAATAGAAATCTTACTAATAAACTCTAACAAACCTTGAAACACAATTTAAACAAACAATAATATGCTATTATTTTTATTTACCCAAAAACATTTATTCATATACAATCATCAAATCTTATAATGAGGTTTTACCTTTATTATTCCAGGTCTAAAATAAATTTCATTTAGCTCTTATACAAAATTATAAAGCCTAGAAAACATCAAATTTAAGGTACTTAAAAAATTTTCCAATTTACTTTTGTATACAAGTAATTTTACAAAATTATTAATTAAAAAATTTAATATTTTCAACTCTTTTCATATTATTAGTACCCCAGTTATTACAAGAATTCCAATTAAAAACTAATATTATTAATGGTATCATAACAAACATAATA
Source organism: Argyra leucocephala (assembly GCA_963942445.1). Taxonomy (NCBI): domain Eukaryota; kingdom Metazoa; phylum Arthropoda; class Insecta; order Diptera; family Dolichopodidae; genus Argyra; species Argyra leucocephala. The sequence continues at coordinate 145,150,272 of OZ012679.1, forward strand.
TTATATAAACAAAGAAAGAAAGAAAGAGACAAACAGAATAGAAAACAAAATAAAATGTATATTATTCATTTTGTTTTTATCATAGTAGCCTACTTACACATTTTCTAATAATTATTTTGTAAAACATAATAATTTTCCAAATGTTCTGAAACCCTAATTTTTCATCTTAAAATGTAATACATATAAACCTACTCTAACCCATATCCCAAGTAGGATAATTATTATTATTTCAATACATCAAAACAAAACAAAAAAAGAAAAACATTAAATTTCATATCCTAAATATTAAATTTACAAATGCCAAAATAATCAAAAAAAAAAAAAAAAATGACAGTTTCCAAAGAAAAATAACGGAAAATTTATACAAATGTATCTTCACTGAATAATAAATAATAATAACAGTTTATAATACTAAGAAATAGAAAATAATAATTACTTGGTAGTCTGTAAAATTATCAAAACTCATATAAGTGCAATTGCAAGGTAACTGCTGTTTAGTTTGGTCATTGTCCGTGTTATCTGCTTCATTTTTATATGTTCCGTTATCAATTCCATTAATACCACTACTATTACACATTCCAGTAGTTGTTACACCATTATTATCTAGGAAATTTCCAAATGGATTTCCAATAATGGAAGCTTGTCGTTGTATTTCCGAATATTGTTGTTGTTGTTGTTGTTGCTGTTGCTGTTGAATCTGTTGTTGTGATTGTCGTCTATTTCTAGTTGTTATTAATGTATTTCCATTCATTTCAATATTTCGATTATTATTACTTATACAATTTCCACTACTGCCACCACCACCACCACCACCACCACTACTACTACTACTACTACTATTACCTATACCCATTATCATAAGTGCATTACAACCAACATTACAACCTGGTTCAATTTGATTACTAAAAAAATCACCAGCTGTTATTCTTCCAAAACTACTAACAAAATTATTATTATTTCTTCCATTTATTGTAAAATTTTTTGGAATACATGATGTTGAATATGAATCATTTGCATGATTTGATTCAATTTCATATTCATCTTCATCTTCTTCCTCAATATCATCCGGATCATTATCATCATCATCATCTTCATTTTCATTTTCATCTTCTATTATTGTCATTGTTGTTGTTGTTGTGGCAGCATTTTTTGTTGTTACTGGTTTTGTAGTTTGAGTTATTTTTGTTGCTGTACCAATACTATTATTTAATTGTTGGGTTTGTAATATATGACAATGTCTAGGACAATTTGTATTATATTGTTGTTGGAATTGTTGTTGTTGCTGTTGTTGTTGTTGTTGTTGATTTTGTTCGAAAAATGTTTGCTGCTGATGATCTGCAGCTGTTTGAATTAATGGTGATTGTTGTGTTGTTGTAAATAAATTAGATGATTGATGTTGTTGGGATGGTGTTATTGCTGGTAATGGTAATGTCTGATAAACAATACCACTACCCATTAAACCATTTGCTGCAGCCATTTCAAGTTGTTGTAATTGTTCAGGTGTTAATTTAGCTGTTTGTGATGCCGGCACAATAATACTACCAGGTGGTATTAATTGTGTTTGATGCATTCCACCAATTTGATTTGAATTACCTTGTGGCTGTAATTGTAATGTATGAAATTGATGTATTTGTTGTTGTGACGGTTGTTGTTGTTGTTGTAAATGTGAAGATGTTGATGTTGCTGGTGATTGAATTGATTGTATTAAATTTTGTTGTTCATTATAATTACCAATAATATTGGCAAGGCTATTATTTGTGCTAGTATCATATTGAGATTCTATTGTTGAACCATTCAGTGTATTTACAAATGTATTACCAACACCAACAACTGATGGTGTTGACACTGATGACGATGATGATTGATTTATTGTTGTACCTGATTGTTGTACCTGTTGTGGTGTAAGTGGTGTAATACCTGCTGCTGGTGTCATTGTTATCATAACTGGCACCATTGTGGCATTTGATAAACCAAACATTTCATATTTAATTAAATCTTCTGCTTCGAAGAACTCCAGTGGTTGAATATTCATTTTTGAATATTTGTTTTTTTTTATCCTTTTGACTTTGAAATTGTAAAAATTTACACAATTTTTATTTTCTATTTTTTTTTTTTTATTAAATTAATTTTTTTAAAGAAATATTATCTAAATATTTCTCATTTTGTACACTTTTATTCTTTTATAATTTCACATAATAATTTTCATTTAATATTTTCACTACAACTTCTCTTCTTAAATATAAATTTTCTTTTATAAATTCTTTCCATAATGAATTAATTAATTAAATATTATTTATTTAAATTTTTTTTTTTTGTAATAATTTTTCTATCACTTAAAAATTCGAAACCAGATCGAACTGATTCATATCCTGCTTTATTTGAAATAAATCCGAACAGAATCCGCTCGCGATAACTTCGTTACAACGAGATGAAACATCAACTGAATTATTTAAAAAAAAAAAGATATCCTTGAAAATATGATAACATGTGAAACAAAATGGAATTGTGAAACATTGTTGGAAAACTTTTCTATTTTGTTTATCCTGTTAGTTGTACACAATGAAAGCTTCAAGAAGGCAACATTTTCTAGCTGGAAAATTTATAATTTCCATTGATTCAAATTGAAATGTAATATAAAACTACAATACTGCATAACTACATGATTTTGACATTGAAGTTATCTGACAAGTTTTCCTTCTATTTAAAGCTTTTTTTTGGGGAAAGCTTTTATTATTATTTCCTTTATTATTGATGTGTTTTGTAAATGTTTCAAAAATATTCTGATAGGTGCGCTGTGGTAGTTTTATTTAACTTTCAGTTAATATCCTTTTTTTTCATATATTTTAGCTTTTTTGATGCTTGTATTATTTTTTTAAATATTTGAATTTAACTGTTATGTTGTTCTTTAATTCTATCAAAAATATATTACAATTAGTATGTGAAATGAAGATTAATAATTGAAGTTTAAACGGTACTAAAATTATGTGGCAAAACAAAAATAAGGTAGAAAATAAAAATAAAAATATTCGTTTGCAAATTTAAGGAATTATAGTTTACTGTTAGAAAATTAATATTTTATATATTTATTCATCCGTTTAGCTCAGGCATCGATACAATCGTTTTTTTTTACGCTACAAAACATAAAAATTCAATCTAGAGATTAAATTTACATTTACCATAAAACTAATTTGAATACATTTAAATAAATTGCACAAATATTTTAATTACTGCAGATTATAAAATTTTAGTTTTTAACTCTGTTTAGAAAGTGTGAAGTCAATATTTTGTATTATTGCATCCCAACTAATAGACATCCCCGTTATATAATAAACATAATTATTCAAAGAAAGCAGATCGTTCTGTTAAAAAATGAATTACTAACGGCATCTATTTGATACATCTATCTATTTTAATATTTAAACTATGTACATGTGTACTGAAACAATGACATTCGTGATACAAATAAATAAAATTAAACACAAGGTTTTCGACTGGTATGATATATTGTGCTAATTATAACATCTCTGGCTATCTGACTCGAAGATAGTTTGTTCCGATGATTTAAGGATGCTGTATGAATATTTTAATAAGAGTAAAATTAATTTAACAAGGTGTCAACGAGCCTCTAATCACATATATAAATTGGTTGGAAAAGTTGAAACAAATAAAAACTATATATAAGTCAATACCTTCATTCTCTCTCTCTCTCTCCACTTAAATTGTTTAAAATGCTATGTTTTGTGTTATTTTCAATAACGTACTTCGTTAGCACACTATCTGCAATTATGAACTAAATCAGATTACGAACTAAAAATATCCTGATTACAATTGGTATTTTTTTTTTTTGCTTAGATAGAACCTACGAAAGGGTTAACTGTTAAACGAACTGTGATACTACGTCCACTTTTTGACATTTGTGATCAATATTATCATCAAGAATAGACTCACCTCTGAACAACGTAATCAAATTATTCAAAAATTTTTTGAAAAATACTAGCTAATTCCCGCAACTTATAGACATGATCGCAGCTGTAAGCGACAGTGTGTACGAAGACCCAAATTTAGCAATTCTTCGTCGTATGCAGGAATTAGGATACTCATCCATGTAGAAAATTTAGCGCAAAATTCTTGCTTCACCCACATCCGAGGTAAAAGATCCAGCTGGTGCAAAAATTTAAGCTACGAGATCATCATAAGCTTCGTTCTTTTGCAAATGGACAGCGATTTGTTGTTTTATTGCAAAATTGTGCTTAGCAATGAGGCTCATTTTTGATTAAATTATTATGTTAAAAACAAAATTGTTGTGAATGACTCAGTACATCCAAAACAAAAATAACCATTAGGTGCGGTTTATCCACTGGTGGTATATTCAGACCTTATTTCTGCAAAAATGATGTCGAAGTTCACGTTACGGGCTATGCACACATCATAATCGATAATTTTTTGTTTGAAAATATGAAAAACATTTATGAATGACACTGAAATCATGTATGATAAGTTGAATTCGGGAAATTAATTTATCCATTGGCTTCCAAGATCGTGCAATTTGTCATCTTTCGACTATTTCCTGCAGGGATAATTCTACTAACTTATTCTATGGTGTAAGCCAATATTATTCATGTTATTCGTAACATATGGCCCGCAGTGCTCAACAAAATGGTTCACAATTGAACGTCTAAAATGCATTTCGTTGAAAATAGTGGCTATAACGGCAAAGGTATACCGAATATTACCGAAAACTTTTTCAAATGCTAACGTTAACCCATTACCGTCGTTTGGCCTATATATAGGACAGCAAACAATATGTCATACAAATACGTATAACTTCCATTTAAATTAACTTAGCTCGGTCAAAAGTACCTTATTTTGAAGTCAAAAAATAAAGTAACATTTTTCAATATAGTAACACCTAACTTTTCAGTTTCAAAATAACATTAAACTCAATTCAAAATGTAATTTTTTCAAAAAGTTTAAAAATAGTAGAGGTGAATTTATAAAATGTTAAAAAATAAATACTGAAAAATATTTAATTGTGTTCAAACTACCAAAATTTATTTGTTTAAGCATTAGAGAAGCTTCAACAACACTATTAAAGATTGGATTTTAGTTGAAAATATTAATTATTTTTTTATTTAAAAATTGGTGTCCTATATATGTATAGTCCAACAGTCATAAGTATATAAGAATTTTTATTTCGTTGTGGTTTTATTTTGGAACATGTAAAGCGTAATTATGACACAAGTAAAAGGATTTGCATGGTAAAAGTGAGTTTAAGGGTCTTCAGGTAGCTATTGGGAGCTTTATTGGGAGTTCAAAATAATTTTGAAGATCATAATGTCATAAACGTAAACATTTTCCCACCAGAATTTGATAAATTGACGAATTATGAACAATTTTATAATCAAAATCTCTATGAAAACGAATTGCCAAGAAATGTTCAATACAAGTGAAAATTTGGAGCGAAAATGATGAATTCGAAGATACTAATGCGACAATTCGTTTTTGTTGTTAACTCAATGGTAAAGATATTTGTTATCCATATTTGGTAAACAGTTTGTTAAATGTGTGTATAATAGTTTTTCTGCAATGCTAACTAATGTTGACTTTATAAGTCCTATACATTCAGAAAAACGTTGGAATAGAGAAACGAGAATTTTGCAAATTTTAACGCTGATATGAGTGGTGATAGAATTGATCAAAATAGCAATAAGTACAGAATCATGCTAAAAGGTAAGGATTGTAGTGGGCGATTTTTATTTTTCTAATCGGTTTAGCAGTTGTAAAAGTTTGGAATTTATACTTTGTATCATCAGACGAATCATCTCAACACATCGCAGCTATCATTGTTCTATATTTTGTAAATATCTTCAAAAAGAAAGAATTTTTTAAAAGAAAAAAAAATAAATCCTTCCTCAACAGTAGACCCCGAAATAACAAATCGCGTTCTTCCCAAAAACAGCTTCGCTCATTATTCTATCACTTGCACAATGACCTTCTTATGCATTAGTCGTTTATGTTTTACAAAGTACACTGAATTTTTATCATATAATTGAATTTCTTATTTATTTTTAATTGTTTTTATTCCATTTCGGGAATATAATGTTTAATAATTAAAAAAATTTCTAAAATTTAAATAGTTTTATTTTTCTTTATGTATTTAATTTATAATATTTAGTTAGCTTGTTTCAATGTATTTATTTTTGTCATTCGAACTCTACAAAATATAATAAACCAAAATAATATTTTTATTTGTTTAAACTTTTTGTTTTAAAATTATGCACCCATATTCCAATGATTCTTTAATGGCTGTTAATTCTCATATTATTGAGTTACCTGAAGCTGACTTTTCAAGCTTAAAAATTAAATCCTACTTAGATCGATTAAATAATGATTGTTTTCCCGGGCCATATAATGTGCCTGAAATCGTGTTAAAAAATTGTTCTGAATCACTTGCTCTGCCATTGTCAATTCTTTTCACTCGTTCTTTTGCATCTGGCATATTCCCAAACTACTGGAAAAAGTCGTTTATCAGACCAGTGCACAAAAAAGAGTCCAGAAACATGATTACTAACTACAGGCCTATTGCTAAATGATCTTGTATCCCAAAAGTTTTTGAAAAGATAGTTTATGATTCTATATATGAAACCTGTTCAAACTTTTTATCTTCTTGCCAACATGGTTTTATGAAAAATAGGTCAACTGTTACTAACTTAGTAGAATGTTGCTCTTCTTTTTGCAACACAATGGAAGCTGCTTTTCAAACTGATGTAATATACACTGATATGAGTAAAGCGTTTGATATTCTACCACACAATGTTATTACTAAGAAGCTTGCTAACCTTAATTTTCCACCAACATTCATAAATTGGATTCAATCGTACCTAGTTGACCGAACATATAATGTACTTTTTAGATCAATTATTTCTGATCCATACAATGCTAATTCTGGAGTTCCGCAGGGCAGTCACTTAGGACCACTACTGTTCATTTTATCTATTAATGATGTAACAACAATTTTGAGAAATAGCAGGGTATCCATATATGCTGATGATGTCAAAATCTTTAAGGCATTTAAGTCACCTAATGAAGTTACTTTACTTCAAGAAGATCTTAATTTGTTCTTAAACTGGTGTGACGTCAATGGATTAAAATTGAACGTGGAGAAATGTGCTCAAATCAGTTACACTCGTCGGACTTCTCCGATAATTTCGAATTATACCCTTGATAACAAGATTATCAAGAGAGTTAGTTGTTTTAATGATCTCGGGGTCATGTTTGATGATAAATTATCATTTAAACAACATTTCAACATTAACGTCAATAAAGCAAATTCAATACTAGGCTTTATTAAAAGATGGTCAAAAGAATTTAACGACCCTTATGTAATTAAATCTCTATTCACTTCTTTAGTTCGCTCAAATCTAGAATATGCTAGCCCAGTATGGTCACCTAACTACGTCGACCATATCAATAGGATTGAAGTTATTCAAAAGAAGTTCCTTAGATTCGCCTTAAGAAATCTTCCTTGGTCTGATCCTATACGTTTACCACCTTACAGAAACAGACTAAAACTTTTACACTTAAACACTCTTGAATCCAGAAGAATAGTTGCTGACGTCGTATTTATTTTAATGATTAATTCTGGAAAAATTGATTCCCTAATTATCAAAGATAAGATCAATCATCATCGTAATATTAGTACACGTTTTCGTTCTGAAAATATATTCAATGTTGATCATCATCGTACAAATTATGGTAAGTTCGAACCCATTAACAGAATGTTTCTCTTAGTTAACAGGTACAGAGACAACATTAATCTTTCTATGAATAAGGAACAACTTAAAATTAACTTGTTTTCTTTGTTACCATAACCTCTTATTTTCGTCATAAATAAGTAAAAGTTATTGAATATATATTTAAAAATTATGATAGTCTAATTTCTTTTTTTATATTTAAATTAAAAATTATGTTTGTTGTTTTAATATTAATTTTTATTCTAATTTTAAAAAATATTTTTGTAATATGCTTGTGTTAAGTATAATAAAATGAAAATAAAATAAAATAAATTAAAATAAAATAAAATATTTGCCGGTTGGCCTATTTATAGGACGGTCCATAGATCGGAACCTACAAGTGTTAGAAGAACCAAGCTTGACTTTTGGCTTATCTAACAAAACATTACTTTGGCTTTAAAATATTTATCGTTTTAAACAACGGGAAAGGGTAGCCGGTGGGAAAGGGTTAATACAATGTTTCGAATAAAAAATGTCTGTATTGTTTTTTATTATTTTAAGTTCTATCAGGGTTAAAATAACACTCGTTAAATGGTATTATGATGAATAGTTTTGACAATTAAAAAATGGTCTTTAAAAAATATTTTAGTTTTCAAAATAATACAAGCTTGTAATACAAAACCAGTGAGCTTATACAAAAATCGACTGGTTAAACAAGACAAATAGACCTCTTATACATTATATTTTTTGATGGGCCACAGCAATAAATTAAATTTTTTTTTTTTATTAATTCCCTCTCGTAATCAAATTTTACGAATTTGAAGTTGTAAAAAAGGGACTGATGCCCTTACAAAGTATTAACCTTTACGTAGTAAAACCTTTTTTTTGTTGTTGTTGTTTTTTTTTGTTTTATTTCAATCAAAATAGGACAATAAACATCCTTTTACTTTGAAAGGTACTTTGATATGGAAATTAGAATAGAAAGACATTTTTTTATTATTTTCTTTATTTTTTTTTTTTTACCTGTAAATAATTTCAGTTTAAGAACCCAAAGCTTTTCTAGGAAATTTTCACAATCAAACTTAAATATGATCTATTTAAATATAACCACGTTGGATAAATTTTCAAAGTTTCACACTTTTTAACAAATTTTATCTATTAAAAAATTTAAGCAAAATTTAATTTAAGGACTACCTAATTTAAAAATATGTGACGCTGTAAAGTGGGCGATAACAAAAGCGAAAAATGTATTTGACGTTGGGCAAGAGAGATTACAAACAAACAAAATGATTAAACACAAAATAAATATTTAAGATAGCAATATTCCCAGAAATTTTATTTTAGCTTTAAATTTAAGAATTCAAAGAATAAAAATCGTTATACAATTTTATGATATCCTTTTTGTTTTTTTTTTTTTTTTTTTGTTTAGTTTCATTTCATTTTTATACAATAATGACATTTTCAATATAAGTAACCGGAAGGACATCATATTGCTCAAAACTATCCAACAACCCAAGCATTTCCCAGTATAATGTATATATATATATAATATAATAATAATATGTATGTATGTTAAATTTTACTTCCGTTTTACAATACACATTTAATCCTTGTATATTGTTTCTATATAGATTTCTTAGTATTGTTTATATTTTTATCCTTTAAGCTTCAGGCGATTTAGAAAAGCAAAAACAGAAAAAAAATATGGATAAAAAAAATGTACTATCATATTTTTATGAAATACTGACCTTATTCACTCAATTTAGCGGTATTTTTTTTTTGTTTTTGCATTTTAATTTGAAAGATCATTTGTCTACGGTCTGGTTATGTATAAAAGATTTGATTATAAATTATAAAGAAGGTTAAGAGATTAAAATAATGTGTGTGGTAATGTATAGTTGTACATTATTGCATTCAGTAACTGAACTAGTTTTTATCTTCAATTGTAAATGTAAAAAACAAAAAATATAAATATTGTGAATGAGGTCAAGACTAAATTCCGGACTATAGAATAATGAAAATAAAGTATCTTATATAATAAAACGTAACAATCCTACTGCCAACGTGCCGTAGCAACCGTTGCTATACAACAAAATAAAATAGTAAACATAAGAAAACGTAAAGTAAACAATAATTTTTCTTCTCTGCTGAGTTTGTTTATGTACCTAGACCTATGTCTTTATAAAAACAAAAAAATAATACTTAGTGTGTATTGTACTGTGTATGTATAATGAAAAGACTTCTAATTGTGACGTAATGTAGATGTGTATATTCTAGAATTGATTTTGAATACCAATAAAATGAAATAATAATAACGAATATTCATGTAGAAGAAATTAATAAAAACGTAAAATCAAAAGAAAAAAAAACTGTATTTCATTTTTACTTCATATACAGAAGTTGTTATTGTAAATAAAATGTATGTGATATATATATTATTCTTTTTCAGTTTTCAGTCAGGTCAAAATATAGCTTATTTGTTTATGATGTTTAATATGAATATTGTAAACTATAAGCACATGTATATTAATAAATATATGTATAATATGTAATTTATTTATATATATATATATTATGTATATAATATATTTTAATTATTTCATATGAATAAGTTGGTGTTATTGTAAATGCTATATGAAGTTATGAATAGTATGAATAATAATTTTGGATTCCAATTTTATTTTTTTAAAGGTTTTCAATCAAAATAATTATGTTATGAAACTTCGTTTCGTTTATAATTCATTCTAGAATAAAAAAGAAGGGCTAATATAACTAACTGGCAATAGAAGAAAATTTAATTGAATTTTTTCTTAACTAATAACTAAATTTTTATGCTATGAACCTCAATCTATACCTCTTGGTGGAAAGCTCATAATTCCAGGTGGAGATTTCCGCCAAACATTATACCCATCTTACCCCATAAAATCCATTCAAATGTTATAAACTCTTGCTAAAATTTAGCAACCAAATCAACTCCAAATGTTAAATCTATAGATCTATTATTTAGCATTTCTAACCAATGACCAATGCTTGTCAAATCTAGAACACTAGAGCTTTACAACTAGTAGAAAATAAAAGGGTAAATAGTTAGTTAAAACACATGCTCAGCAAAAGTAAAAACACTGATTATTTCTCTTAAACAAATCCAAAGTGAAACAATAAGAGTCGCAAGTGCCCTCTCCTACACTGTGCAAATCCTAAGATGGCATAAAACCACTTATGGAAATTCGTTCATAGTTCGTTCATACCAGGTACTCTCTCGACCGAACTAAAATCATTACTTCCACCTCTTAAGCAATTCCGTTGAGGAACGCCAGAGGTTGCAAATGCCCACCCCTACACCGTGGAAATATCAAGATTGTTCACATTTAACTATGGAAATTTGTTTACACTCAGAACTTCAAGAATGTCGAATCATGTGTTTCCACATCCAACATACAATTATTTACAGAAATTTAAGTCAAATATTAATACCTGTATTTTACAATTTCTTATACTAATCTCTATCTCTTGCCTTTCTTCCTTTCTAGTTAATTCCATAATATCTCAACCAAGCGATACGTAAGTGCTAACGCTTTGATTGGCTTTAAAAAAAATACTGTTCTAATTGCTTCCTGGCAAACAATTGGGCTAATTGTGCCTTTTTGGGATTACTCTTCCGAATAATACTAAAGCCACCATGTGCGATTAAGGAACTGAATTAGGAAAATAATAACATTAAAAATATTTTTTTATTGAGATGCGCTGCTCAACTTGCTTTGAAACGATTACCTCTACTAATAATCATATCGCTTTAAATGATCGACTGTGCAACCCAATTTATTGGCTTTAAGCCAATGAAACGAGTTTGTATACAAATTATCCCACATGAATGCGGTTTAGTTAATAAATCCTGAACCGGACTCAAAAGAACCATTTTAAATTACAGGAACTGATCAATTTCATGATAATAATATTTCCCCGGAAAATGATGAGACCAGATCATGGTGGCTCTGATATGGTTTAAGTGATATTAAAACATACATGATATTCCTGTAAGTTCTGTAAATAAGTCAAAAAGTTGCTGATATTGCCAAACAGTTGCAATAAAAATTTTAGAGATGGTTATGATAACAAAAATGTTATGTTCTGTTAGTGTGGCTGACTGTTTTTCTTTAGTGTTTTAAACTCTTATCTCACACATAGTTTTAATGATAATGGGATAAAGACGTCAACTGCCTTCTCAGAATGTATGCCATTTAAAAGATTAAAAAAGAAGAATACCGAAAACAAAATAATAAAATAATATTACAGATAGAGAATAGAATAGAATAATTGTAAGTATATATATAAAACGTACAGACAGTAGTTTAAAAGATATTTATTTACTGTCTGTTATATGTTTGTGGTAACAAAGATGGCCGGGTGTCCCACAGTTTATTCGTTCGGTTGATGAAAGAATTAATTTTTATATCTCACAATTCTGGTTCGAAGGAGCCCTATTACAAATTTGTGAACATAATACTTTGTATTTTGTTACAGCAAGCACATAACAGATATTTATTAAACACTTCTAAGCGCTTCTACATGATGATGCGGGATGATTTAACGATGTTAGATTTTGCTTGACATCTTCATCAATCCATAATTTTGATTCCGATCATTTGATGGCTTGTTTTTGTACTTCCAGTACTGTAGGCTGGTACTAAGTGCACCATCTCAAATAACCGAGTTATATTCAAGTTGTATCCGAATGTATGCCCTGATACTAATAGGAGGTTGGCTGTAATGTATTTTCACTCTACTTAAAAATTTTAAACACTTTGCAACATCCTTTGCCACAGAAAAATTGTGATCGTGCCATGATCATTTGTTTCCGTTCTAAGGGTTCTTAGAGTTTCAAAGTTTTTGACATTTACATTTTCTAATAGAATATTTGGTATTGATGGATTTTGCCTTGTTGATATGAGGCAACTCTGGGTTTTTACAGCATTCAATTTTACCCCTATTTGCCTTCCCCGGTCTTGTATTTTTTGACGGTTATGATATGTTATTTCGTTCTCTACGAACTGAAGTCTGAATCACTTCTGCTGCTTTTTAAAAGAAATACAAGCAATCAACGGTATTATCATCAGCAAAGTTGTACATTTGATTTGAAGTCGTTGATAAATTTCATTTACTGAAGTTTATTTAAACGTTACAACTTTCTGATCATCCTTGCAATAATTATAATATACAATCACAAAGTGCAAATAATTCACTCACCACATTTAACACATAATATTTTTTATTCATAATATTCCGCATTGATTTCTTGAAAATATGGTCACCCCAATGTATGTATCTGTAGAAAAAAAAAACCAGACAACACACAAGCCTCCTAGTAACGATGAAAAATAATAGCAAATCAACAATATAAAAAAAAATAAAAAGAAATTCGAAAATGGTCTGCAAAAGACATCTTATTCAGAATATTTTTATTGTATGCTAAAAAAAAAAAAACAAAACACAAACAAAAAAAAAACAAAAATAGCTTTAAGGATAATCTATAGGTATTAGACAAACCTGATGCCATGATGATTTAGGGTTTAAGAACTTGGAATGAGTCGAAATGGAATAATTTACATTTTTAAATGTACATATATATATATATATATATATATATATATATATATATTATATTGTATTTTAATTCAAAAATATATCCCTTTTTTTTCCAAAACAACAACAAAAAAAAATAAAGAACTCATTTTATTTCTGTCAAAGTTTGGTAACTGATTTGTAACCTAGAAAAAAAAAGTCACATTTGTGTGACGAAAATGAAAGTATGTACTTATTTTCAATTCTGTTAATAAAATCGAAATAATAAAAAGAAAAAAAGAGACAAATATATAATAATATGTAATCTTGTATTCATTGCTTTAACTAGAAAAAAAAAAAAACAAAAAACTGAAAAACAGAAGTAAAATTAAAAATATTTCGATGAGATCAGTTTTATAAAAATTTTTCTCTTCCTACATTTAGACGCAGTAAATTTTAAAACCCAAAAAAACAAACACAAAAAGGAATAAAAAAAGATATATCCAAATTTTTTTTTTTTTAACTAAAGAGGTCAGAGGCTATGGGAAATTTAGAATTTGATGAATGATAGGTTGTTGGCAATGGTTGAATACATTTTAAATGGGAGAATACTAAAGACTATAATAGTATAAACAAATAACAGGGTCGGGTAAATAAAACTGTTTTAGAATAATTTTCTTTCTGTATTCAAGAATGTGTTTGTTAAGAGTAGTTAGACTATTTGATAGAAAAAATAATTTGAGACATGGAAAGTAACGAATAAAATGGTTTAGATATTAGCTGAATATTTGACCAATTTTTACAAATTTGTTTTTTAGTTTTTTTTGTGTATTGTTTGAAACCGTTTTACATGGGATTATTTCGGTTTAGTAAAATATCACTTATTTAGACCTAATAAATTATAAATGCTTATATATAATAGCAGGCCCTACACCACAAATTCTTACTCGTGCGCAAACTTGTACGCGAAAGTGTGAGTTTTTCCTGCAATCCTGCGTGACGTGTTGTTTACCCATACACTGTACACTCTTGCCTGCGCCAATACTGTTCGTTTTAAAGCTTTACATTCATGCATACAAATTGTTATTGTAATTAAAATTTTGTAGTGGCGTGTGGTAAAATTTGAATACTCCAAATTCAAATCGAACAGTTTTCTGGTTCAAAAAAGAAATATAAAATTTGGCAAAAGCAGTGGTTAAAAAATAGAAAGAATTATAGTGACGTGAAATTACTTAAGGATTTAAGACAAATAAAATCCAGAAGATTTATATAATTATTTGAGAATGGATGCGGAAATAAATTTGGTCAAACCGTATATTCAAAAACAAAATACACAAATGAAAGAAAGCATATCGGCAGAAGAACGGCTTATAGCTACTTTAAGATTTTTGGCAACTGGCCGAAACTATGAAGACCTAAAAATTTCAATGGCCATTTCAGCTCAAGTTTTGGGTCGTATTATACCTGAAACATGTAAAATTATTTTCGAAGTGCTTCGTAAAAAATATATGAAGGTAAAATAAATATGAACAAATATGAACTAATATAAAAAAAAGAAATTGCAAAAATTAAATGTAAAAACAAAGAACGTAAACTCCGCCTACGTGATTGAGCACGGTTAATCTTGCATGTGTACGGTAGTAAAATTATACAGTTTTAAGTACAGAATACGCGCACGCAATCTTCTCCATATGTTTACTCATACACAAACGTTCTTTCGCGCACGCATTAGTAATATACACGATTACTTTCGCGCAAGCATTTGTGTCAAAATAAAGCTTGCTAATAAGTCAAAATGATTTTGATTTTTAAAATTTGACCATTGGAAAATCTATTTTCAATTAAAATAAAAAAGGACATAAAATTTACCAAAGAATGCATGAACTCTCGATGATAAAGAACAACTAAAAAAAAATTAACAGTCTTGTAACAAAATAAAAACTAGGATTATGGTTGAATTACACCAACATCAATCCCAATAACAATAAGAAAATAGGTTTATTTGTTGACAATACAGACAGACAAATTGATAGTCCTCCATATTATTTACTTACTTTCTTACATGTGTCACAGACTATGTCACAGGGACTGAGTCTGACTTATAATTACCAATTCAAATCAAATAACGAATTGTTCCGAAAAGCAACATTGTCTGGTTTACCCTAAATTTTACCAAATAAAATATTGAAGATATTATAATAAACACTTTTGAACTTAAATACGTTCTTAGGGGTTTAAAATATTTCATCGAAATTTTATTACATTTCATTATGTTTTAAACAACTTCTTTAAGCAAAATTTCAAGAAAATTGGATACGGGAGCTTTATAAAA
Organism: Argyra leucocephala; assembly: GCA_963942445.1. Lineage (NCBI taxonomy): Eukaryota > Metazoa > Arthropoda > Insecta > Diptera > Dolichopodidae > Argyra > Argyra leucocephala. The sequence goes on from OZ012679.1 coordinate 145,165,896, forward strand.
CTATTACCAAAAATAGTTCTAATCAGGAAGTAAATTTCGATTATATTAGATTTCTAATGCTTCATCGTTTTCAAATATAGTACCTTAGAAAACACTGCCTTATTGAAAATTACACAAGCAAACTTGATCCCATCTTGAAAATATGACCTAATATTTGAAAGAACTTTACGATATGACAAAAGCTGATAAATATTATATTACATGATGGATCTGTTTAGCCTAAGCATTTAACGCCAATCAAAATACATAATTTAGCAACATAATCATTTTTCCCTTATCATTCGTTTCGGAACTTTCACTTCCCAAAACTCCAATTCAGACATATAGCAAACATTTAAATGGCACAAAATTAACTATTTTTTTATATTAAAATATTACTTAACATCCCGCGTAACATTTTATTGTTATAAAAACAAAATTAGTTCTATAAGAATCCTATATGACTCCCCATAAGCACTAAAGATGTTATAATGATGTTTTATCGGAATAAATTGATTAATATTGCTATAACAATGTTCTTATAGCAATTTCGGGAGTTATTATAATGGAATATTCAGCAAACTAACAGCAAATAACAGCAATGTTGCTATAATTCTAAAAGTGCGTAATCGTACATCACGAGTTAAAATATAAGAATAGAATTGCTAGAATAGCAGTAGTAGAGTTATTATTATACTTTATTCCTACAATGTTACTAATAGACTTACTGTTTAGCTTTTTTTTTAAATTATTTCAAATGAATTTCATTTCAAAGTAAAAATATATACACTAATACATATAATATGTATACTAATCCTACAACAATATTACAGTAATTGCTTCGGTGCCTTATAGAATTCTTCATTTTAGTGCTATAACGTATTTATAACGTTTCGCAACGATTGCGGAGCACTCAAATTAGCACTAATGCTATAAGAGTGTTTATAATAGTGTTACTAAAATGCGCAAGAGTCTTATAGCACTAAAATTGTTACGTGGGATAGCTCCTTATTTCTGGTTTACCAGTTGACCAAGCTAAGATGTCTTAAGAACGAACTGAGGTACCTCCTGATGTGAAAAATATTTGTATCTTAAGTACAAGGTGGCATTACGTAAACAAACATGGAATTACACATTTATAAAGCAATTCAAATTCCATACGCATTTAACTCAATTGTCTGGTTAGTTATTACTTAAGTTTGTTAACAAAACCCTGAATGTAAACAAAAGAAATAAAAGATGTTATCAATTTGAATTTGTTGTTTTAAGGAAACACCTTCTGGTTAGTAGGTTTGTTGGAAGAATCAAAAATAGAAAAAAAAAAAAAAAATAAAATAGAAAATTTTAAAAGGATATGATGTTTGATTGAATGGAATCGATTTTATTATTGTTGACCCTTTTTTTTTGTTGTGAATTTATTTTTTTTTTTTTTTTGTATACTGTAACTGTACCTTCATTTAAGGAGAATAACTATGTTCAATTAAGAATCTGAAGAATATTTAAATTTTTTATTTACAGTTGAATGGTGTTTTATTTTGTGTTGTGTTTTTTCGACTGGTCTTTGAATTTATTGCCAATACTAAAAAATATTTGATTAGGAAAATATTTTATGAATTAAAACTAAATCCTTAAAAGAAGTTGGAATTTTTTTGATTTTTGTTTTGAATTGAAAATTTTCATTTCAAAACTAAAGACGTCTAATCCATTTTATTATTGTTTACAATTGTATTGGAACATGTTATCATTTTAGGCAATGAACATACATTTGAAATGAAAATATATATATAGCTATATTATTTGATAGTAGCTATTCGGAATAGATTCTGACGCACTGAAGGTGAAAATTGAAATTTTTAAACAAAAAAAAAAAAAAAAATTAAAAAGTCAAAACAAAAAGAAGGAATATTTTGAAAACAAAAAACAAAAATGGTATTTAGGGATTGAAATATTTAAATGTGTCAAGAATTTGATAGGAAATCCTTTTTTTCTAACTAGGAAACTAAAAAAAAAAAAAAAAAAAAAAAAAATGAAAAATTATTGATAAAAACTCTTTATATTGACATTTCTAATAATAAATTGATTCAATTTAACCTTTTCAGTTTACAGCAACAACACTATTAACATTGGTTGCATAATAAATGAAAAGTTTCTCTTCCTCATGTTAATTATAGCGAAAAAAAATGTTTCGTATTAATCACAATTTCAAAAATGAATAAATTTTTTTATTGGTCCATTTGAAATCAATGATCAGCTTTTGTTTTAGACGTTTTCAATTTATATTTTTAAACATTAGTATATTTTGAGTAAAGTAAAATGATAATCAATAAAGGTATAATCTTCTTTCTGTGCTTTTGTATGCTGCTGATGGTTAGTTATCACAATCATAATTTTAATTTTATCTACTGCAGCTAGAAACAAGGATTTGGTTGTGTTATTCGAACGATGACGTAGATTTTTAAACCACAATATTTTTCTTCTTCCGAAGTATCGATCTCTTTTAATTTTACTTTCAAATATATAATAGTTTAAAGTTTTGTTGGCTTTATGTCGTTGTACAGTCCCCACTTACTAAAACAAGTATTAACAAATTTTATTTAAACTAATATAATACCCAGTAACAAATACATAATGTCTCAATGAAATGGTTTGACAAGGCTTGATACTTGATTTGATTATGTGAAGCGCGGGGTCAATAGTTACATTTCGAGAAACTAGATTGCATATCAATTTGTGTTACATAAAAATACTATCTTAAAAGGGTACTGTCTTATTGGCAACCATAGTAAAAAAATGTATGTCTCGTTGTAATAATGTTATATCATTTTTGCAAAAGTTGCCGAAATGAAGAAAAAAATGAAATTTTTTAAACATTTTCTCTGCGTACTGGCCTTGTTCTATAATGTAATAAAAAATTCATATGAGACATATCAAACCATTTTAAAGGTTTTTTCATCACTTATCTTTGGATAACCTAAGATTGAACCTAACTTTTTCATTTAATCAACTAGGGTAGTTTTAAATTTGTATTTTACTATATTTAGTATTTTCTATTTTTATATAGTTTTAAGTAAAGCCTTAATTAGTTACAGTAAATTAGCTTTTGGTTTTGATGAAATAAAGTCATTATTACTATATCCTGGGTTGGGAATGACTTTGCTTTTCCAAAAACAAAATTAAATAACGTGGATAATTTTTTAAAAAGATTGAATTGGTCTATTAGAGAATAGAATATACGTGGATAAAACTTTGATTGTATCGTACCACACCGAAATCTCAATGGTCTAGGTGTAGGTGTATCGCACTAGTTGGTAGTTACTATTAATATTATAATACTGAAATATCTCTTGTGTAATATTATTTACTGTTTTGTATATAATTTTGAAACTTAGAAATATAATATTTATTCATTCTACGGTAAAGATAATCATATGTTCAATTTTTAGTATATTTATTAGGCTTATTTGGCATGTTCATTCGAAATTTGAATCTGCTCATCAGCTATTCATAAATTGTACAATATAAATTTCAGGTTGAGATCGAATGAGTAACAAATTTGTATATTTCGAATATGGCAGCAAATTTATTTTTTTCTCTACGGAGAGTTCTATTTTGGGTCACAGTATATAAAACTGTTAGTGCTGGATTTAAATTTTTGTTTAGACATTGTTGCATGAAAAATTGCACCACTTTTTTCAAGTCAAATAAAACTGACAGATGATTGCTTTTCAAAGCTGTCAACAATATAAATATCCAAAATACGATTCTATTCTCTCACACTCATCTATAACACTATAATGTATTTTCATATTTATCTTGCAATTGAGAGTGAAAAGTGAATTGAAAAACAAGCAAAGATCGAAGTTACAAAAATACAGTATAGAGAAATTATTACTCTCAGAGTGAGTAAATTTTACTGAAGTTATAATTAGATTAGATTAGATAAGATTTATAATTCATTTATGCATATTAAAATAAAATAAAGCTCATAAAATATATAATTACTAAAAAAAAAATAATAATAATAATGCTCTAGTAGTGCTCTAGAGTTCTAGTAGTGCTCTAGAGTTCTAGTAGTGTTATAATGAACTAAACAATTCCTAAAAATAATTTGTTTATTATAAACTATTACTATAAGTAAGTAATATTTATAGATACAATGATGGTATAAATTTATATCTATGTATCAATGTTCAAATGTTGAATATTGATAAATCGAAGTTATTCTTTTTATTGAAAGTAAAATGGGAGTTCGATCGGAACTGCGAGAGCAAGTTGACGTATTAAGAACAATTAGCGGTTAAATTACTTAATTAATTTAATATTAATTATTTAAAACAAAACTCAACATAATTAAAAGTTAAATTAAAATTATAATACATATAATACATATTATAGACATTAATATAAAAAATATTTAAATAATTTTATTCCAATACATTAGTTAAAAACTAATATTGGAAAATTAAAAAGTGAAATTCAATTTAAGTGCCCACATGGCACGAATGGAGAAAAAATTAATTCACCAAGCAATAAAATGAAAGAAAAGATCATGCTTTCATTACAACAACAACTACTACCTACAACAAGTGCAGGCAGTAATTGTGAGAATGAAATTAACGAAATGGAAATAGCAGTATCAGCAGAAATAGATACAACAACTAACACACAGCAAAATAAATGGATTAAAATCCAACCAAGACGTCAGCAGCATCAAAATCTCATCAAAAAGAGAAAGATAACGGATAATGAAAATACAAACGAGAACACATTTTTGATGCTACAAGAAAATGAATATGAAGAGCGACACAGCGACAACCAAGTAAATATAAATGGTAAAAATAATAACAATACGAATGCAGTTAAAACTACCTCAGATAGACATTCGGCCACTATCGAAGGGACGGATAGGAAATTTAAGGACCTTCCTATAAATATAAAAGACCTGCTCAAAACAAAAAGAGAGTGGCAATATAAACTAAAAAGCATATTCCATAAGTATTTAAACAGACGCTCAATAGAATATCAGAATTTAGAGTCGAAAATAAATTGTCTAAAGAAAATCATAAGCGAAAAAATTTCCCTGCATTTCAACCAAAAATTTCAAACTAGATTAAAAAATATCAAGCCTGGCCCACAAGCCTTTAAAGAAATAAAAAAAATTGTTGGGACAAGAACTGACATGGTAGTGAATGTGACACAAAATGTAACACTTTAATTAGAAACTGAACAGAAACTGAATGCCTTCAAAAACTACTATGAGCAACTATACAAAGCCAAACCCTTTACCACCGAAACTGATCAACAAATAAAAAATATTGTGGAAGAGTTTCTAAACAACCAAAAAGATAGTCAAAACCAAACAAAGCAGCTAGAAAAGTTCAACTACAGTAACAATGTTTTAGGTAGCAAAGAATACTTTATGAAAGTGTCAGACGTCAAAAACATATGCAGAAACCTTAATACAAAGAAGTCATCAGGGCCCGACGGTATCTCTAACTTTTTAATTAAAAAGTTACCAGATACTGCTTTAATATATCTGTGCATCATTTACAACAACTGCATTAACAATGGCTACTTTCCCAACACATGGAAAATGGCAAAATTGTTACCTATTTCTAAAAGCAAAGATGAAAAGGAACCAAAAAACTTCCGGCCAATTTCACTCCTTTCAAACTTAGGAAAAATTTTAGAAAGGTTTATTTCATTTAAAATTGAGGACTTTTGTAAAGTAAAAACCATTGTACCGAAAAATCAATTTGATTTTCAAACTGGCCACTCTACCTTAGACGCACTCTTTAAATTACATACAGATATCGTAGAGAACTTGCGGAAAAAAAAATCTACTGTAGCATTAAAATTGGATGCGGAGAAAGTATTCGACTCTGTCTGGAGCATAGGACTGCAATATAAAATAATTAGGTTAGGATTTCCAGTAGAAATTACTAGAATGATTATTAGCTTCCTAAATAATAGAACTATGTATGTCTTCATTGACGGCAAAAAATCAGGAATAATTAAAGTAAGCTCAGGAGTTCCTCAAGGCTCAATAACTGGTCCTAAATTATACAGCATATATCTACACGATATGCCTTCCACGCTTAGTGATGGTAGACGCCAAGAAAGATCCAAATCTATCCTCTATGCAGTTGATACTATCGTTTACTCTCATGCAGAAAACCCGAAAGTAGCAAAGCGTTACGTTGAAAAACACGCCACAAGCATATGTCATTTCAACACAAAATGGAAAATCAGCATAAATGTAAACAAATCGGAATTTACCTGTATAAGAAATGCAAGCGGAAAAGGTCTCAAAAATGCTGTACAACAAAGCAGAGAATTAAATTTGAAAATCGACAAACAAAACTTCTCATATACAAACAGCTTTTACGACCAATTATAACATACGGGCTCCCAATTTGGTTCACATGCTCGCCCACATATGCAAAAAAATTGCAAGTTTTCGAACGGAAAATTTTAACGAATTGTCTGAATAGATATTATGAATCGGACTGTAGATATTCTAACAAATACCTATATGAAAATTCCAACATAAGACCAATAATGCAATATATGCTGAATAACGCAAAAAGAAATGTTGAAAAAATTAAAAACCACACCAACATAACGGTCAAAAGAATATATAACGAAAATAATATTAATCCTAATTATTACCTTTCACCTTTAGTTATAGGTAATATAAATAGTGCACATCTTTTTGAAACATGTCAATCTAGTTTACCACAATTTTATGTATATAATGTTACAACAAAAAATCACCATAGAGGCTAAGCAACTGCAATAAGTTATAGCCGTATTCTTAGTTTTAGTTCTAGTTTTAGTTTTAGGTTTACTCGTAGTACTAGTCATAGTTTAAGCTTTAGTTTAGTTGTATCTTTAAGTAGCTTAGATTATAGGTTAAGTTTTATATTAAAAAGAAAAAATACAAAAGCACAGGATGCAAGTGCGAAAATACAAAATGAAAATATTTAAAGAATAAAAATAACAGAATGTCCTCCAAAGGTTGGAATCATAAATTTACAGGGGTATCAAACCAAACCTTATAGTATGATAGATTAAGTATATATAAGTATTTGTAAATATAATTATAAGAAACAATATATAATGTTAATTTATAACAGGCACAATAAATGAAATGAAATGAAATTGAAAGTAAAATGCTATGGAAATTTTAATAATATATAATGATATAAATTTATTTTAAGTCATTTAATAAATATAAGATCAAACGATAAGATTCAAAACTACAAAAACAAAATACAATACAGCAATATAATACTTAAAAATAAATAAATAAAATACACTATATAAAATATAAAATATTTTTGGATTTCATAATAAAGCAAAAAATTAATCTGAACTTATTTCAAAGAATATATAATCATAAAAATCGGAAAAATGAGAGGTGTTCTTGGCTCGTGGAACATTTACAAAATACAAATTATTAATTTTAAGATTCTAGAGTACCGAAAGGGAGCATTCTTGGTCCCATCCTATATTTACTCTACACAAGCTACACAAGTGGTATCCCAGAACTAGAAGATGCAACGATGGCAACTTTTGCAGATGATACTGCGGTATTAGCGGTTGGTAATAATATAAACGAAGCAACAAATTATTTGCAACAAGCAAACAACAAAATCTCCTTATGGTGCAAAAGATAAAGAAATAAATTAAACGATTAAAAATCCTGACATGTTCATTTTACAAACAAAATAATAAAGTCACAATAAACAATGTCGCCATACCATATCAAAATTTCGCAAAATATCTTGGTATGACACTTGATGCAAAGCTCAGATGGAAAGAACATGTTAAGGAAAAAAAATAAGAGTTAGTACTGAAATACAAACAGTTTTATTGGCTAATTGGACGGACATCTTCGCTTTCAACATATAACAAAGTTTTGATTTACCATCAAATATTAAAGCCAGTTAGAGCATACGGTATTCAAATATGGGGTTTCGCTAAACAACTTCATATTAAAACTGTCCAAACGTTCCAAACGAAACATTGTCAATGCTCCCTGGTATGTTCGCAATGCTGAAATTCATAGAGATCTTAATATCGCTATCATTAAAGACGAAATCAAAAAACTGGCAGTACGCTACAAAATTCGTCTTTCTCAGCATATTAATACTGAAGTTTTACGCTTAGCTGACAATCAAAACTTTGTTAGGCGTCTTAAACAGACGAAACCATTAGAACTGTGTAAGGAAAAAATCTTTTATATCTCAATAATTCCTAATGAGATTTTGATTGACCAAAGATATCTGAAGTAATAGATCCAAAACTGTATTAATGGTTAGTCTAAAAGACTAGTTTCAATTTTAACAAAGGGATAGTAGTTTTTAGTGCGTTAAGGTCGACACAATCCTTCACTTTGTTCCCCTCCACCGCGAAATAGAACGATAAATGAAATAAACAAAATATTATTAGGTCGTTTTCGGTACTTCGTTTTTTTCCGAAAACCAAATAGTACATCACTAGAACATCTACTTTGATCAAGAAAATGCCAATGTAAAGAAATAGGTCTATAGTTATTATACTCTAATTAATTTCCTTATTAGACTCCAATAAATTTACTTTTTTATTTCCTTAAAAAGGGAAATTACTTTAAAAGTTTTCAACTCATCAGAAAAGAATCCTTGATAACAGCTGAAATTAAAAATATGACTCAAAACATTAACAATCAGGTCAAATAGGGTTAAACCCACTTTCCAGTTGGTCTGAAAATAATTTTTTCGGGTAATAAGAAATAAAGTTTTAAAAACCAGAAAAAAGTCGGAATTTTAAAACACCGAATTTCAATCAATCTGAATTTTGATAAAACAAGAAGATGATAGTAGAACGGCATTACGTCACGTTTCCCAATGTAGAATGTGTAAAAAACTCAACTTCTAAAAATTTCAAAAACAAAAAATTTATATAATAAATTTTAGTAAAAAAAAACGACAATAAAAGTTAAAAAAAAAAATTATTTCCATAAGTAGCAGTGGTATAATAAATCAGACCGAATATAGACTCAAAACATAAAAAAAATATAATTCTTTATCGAATTCTGAAACCTTTAACTATCCACTAAAATCATGATAATGAAATGATAATTTTCTTGGGTGGAATAATTTACCATATAAAATCCTGATTTCCAAATATCTAACAAAGTCCCAACAAAATGAGTTTTTATTATTATAATATTGTAGAAAAAAAAAAAAAAAAAAAAAAAAAACAAAGAAAAAATCAAATAAGAATCACATAAGTCATAAGTGGCTTCATTAAAATAATTATTAGGTTTATGCCATCAATAAAATAAAATTTCATTAGTAATGATATGTGTTCATTTTTGGAGTCATTTCAATAAAAGAATTTTTATGATAAAAATCTTTTCTTTATACAAGCTTTTTATTTAATTTCATCCGAATATTCTGGTTCTATATAAACAATTCAACGATCATAAATTATATCAACAATGTTGTAGGACATAATAAAAAATATTTCTAGTTTTTTTTGTTTTTGATTTTTTTTTTTAATATATTATCACAATAATGTTGAAGTAATATTTTTTTTTTATATAAAAATAACCTAAATGGAATCTAAACGTTTAATAAACGTGATATGAGTTTGTATTGAGTCAAATAAAAAAAAATTAAACGTGTAACGAACCAGAATAGAACACAGAAGTTTATCTTTGCAAAAAGCTGTAAGTTTTAATGCAGTTAAACAGATGGAATTTTTATTGGGATCAATTCGTAATATCGTATTTTGATGGCTCTCAAGAACTTTCTTCAATTTCCATTTCGGTTTCAAGAATCTATTTTATATTCACGTATGAAAAATACCGGTCATCCTAAAATTTGTTGAGCAGGGTTAGTCTATACAGGGTGAGAAGGAGAATTTTTCGGAGTTGTAGTATTACGTTTTTGTTCTGTAGATTCTATGCATTATAAGCTAGAAGGATGATATTAGATTCTAAATGTACGAAAGCGAAAAACGAATTTAACAATATTTGACTTGAGGATTCTATGATTCAAATAAAAATATTTAAGATAAAGTTTGATAATGTATTTAAGAGGCGTAAGTCCTGTTCAGATTTAAGAACCTTCAGTTGTTTTTATTCTATCTCATCTGCATTGTGATTTAATAGGCAAAAAATTAAATCAACGTATTTCGGCAATGAACAAATATATAAAAAATAAGGCCCTATGTTGAGAATAGAATACCCTTAATAATTGAGAATAGAATCATCATTCGAATAAATTTTTCTTAAAATATTCCAAATCACTTGTATTTAGTAATTTTATTCAAAAATCTTGAATTATTCCATTTTAGCATAAGCTATATAGATAGATTAGATAGATTCTAAATTTCGAGCGGGAATCCGTCCTCTATATCAACGATGCCGGGCAAATGGGATTATTGTGTTTTACCTGATTTTGTGATAACACCCAGCCATATTCTTCAGTGGTATGCTGGGTAGCTTCCATTGTTGAGGGAACATTCTTGCCAAGTGGCGAAGTCTGCTACGAAAGAGACCTTCGTATTACAGAGCAGATGTTCAATAGAGTCTGCCTCTATTTCGTATATTCTGCACGCAAGTTATTTTTGGTTAGACCCTTTTTATAAAGGTATTTCTTTATTAGGCCGTGACCTGTTACTATTTCTGCTAAGATACGTATATTTTTCCTATTGAGACCTAGAAGAGTTTGGTTAGTGAGCGTTTAGGCATGAGCATTTTTGCTTGACGATTTCCAGCAACGTTGGCCCAGAAATCGTCAGCTTTTTTCCGTACCCAATCTTTTAATTGTATTTTAGCTGTTCTCAGGGGAGTCCCATATAACGGATTTGGCCATATGAAGGGCGTATCCGATTGATTTTGATTTGCAGCTTCGTTTCCTGCATTGTCAGAATCTCTTGGTACCAACATTATTGTGACATTATTTGTTTGTTTCAGGGTTTTAAGTATTTCTAAATAATCCCATACTAACTTTGATGTGTTGGTATATGAATTAATAGCAAGTATGGCTGTTTTTCTGTCAGAGAGAATGTAGACTTTACGTTTTTTGTAATTTCTTATTAAATGCTCTCGCACGCAAAGCTCTACAGCATGTACTTCGGCTTGGAAAACTGTGTTTGTAGAGGTTAGGCTTGCATAAATATCGGTCTTGAGATTTTTTATAAAGAGATTTTTTCATTAGTTTTCTTGGAGCCGCCTGTATACCATATTAATATTCCTTTGTCGACCTCCCACATCTCTCCCACATGCTTGGCAAAACTTTGATCAAAGTATTGGCAAGTTCTAATCTTTCTGCAGTACGCGAATTAGTTCCTGGGTGTACCACATTTTTATTTTGCGCTTCATTACCATCAGTATTGCATTTGTAGGTATGAACAATTGCTTCTTTTTGTATTTAAGGAGATAAAGGGGTTCTAGGTGACGCAGCGGCTCTAATAATGCGGTAGATGTTTTACGCATACCCTCAGCTGAATGCAGTAGTGTGTTGAGTTTGTTTTGAGCTGTGATTTGCGTATCTTTTTTTCACCGATCTTCGGATTCGTAGGTGAAGGTTGGCCTCACTATTGCGGTATACAACCATAATGCAAAATTTGCCTATGATAGGAATGCATAAGCTATAAGTGGATATAAGATTCTTACAGAGTTGCAAAGTGAAATAAATAAGTGAAGACTTCAAAATACTTAAATACTATCACGATAAATTATTAGAAATTGATTAATGTCAATGCGAATGCAATAAATACTATTCGAATACTAGCTGAAAAATGTTATAGAACTGCAAAAATTGTATGTTATCGTGTTTTGTAAAATATTGAATATATCGCAGAAATCATTAAGAGCTAAAGTGATTCTGGAAATCATATATATATAGAAAAAAAATCCATGACGTATAAATATTAAAATATCAACTCACTTTAGGTTGTACTGTCTTAATAGTATTATTTTTATAACATAACTGAACTTTATTATAATGAGACATCTAAAAATATAATATAAACTTAGTATTTTATTCACGAGTTGTAACCATCCGGATGGGTTATTGGATGATAAAAGCCACGTTGCCAAGCTCTATCAAGCTATTTTTTTCAACTCCCAGCTGTAAATCGCAGCTGTAAAAATGAAATGCACATTCCGGACGTTAGTTGAGGCTTTCCTCAACAATATAGGTATTATCTGATCAAACTTCTCAATTGCACAGGGTGGCTTACTGTGTTCATTGGGAGATTAAAAATGGGTGAGTGATCCCCTAAAACAACCAATAATAACAAATAGGTCAATTGTGGTACCAAAAAGGTACATTTAAGTGCTAATTGGTTTTCCAGAAGCAACTGGAATGACCACTTCCACATTTCTACCTACCTAGTATTTCACCATATTCATATGATAATTTAATGCTCAAATTGCACTGAATTAAAAGAAGAAACCCACCAAATATCATATAAACAAAAGCTACAAAACAAAAATAAAATTGGCTGAATGCATTTAAAATTGAACAACGATAGTGCAATACAATAAATTTCACAACGAATTGCGCAACATAATTCCTAAAGGGCTAGTAATAGACTCATACCTTCTCACATAAAATGTTTTATTTGTTTCGAAGTCCTAAATCACATCTGGCTCTACAGCAATGCTCCCAACACAATCTGTGTATTACAACTGTTCCACCAATTGTTATATTTTTGTTTATTAATAGTAATTTTCCAACTCACGAAGTTATTTTTAGAGCAGAGTAAATATTTCGAGTTAAAAAAATGTTTGTATGGAAACCGATTCTAAATAATTATCTCTAATTATTGCCATCCAATAACATCTCAATATGCTATTATTTTTTTTCATCCAAATTTTGTTTGTTATTTATTTTTAGTTTGTTCAAATTTCCCTTAAAGTTTCTTTAAACACAATTCGTGTTAAATCTGTGTCAGTTAGCAATATTTAAGAGATATTTTAAAATATTTTAATTTTATAGGTCTGAGTATAGTTTTAATAAGATAGAAATAATATTATTTTTATTAAGATTTGGAAAGTAGGTCAGCTTCCTAAACTTCAACTGGTTAGTACTACTTTTTTTGTTAGAGTAATTTTAAATATTCTAGAAATGTTATAACTCTCAACCGAAAGCACTTTAAATAGAATAAATAAAAAATTTAAATTGAGATTGCATTTTTTTTTTTTAATAACTCGATATTGTCAAAATTATTTCGCCATTGTAAACTAATTTTATAAGACACTTCAATAAATATTTTCATTTAATATGAAATGCTTTCAATTTTATTTTTTTTTTCAAATTTCATTTTGAGTTATTGTCAGTGGAAGAAATCCATTATAATGAACTAGCTAGCAACAATATTTCAATAGTTTTTGTGAAAATTTATTGAAATCAATTCGATGAAAAGAATATGATCAGAAATTTTGAGATGAAATAAGTTTTTATTTTGTTTTTATATTTTGTTTCCTCAAAATAAAAATTGAGTTGGTCGACTTCTATAACAGTATGGTATGGTATTTGATTTCAAGTGTAACGTTTAGAACATTAGTATTACCTAATATGATATTGACTCATTATGGTATAGCGTCCAGATTAACCAGTACGATAAGGTTCCATAAAGCGTAATGAAGTCAATTAGCATATAACTAGTGTCCGTCATCAAACCTGTTGAAAACATAAGACTATGTAAATAATGATGTTTTAAGTATACTGCCGTGATTGTGACTTTCTAATAATTATTAAGAAATTATTTTCTAGTAATTTTTCAGTCAATATCCAAAATTTTCAATTTAACATTTTCGTTTTTGAATTATCTTGTTTTTGAGAGTAACTTTTTTTGCCTTTGACAATGGAATTACCTTTTCGTGCTTAATTAAGTATAGAAATACTGCTAGTTTTACTGTATACTTTACTACGGTGTTTTTTCGCGCATTTATTTGTCAAAACTTGGGCTTATGATAACTCTCCACGTAATATTTTATTGTTATAAAACAAAATTAGTGCTATAAGACTCCTATATGACTCCCGAGAAGTAAAGGTGTTATAATGATGTTTATATGGGAATAATGGGATTAACATTGCTACAAGAATGTTTTTACAACAGTTTTGGGAGTTGTTATAATGAGAATTTCAGTAATTGCAACATTAATGTTGTTATAATTCTAAAAGTGCGTAATCCTATATTAAGAGTTAAAGTGTTGTTATAAGAATAGAAATGCTAAAATAGCAGTAGTAGTGCTATTATTTTACTGTATTTCTATGATGTTACTAATAAACTTACTGTATAGCTTTTGAATAGATATTTTGCGACGGCCATTATTTTCTATAAACATGGTTTTTAAATTTTTGCTTAAATAAACAAAAACTTTCTTTTGCATTCTTTTCGCAAAACTATGATTTTTAATTAAAAGAATAATTATTTAAATATTAAATGTGATGGTATACATTAAGTACCGTACATTATTTAACATTTTAGAGATGCAATTTAAAAATATATTTTCTTTTGTTTATTTAAAAATTGGTTATTTTTGAATGGCAATGTATTTTTCCGTAGTATTATTATTACAATAAATGTCAATATTATATTTCTTTCTTAGCCAAATTTTGTCTTTTGGTTTGAAACAATTATTCTTAACCGGAAAATATATTATTTATAAGTAAAACATTTATATACAAATATAAATCATTTACATACAAATATAAAAATATGTAATTAATATCTATCTCTCTTTCTCATGACAAAAATATAAACTCCATAAAATTATTATTTTAAAATAAAAAATAATACCTATCTCACTCTCGCATAACATAAATTATTTCAAAATAAAAACATATACTGTACTGTATACTAATTTTATTCTACAACAATATTACAGCAATTGCTCCGGTGTCTTATAGCATTCTCCATTTTGGTGCTATAACGTATTTATAACGCTTCGCAACAATTTCGGAGCACACAAATTAACACTAATACATCTATAAGTGTTTAGAATAGTGTTATAGTAGTACACAAGAGCCTAATATCAAAAAAATTCTTATGTGTAACGTGAGTCATTAATGCTGGAAAATTACAGCTATTCTTCTGAACCAAGCCTTCTTAAATAGAATAAAGTTTTTAAAGTTGTTACAAAATTATACTCTCAATTATTTTTTGTTATCTATTTGATCCCAATGACAAAGGGTACTGGACCAGGTGGAAAAACCAAACGTTTTTTTTGTGCTTCATCGGGAATAAAATCTAACATCTTTCGATTGAAAGACTGGCGCTCCGAATACTGCGTATTATGGCACCCAGCGTATTGTCCCACCGTTTCCGTCTGAGTCTGAAGCATCATAAAGTATATGCGATTTATAATATCAGTCTTAACATTCGTAAAACATTATTTATTTCACTTTATGTAATAAATCGCAGTCCCGTATTAAATGTGCGGAAACGCATTTTACCTCTGAATTACTGTAAAAATAAGATCAGCGACGCAAATTAAAAAACATATGATATTTAAAGCGAATACGTATATAATTTCAAAAAAGGATGCTTTTATTATAAATATTACAGCAGTTCTAGTTTTTGCGGCAGAAAGATTTGGAAAAACATATGTACGCAATAATCATTATTAAGGTATTTATTAGTAACCAATGTCACCTTCTAACTGCCAAAATCATTATTAAATAATGAAAGTATTACGTTATGAGAGTATTATATGAGTGTGGTATTGCCGATTCTGAATTTAATTATGTGCAGAGTTATCTGAAGAACAGAAAACAGTACACTGAATGTGATGGAATAAAAAGCCATACCAATAACATCGATTTCGGTGTTATTCAGGGTAGTTCAATAGGACCAGTACTGTTTTCATGTTACATAAGCAGTTTTAAAGGATTAAAATTAAATGGAAAATCGATTATATACGCGGATGATATTGCGATAATTTACTCTGGAACAAATATACTCGATCTGAGCTCAAAAACAGATGATGATATGAACACTACATATAATTGGATAAAGTAAATGTAAAGAAAACAAAGTTAATGTTAATTAGAGCAAAAAATATAAATCTGTCTGTGTATTATGACGGAAATAAATTAGAAAAAGTAAATAAATATAAGTATCTTGGCGTGATTATAGATGAAGAACTAAGTTGGAATAGTCATATAATGACAAAAACTAGAAAAATAGCTTGTGTTTTGAGAAAAATTGGTAAAAGAGTACCTGAAAAAATAAAACTATATCAATAAACTACAGACTGTTTCACAGCTCAATTTCATATGGTATTGGAATATGGGGGAATACCTTTCATAAAAATGTGGATGCACTACAAAAAATACAAAACAAATCTATAAAAAATCTATTCGGTTTACCTATGACAACCACTGCGAATGAAATCCATTATAAATATAGGGTCTTAAAATTATATGATTTAAAAAAAATGGCACAGGTTATCCATATACATAATATTGAATACTAAAACATAAAATCAAACACAGAAATTATTATTTATATATATGACATATATGGCTACAGTACTATAGATCTGCAAATCAACTACGGTATCAGCCAGGTTTGAGATTGAATGGACTGGAAGCAATTATCAACAGTAGCTACAAATTCTACAATCAACTGGGAAGATAAAATTAAAAGCTTGCAGACAATTTTATAACAATTTTCTAATATGTTTTGATTTTCACCGCCATTTTTGTATCACAAATAAATTAGTTAACCATTTAAAATAATAATAGTCAAACTTGTCACTGCAGTCGTATAAACTGTAAAAATGTAAAATTTTTTTTAAATATCTATCATGGTAATAAAAACATAATTAATAAATAATATTAATTAATTGATTTTATCCTAACTTGTTAATTTGCAATTTACTAATAATGTATAAATTCTTGCAACTTGCGATAATTTCAAATCTTTAGAGAGATGCACTAAAACATTGTCCGAAATCCGAAATATTGTTGCTCATAAAAGTTTCGAATGTCTGTTGGGGAGCTAAATATCTTTGTTATTATTTAAAATAGAGGTGGTCCTATTCGCCAAATCTATATATCAAACTCCCATTTCGCCTAATCCTAATTCGCATAATTTCTTATTTCACAAATTTAATTCTAGCAAAATTGACATATTGCTAATAGTTTATTTATCAAATAGGACTTTCTGCTACTATTTAGTTATTAACAATTAACAGCTGCAATTAAGTAACAATAATTTTAATTCTTTATTAATTTTAAATTTCAAAATCAGTTTGAGATAACGGCTTTCCTTTTTGCAAAATTTTTTTCTAAATTTCAAATACTATATTTGCAAAATATATGTTTGTCAAATACCTTTTTGCAAAATGTCTCATCATGCCAAACAACCATTTTTATAAATTGATCAAATATGTTAAATCGAAAGTTTTAAAATGTCCTTTTTTTCAAAAAATTTTAGATAGATTGTCGTTTTGCAATTCAACATTCGGATAACTGTATACAAGCCATTTCAAACTATCGGTAGTTCATTGCGTTGGTAACTCGTGGGGTACTTTACAATTTGTAACATAAGGGATTGCTCTTGATTGCCTTTTGACTTAGTGTAGTACCACAAACGGATTGTTGTGACTTTGAGCCCTTCTCAAGTTAATTACTGAGTTAATGAGTTAAACCCAATACCTTTCATTTTTATAAAAATCTAATATATAAATATGTTACAAGTGTCAAAATACCAAGGCACAATTATAGAAAATGCTCATCCTTCCGGTGCTGCTATATGGGTCTGAATCGTGGACAATACCAAAAGCAAGCAAGCATGATGGCTGGTGCACTCAATCACGACCTAGCCAAAATTGTCGACTGGGGTAGAACAAGCAGAGTCGAGTTTAACACTTCAAAAACTCAAAACTGTCTTGTTAGTAACAAGCTAACAGCATTCGAACCAATTCTCCGGTTTTAAAATGAAGTTATTCAGGGACTCAAAGACTTGAACATTCTCGGGATGCGAGGGAATCAAAATATGCACTAGAATGAGCATATTTTCGATATTGCGAAAAGCGCCGCCAAATGTTTAGGCTTTTTAAGTCACTGCAAAGCTTATTTTTCATCTCGAGATCTCTTAAAAATCTATAAAGCATATATTCGATCCAAGGTAGATGCACCAAAAACTGCCTAAAAATTTTTGGACAGAGTTCAAAACCGCGCCATTTGTCTTATAAGCGACATAAATGTGACCTCATTCCTTATACGACCACTTGGTCATCGTCGTATTGTTGGAGCACTTTCTCTATTTTATAGATATCTACTTGGTGTTGGTACTTGTTCCGAGGAATTAATGTCACGAGTTTTTTCATATCTGCCGATACTTCATCTCTCAAACGAAGGTGGGCCTACCTCGACGACGCGTTCCCTGAAGCTTGGATTCGGGAGCATTTTTCTAAATAATAAAAATCACTTCTTCCTCCTCTTAAGCAATTCCATCGCACAACACGAGAGGCATTAAGTGCCCACTTTTTCACAGTGGAAATTTCGAGAGGGTTTAAGTCCGGTTATGGAAATTCTTTTTCAGTAAGAACATCTCGATTGTGGAATCGCGTCCCAATCGAAGCATTCCCAATGAGAGAAGAATTTTTTATTTATGATATACAGAGATTTAAGACGAATATTAACAACATTGTTCGCTCTTTCCCACAAAACTTTTCTTCTTCCTTTTTCTTTCCTATCCTTTAATTATCCTTTCCTTTTTCAAATGGTCAGCGTTACGCAAGTACCTACTCGAAGGTTCACAACCAAAAATTTGGCTATAATATAACAAAAGAAAAAAAGCACGCGCTTGGTATCTTTGAGGGAAAAATTCTTCGTCGCATTTATAGTCCTGTGTCTGACGAAGGGGTTTGGAGGAGAAGATACAATGCCGAACTATACCAGCTGTTCAAGGGCATGGATCTAGCCAAAAAAGTCAGCATAAGACGTCTTCATTGACTAGAACATGTAAAGCGTATGGATAAAAATGCTCCCGAATCCAAGCTTCAGGGAACGCGTCGTCGAGGTAGGCCCACCTTCGTTTGAGAGATGAAGTATCGGCAGATATGAAAAAACTCGTGACCGAAGTCAGTATGGAGGACAATTTTGCATCAGGTCCAGGACCTTCAAGGTCTGTAGCACCCATCAAGTAAGTAGATATAATTAAGATTAGATTTAATTTATTCCGAGAGGGATCCTACATCACCACAGCCACAAATATGCTTATTGTGATAAATCAAGTCAATAAGTATAAGTAATATGTTACAAGTAAACTTAAATTGTATATGTGATTGTGTATTCCAAATCTCTGTTTAAAAGCAGTTAGGGTGTTCATCCCATAGACTTGAAATTATATATAAAAAATATCGAAAAAAATTATTTACAGTTGTTTATTTGCAACTACTCAAACAGATAAGAAAAACTGTTATTTCTATTTAGTTTGAATCTTATCTTGATGTACACCAAAAATATCTTATTGTATGTATTTGAAATATTGCGTTAAAATTAGTGTTTTGTGTTGGAATTGCAATTTTTCTTTAGGAAAAACTACTGTACTACTTATAAAACTGTAAAGTCTTAAATTTAAAAAACAAAAAAAAAATAATAAAAAAACAAAACAAAATAAATTTTTTTGTCCTTTATTCAAAATGTTTATTAGATTTTTATTTTTAAATTTTTTTTCTATATTTTTGTTGTTGTTTAGAAGTGAATTACAGTGAATTCGAAATAATTGAAGTGAAGTTTTTCTTAAAAATATTGAGACTCCCACCCTTCATTTCATTTACTAACTATTTTTGTTTTTTTTTGTTTTTTTTTTTTGTGTCACCCTTCTGCCCTATTAAATCTTGATGGATAAAGTTTTGCTGCCAAGTCTCGGTTTTGATAAAGTACACCAAAAGAAGAATAGAAATATTTTGGAATATTGTGATGTAATATAAAATAAAAATTTAATTTTACATTATTGTTTATTTTTTATTTTTCCACTCATTTTTTCTTTTTTTTTTTTTTATAATAAAAAAATATGATTTTTGTTAAAATTTTGTTATAACTTAAAAAAAAACGGAAAAAGAGAAAAACAACAACAAAAATAATAAATTTTCTTAAATAAAGAAAAGCTGATTACGAAAGAAAGAGATAAATCGAAAAACTTTGAAATGCTGCACAACATGGAATAAGTTTTTATCTTGGATTTTCGCTATTATGATTTTTATTTTACCACAGAGAACAGGACAAAAAACAGAAGAAAGTAAAAAAATGTACAAATAAACGTAAAAACTATTTTGTTAGTGTTCGTTGGTGTGATTTGAGAATTGTTATCTACACGATGAGAAATTAGAGAGTATATTGTTCACTTATCGAGTAATATATCGTTTAAATGAAGTTGTAACAGAAACACAGAGTGGTAAATTAGAAGAAAATTAAATAATTATAAATTTCATATAAATATAACTAGATTAAATGGTTTATTAACTTCATAGACTTCTGACTCGTAAAAAAATACAACCAAAGAGTTTTAATAAACCAAATTGAAAATCAAAGAATAAAAATATTGAATTAGGAATGTGATGAAAATGTGTATAGGCTTAAACGGCAGAGGATAAGGTAAACAAATACGTTAGTCAGAAAGCGAACACTAAAATATACAATATGTGTGCAGAGACAGAATATCGAGTTTGGAACAAACATGCAATGGTCAGACTTGTAACACTATCTATGTAAGTGAATAGATTAACCGAATAGTGAAGTTTATAAAAAGTGCTGGTAAAGAGCTTAATAAACGAAATATATTGAAATAAAAATAAAATTTCCAATAATCGAGAACCACACACGGCAGCGATCGCTATTATAACAATGCGTGAGCTTTACGATTCGCCTGACATAGGTAGCTATTTGGCAAACCACATATTGACCCATAATGACATTAGTAAAAAAAAAAAATGTTTCATAAAAGAACAACAACAAAAAGAAATTAGATAAATGTTGAATTCGGTTCTATGTTTAACGAAAATTTAATAAATTATCAGTTTTGACTTAATTTCTGCATATGTAGATTATGGGCGTTTACATGTAAGCTCGACGGAATATACGGAATATATGAAATATGTCATTATGTTAATTCATATGTAGTTCTATATCATTAAAGTTATCGCATAAAACTTAAAGCATGCGTTGAAGTAAGTTAGTTTTATGTTTTTTTTTTTTTGTTTGTTCTATTTTTGGGAGTAGCCAGTTCTAGGCTCAGTCGATTTGAATTAAGTCATAAATTTAATGGCTCTTCTGAGGGTGATGTTGTATCGACGTACGACCTAATGACCATATCCCGAGGACAGCCGGAATTGCTAGCTTTCCATAAATATATATCCCATTAGACCTATTGGGGGGGTTATTTTGTGGTAAGTGTTTTGCCTTTCAAGAAAGAAAACAACGATTGTTTTTTTTTTTTCCAAAATTTTCTACTTTGAACTACAATATCTCCAAAACGGCAACACCAATCATCATTAAATAAATGATAAATTGTGCTCCAGACCCTTATATTTCTAGAATATATAACTGATATATAAAATATATCAACAGATATAATGGTTTTATACGAAAACATCAAAACAATAAGGATACTTTCAAATGTCCTTTTCGTCCTTAAAGGATAAGATGCGCCACTAAAGATATATTATTTTTGAAAACCTAGGAATTACAGCTATTATAGTGGTTATTAGGTCCTACGCCGATACAATATTTCTCTTTCAGAATCCCCCACTTTAAATTTCAATTATTTCGATATATAGGGTTTTCCAATAGGGATGATATGATTTTGAGGTGACGTTTCGGCCATTTGTAATATATCATGATCTGTAATTTTTTTTTCATTGAATTCAGTAATGTTTACAATTTCATTAAAAACGTCGTGAATTTGCTGATTTTGCCTTGGAACAAGACGAAAACGATAACGATTTTTTTAAGAAAATCATCTTTTCCGATGAGGTTCACTTTCATCTGAGTGGTGCGGTAAATAAACTAAATTTCGATTCTGGTGCGAAAAAAATCCACAAATTATTCATGAAAAATCATTACATTCGCCGAAATTGACAGTTTGGTGTGGTTTTTGGTCTGGTGGAATCATCTTTGAAAATTTATTTAATTTATTTAATTTTTATTAGCAAGCTTATTCCCTTTTTTGTAGAAACATTTTAGTACATTTTAGTTATTTCCTGCTGCTTGAGGTCAGGTGTTAAGGCATATCAAATTTTTCAAGGGAGCTTCAGTTTAATTTATGCAGTTTTATTTTCTTTTGATGCACTTAATTATATTGCTACTAAAAATTTGTTATAGCATTCGGAAAAAAAAATTTTTATACCGGATGCTCCAGAGCATGCATATCAGCTTTTTACGAGGGGAAGAAGCCGTTATTTTAAAATTTAAAAAAGTTGTTAACTAAATCGAGGAGGCTTTATTGATTGGTGATATTTTCAACTTCTGGGAAGAAACGGAAAAGGGTGTTTTAGGCCCAAAAATCGCCGAAATTGGCCGAAATCGAGTTTTTTTTTTGCAAATTCGGATTCTACGACAAAAAATAAGAAACTTATGTTAAACGATTTTTTTTTGGTTTCTCAGTATTTCTTCTTAAAATTAATAAAAATAAAACAAAAATTCACCATATTTTCCTTTGGTAAAAGCAAATTAACAAAAATAATTTTTATAAATAAATTTGTTAGTCATGTTATCATATTTTTTATCTCAGTTTTCGGTTCCTACAAAGTTTAAATTAAAAAAAAAAAAAAACAAAAATTTACTGAACAAAAGTTTCATATTTTTGGACGTAGAATCTGAATTTGCATAAAACAGCACCCCTTCCCATTTGAAAATCTCTATTTTGGCCAAATTCGACGATGTTTGGGCTTAAAAACCCTTTTCCGGCCTCTCCAGGAAGTTTAAAATATCACCAATCGATTTAGATAATAATTTTTTTTATAATAGTTAGATAACGGCTCCTTCTTCTCTTAAAAAAGATGATACGCATGCTCTGGAACACCCGGTATAAAAAAAATATTATTTTTTTTGTATCCAAAAAACAACTTGAAAACGACAAGAAGTAAGTAAAAGAAAATGTTCAACCACTTTCAAAATGTTTTACATTGAAATAAAATGACTACTACAATAATAATTATATCCAAATTTATGAATAATATTTTTTCAAGCATCCTGTACATATAAACATAAATTATGTTAATATTTTTTTCTTTAATTTAAACAAAACCAAAAAATTATAATAAAAAAAATTTCCAACAATAGCAAAACTGACCAAAATTTTTAGAAAATTTGCGTTTTTTTAAATTCTCTACATTTTCTATTTTTTTTTTTTTTCATTCTTAATTTCCTTAAAATTTCCTCTATTTTCTATTGTTTGATTCTGTTTTTTTTCCTACTATTCTTACATTATTTTTATGTATTTATAGAAAGAGATAAAATGTCATAAATAAATATTACTTAAGAAAATAAATAAATTCAGTTTCACAAAATAGAATTAAAAGGGGTATATATGGGTATGACAATATAATGTATATATGTATATACAATACACTAGCCATACTACCATATATTGTGATATTTCATTGTGTGGTTGCAAAATTCACAAAAAAAAAAAAAAAAACAAATTAAACTAAAATAGGAAATACGACTAAGAAAATAAAATGAAAAAATAACAACAAGGACCTAAATAGAAATACAGTAGGTACATATACGTGTATATGTATGTATATACTATAATTGTGTGTAGATAGAAAAAATATAAATCAGATTTAATTTCTTACAAAACGATGAAACAGAAAAACAACAAAAAAGGATACAATTTTTTGTGTTTCGATTTTTATTATCCTATTCTATTTGGTATCCTCTTTAGGGAACTTTTTATTTTCTTTGTATTTTAACTTTTAATTTATGACAGTTGGCAGTTTCTTAAAAAAAAAAAAAATTTTTTTTTTAGTTATTTTAATATTGTTTTTTTTTTTTTTTTTTTTTTTTTGAGTTGGATATACCACATATGGACTCATTTGAAATGTATATCATTATGTTTGTTTGTGTTTGTATATTTATATATTATATAGATATATGTATATATATATATATATTCAAATTGAAATAAAAAAAATAATATGTTTATTCTTATCTCTTGAGAAAATAATTTCTTTTTGGTTAGTTGTACATAATTGAATATTAAAAAGTTCATATGCAGAAACTGTTGGGTCTAAATTTCTTAAATAAATTTGAATGCATATTTTAGGGAAGAATTAAGTAATACAAAAACAAAAATAACAAATTTAACTTGAAAATTTGTTGAAATTGAATAAATAAAATTGGCTGGATTGCTTTAATGGGAATTTAAGGAAATAATAAATTTAAAGTTTTAAAAAATTAAGTTCTATAGGTCCCTTTTACATCAATACTTTTTTTTTTTGGGTTTGAACATGGCCCATTATTTGGCTATTTTTGTAAAAAAAAATACCACAACAAATTACTTCACATATGAATAATATTTTAATAGCGAAATTCTGAATACAGAGTTGAGAAAAAAAAAAACGAAAATCGTTGGTAATACAAAAAATTAAGGCTATTACATTGGATATAACGGTTGTTTAAAAAAAAGGCATTAGGACAATATTAATAATACAGGATAGTTTATTTGTACAGGAGCTCCGTATAAAAATATAACCCTTGTTTAGATGAGTTATAACTAATATTGTAATTAATTTCCAAAATAACCATAAATATGATGTTTCTGGTTTATAGTAACTAATCCCAAAAACCCTTTTTATATATAAATAATTTATCAAATGCAACTTATTCATCAAATGCAAATAATCAAACGACGAGAAGAACTCGTTCGTCAAACAATCAAATGCCGAGAAGAGCTCGTTCAACAAATACGAAATTGATTTCAGGAAAAGCACTATATTAAAAACAATGGAAAAACTAGTGAGTCTGGTAGATAGAATCTCACTAAGATTAGATAACTTGGAAAGTAGGTATACTGTTAAGTATCCTGATATGCCACATAACTCAATTAGATAATGAATAAGGACAAAATCACTATATGTACTTGGATTGCGAATGGCATTAACAACAAAAAACAAGAATTGGAAATGTTCCTAAACTTACGAAACATAGATGTCTGCCTCGTATCAGAAACCCATCTAACAAAGGGGCACAATTTAGTAATTCGTGGATACAAAGTATATCATACAACGCACCCTGACAATCTACCAAAAGGAGGTAGTGCGGTCATAGTAAATGACCTTATTACTTATCATGAACATTGTAACATACAAAGTACAGAAATGCAACTCACAGCCGTACAAATAAGCACTGTACTGCCCGCCCAATCACGCTATTAAAAAACATATGTTCAAGAGCTTATTAATGAAATTAGGTGAAAGATTTATTCTTGGAGGTGACTACAATGCCAAACATCTAGAATGGGGCTCCAGGATGACCCTTACTCGAGGTAAAGAACTGAGAGAGGCGCTGAGAGAAACAGGTTGCTTATTTCTTTCAACACAAAAACCAACATATTGGCCTGCAGATATAAACAAAACTCCTGATCTGTTAGACTTTTTTATAATGAAAAAAGTATCAACTAATTTCACATCTATAGAAGATAATTATGACCTCAATTCCGACCATTCTGCTGTCAATTAAATACAACAATAGTGAAAAAATCTAGTAAACCATTTTTAACCAACTCATCAAACAACAGATTGGTTAAGCTTCAAAACGATTCTGCTAGAAAAAATTAACTCAAGAGTAACATTAGACAATGAGGAACAATTAGAAACTGCTACTGAAAAACTTATGAAAGCTGTCCAGTTTGCAGCTTGGAGTAGTACTAAGACAAAAAAATCAAAAAAAATTAGCCCTAGATATTTGGTGTATATCCTTAACATGGTAAAAGAGAAACGAAAAGCGAGAAGGAGGTGGCAACAAACGCGTGACCCATCCAGCAAAACGGATCTTAATAATAAAAGTCAGGAGCTAAAGAGAGAAATAAAGAAATTAAATGATAGATCTCTGAATTATTACCTAGAAAATTTAACAGCTACTAAAGAAACAAATTATTCTTTATGGAAAGCTACGAGTAAAATGAAGAAGTCTATTGTGCATTCTGCACCACTGAGGAAAAATGATGGCTCATAGGCAAGGAGCGATAAAGAAAAAGCTGACACTTTTGCAGATCATCTCGCCGAAATTTTTAAGCCCAATGAAATGAACACTGTTATTGATCTAACTGAAATATATATAACCATGAAGATATAAATATTCCCTCAATAAGTCGAAAAGAAGTAATTAAGGAAATAAAAAACCTAAAATTAAATAAAGCCCCAGGTTTTGATTTAATAACTTCAAATGTGCTAAAAAATATACCCAACAAAGCTCTCACACTCTTGGTATATACAATGAATGCCTGTATTAAGCTTAAACACGTACCTAGTATATGGAAAGTTGCCGAGATAATAATGATCCAAAAACCAGGAAAGCCTGCTAACGACACCAAATCCTACAGGCCGATATCTTTGCTCCCTACAATATCGAATTTGTTTGAAAAATTACTATTGAGAAGGATTCAACCCCTCATAGAAAACAGGAATATAATACCTAATCACCAATTTGGGTTTAGGCAAAAACACTCAACAATAGATCAAGTACATCGAATAACAGACAATATAGAAAGGGCACTGGAAAATAAACAAATTTGTTCTTCAATATTTCTAGATGTAGCCCAAGCTTTTGATAAAGTTTGGCATGAAGGACTCATCAAAAAGCTAAATTGTTTGCTCCCTAAAAAGTATGTTGAATTATTTTCATCATATCTCTCAAATAGAGTTTTTCGAGTTTTAAATGAGAATGAATACTCCTCTCTAAGAGATATAAAAGCTGGAGTACCGCAAGGTAGTATACTGGGTCCAATTTTATATTTGTTATACACCTGTCATATACCCGAAGTAGAAAATATAAAGACACAGCGTTGATGGCAGTTGGTTCTACTATAGAAGAAGCTACAAACAAACTGCAAAAAGCTAATGACGAAATTTCCAACTGGTGCAAAAAATGGAAAATTAAATTAAATGAAGCCAAATCTAGTCATGTAAACTTCACATATAAAAATATAGTAATTCCTCTCTCAGTTAAAATTAATGATGTCGTGATTCCATACGAGAATAAAGCTAAATATCTTGGCATGACCTTGGATGCAAAACTGAAATGGAAAGAGCATGTGAAAATCAAAAAACAAGAACTCCAGTTCAAATATAGAGAAATATACTGGGTGATTGGGCAGACTCGGTCTACGGTCTCGACCTATAACAAAGTTTTGATGTATAATCAAATATTGAAGCCAGTCTGGGCATACGGTAATCAAATATGGGGATGTGCTAAACAAATCCATATTCAAACTATCCAAACGTTCCAAAATAAGGTACTGCGCAACATAGTCAATGCTCCATGTTATGTTCGCAATGCCGATATTCATCGAGATCTGAAGATCTCATCTATAAAAGACGAAATAATTAAATGCGCTGCACGGCATAAAACTCGTCTGATCCAACATGTCAATACCGAAGCTTCTAGCTTAATTGACAATCAAAACTTTGTGAAGCGACTAAAACGAACAAGACCACTTGAGTTAGGTTAAAACCTTTTATCTATTAAAACCTTATTGGATTTTGGTAGATCAAAGGTATCTTAGTTTCTTTGAGTTAAATGTAAATTAATGGTTAGTCTATAAGACTAGTTTTAATGTTGCAATAATGATAGGAGTTTTTAGTGGGTTAAAGTTCCACAGTCCTTCAAACTGCCTTCCCCGGTAATAGGTAGTTCCTGAAGCTTCTTTCGATGATTTACTACTATCTGGAAAAAAAAAATATATAAATAATTAGGAAGACTAATAGATTATGATACCGATTAACTAACTCTCTGGGAAAACATCGGCTCATATTAGTTTAAGTTTAAGTTTAATTTATTATGTCTTAAATTTTTTATAATTACTGTTACTATGACCTATAAAGCTAATTTATAATTATACATACTAAACTATAATGTATGGCTAAATAGCTCATTTAGGGGTTTCTAATACTCCTAACAATATGGAATATTTGTTTGGTTTTATTTATTTTTTTTTATCCCTTTTTTTGTTTTAGCGAAAACTTGCATCCGGTTTTCTAATGTAGTTTTGTTCTTAACTGACTAGTAGACTTATACTAACTTAATACTAATTTTAAAATTTAAAAGAAAAGATTTTAGAGGAAAATGAAAGAGAGAGAAGAAAGAGGAAAGTGTTTTTAATTATTTAAAAAAATTTTTTTTTGTTTTGCATTTTTCCCGAAATAATAAAAGATAATCCACGGTGATGATATTTTGTTTCGGTGCTATAAATGTAAAAGTTTGGTAGACATTTCATATTTTGTGTGTCCTCGAATTGCAAGTTTTCGCTTTTAATTGTGGAAGGTGATAAATAGTATTTACCGCTAAAACTATTGTTTGGCACATTGTCTATAATAGAACTTATTACAGGATTCGGATGTGCCTCTAATTTATTTAAATACGTAATGCTATTTATGACCATATCAGATGTTAACGGCTTCATTCTAGAGCTCTCGTAAATAAAGGTATTGGAATATATTTTATTTGCGGTCTCGAAATTCTTTCCAATACAATTTATTAAATTTTTCCTTCCAACTTTTCTGCGTATGTGGGAGACAGAGTCAACCAAATAGGAAATGCATATGAAAGTACTGGGCGAATTGTAGCTGTTTGTAGAAGAGCAGTTTCGTTTTGACATTTAAATCGCTATGTAATATTAGTGGTCTTATTCTGGAGATTGCTGCTATTGCGAGTGATTTCTTGGCGTGTTCATTGAATTTATAGAGATTATTGAAGTTTACCCCTTATTAGTATAGTATTTAATACCCCTATATAGTATTTAATTTTTTTTTTTTGCTTGATTTTGAAATACGTGCTCAATTGATTTCAAGGGTCAGCTCTTTGTTTTTTTTTTGCAATGTTTCTGGGACCCTTTCTGCTGGCATTTCTAAAACATATAAGGGACGATTTTTCAATGTTTATTTTAATTCCCCATTTTGCATAATATTTTGCTAATAGTTTTGCGTGCTCGTCTATATATTGTAATGGTACTTGAGGGTCTCTCCCATGACTAGTTATTACTATGTCATCTGCATAAAGCATTGCAGTGGACATTACTTGATTTTGTTGATTTGTGTTTGTTGATTTTGGGAATATTGTGCAAAAAAATATTAAAAAGCTTAGGTCCCGTGATCCAGTCTTGGAGCACATCACTGCTCATTTTTATTTTGTCGGATTTTTTCCCATCAATATCAAAGTAAAGATATCTGTTTCTTAAAAAGTTGCATAGAATTCGAAATTGTGAATTAAGAACCCCTTTGCTCTGTAACTTATAAATTAAGGCATTTGTTCACACTGAATCAAGAGCCTTTTCACAGTCTAATGATATAATCAAGGTGCACCTTTTCTCATTCAAATCGTTATGAAGTTTTAGTAGCGCAACTGTTGTTGAATGACCGCTTCTAAGCCCTACTTGCTATTGTGGGATTGCAGTTTCATTTTCGCAGAAAACATCCAGCTTCTCGGAAATCATTCTAGGTTATTAGTTCTGAATACCCTTGCCGAAATTTAAAGTGTTTCACACAAGCAAATTTCAAGAAATCAGATTCAGAATCTCGTCAGAACTATTGGTAAAAATAAAATATTTGTATTATTCATTTGCTGGATTGGCTGCATGTCCGCATTTATTTTGACTTACCGATTCTAAGATAAAGTAATATTTTTCGGCAAAAGCTTACACAATTCTAAAATATGATAATATGTAGATTAATTGTAAGTTATTTCAGAATTATCTATCTCTAACATTATCAGTTACAGTACATTTATTCAACAACTAATGTATTTAATATAATATCTATGTAGTGCTCAATGGAGCCAATTAATTAAGTCAGTTTTTTACCATCTTAAATTTTCGAAATTTAGTTGTCTTCACCTAAGTACTTTTTGAACTAAATTTCGTTATTCACATTAAATAAAATCCCAGGAGTATATTAGTTTTCGAAAATAAAAAAAAAAAAAAAAAACCAGTAGACCTTGAATGAAGAAAACTATAAATTTTAACAATGGAACTAAAAACGTTTATATTAATTTAAGAACCAAACTTTTTAAGAATAATTTTATTAGATTTTTCTCATTACATTCTCATTTTTATAGTTTAACTTTTTTTTTATTTCGTCTCCATAAAACCGAAAAAAAAAAAAAACTAATACTAAAACGGATTATAAATAATTTTACTGTTAAAATGGATGTATAAAAAAAAACTGTTAAAATGATTTTTAATAAAAAGAAAATTATTTTTTGCTTTTGTGTTCAAAATTATATTCCATTTCTTTCAATTTTGTTAAAAATAAGATTTTCGCTAAAAATAGATCATAAAATTATTTTCAAATGTTCAAGACGTGTACTTCTTGAAACTATAATGTGATTTGATAATGTGAAATTAAATATAATTGTTATTAAAACATAATATATGTATTTATAGCCCTTCTGCCACGCTTTACATCATTGTAGGTACATTTTGAAAAATAGACGCAATAGAAATTTACTAAATTTCAAACTGTAATTAAAATCAGAAAAACAAAATACTGCAAGACATATAGATCAACCCAAAAATATAAATTGAATATAATTGCCAGAGCTGCTTAAATGAATCTTAGCAAGCACAGTTGGGTGAAAACAATGACAAAATTAATAAAAAATTGAGACCTTAAAAATAAAAACACAGTTAAACAGTTCAAATTTTTTGTTGGTTGCAATTTTTTAAAGTTATTCCGCTTATAAAAATATAGACCGCACACATTCTGTTTGATTTGAAAAATTGTTCAGTATACTTTTCTGAATAATTTTTTCTCTCTATTTAAAACCTTAAGCAATATGATTCCTAAGTTGCCAAAAATTTAAAATCAACATTTATATAAATTGGAGATGATAAGTTGGATTACAATGATATCAATTCGAAACATATTTTAGGCATCTTGTTAAAAATTTCTAAATTTTATAAAAATATAATTACCAAGCATTAATACATATTATTTTATTACGGAAGATTAGAATTCCGGATTGACCAAGAATTTTCTGAAGAATATAAGAGAATAAAATTTATACTATATTGTTCTAAGTTGTAACCATATATTAGAAGGAACAGAGTTACTCTTATGTGGACTTTCACTAACTTCTTCTTCCTAATCCTGAGGCATTGTTTCACTTTGCATATTTTACCTTTTAGCTATTTTTGTTGGAGGGTTTTCGTATGGTATGTTTTTATAAAAATCCTGATATATAGGTAACAAGGTAATGAAGAAACAAATTTCATTGCAAAAACAAGCGTAAGGAGAAACATCTTAGGACCAGTTTTAAGTATTTCTCATTCGAACGTCTACCTACAATGAATTGTTTCCAAGCGGGAAACTATAAAAACCAAAAACATATTCGATAATTTCCAAGAGCTAATATAGTCCAAAGCTCTTTTAAAACTCACTATTCACCGATTAAATCAGGTAATCAAGAAAAATAGATCCAATGTCAGACGACATATAGTTTATCGCAGGTCATGGTCCATTTAACAAACGTCTGTTGAAGATTGGTAGATCGAACACTGACAGGTGCAGATTCTGCTTAGAAAAAGAAAAATCTCTTCTTCTGATATTCTGATTTGCTTGAGACGCCATAGTACGCAAAAGGTATAACTATTTGTAGGAATACAAATCTATTAGTTCTATATAAGCAATATACACTACTACTATCAACTACCAACTACCAACCAGCTACCAACTAAATGACTGTTTGCTTTCAAGAGTGAATTTTATTATAGAACTCGGGTTAACACTTGACCCTAAACTGAGCTTTAAGCTTAAGCTAAATATTATGATAAAATATTGAGCAAAGCAAATTCTTCTTTAGGTTTCACCAAACGATTGCGACTTCCAACTTATTCCCACCGTATTAAACTCATTGACTTACAGTTCTTGTCTGATCGTCGGATAATTGTTGATATCTCTTTTATTCACCAGATCCTTTCGGCAAATTTCAAATTATTTGGTTGAAAGATCCAATCGGAATAATATCAGAACCGTTGAGTTGTTCCACATTCCCTTCCACCCTACTGAATATGGTAGATTCGAGCCAATCACTATAGAATGCTCTGTGAAGTAAATTCTAGCTCTAGTTCTTTTGATCGACAACTAAGTGTTTTAACTGTTAAAAAACGATTACGTTTTAATGTACGTCTGACGTGCTTGCTCTAAGCATAAATCTGACAGTATATACCTTTCATGGACATAGGATATACACCTGCCATTCTAATATAACAAACGGGCAAGTACAACTGATCTGAAGTGGTCGAATTTACATAGAATTCCCCATCAAAAATATATGTATCGGCCGCATGATATAAAAATGGCAAATATAATTTTGAATTTGAAATATTAACATTAATAAAACAATAATTACAAATTCATTATATGATTTTCTTTTTTAAACGCTCACTTTACACACATCAGCTAATGCAAATGATTGAGATCTAACAAACTAAAGTTTATCAAAACGTAACAAATTAAAACGTATTGCATAAAATAACAGAAAAGTATACGTCTTGGTTAAACCGATAAAACCGTCAGAAGACTTTTCATATATCTTAGTCTGGATGATAATGAAACCAACAATAGAAGCCGCTGGGAAGCTATTTTGCTTAATATCATATTATTTAGTTCTTGCTTAATATCGTATTATGCTAAAGTAATCATGGACCTCAAAATCCATTGGAGGTCCTATAACTGAAGTTGGCGATTAGGCAATTTTTAAAATAATTTGTATTTAATCTGAATTTTTAGAAAACTGAGAAAAAAACGTATGGTTGGCCATCTTCATAATGCGGTTTACGTTTGCAGCGGTTCTGGCTGTTGGAGACAATAATAAAGAATCTACAGAAAGCTGCAGAGAGCTATAAAAAAAAATCTAAGATTATACAAAAAGATGGAGGCGAACATTAAATGAAGCTAAGTCAGTACATATGAATATCACAAATAAAAAAATATACCATAAACCAGTATATATAAATGGTCAAGAAATACCCCATTCAAATACTGCCAAACATGTTGGTATGACGTTAGATGCGAAACTTCACTGGAAAGCTTACATCAAAATCAAGAAAGAAGAATTACTAATCCGCTATAGAAAAATATACTGAATTGTAGCTTAACAATACAAAACAAACTTCTGTTCTATAAACAAATACTGGAACCAGTAGAGTCATATGGCATCCAGCTATGGGGATGCAGCAAAAAAACTAATAGAGATATTATTGAGAGGTTCTAGAATTAGGTCCTAAGAAACATTATAAACGCGCCCTGGTTCATCACAAACTATGACCTACATAGAGATTTGCAAATAGAACCTTTCGATAAAGAAATACAGAAATTTGCAAGAAGTCTGGAAAAAAGGCTCCTGCACCATGTATATGTCGAGGTAGGCCAGGTCCTGGACAATAGAAATATAGCCAGATGACTTTTTTAATAAAATCTTTTGAGTTAGTGCAGCAATAATCATCCACGTTCTTGAGGACTCGTCGCGTCGGTGATCGGTGGTTGATCCGCTCCCACCTTTAGATATATTTCTTTTTCCGTGATTTGTGAATAATTTCGTTATGTTGACTACCAACGAAACGAGGTTTCTCACAAGTCTTTCAGAATTACAAATTTATTTGGAGAGCTGGATGGTTTTTCGTCGATGATGATGTGATGGATCTTCAAGGGTATGGATAAATACGTCAAAGGAAAATTTAGATAGACATCGCTGGATGTAGTCTACATTGAAAAACAAAATAAAGCCAAGAAAAAAATTGCTCATTAGTGCTGCAGAACTAGATCGCAATTTAGGAATGGTGTGGTTTAGTCGGTAAGAATCCCACACGCAATGTCAAACTACAGGGCTCATTGTGTCTTTTGAAGATTCCCACCAATAACAAAAACAAAAAAAAAATCTTCATAAATCATATTCATTCAGATTCGTTTGTAGACTATACAGATGAAAAAACAACAAATCGCACAACACAAATCAACGGGAATGTAAAATGGGACTTCAAAGAAGAAAATTGTTGTGTCACGGTCACGATGGCAGTATGATTGAAGAAACGACATTTAATCTAAGAATGCCATTTAGAAGCAATTTATTATAACATAAATTTTTCCACTTTGATTTTAATTATTAATTCTTATGAAATGACAATAACAATTTAGAGAAACCTCAAAATCTAAAGTGATTGAAAAATCTTCATAAAGTGAAATAAAATTACAACAATAATAGGATAAAGCCATTTTAAATACCTTACTTACATTAAATTAATGATAACTGATACCTCAAACCATATTTTCATTTCAAATTGATGACACTTTATTTACCTAATACCTTAAATATCATATCTACTCTAAGTTGATTGAGTACACCTATATGATTTACTATGCATTGATAAGAAGAAATGTTACTTAATTACTCTTTCTGAGAAAAAACTGCAGCACTGTTAATAATTCTGAAAATTTTTCGGTAATTAAATTGAAATGAACAATTAACATTTGCAACTAATTTTCTACTTAAATTTAATTTACATACCAAATCGATTATTTTCCAGGAAATTTTAATTAAGAAACGGATAATAATAAAAATCCGATATTTTTCATCTATACAAAAATATTGAATTCATCATCATTTCAATATTATCACACCTTAAAACTTAACCTTGAAGATTTATTTGAAAACAAAAGAGTAGCTTATTATTTTATCAAAACAATCAGTATCGTAGGTATGTACCTACATTATTTTTTAAGAATAATTTTCAAAATATATAAGTGGTTCTGGATTAATGTTAGTAATGTGATGTATATACAATTTTTGGTATACACTTGCTAAACACAATAAATGTGTTAAGTGCTTCTAATATATCAAAAGGGTAAATTAAAAAATGTTTTGTAGAGTGTACGTACGTATCGTATTATTACATACTACCCAGATTCATATAATTGGATTTGAATTTAATTTTCTAATTAAATCTGATATAGAATGAAAATTGTTAAACGAGTTCATATTTTTCGAGTGAATATCAATGTAATTTTTTCCAATAAAATAACCAATAAAATATTTATTTGGGAATAAGAAGGGCTGAAATAAAAAAAAATAAACACTGTTGCAGTGTTTAACAATTCAGCTTATACTTAGTATATGCTGAATTGTCAAATACTGGCTCGATGTTTATTTATTGATTTCACCCCTTGGCTTAATAAAATTTTAACTAGGAACATCGGAAGCATATTTTTGTTTAATCAAAAATTTCCGGTCAATTTAACTGCAAATTCGAAGTATAGCCATTTTCGTTTAAAAAATTTTGTTGGTCAAGTTAAATGCAAATTCTAAAGACTATACGGAGTAAAGCTATGTAGTGTATTATTTGATAAACTTTATTATACTATTTCCTGAAATCAAAAGGCCTCAGTACTTAATTTCTGTAACACCAATTTGCATTTTATTCGGATTAAATTTAATATTACGCTACTTTGCGCGATTTAATACTTTTAATAATGTCTGATCGATGCTCTTCTTTGGTACGACCATAAATTAATATATCGTTTATATGAATTTTGACATTTTTTTTACATTTAAAATTTTCCTCATTTTTCTTTTGATAAATTTCCGAAGCAAATTTAAAGCCGAAAGGTAATCTATTAAATTGATAATTTCCGAAGGGCATAGAGAAAGTGCATAATTTCCTAGAATTGGCCACTCTTCTATTATGGAATAGAAGAAGTTTATATAGAACATAACAATTAACAGATGAACCTAGAAATTAACAATTAACCTAGAAATTAACAGAGAACCTAGATCTGACTCTTACAGGGTACTTCTTTGAGAGATCATATCAAATCATTATTCCGTCTAGGCAAAGTTGGAAGAGTAGTACGGTTCTAAACAAGGAACACTTACACCTCTACGCTGATGGTTCAAAACTGAATGACAGAGTGGGGGGTGGAGTCTACTCGGAAAACCTGAATATAAGTCTATCCTTCAGCCTACCAAGACATTGTAGTGCGTTTCAGGCGGAGGTGATGGCAATAAAAGAAGCCTCAGACTGGCTGAGATCCAGTGTATTATCTGTTAGAAATATCTGTACACTCACAGACAGTCAGGCCGCAATTAAAGCACTGAAGTCGGTAACCGTCAACTCAAAAACCGTATTGGCCTGTCGCAGTTCTTTGGACGAACTAGCGGATAAGTTCAACATATTGTTACGATGTGTGCAAGGACACAATGATACTCCGGGTAACTGCATGGCAGATCAACTTGCTAGAGAGGGTAATATATTGGAAACCCTTCCGGAAAGGAGCAATCTGGGTCCACCTCTTGCCACATGTAATTTATTTCTTCGCAATGATGCAATAAAAGCTTCAAACTTCATATGATCTGTTAGACCAGACTGCAACATCAAGCAAATCTGGCCTATGTTGAATCTGACGCAATCCCTTAACTTATACTAACTATGAAAAGGTGTGACAGTAGCACTATGATAGGGGTCATTAGGGGTCATTGATCTCTACCATAAAAGGAAAATCCATTTACGAATCTTCTTTCTCGACTCGCTGGGTGATCTTGAAAACATTGGTATCAA
Organism: Argyra leucocephala; assembly: GCA_963942445.1. Taxonomy (NCBI): domain Eukaryota; kingdom Metazoa; phylum Arthropoda; class Insecta; order Diptera; family Dolichopodidae; genus Argyra; species Argyra leucocephala. The sequence goes on from OZ012679.1 coordinate 145,202,667, forward strand.
AAATCTCCGCCGCTTCAAATTGGTTCAACAAGTAGGGTACTACGTGAGGAGAATTTCCGTGGTATCACAATGAATCTCACCGGTCTAAGTATGTCGGCGAACTGTCGGCAGCCACTACTACCTATCTACCTACCTATCGAAAACAGAATAATATTTTTCGTTCACTAATTCTGTCGACAATTCTTCTAGAGTAGGAAGTAAATATTTTTCACCAATACAATTTACAATTAAGCTCTTTTGGATTTAAGCATAATCTTAATGAACCATATTTTTCCACCACCATGTTGTGCACCCATTCCCTATTTCCATTGGCTTTGCTGATAATTCCTAAAGAATCTAATTAATTTATTTTTGTTTTTATTCTGTCTTAAATTTTTAAAGGTACTCTGCGAGGAGGCTTGGCTATGGGTATAGCATTTTGTTTTAATTTCATGCCATATGGAACACTAAATTTGCCTATTCAGGAAAATTTTATTTAATATTATTTTGAGTTAATGACTCGAAATGACACTTAGAATTGATGTCATCAATCTTATTTATAATTTTCAAGGTTTAATTTTCAAGGTTTCGCAAGTGGTTAATCCTAGAATTGGAACATTATTTGTGTCCACTATATGTCAAAATCATCTAATATTTCAATGTTTTTAAATCTACACCTTAATTTACATAATCCCATTGGTTTTATTTGATTATCATAATAAAAACACACAACATAACTGATATTGAATTGAGAAAATAGCCAAGATTTAATTTATTTAATAATTTTAAAAGTAAAATATTTACATCTGAGCCTGTAACAGAGTATAGATAACATTAGAGATACTATAATTTCGTCAAATCAGGCTTTAGTAACAAAATACTTAGAGTAAATAAACACAATAATTGTAAATGCAATTATAACAATAAATGCAATTTTTAGGCAAATATAATCTTCAAATCGTGAGCATTAAGAAAAACATCGTCAATAGATGACATATGCTGCAGTGAAAGATTAAATCTGTGACAACATTTAAAAATTTACATTTGAAAATTTGGAAATAATATCAAAATTTATAAAAAAAACCAAAATTTATCTATTTATAAGTTTTTGGTGCTAATTAAAGAAATATATTCAAAATATTATAAGCGAAATATGCGATTATGACAAAAAATGTTAAAGGTCATATTGAAATATGGTACTGCAATTTTACACTACAATATGAGCGATATTATGTACACGTACCCCAGAAAAAATGTGACTTATAGTTGTCAAAATAAAACCAAATTTTGACATTAAATACTCTCGAAAATTCTGAATATGATGATTATTTTTTTGTGTCAATTAATTCTTATGTTGACATAAGCGGTTATGATTAATTGGCACAGAAATAATCACAGACACTGAAATATAATAAAATAAAATCCAAAATTATCTTACATCCATTAAAACTATATTTAAAATAGTAACATCTTTAATGCCCAGAACAAATCAATATGAAGTTTTCTTTTCTAAAACCGTTTACATTGCTACAACATAGTACATTCAAAAAATTCAAATAATCTAATGAACATTAATACGCTAATAATGTCTGTAAAACTTTCCACCTCGGTTAATCAAACCAATTAGTGACAGGTATCTAAAAATTTAAATGTGAATCTTTTTAAAAATATTGCCACAAAAAATTACAGATTAAAAAAATTAAAAAGCACTAATTTATGTGCCCGAGAACATCTTTCAAATAAATCATTTATATAAAAACATATCCAAGTTCTAAACCCATATTGGAAAAAATATTTATTTAATACAAGAACCAAATAAAACCGTCTGAGTGATATCCAAACCATCAATATTTAGCCCATACAGTTGTTTGTAATTGGCCCAATGAATGTTTATTTTGTTTGAAGAGCAGAAAAAAAATATTTCTAATGCTACCATGGTGGAAAATCTTCAAAATCCTAACCTTAAAAATTGCTATTATAAAAGGGAAAATTTGTTTGTTTGTTTGTTCGATATACACGCCCCCCACAGTTTTATCGATAGAGTTCTGAAATTTCGCACAGCTATTCATGGGCTAAAAAAGGTACCGGACCCGGTACTTTACAAAGTCATCAGATGACAGGTTCGGGTTGCTGCCCCACAACTCCTAGCAAGTCTAAGGAATATTTCAAAAACCAATTGTGTTACAGGCATGCAAATTTACACTTAGATGCTCTTTCATAAATAAAGAAATAGGACTTCCACCAATTTTTTAAAATTTGGATTGGTGTTTGCTTTTTTTTTTACTTTATTAATTTCAATTATAAAATTACATTCCAAATTGTTTACAATTTCTTAAAACAAATTAAATTTATTGGTCTTAGCGATTGCTGTGTGATCAAATTATTAGGTTTACAAGAATTATTTATTACAAGAATTTTTACAGACTTATAAAATAGTTATATTTATAGCCTATTATTATTATTATTATTATTAATATTTTTATTATTATTAAGTACAATTATTACTATTATTGTTTATTATGGATTTAAAATATATTTTTTGATTTACTTTTTAAATATCCGAATTTCGTTTATTTCTTTGAGCGCGTTTGGTAACAAAACCCGGTATATTAAAAAATTGATTTTCAGATTCGCGTAACCATATTTCCGTAATAAAGTCACGGCCTTATTAATAATACTAAATTGTCTAATTTATTTCGTAAGCTTTGTATGTTTATATAAATTATATTCATATTATTAGAATTTATTTTTAAATTAAGGTTGTCATCCCCTGTTAAATGACAAACATTGATACCTCAAGAATATTTTCATTATCTTCTTGCATTTTGTGTTATTAATAAAAATTTAAGAGAAGCTGAATAGCATATAGAATGAATGATACCGTTACAATTAGTAATAATAAAAAAAGTTTGTGTTACAAACTTGAAAATTTAATCATAGGTACTCTATGAAAAATAAACAAATATTATGTATTGTTCTTTTTCCGAATTTTCGAATTTTAGGAAACAGTATAAAATTTTTACATTCTATGTGAAATGTGAGTTAGCCCCAAAAATGTGACGATTCGTTTTATTAATCAGAAAATATTGCAGAATGTTCCAGGGGGTCCATGTGTACAAATCGATAGATACAGCTATCGATGAAAATGAAGTTGTTCCTCCTCATCAATTGAAATTAAAAGTAGTAGCTTCAATATTGCTTCTACGAAATTTTAATCAGCCAAAACTACGGTACTAGATTAAGAATAAGAACTTGGCATCCTAATTTCTTTTTAGCACAAATTCCAATTGATTGTGGAAAAGGCGAACATATCTTTGTTTCAAGAACACCGCAATAGTAAGGAACGTATTTGCTTATACTTCAAAGAAATAATTTGAATATAAGTATACTTTAAGTTGTAGTATTGTTGATTTTGTTATCGTAGTGAAAAAAATATTAGAATATTTTTGATAAACGAATTTTTTTCAATTCGATTCATAAATTAAACGTAATTGAATTAAATTCGATGCATTTTGTGGTCGACCCGGACAACGTCGGGTAACTTTGCTAGTTATATACATATATATTTTTTTTTTTTAGTACGGTACTGCAATTTTACACTACAATCTACAATATTTCGAGTATTTATTTAACAAATTACTGGCTTATCAACTCATTAAATGTGGAAAACTACTGTTATTGTCAGGAACTAAGCCTTCTTCAATAGAATAGTTTCATTTTTATTTAATTTGTTACCAGATTATACTCTCAATTATTTTGTGCCATTTATTATATCCCAATGACAAAGGGTACTGGACCAGCTCGAAAAATTCATAAAGCATTTTTTTTGTTTTTCTTCATCGGGAATCGAACCTGGGACCTTTCGGTTCGAAAGGCAGGCGCTCTACCTACTGCACCACCCAGCGTGTAATAGAAGAATTACTCACTATATTTTTAAATATGTACTGAAATTACAAAACTACCTTCAAAGGTAACAATAATGAGATTAGAGAAAAAAAACAATACCCTATGTAAGCGTTATACTTAAAAGTTACATGCTTAAATTGGACGATCTGATAGGACAAATACATTGTTTTGCGGAAATTGAAAACTTTGCTCATTGTGGATAATAATTATTAATATTGATAAAACTGAATCATCTTGGAAGTTGAAATACACCAAATATAATAAAATTTAGTACTTTCTTCTGCCATGTCAAACGGCAGTATAATGACAAAAATGGAATGAAGTTTTCAATGGTTAGAGCCCGTTTTAAAATAAAGGTAATGTGCAAAACTATATATGAAATTCGCATAAAAAAGTGAAACAATAGTTATCATAATTTTTAAAATAATTCTAGGTAGTTTCAATTTCCAAGGTTTTTAAAATATCTTTGCCAATATTTAAAGTTAAAATACAGAATGAAAGTAAAATTCAAGTAACATCAAAAATTTAAAAGATTCACAAAAATAAAAAAAAAACACTAAATTTTTATTAAAAAACATAACTATTATATTTATTTACCATTAAATACTGCGTATATGGTGTTTATTATACCATCCTAGAACAACATGTGAGCTTATGCTAATGAACCAAAACAATACTAGTCTAATACAAATGAATCCGGGTGGTATTTATTAATCTAACAAGAAACTCATAATATATCAAATATTATTTTAGGTTTTTATACATATTATACATACTTAACTGTAATAATTCACAATTCACTTTCTCTCTCTGCTCTCTATGCATGGCAATGAAAATAATATTTTCACAAAAAAAAACAAAAAAAAAAAAAAAAAATAAGGAAACCATAAAGAAATTTTCACCGCTTGCGTTCCTCTTGTTTTCATTTGTTTATTCGCTCGTTCGTTCATTCTTTTTATTAACTATAAATTTTTCGTTTAAATGAAATTATCTTTTTAAACGTTTCTTTTTTTTTTTTTATTATTCTGTTTTTATTTTTTCATTTTTTATCTTTTATATTTTATTTTTCTTGGTGAAGATAGATTTATTACACATGATATTATGTCATACGTACAATATTTAGCTACTTTATATTTATATAAAGATAGTATGTATGTACATACATATATGTTTCATGAGCACATACATGCACATACATACATATACATATATAAATGTATATTTAAATGAGACATAAATTTGCTGCATACTCTATTTTATAGGACATTCTTTTGTTTAATTTCAAACATAGTTAAATTTTAAATTCAGCAATTCTTTGGAAAATATATCCTACAAGAAGTATCGTAACTCGTCAGAGTACAATTTTTGGAAAATATATCCTACAAGATGTATCGTAACTCGTCAGAGTACAATTTTCGAATCTAGTAGCTTCTTGAATTTATATTAAGTTAATATAAATATTCACTAGAGGCCTGCGGCACATTCGCGCTTTCTACATCGTGATGCCCACAAAGCACCTGCTTTAGTAAAGCTACTCAGACCTATTTGATTTGGTTACAAAAGTTTTTACAAATAATTTAGGAGGGTCAAAATTTCGATACTTGTAGCCTATTCGGGAGAAAACATTTTAAGAAAAAGACAAAAATTCGACTGAAAACCGTATACAGGAGAAAAATGGATTTGGGTCCTTGGGGACTTGTGAGGCCACTTTTTGGTTATGATGCAGACTGTAGCAGATATGGATCATACATAACACTTGAAATAAATTTAATGTTTACAACCTTTCCTGAATATTTGTTTATTTTGTAGAAAAGATATAAATAAATACACAAAAAAAAATTCTTACCGTTATTTTTGTCTATTTTGTTTTATTTTGAATTAAAAATAAATGACAATGTACAGGTATTGTGGACTGCAGAAATATATTAAAACTGCGTAATAATATATGATCTGAACACAATTACGCATTATAAATGTGAAGAGAATGAAAAAAAAAGACAAATAATATATAAATAGTATCCTCTTAAAATTAGAGAAAAGAGCAAATAAAGGGTATGATGCAGATCTGCTAGAGTATGCATTTAAGGGTTAAAGCTCTAATAAATAATAATAACAAACTTTCAGCACAAAAATTAATGATTTTAATATTTTTTTTTTTAATTTAACAAAAATGTACATACATTATAAATATACATAATATGTATGTATTTCTGTCACATTAATACTTTCAATTATTAGGTTTGTTCAATAAACAGTTATAGAACGCTCTTGAACGATCTGGAGTAAACCTACAGTTTGAAGAAGGTTAAATTTAGTGGCATTCTGGGGTAGCAGCTTTATTTTCGTAATACAACTTTGTTACAAAAAATATGTTCTCCCACTCCTGTATTATGATAAGCGATAGTCTCCCTTGGGATAGTCAAAAATGATACTAAAAATTTTTGGTATTCTATAACGCGATCACTTGAATAATTTAACAAAAACGGCAGCATTTTAAAAAATACAATTCGGAAATTTAATTAAAACTTAAACGTAAAAAAAATTACATAAATCTTAAAAAATTTTAAAACTGCTTAAAAAACTAAAATTTTCCTTTATTTTTATACTGAGTGACATCAAATTTGCTGTCACCCTAAAATCACAAAAAAAAGTGGCTACTGTCACTGCGGTAATGATCATATAGAATATCAATTATAAATACGCTACTTTAACTATGTATGATATTTGGTTTACTATATTCAAAAAATCAAAATTCAGATAATCAAAATTCAGACAAAAATTTAGATTTGAATTTTTCGCGAAAACAAGGACTACACAGTGATACAGTTTAGTTTTAGGGGAAGTTTAGTTTTATTGTTATTAAAATTCAAAATTTAAATATTAATCCATTTTTTTTGTTTTCAAACCCCTACTCGGTATTATTGAAATCCTGATTTTTCTGGCGGCAGAAAGATGTGGATGGCAGAAATAAACAAAATTTGAAAATTATTAAATTTTTTTTATTGTCGAATCCGCTCCATATTATTAAAACCCGATACGATTTCAGCTGACGACAGGAAAAAAAAAATTGTTTTAAACTATGTTGTAAAATCTGAACTAACTATTTTGATTTCATACATACATACTTAATATGAGGTATATAATATATATGATATAATATACATGTATACATAATTTGTATGCCTGGATTTATTCTAAACGATTTCGTGCTTTGTTAAAATAATTGAGAAGAGAATAAAAATTAAAAATCAGTTTTTTTATTAAAAAATATTTTTTATTTATTTTAAAAATTAATATTATTACGTTTATAATATAATACCAAAAAAAAAAATAAAGAAAACAAAAATTTTAAAATGTAGTTTAATAATATTAAAAGGACGCTTTAACCAACTGAGCTAATAACAAATTAAAACTATTTGATCAAAATGCAAACATAAAATAATATTTTGATCCACACAATATTCAATAAAATAAAATGAGTATCTATTAATAGTATTGTATCAATTGTATTGTATACATATGGGATATGTATACAATACAAACACACACAATCAGACTCGTAAAAAGGAAATTGTATATATATATATATATTAGATGCATACTCAGAGAATGCTTATTCTATACTCTAATATTACTATTGTGTGTTGTGTAAACCAATTCATGCAGGCTTTTTGAAATGCATGAATATTTATATTTATATTAACACACTATAATTAAAATAATTTTTAATAAATATCAGAATAAAAATTATTTACAAATAGCTGTAAACTCAATCACTCACTATTCAGGAACCCGCAAGATGTATTTTTAAAGTTCAATTAACATATCAAGTCCAAGGATTTTAAACGATATTTTGAAAAGCAAGATTTTGATCAGATTTTGATAGTTTTAAAAGTGAAATTTTGAACTCGAACTAAATCTTCGTAATTGGAGTATACCAAATCAAATGCTCTACCGAGTTTGTCCACTTTTAGTATAAAAAAATTTTAAAAAATTTATAACGCTAATATTTCGAAATCCAAACTTAACATAACATATAAAATCTAAGTAAAATTACAATGAAATGAAAATGAGATAGTGGTAAATAATAATAAAAAAAAATAAAATGACAGTAAAGTAGTGAAGATTGAAACAAGTTTTGTTTTTAAATGTTTTCCAACATAAACCAATCAAAGTTTAGAATCTAAGTTAGAACCTTATATTCTTTCAATCTATCCGTGACTTCCATATTGTAAACAAAAAATATTTCTTAAACCTCCTTTAAACTGTTTTTAAATTTAATTTTTAAAACTTACTTTCTACATAGTAAAAAAATTTGCTGTAATATTTTTACATTATGGAACACAATTTGAAAACTTTTGACGCTTATTTTGTAGTTACAAAAGTTTAGCAGAAAAAGTTCAGAATTTATCGAACGGTCCGAGGTCCAAAGAATTGGGGCCGAAACTCTATATCACGTGTTTAAATTGTACTTGTCTGAAAAAAGGCTATTAATTATTATTAAAAATTTTCGGACAGGTCTGCGGTTCAGAAGTCAGGACCGACGACCTTGAACAAAAAAATTGTCCAAAAACCAAAATGTCAATAATGTTCATTCAACGTATCAAGATAAGTGTAAAAGAACATTTTTTTTTAGTTTTTTTTTTTGTTAAAGGTCCTGACTTTCCGCCCGTCGGACCAATTTTTAAAATTATTTATAATAGTTTTTAATAACCGTTTTTTAGACAAGCACAATTTAAACCCGTGATATAAAGTTTCGGTCCCAATTCCTTGGACTCCGGACCTATTGTCTTCATCACATTTAAAAGCCATTGCACTGATGACAAAATAAAAGCTAAATGTCTTCGGTTCCGACATTTCGAACGCCGGACCTCTTGTTTGCATCGTGCTTAAGAGCCATTGTACTAAAGACAAGTTAAAAAAGAACCAAAAAAAAATTTTTTTCGAGGGTCAAATGAAAAACTGTATACCAAAAGTTTATAAAAAGCATAGAAAAAATTTTGGATGCGTGCTCTGCTTTTTTTTGCGCATTTGAAACTTATATTTTGCTTCAAATTTTGCTTTGTTGTACGCTGTTAGTATGCTAAGCAAAAAAAAACAATGAAGTTCTTGTTTTGACCGCTAGGAATTAAGCTTCAAAATTTTTCTTCTCATTTATTTACGCGGGTATTTAAAATTTTTTTTTGCTTGGCAAAATTTTGAAATTAGACAATAAGCAACGTTTGATCTAGTAAAATAAAGTGAATAATCGAAGTATATACATAGTAAAATAAAATAAATCTAAGTAAAATAAAGTAAATCATAAAAAATATTATTTAAAAATGTTATTTTAAAGGTTCCATTCTTAAATAATATTTTTTAATGTTCACTTTATTTTATTTACGATTTATTTTATTTTTAAATAGTTTATTTAAGATAACAGACAGATTAATAATAGATAGTATTATTAATTCATACTAATTTATTTAAGATAAATAGTCAGATTTTATTTTCCCATGCTTTTGATTGTCAAATGAACAAATAATGCCACCTGTTATTGATTAAACGAATTTCTGATAAAATTTTGCTACCGATTTTGCAGTAGTTTTTGTATTCCGTTTTTGACAGGCAAAAAATTTTAACAGCATACTTAGCTCAAACCAAAATTCTTTACCGTTATTTTATAATAACGACAACACGAGATGAATGCAATAAATCAAATTTTATATAAATTTTAAAATATTACAAACGCTAAATCTGAGTAGGGAAATTTCCTCCAAAAAAAATAAAAAAAAAAAAAAGCAAGCAAAAACAAATTTTTTTTTTTTGCAGAAGACAAACTGTGAACGTAACAATGAAATGAAACGGAAGTTTTATTTTATAACTTTAACGTTAAAATTGCTTCCAGTTATATTCTATTAAGAAATAACTATTAAAATATACATATATATACCATATTATATTATATATGTAGATATATAAATATTATCTGCATATATGCGTGTATATATTACTGTGTAAAGTAAAAAGGACAATAAAAACCGTGGCAGTCATATTTTTATATTTTTTTATTATTGTAGAGGAAATTACACAAATACCCAAGCGATACGTTGACTTGAAAAAGACAAAAAAAAAAAAAAAAAAACAAGTACAATAAAACTTTAAAAATCTCACTATTATTTTCCGGTCTTAAAAAGACAATTTTTGTAATTATCTTGTTGTTGTTGTTGATTTCGTTGATGTAATTGTTTTATTTTAAGCAGTCAGTTAAAAAATTACTCAATCTAAGGTATTACCTATACAAGTACAGTTAAAACCATCGAAAAGTTTAAATTTGTATTTTTTTGTTCCAACTTCTTAATAATTCAAAAACTGGTGTCGTGCCTCAGATGATGATAAATGCTATGTCTGAAATTTTTTATTCAATTCGAAAACTGAATATATTATGCTGATAGTAAATTAAAATTTCGAGACCCAAGCTTAGTATGTTATTTATTTCCCTAGACCCATCTAGGCCCATATTTATTTCATCATTAGCAAACTGGCGCGTGAAATATTTAATTAAAAATGCTACAATTTGGATTTGAATTTGTTTTTTTCAGACATATTTGAAATTTCGATAACCTTATACTAATATTTTGTGTCTGCCATTGCAGTGAAATGGAAAACTAAACATACTCATTTTACAATTCGATATAATTTCAACCTAATTCTGAATTAAATTTTGATTTATTTTTTTTTTCAATATTCTTTGTGTAACAAAATTTTTGTTAAATTTGCAATTTTGATACCCAGTGTATACAATTTAAGAAAAATTTATGTCCTTGACAGCGAAATGACACATGACGTCCAATCGTTAAAAATAGTTTCCAGTTATATTTTTTTTTATTTTTCAATTCTTATTGTATTGTTATAATACAATTTATGAATATGTATGTATGTGTGAATAGATGGGTAAATATATGAATAGGATGAACATTTTATAGTGATTTTTGCTACTACTAGAATTATTTATTACTATTATTGTTGTTGTTATTGTTGTTTTTGTTGTTTCTAAACTGATTACACACAAATATATGGAATGACTTTATAAGGATATCGAATTTTATTTTTTTTTTATTTTCTTTTTTGATGTTTTCATTTAAATATTTTCATAATAGTTTGCATGTTGTTCATGGGTGTGTGTGTGTGTGTGTGTGTGTACTTTAGTAAAATATTATTACTTCACAAAAATATTCATAAATTCACAGAAGTGAAATCAGTGTGGAATATAAGGATTCATATATGAGGAGAAAAGTAAATTTATGAATTTAAGATTTAATATGATAAAGTAAAAATAAAATAAAATAAAATAAACAAAAATATGAAAACAACTTTTTGAATTTTTTTTTTTTTGTTATTCTTCCTTTTCAGTTCAATAAAGAATGTGATAAATAAGTGTTGAAATTTTAGACATAATTTCTTGTAGTATTTTTTTTTTTTTTTTTTGTATTGTTAGTTTTTACAACCAAAACATTTTTCACATATAATATAAAAATTTCTGGAAAATATGTAACAATTTTCTTTATTGCTTAAAGGCATAACAATTTCGAGAAAATTTTCAAAAAAATTTAACAGGATATGTGCCTATATCTACTTTGAGAAAAATTTTCTTTTAAATCTGAAATGTTGATTGAATCCAATAACTCTGTAAAGATATAAAAGAAAAACATAAACGAAAATAAAAAAAAAAGGAAATTTAGAGAAAATAAAATTTATAATAAATTTTCATTTAAAAATTACAGGATATACATAATAATGTTATAACACCGTGTTTAAAGTGTATTATTTTCTCATCATTCAAAGGTATGCAGTTTAATTGATTTTTATTTTTTTTAAATAAATTTTTTTAAAACAGTAATGAGAATTGGAATTTTAGATTGTTTTAAGATAATTATAATATTACTAGCTTTGTAACCCGCCATAAATGACGGAACCAAAATAAATTCTAGCATTTCTTCCTTCATTAGAGTTTTTATTTCAAGTTTAAGAAAAATATGTATTTGCTTACTAATTTATCAATATCATACCTTTGTTAGAATTATTAGAATGTTTTTAATTACCATATAAACAGAATATTTGTATGGTAAGGTGCAAAATTTTCAATTCCCTAAGGGTTATTTACTCGATCATTTTAACGACATCTTTATTTGCCATCATTGGAAATTTCAACATATATTATCCTAAGACCTCAGTAATTCTAAATAATCAATATTCTTAGACATTCTAATGTATTCAATTAATTATAATATAAGTTAGTCAAAAAGATAATTTCAATTGAAATTAATATAGAAATACTAATTCAAAGAATATTTTTAATGAAAACAAAATCTAACTATAAACTTACAATCATTTTATATTTTTAGAATCATAGCAGCGTTCTACTGTAAAATACAAATTGTAAAATGAAATTAATTAAGACATAATAAAAGTAAAAAGTTCTATGGCGCCATCTAAATTTAACACTTGAATGACATGACAATCATTATGAAATGATGGGCACATGACACAGATAACAGATGACAAATGACAAATGACAGATGACAGATGACAGATGGGATGTATAAGCAATAAAAAACAGATACTATGTTTATGACAATTACATGATGTTACAATTTGTATATATATTTCAATTTGTATGTGTGTTGGAGTATTCCGTCGAACTTACAAACATCCAGATAAATGCAGAAAATTATATATATATAATACTGTATAGAATGTCCTTTTCATCTGCTTCGGTGTAATTTGACAATATATAGGGTACTTAATTCGAGTCGTTTATGTTTTATTTTAACCCATTTTCTACTCTTGTTCGGAAAACCGAACGTATCATTTTGCCTTTTTCAAATGTGTATTAAGCTAAGATTGAACAAAATAATCGAATAATTTTTTTTGTAAAAATAAACTGTGTGTGCGATCTTAAATTATAAAAATAAAAAATAAAAAAATTTCTGAAAAAATACCCAAGTAACACCAATAATGCTTATAGCACGAAAAATTCAAAATAAGCATTATAACTGTCGTATAAGCAACAAGTAGCATGATAAAGGCATGACAATTATTGTACAAGCATTATAAGTGTCGAATAACAGTATATGAGCATTTATTTCATGCTATGCTTTAAAGCCAATATAAGATGGATTATAACTGCTATAATGCTTTTTTTATAGTGCTAGTAGCATAATAAGCTAGATTTCAGCACAATACTACATTATTTTCTAAATTTTATATAGTGTTTTTATTGCGCTTAACCAAAAAGGAGCTTTCTCGCATAAATTTCATAAAGACGCAATATTTCAAAAAAGAGTGTTTTCTAATTTATAGTTAAACTAAATTTTAATTTACAAAATGGATAAATTTACTTCGACCTGGAAAAAATTCAAAAAAAGTGGCACTTTATACAGGCGGACAAAAAAGTTAGCTTTTGGATTCAACGAAAAGAATACAATTGTTAAAAACAATAATATTCCGCAATTTTCAAATTTTGTATCAAGTGATGTAATTACTGATCCGCAGTCTAGTTTAGTAGAAACAAATTTAATAACAGACAACGTTGATGAACTGGGATTTGGAATTATCTGATATTAATGATGAAAACATTGAAGATGGTGAAGATGAAATTTTCAATAACAACATTGAAAATAATGTACTTTGTCGAAAGTTTTATCAGCATGTAATGGAATTCAATATATTTCAAGTAATCTACACAATTTAGATTTTATTTTAATTGGGAATAATTTCGAAAACTAATGGTTTTTGACAAAAACAAATCAAATAGTAAAAATAATCAGAGCCATTTCTTATAAAAATGAAAAAGAAATTTTTGGTGTTTCTTTGAAAAGCGCAAATAATTTATTTGAAATACCAATGAGATCTTCTATTTTGAATATATTCGTATCTAACTGTAGAGAAGAAAATTCACCAGATTTTTGCATGATAGATGACACTAAATATAAGCTTGTACCGATTAAATATAAAACAAACATTGTTTTTATCCCTTTACTACATTCGTGTGAGCATTAAACTTTTTTTACTAATTTAATTTATTAAAAAGAAATATAAGAAATGAAATTATAATATGTAATTAATAAAAATATTTTTATTTTAATTATAATTTTATCTAAAAGTACACTGAAAAAAAAAACACTAGGTAATATTGACAAAAATCTGGGTTAAAATGACAAAAACTAGGTAAATATAGCGTCAACAAAAATGATGAGTCAATATGACAAAAAAATACAAATTTTTTTTCATTCTGTAAATCTGACAAACAGTTGTCTATAAATTTTTTAATATGACGAAATGAATTTTCATTATGATAAAATATTTTGTCAATGTAATAAAATAATATGTTGAAATGAAAATAATATTTTGTTGATTAGAGAAAAAAATATATCAATTTAAATAAAGTTTTTATTAAATCAACAATTTTGTTTTGTCAAAATAACATCTATTTAGTTGTCGATTTAACAGAATTATTTTGTTAATAGGGTAGTGTACGCATATACAAATAAATAACTTTATTTTTATTTTAAATTTATATTATATTATAAATAGCTTTATTTTTGTTTTAACATATTTTGATTATAAACTAATCTGTAAATTATTTATTTGTATGCATACCGCACTCTACAAGTTAAATGTGGAACCATATCTTATATTAGCAAAACAAGGCAGTCCTTATAAGCACTAGCACTACATAATATATATGGGTCTGAAAAATAAATGCATGATATTATTACAGTTAGAAATAAATAGTCTTGTTAACAATTAATTTATTTTATAACATTTCTATTATTTGAAAACAAAAAAAAAATTAAATTCATTATTACATTCAAAAAATTTAAAATAAAGTTAAAAAAATAAAGTTTTTCTTATCACATTACATTTTTCAAAATTATACAAATAAAGTTCAAAATATTTTAAAAATGTTCAGACTTCAGTTTCTGTTTGTTCCAGTTCTTTGGTTCATACTGTTTCTTCAAATTATTTATTTTTATTTTTTATAATAATTTATTTTTTTCCTTCTTCAAATTATTTACTATTTTTAATAAATGTTTTAGTTGCAAGTTTCAACTAAAACTAACCAAATTTATTAACATCGCAAATTAAATAATTCACTAGTTCTGTTAAAATACATAAGTAAATTTTAGCTTTAAAGATTTCACATTATGTATTTAGTTTTTTAACTTAGAATTAAGTTATCTTTTTTTAATTTAATTCTTCAAAAAATTTTTTTTATTACATTTTTCATTTGGTTTTGAAGGGATTTTTATTTTTTTAAGGGTAATTTAATTTTTCAACTGCCTTTTTTTATTTAACTCATCACTTTTTTTTAATTGAACTCTTTAATAAGCAAATTCAAAAACGCAACTTCACAGAAAATCGCACCTTTACTTTTATATTTTCAACTAAAATGGAAAAAAAATTATTTGTGAACTGTTTACAAAATTCTTTTGTTAATCTGACTATGACAGCATCAAAAATCATAATAATAATTTTCTTATTGACAAAATAAATTTTGTGGAAAAAAATTTATTAATTGCAATGAACTGCATAGTAAAATTTTTTGTCAAATTAAGATAAATTTTGTCAAATATACAAATATTGATTTAAAACGGTTTTTTGTCAAGATAACAAAATATTATTCACTTTGATAAATATTTATTAATTTTCCTTAGTCAATTTTACAAAACTTATTTTCCATTTTACAAATTATAAATTTTGGACAAATTATAAATAAATATTCACAAATTAACAAAAAATTGTTGAGCAAACAAAAATTTTTGATAACAGTTTACAAAATTATTTTGTCAATCTTACTAGGAAAAATTTTTTCAGTATAAGTGTTTTTATTTCAAATATTTCGTATTACATAATTAAGTTTGACGTTTAAATGTTATTAAAAGCTATATGTATTTCGGTGTCGCTTTCGGTAAGTCTAAAATATTTTTAAGTGATATAAATCCCAGTTTCGGTTGACCACTACGAGAAACAAATTATTTCCAGAGTGCCCTGCTTCTGGAATAACTGTAAGGGAATAAATCTTTTTTGGATTCATTATCCCCACAGTTTTGCTTTTCTGGATTATTTTGAAAAATATCTATACACAAATAAATTTATTTTTCCTTTAAATTTTTTCAATACAACAAAAGCAAGCATTTAAAAAAACTATTATTCATTAGTGGAATAACAGCACTATAAATGTAATTTAATTGCATGAATGCTATTACTCGACTTATTAGTCGAATAACAGCACTGTCGCTAAGGTTTCTCTATACACTACACCTACAACTATATCTATGAAATGAACTGTAATGCGTTATAATATAGTGTACCACTTTTTGTACAAGGGCAATAGCTAAGTGGTTAGCGTGTTGGACTGAAAATCAACTGGTACGTGGTTCAAATCTCAGCGAGGTAATTTTAAAATATTAAAAAAAAAATGTAATTAAAATATTGACTTCAACGAAAATTTAATGGGTCTTATTCTGAGAAGCGAATTTTCGGTACGTACTGAAAAATATGATAAATTTTATTTTTGGTATTCTGTGAAGCGAAATAGCGATACTGATCGGTTTTTATCGCAACGTTTCGATTCAGAATCAGATTCGCTGTCAGAAAAAACGATAAATATATCATTATAGAAAAAGTTAGTGAAAGATGGCGAATGAGAAAAAATAAGTATATAATTAAAGTAAAATTCAAGTAAACTAATTTTATTTAATTATATATTTGTATTTAAAAATAATTATTAAATTTTATAATACATTTTTAATTATAGAAAAGTTACAAATAGTAGGCAGTTTGAATGTTTGTTGGGGCGATGATTTTTTACATGTGTTCCATCAACGCATATAATTTTTCCTGGAAATCCAAATTTATTATAAAATCCGAATTTGATGGATGATTTTGCTTATTTTTGGTTTCAGTAAATTTTATATACTCTCAACACAGTTCCGTCTCAAATATTGACAATGTTTCGTAGCTAAACCTACCAAAAAATCGTTCCCCACGCCTTTTTGATAACTTCCTTCAGCAAGGAAGCGCAATCTTCCAGCCAATATTGGGTTTTACTGAATGTGGACTAATTTTACCTACGTAGGATTTAAATTATTTTCTAATTTATCTAGAACCATTACAAAGGTTTCTTTCGAGAGCCTGAAATACTTAATGAATCTAACAAACCAAATAAAATTGATCATATTTTTTTTATTTCATATCATATTCATACATATATAGTTGTTATAACCTATACCTACGTTAAAATAGGTAAATCTAATGGATTCGCTTTATCCCTCAATTCTCTTCTTTTTATTCTAAGTAAATTCATCTCTTCCTTCTCATCAGACGATGTTTCGTAATATAAATGCAAAAACATTTTTTAATATCTATAAAATTTGAATTTAACTTCACTTAATTTCACTTTTCAAACAGAAAATTAAAACAAAAAATGTCAAAACATAAAAAAAAAAAATTTGACAGTTTTAACCAACAATGCTGTCAGTTTTGCAAAATATTGTATCATTCGCTTCTCAGAATACCAAATGTGATATAATGTGGTGCTCTACCGGTACGTAGCGAAAAAGTGATTCGCTTCTCAGAATAAGGCCCAATAAATAGAAGGGATGATAAAAAAAAAAAAACTTAAAAAAATATTATTTAAACATTTAATAAAAATCCGAAAAAATAAAAAAAATAATTTTTTTTTCCTGTTTTACGGTAGCATTATTACATTTATGAAAATGCTTTTACCGTGCTAATATAATGCTTCTGAAATTGCTTTATAAATGCATAGTAAAAGTAGTTTAATAGCACGCCGTGCTGTAATTGTGCATTTCGTCGACACATACATCAACAATGAAGCATTATAAAGTCGCCACTTTGTAGATATAAGTGTAGTATAAATGCATTATAACAGTTATATGACTAATTTTGCATGCTTTAAGCATAGTAAATTGCTAAAATAATGCTAAAATTGTTACTTGGGTATAGGTTAAAAAACTTTTATTTTTGGACGTTTTTGAAGCGAATAAAAACAAAAGTACCAAATCTATATAAGCTATCTAAATAAAAAAAAATTTCTACAATTTTTATTGCTAATAGGTGTATTATTTATAATTAGTATCCGTGTTATAGTTTTATAACACCTACATAGTGCCGCTTGTGTAAAAACATGAACGTTCGATTTTCCGAACAAATTTTTTTAAATGTCTATTTGAATTCTCTATGTTTTTCTGTATTTTCAAATAATTTTTCTTAATATGTAAATCGTATTGAATGTACTGTTTCGTGAAATAAATTTAATTATAAATTTGGTAAAAAAAAATTATAAATTCTAATTAAACTAGGGGCCCCGCCTGTTTTGGAATTATAATTTAAGTTGAAGCCAAATTTAAAGTTTTTAACAGAACCTAATAATAACATTATACAGAATAGTATAAAAATAATAAGATGTTAAATGACACAAATCGGCTCTATTTTACTTAAAAGTTTGAATATTATAAAACCAAATAGAAATTTGTTTAACCCGTATGCGAATTTCGGCCATATATACAACTTATTTACATATTAAGAGTTCATTAAGAAGAAGCGAGATA
This sequence comes from Argyra leucocephala, assembly GCA_963942445.1. Classification (NCBI taxonomy): domain Eukaryota; kingdom Metazoa; phylum Arthropoda; class Insecta; order Diptera; family Dolichopodidae; genus Argyra; species Argyra leucocephala. The sequence goes on from OZ012679.1 coordinate 145,221,170, forward strand.
AAATAAGAAGAAGCTTACTGCGCATGTCCTTAAATGCATGGCTATTATAATTATAGATACTCTATTTTTGTTGTTTTTACTTAGATAAACTTGTTTTTTTTGTTTAGGTTTATTGCAAACAAAGAATTTCTAAACAATGAGAAGTCAAACTCGGATATGTATTTTTGTTAACACACCCATACATTTAAAAAACAAACTGTTAGAAATAGACGGTAATAAGAAATGTATGTTCACGAATGAAATGAAATATAGGAAACGAAAAGGTGTAGCAAAATTAATAAGATAAAATTCAAATAGAATCTGTAAATAATAATTTTTTCGTATTAAATTGAAACTATTTATCGTGGTATCTATTAAAAGTTAAATTTTAACATAAAAAAAATTTACTTTTTGTTGTTTTTGTGAATTTACTTTTTGTTGTCTTTGTTTAAAATTTCAATATAAAATCTTTAATTATTGTCCGAACTTTTTTTCTCACTATGTACTTAATAAATAATCCCGCATATAAAAATTTCATAAGTGTTTTCAAATCTTTTGTCAGCCAATAAAAATTTGTATATAAAAATTTAGGCAAGCATATGCTGTGTTCTCTTTCTTTCTCATTTATGCGGCAATGCTAAAGTTTTTACTTGTTTCAACTAATGGAAATATTTTGTTGTGGTTTATGTAAAAAATTGCATTAGGGTTACGTAAATGAAGAATTTCCCTTGTAATATGAGTTGAGTTCATTAGGGAGAACCGAAATAATATGAAATGGTGTCTACTGCGCAGGTCCTTAAATGCTTGTCAATTATAATTATAGATTGTGTATTTTGAACGATAATAAGGTGTTATATGTAGAATTTTATTATTTTTGTTCGTAAGTAAATAGAATAACGATAAGAGCAAATAAAAGTTAGTAAGTAAATAAAATAATGAAATAAAAGATAGATTAGAAGATATTGGCACTAAAATGGAGCAGGAACAGATATTTCTGAAGCTGTTCCATCAACCAGTAAACGAGCTCACTTTGAATTTAAAACACTGAACTCTTTTGGAACATCGAAATGAACCAAAAAAGACATCATGAACATCAGCTTGTGTACACACGCGAACAAGATACAATTCAATTAAATTTTGTGTTCATTCATACATTTGATTTTTTTTATAATTTATCAACCGCAAATTCATGTCATGAATTTAGTGTATTTTCTGAACATGGTCCCATACTTTGGGCGGTGCAGCTGTAAAATGTACATACACAATAAACCGATTAGATTTAACTATAAGCTTTGGTGTCTATGCTCATCAGCTGGTTATTTGTATTACGTTATTCCATATACAGGAGTTGCTGACAATTATAATGAAAAAATTGGATCAGGCGAGCTGATTGGATCATAAGCAATGCTAATTCCATTAGATAAAATTTTTGTTAGTGTATTTTGTTAGTGTATAAAAATTTGTGTTAGTTAGAATATCAGCTTAATATCATCACAGTTCAATAAATAAATTCATTTTAATTGTTCGTAGCATTGAAATCATTGATCTGAATCTATTGAATAGATTCAGGACATTTTTCAATTGTATTGGTTGGCATCTATTCACTTAATGAGCTAAATAAATTATCTGATAGCCTTGATTAAAATATTAAACAATAGTTGAATTATAAAATGTACTATACTAATGCTTGGCACATTACACGACAAATACACGACATTTATGGCACATTTAATCAGATTTCCAAACTCATCGTCTGCATTGTTTAGCTAAATTTTTCCAATTTGATGTTTATATCATTTAGAGGCATTTATTTGATTATTTTACCTAAACTTGTTTTTTTATTAACCAAAAAATATTTAATATTCCCCACTATATTGTATATTGTGGTTATTTTACAGCATATTAATTGTAATTCAATCGATTGCAATTAGGTTTTTAATATCAGCAAATATAAAATGTTAATGTGGTTATTTCGACAGTTATTACAAATCTTTAAAGTTAATTAAATTAAATAATATTAATTACCTTTTCAAATAATATAATAATATATAATTAAATAATGTCAGAATAATTAAAATTACCCATAAATAATTCAAAAACAATTGAAATTATTTATTTATTTTTTTTTTTTTTTTTTTACTATTTTTTGAATTACATTTTAATTAAGTTATTATCTATATCTAACAAATCTAATATTAATTAACTTCAATAGATAATATTATAGTAGAATAATAATTTTTGAGTTTAATTACTTCTACAATCAAATGCTATATGAAATAGAGTAGAGAGGAAAAGTATATAGAAATTTTTATTTAAAATTCGCATTCGCAAAATATAATATACAGATAGTTATACATAAACAATAAATTTAATGTCAGTTTATGACAGTTTTTGTTTTTTTTTATAGTAATAACGGTATTATTTTAAGTTACAATAGTATAATTCTGTATAGATATAGTGTTTTTCAAATAATTCAATATTTCTATAGATATATGTACATATATTGAAGAAAATAAATATTTAAATTGGAGTACATTGAATAAATTTTTATTTCATTTTCAAATTGCAAAATCTCTACTCTTAGATTTTTTTTTCAGGTATTCCAAGCATGTTGCATTATAAAAAGCTTTAAAAAATATTTTATGAATTTGCAGAACTGCCGAATTGAAATTTTATTATTTAACGATTTATTTAATCTCGAACTGGCTATTCAAAAAAATTATTGTTAACAAACTTAGTCGTCTGAGTCAAAATAAAATTTTAGGAACAGCGGGCAATTATTAAAAGCTAAACTGGTTGTAGAAGTAACTTATCCAACTTCATAATATCATATTTTCATTTTATTCTAAGTGATTATAAAATTGCATTCCTAAATTTTCAAGTTGGACTTGTACAGTAATATTGGATTTGTATTATAATTTGTACAATTCACAAGTACATTTGAACTTACACATTAGTGATTACAAAAATAGGTTTCCAACATTAATTCAACAACCATCACTATATTTATTGACTTCAAGATTATAAAAGCAAAAATTATTCAGGACATTATTCTAATTTTCTCCACTGTATAAATAATACTTAATAAATAATACACACAGAGAAAAAACAATGTAAAATCAACAAAAATAAATATAATTCATTATTTTTCAGCTATGAAAGTGCTTCATATTTGATTCATGTTATTTTAAAAAGATTATTTTATATTTCAAGAGCAAATGTTTCTCACTTCAAAATAATTAGAAATTGTGTTAAATTAAAAATATGCTCATGTTAAAATAACATGAAAATTCCTGTTAAAAGAAGTTTTGTATTCCTGTTAAAATAATGTGAAAATTAATTTTAAGTTGACCTGCTTATACTCTACAAGAATATTGTGGAGATTCCTGTTGAAAGTACGTAATAATTTCAAAAAGCAACACTAAATTTATTTTCAAAAATATTTATTATATTATTTACATAATAGCTTAGAGTAACTTATATTGAATACGTAATTAAAAATTATAGACATTTATTTCTTAAATATACTTTTCCATTATTAATTGGAAAAAGATTCAAAGTTGGGCTTGTAAATTCAAGTATTCTTATTAAGTATAATATTTTAAATTAATTCACCCACTTCATATGACTGAAAATGTTCGTCAAAAAATTTAAGTTCTACATCATTACATAAAACATACATTTTTTAACATAAATTTAAACATTCTGTTTTAATGACTAGGTAACAGTCTTTTTTATAAATTTTTCCACAGAAATTAATTTTATTATAATATACAAAATGTGAGAAAACAAAACTCCGGATAACCGATAACACATGGGCCTTTATTAAAAGAAGAGGTGAAATGAAGCAAATGATAAACAACAGGATGGCATCAAGAAGAGAATATGAAGAAATAGCGAAAACAGTGAAAAGAGCAGCAAGAAGAGATAAAAGGAAATTTCTACAAAATTTAGCCGGAGAAGCAGAAAAAGCAGCACAGCAACATAACCTGAGAGAATTGCATCGCATAGTCAAGAACTTAACAAACCAGTCGGAACAACAAAACAAACCAATTAAAGATAAAAATGGAGTGCTCATCACAAACTTAGAGGATCAATTAAAGAGATGGAGAGAACATTTCCAAGAACTGAGCAACGAAAAAAGTACAAATAATGAAGCAGACATAAGAAACAGAGACAATGCAAATATCTACCCAACTGAGGGACTGCCAATATCTACTCAACCTCCAAATGTAGAAGAAATCAAAGCTATAATCAATATCCTGAAACACAACAAAGCAACAGGTGAAGATGGAATTCCACCAGAAATAGCCAAACTGGACCCCGACCTATTCGTAAAAACAATTGAACCCCACATCAGAAAAGCATGGATAGAAGAGAATATACCACCATCATGGAAGAAAGGAATGATTGTCAAGATACCTAAGAAAGAAGACTTGGCAAATTGCAGCAACTGTAGAGGAATCACGGTTCTAAATAATATTCATAAGATAATAGCAATTATTATAAAGAAAAGATTAGAAGAAGTACTAGAACCAATACTACGGAAAGAGCAGGCAGGTTTCAGACCAAACTGAAGCTGTGTTGACCAGGCAAATACTTTGCGGGTCATAGTTGAACAATCAGTAGAATGGAATGCCCCACTATATCTACTATTCATAGATTTTAAGAAAGCATTCGACACAAACAAGAGATGCGCAATATGGAGAACACTTACAAAGAAGGGAGTTCCTGAAAAAATCATCAACATCATCAAAGCGATGTATAAAGATGCAGAGACAACAGTTCCTCACAGAGGTAACATCAGTAATCCATTCTACACCAATATAGGAGTTAGACCAGGATGTCCACTATTTCCACTTCTCTTCAACACAATACTAGACGACATTCTAAGAAAAGTTTGCACTGGAATAAACGGAATAGAATGGGATCTCTTCGGCAACTTAGAAGACTTAGATTACGCAGATGATGTATACCTCATATCAAGGAATCAAAGGGACCTACAGAACAAAGTCAACATATTACAGGAAGAAGCAAAGAAATCGGGACTGGAATTAAATATCGAGAAAACCAAGGCAATGAGGACAAACAACAGTTATAGTGAGCCAATAACAGTGAGTGGGCAACAGATAGAATACGTAGAAGAATTCAACTACCTGGGGAGCATCATAACATCAAGAGGAGGTACAACAGAAGATGTCAACAGCCGTATAAATAAGGCAAGAAGAACATTTGGCAGCCATTTTGGCGGCGGAGCAACCAAATATCGAGAACAACAAAGCTAACAATATTCAGAGCATGTGTTAAGTCAACATTAATATATGGCAGTGAAACATGGCTCACTTCGGTCAGAATCAAACAGAAGCTACATCAACAAGTGCAGAATTATATGCAGAATATTCTGGCCGGCAAGAATTAGCAACGAGGATTTATGGATGATAACTGGAGAAGAACCTATCAACAGACAGATAAATAGGAAAAAATGGAAATAGATAGGTCATACACTAAGGAAATCAGAAAGTGATATAGCAAGAAGAGCTCTAGAGTGGAATCCACAAGGACAAAGGAGACCCGGCAGACCATACAACACATGGAGACGCACAATCGATCAAGAATTAACAATCAACAATTATACCTGGGACGATATTAAGGTAGTAGTACTCAACAGAGAGGAATGGAGGTTCACTATCGAAGCCATATGCTACCACGCGGAGTAATAGGAGAAAAAAAAAAAATACAAAATGTAACTTAAATCATCATTTGGTTCAATTAAATGAATGTTTTATCTACACCGTAGAGCATCTTTAATTCCATTTTTATAATCTACTAAAAATTTTGAAAAGTTTAACCCTGCTTTTGTACATAGAATTGAAGGCATATTTATTCTAGAGTTAATATTTTTGCAATATTTTTTCGTGTCTTTATGTTTTGCTTCAAATCTTAAACTCCACAAATATTTTGGTGGGCCACATTTTCTTATGTAAATTATATAATGTACTAAAAAATCGGTTTTACTTCTCCATAAAGTTGTACAAAAATTTTGTTATGATCCCTAATTAACTTTTCCAACATATTTAAATCATCGTCACTGTATTTATTGTTTAAAAGATTGTCGATTTACGTTTTACAACAAGTATTAATAATTTCCAATTTCGATTTGATTTTGGAATTAAATCCCCAATAATAAGAATTATTATATTCGATTATAACTTTTTTTATCGACCGAACGCGAATACAAATATATGGATACTAATAATTGAAATAAGGGATACAAATGCATAGCATATAATTTAACTTGAAATAATTCATCGAAAGAGTCATTCAACTCTTGCTTCTTTGTAGCAACCGAATGATATTAACTTATTTTTTTTTTCTCTTTGCATACTTTGATGCCTTTATTTAATGAATTTAAGCAATTTATCAATTTTATTTATGAATATTTTGAGTAGTCATTTTAGTAATTAAATTTTTATCTTGTTTTAGTAATTTACTTAAAATCACTAGTTAATTTGTTTTTGTTTATTAATTATAAGTATTACATTATGTAAATTATATTTGAAATAAATGAAAAATAAAAAAAAAAAAAAAATAAAAAAAATAATATTCCTATATTAATTTCAAATTGTAAATTTTTTTGTTTTTGATTCATATTAAATTTAATATGATAAATCTTGTTTGAACACGATCGAATGTTAATATTTTTTTCTTTTATTTATTTCATTATTTGCGATCCATATGAAATCCTATAATTTGGAATGTTAATATAATACGACACAAAACAATTTTACTATAGCACCTGCACAATTCAATGTTGATTCTTAGGAACACATAAATTTTATTTTTGCCATGAAATGAAAACAACATTGATATAATCATATAATCGTTGTTATATTGTAATTTACTGAAATTATCTAAGAGGATAACTAAAAAAATAAAAATGTACAAATTTATGGTACACAGCTAATTTAATTTTTATGGGTTTTCAGATAATTTCATAATGCACAATTTTATTATAACATGAAATCAATGTTAATATAATAAGACTAGGGGCCCCTGTTGAGTAATTATATTTCAAGTTGAAGTCAAATTTAAAGTTTTTAAAAAAACAGTAATTTACTTACTGACATAGACTTCGTACGATATAGCAGAAACCACTCGTGTTTAATAAAAAGTTTTGTGGTTAGTAAGTTTTATTTAGGACACATAAATACACGTCCCTCATATACTGCTTCGTTTCCGATATATTACCTATAGTAAGAAGCATTTAGTAATAAAATTACTAAAAATAAAAGTTTTGTCATTAAAGAGATACGTATATATATACCTACATAATACATAATTTTAATAAAAACTATATCATTACTACAAATAACAAAAATTTAGAAACAGTTACTTAAAAAGATAAAAATGAAGAATTCAAGTGACCTACTATATCAAAATAAAGTACTCTAACTCTACTATATAAAAATAAATTTGGTAGTCATATGAACAATTCAACTGATATTTTTTGTTTTTGCTTTTTTATATTTTTTATTTGAGATGAATTTGTTTCTATGTTTTTTTTTGGCATATGTACATAAATTCATTTGCAAGTACATAATATAAAATATAATAACTGATTTGTTTACTTTTGTTTATTATTTTCATAATATCACACTTATGCATAATGTAGGTATTTGCTGAATAATAAAATCGTATGCGTACAAAATGTTCAAGTGTGTGCGCATTTTTGTTTTATACACAACTTATTTATTATATTAGGAGTTCATTAAAGAGAAGCGAACGTCTACTGCGCAGGTCCTTAAACGCTTGTCAATTATAATTATGGATAAGCTTAAAAATATTACTCATTTAATATAAGTTAATTGAAATTTTACATCAAAAGGAAATAATATTAAATTAATATTTAAAATTTTTACTACCTACTCAAATCGTAGAAGTATTAAATCAACATTATTTCCTTTTGATTTTACCGTTATAGTTAAGTATTTCTCTGTATGAACAAACATTTATCCTGTCAAAATAAATAGAAGCCTTGTTAAATTAAAATGGTTTTGTGAATACAATTCTGAACGAAAATATTCTTATTATTTTAAGTTTTTAAATATCATTTAAACACAATTTCATGTTAATTTGATAGCATGCAATTTCATTATTACATTATTTAAAAATAATGTTGACATGGAATCAATATTAGCAGAATAACATAAGTTTAAAATTGTTAAATTGAATCATTTTCATTTTATATCAATTATTTGAAATTTCAATTTAAAGGGAGAGAATATTAACATTTTTTAATGTTAATTTTACAATGCAGTATTTTTCTGTGTGTTGCTCCACTCTGTATCTAATTTTATGATTATTATTACATTATAAAATTAATGAAACCTAGTGACAGTAATAATTATATTGAAGATAACACTAACGATTAATACTAACAAGGATATCAAGGATTTGTTTTTTTTTTTTCTTTGTATATTTTCTCAATATTATTACTTTTTAATCTGTAGAATATTAGTTAAAGTCTCTCATTTCAAACATATATAAAAGTATAACCATTTAAAACAGCGGTTACCATGACTGGTGACATCATTTTTTATTTTTTTTTGTTCGATTTTTCCTCTCTATTATCCTTCCTGCTGCGTTGACTAATGTCGTGTTGAAATCAACTTTCAAACAGTTTTTTTCTTCTACGAAGTTTATCCTATCAAAAATAAAACAAAACAAAAAAAATAATAAAAAAATAATGAAAAATAATATTGCCTTTTCATTTCTATTTCAATTTTCTCATTCTTCCAACAAAATAATTTTTCAAAAAAAAAAGTGGCTATATGATGATTTCTTAATCCTTTTCAAGATTTTATGGACCAATTTCTTCTGTTTGTATCATTTTTATTACCACATTTTTACATCTTGCCTGATCTTTTAGTGTAATTTGTTAGAGTGAAATAAACAACGGACAGTTATTCGAAACGATAATTATATATGAAAATAAGCATAGAAAAAAAAATAGAATAATAAAAAAAAATGTTTGATGTTAACTTGAAGAATTTATTGACAACCCGTGTAGAATTTGTAAATAATAGAAAAAAACAAAACAACATTTTTTTGTTTTACACAAAAGAGAAAGGATATCCTGTCGATAATAATAATTAAACATCATTTTTATATTCTTATAATTTCTTTTACAACAAAATATTCACTACTATAGAAAATCAAGGATTCTTGCTATGATTTTTTTCTATTTGTTTTTTTTTGTTTTTTGCTTTGATAAAATGTGAATTAGAGAATAAAAAGAATCACAATAGTGTAAAAGGTAGACCTAGCTAAAAACTAATAAAATTCAAAATGATAAAAAATTTTCTTTATTGACATTTTTTGTAATTTTTTTTTTTTTGCTAAATTTTTTTATGATGCTGTAAATCCTTTTTAAGAGTAAACAAAAATAATTTTTGAGGATATCCCATTTATAAGTGGTGTATACAGTCAGAAGAAAAAATGCTACGTAACTTGTAATAATCTGCTTAAAAAAATTTCAGCTATTTACTTACTTACATATTTATTTATTTTTTTTTTTTTTTTTTTTTTTTTAATTTTATGCATCTATTTATTTATTTATTTATTTATTCAAATCTCAAAGAGCGTGTTAGCTCGTTCAGAGTGTAATTCATTTAAATTTCTATATATAAACTTCAAAATAAGTGCAGTGCTAAAAATAATAATAATATTAGGTGCTAGGTGCTATGTAAAATCATGTAAAATGAAATTTACATACTTTTACGTTTACGTTTACGTTTACGTTTAATTCAAACAAATTATAATAATTATTTTCTTTTTTCTTTTAATATAAGATTAAAATATAACAGATTCAAAATTTTAAAAACAATATAAATTTACAAAAGTTAACTACCTAATGGTTAAAGGGGTTAGTTAGAAGGGTTCTGATTACAGAAATATAGCCGATTCCTTAACACATCTTTTGACAGTGATAATTCAATCACGTTCTTATATTTGTTCCCTATTATCATCATTTTGTGGTTAGGCTCATTCATACCATAGTTGGTTCTATCAAATACAAATATGAAAATATTAAGTGATCGGAGTCGAGTGTTATTGGAAATTCGGGCAGAATTCCAATAACAGCAGAATGGGGATGTAATATTCCCCTTTACTACTTGGATGATGAAAAGAACATCAGCAGCTTCACGCCTAGTTTTTAATGTAACTAAATGAAGCAAATTTAATCTGTGTTCATATGGAGGCAGGACAAGTGGATTTATGGAGAAGTGGATAAGTAGCTTCTATTCTTTTAATATGAATTTCGTAATAGGGTGACCAGACCTGACTAGCATATTCCAGTTGTGGCCTCACAAGCCATGTATATAGGGATTTTAAGATATAAGGGTCATCAAATTCTTTAGACCATCGCCCTATAAAACCTAACATTGAGTTAGCCTTACTAATACAATTGTTATGGTGGAATTTAAAAGACAGTTTTTCGTCGAAAATGACACCTAAATCTTTGCTTGACCTAACTATTTCAAGAAAATGTCCATAAGTGAATAGATATTTGAAAAGAAAGTGGTACGCCTATGCGATAACTCATCACAACACATGCTTATTCGTATTAGGCATAAGGTTATTGCTACGGCACCATGCAAAGAAATTATCGAGATCATTTTGAAGCAAACTTGAGTCTCGAAGTGATGTGATTTTTTTAAAAATTGTCCGCATAAATTTTAACTTCACTATTTTTTATTACTGATACAATGTTATTAATAGAGATTATGAATAGAAGGGGACCTAGATTTTTTTTTTTTTTAATAAACAGCCGCGCGCTAAGATAGGACCTTTGATACTTACGTACCGCTTGGCTGGAATAGAGAAGGAAGAGGAAGAAGGAAAGTGTGGTACCAATTAACAGTTAGTGTGAGCGAAAACCGGTTAATGTTTGACTTGAACCTCTGGAGATTATAACAAGTTGTTCTGTTATTATTTGATTGTGGAAACACGTCGGGAGAGATGTGATTCCACATTCGCGACGCTCGGACTATAAATGAATTTCCATAACCATTTTTTTGCCATCGTGGGATTTCCACTGTGTAGGGGGTGAGCATTTGCCGCTCCTCTTGTTGCGCGTTGGAACTGTTTTAGAGGAGGAAGTATTGATTTGATTTCTACTGAGCAAGTGTTCACACCTACAAGATATCTATAAAACAGAGAAAGTGCCCCTACTGTACGACGATGTCCAAGTTAAGGATGAAGTTACATTTAGGTCGCCTATGAGATGAATGGCGCGATTTTGAACGCGGTCAAGGTAGCCTAAGGCTGAAATGGGAGCGCCAGCCCAAATGTGAGAATTGTATTCCATCTTGGGTCGTATAAATGCTTTATAGATATTAAGGAGTTCCAAAGGTGAGAAGAGAGCTTTACAACGACTTAAATAGCCTAAACATTTGGCAGCTCCTTTCGCAATATCAAAAATATGGTCATTCTAAGTAACTTTTTGAATTACATGCATACCTAAGATGTTTAGACTATTCGAATTTTGCAAAGTAACACCTTGGAAGGAGAGATTGGGTTCAAATCTTAGAAGTTTGCGTGAGATCAGACAGCTTTGAGTTTTTGTTGAGTTGATCTCAACTATGTTTTTTTTGCCCCAGTCACCAATTTTGTTCATTTTACTATTTTGCCTTCTATTGCTAACTTCGACGTTTGAAACATTGATACTGCGGAGGAAATCAAAGGAAGCCACCAGAGTGCTGTCATCTGCCAAGCTGTGAATTGGATTGAAGATTGATTGACGTAGATCATTGATAAAAATCAAGAAGAGGAAGATGGCTTCCTTATTGAACTCCTGAATTTGCTTCGAATGATGTTGACGTAGCTGCTCTGAATCGTATAGTATACATTCAATTAGCCAAATAAGATTGAATCTATTTCACAAATGCCGATGGAAATCCAAGTTTAATTAATTTTAAGAGAATGACGCAATGTGGGAGAAGATCGAAGGCTTTACTAAAATCTGTATAGACGATTTCAGTTTGAAAACACTTTTTCCATATTATTAATAAACTGAGAGGTACACTCAACCAGAATCGTGACTGTGTTTTTGACAAACCCGTTCTGGTTTGGGATTAGAAAACAAGTGCAATGATGATATAGTTGATCGAAGAGAAATAATTCGAATAATTTAGGAATAGTGGACAATTTAGCGATTGGCCGACTAACATCATTTTTGGAATTTTTTTTATGCACTGGTGTTATATAGGATTTTTTCCAACAAGAGGAAAAAACCCCTTTAGAAAGTGATAAATTTAAAATTTTTGATAGTGGTGAAACCAAGGAATTCGAGCAATTTTTCAGGATAATTTCTGGGACCCCATCTGGGCTAGGGGATGTGTTATTGCCAAGTTTGTTCAAATAGTCTATAACGGTAGCTTCGCTTAAGTAAAAAGTTGAGAATGTTGTTTTAGGGACATTCTCATACGTACTGGATTACAATTTTTTTTCTTTTCTTACTCCTTTCGGGAGTCCATCGTTCCGAGGCAATGTCTAATTTAATTTTTAATCTGTTTTATACTGTCTAAGTAGAAGATTGATCTACTGAAGACCACTTTGATAGCTCTATCTGCACTTACGTGGCAAGACGACGTCATATTTTCTGCAAGTGTTGTCGCTGCGATTTTTGTCCATCTTTGACGTTACTATTTTTACTGGGTACGTCATGTTACATATACTTTTGTCAGTGTTGTTGACAATTGTGTAAATATTATTAGTGTTTGTCCAATATTTGTTTATTGTGTTGTATTGGATATATGAGTATTGACATAGATATTGATATATGTAATATTTTTAGTTATAAAGTATTAATTATATTAATTATTTTTTATTTATTATAAATTTTATATGTAATATTTTTGCTATTTTTTTTACTTATATTTTATACCCCCCACGGGAATCGAACCCACATCGTATAATTAAAACACATTTCTGTGCTTCAACCGATTAGACAACGGAAGGGATAAATTATAAATACTTTCGTTAATTACACTGGTTTATGGTTTGAATAGTTTAGATCAGGCCGGGTCAACCCGAACTGAATAATGAGCCAAAATAAAAAAAAATCTATAATTGTATGAGCCGAAAAAACAATTACGAAATAAACTTTGTAAGTAAGATAAAACGCATAGTACGGTACTACTAAACACTTACGATTTCCGAAGCGAATTTTTTTATATTTGGATATTTGGTCTTTCTTCAGATATAAAAATCTTGCTAAACCTCTGCTTCTACTTAGCCAACGAACGTTAGAAAAACAAATAACTTCTCCGTAGTGTGAATATTTTTCTTCTAAATATTCATGAAATTGACGATGAAATAGTCCACGACTACGAATAACATTAATAGTTTTAACCACGACATTCATTACATGATCCATTTTGAATGTTTGGCTACACAAGCTTTCTTGATGTATAATGCATTGAAATGTATAAGTCTGTCCAATATCTATTCTAGCTGTTCACAGCTTTGCTTTCATCAGGCTTTATAAAACACTTATTCTTTCCAAAACCGTTGGAAATAAATTATTTTCAGTGAAACTCTGCCAAAACGCATTGAATATAATCTATTCATTTGGTTGTATCCTTGAGGGTTTTTAAGTGTGTAAGAGTTATTTCAACAAAAGCACAAAATTCAAAATAATTAATTTTCAATTTCACTAAAAGCCATAAATACATACTTTTTTTCATTTTGCATAATTTTAAGAGGAAACCAAATTGACTACACATCAGTCTTTGTTCATACTAACAATATAGCTCTAATTTAAAACCTTTTTTTATATTTGATATATTTTACAAATATTTATAAATTAGCTTGAGAGCCAAAAAACTATCTCCCAAAGAGCCACATGCGGCTAATGAGCTGCAGGTTGGCCAGGCCCGGTTTAGATTATAGTGAAAGTTAAAAAAAAAACCAAAATTTATTCACTGGTGACTATTTTTCAGATTTGTGGATATTTATGCTTCGTAGTACAAATTTTTGTAATTTTTAATCTACCACAGGATTTATCCTGAACTAAATATGCTGATTGTTCAAATTAAATGAATCACTCTGGGTCACTATCATCAATTTTTTAGTGTCATGATTCAAAAATGATACGTCAAAAAATGTTGCAATTGTGTTTAGTATTTTTATATGAAAATTGTTTCAGTGGCATGAATCAAAAGAGAGATCGATACAGAGCTGTTTATCTATTACTGACTTTTTATTTGATGTTAGGAAGGAGTTTTGTTTGAATATTTTTTAACTTGAAAGCTTATAAAAATAATTTCATTAGTATTATTATTATTATTTTATTATGCCTTAATTTCATTTTACAATTTTCCTTATTTCTAATTTTAATAATTAAGAACTTATACTAATGTATTTACACCTATGACTTTTAATTTACTTAGACCTTTGTATTAATATAATTTTTAAGGAAAAATGACATTTTCATTAATAAAATAAAACTTGTTTAAATCAATGTAAACTTTTATTTTACAGAAAATGGTAGTGATGAGCAAAATAAATATGAAATACTTTTTTCTATGTTTTTAATTGTTAAACATTGAAAAATGTAACTGCAAACAAAAATCCGACAAAAAATGGCCATATCACTTACACTAAAAATAAAAGTTCATTTATTAATCATTCAAGACACTTTTTATAATTTTTATCATTTCAATTTGACTTTCAGTCACATTTTAGTGAAATAGTGACAGGAGCCAATGATTTAGAAAAATTTTGGAAACAAATGAAATTATGTAAATCTAAACTTTTAATAAAGAAATTGCACTTTGTAACGTTTTCGAGTTTACATAAATATTTGTGGTGAAATCAGGTACTATTTTCTATAACCTTCTAAATTTTCTATTGTAATAAGTTTATTTTCATTTTAAGTGGACATTTTCAAAATGGAAGAAATCGTTTACTACTTAATGTCATGAAAATGAAATGAAGAAATATATTAGACATAGAATAAGCTGTGTGATTGCAAACTACAGTTTTATTGACTTTTAATAATAATATATATAGTTAAAAGTAGGCTTAACACTAACAAATAGAAGTAAAAAAAATAAAATAATAAAATATAAAAAAAAATAAACAAAAAAAAAACATGAAATAAAAAAAAAGTAAAAATATAACAGTATTTAAACTTGTAAGTCAAATAAAACAAAAAAAAATAATCATAAAACCATGTGAATATTAAATTTTCTCTATACAACCAGACAGCTTTTTGCTAGGTCTTAATTTTTAATATGTTAATTATTACATTAGAAGTTTGTTAAAACCTTTTTTATTTCAATAATTTAATATTAAGTATGTTCTTAGTTAGTTTTTAAGTAATAGTCGAAAAAAATAAATAAAACAAAAAAAACTATTTTCACTTTTTTTTTCGAACAGTTTCTTGAAAAATATAACAGGATTTATAACAAAGTATTATGAAAACTGCAAAATGTTCAAATTTATTTCTATATGGTGTATGGATAATATACAAATGGTGGAAAATGTACAAATCCAAAATATGGAAATATACAAAAAATATATATTTAACCTTAACATTCTTTTCAGAATTATAAATTATAAATTTATTATTTTGTAATTGAAATAAAAAATTTGGCAATAAATAAACAAAATTTTATAAGTAAAACAAATAAAAAAATTGCAGAAAAACATTTTCTATTAAAATACCATACAATTATTTTTAAACGTCACTGTATATGTATTTTTTTTTGTTTTTTTTTTTTTTTTATTTCTATTTATTTTGTAACCTTGTATAATGATGAATTGTCGTCCTAGATCCTTTCGATTTTTTTTTTTTATTTATTTAATTTTTTTTTTTCTTTTGTTTTATTCACCAGAAACACCAATGAGAAATTAGATTAAATTTAACTGTGAAAGGATTTCGTTCACAGCACGCAAATACAATTCAAATTTTATGATAAGCGTAAGAGTTGTACACATATAGCTATATAAAAAAAAATAATAATAAATAAAAATTATAATTTGAATCCTGCTGACCTTACATTTAAATTAAAGGACATTTTTCATTAACAACATAATATCTTATCGTAGATAACAAGAGTGTGATATTTTTCTTCAAACAAAATATTGAATTTTATATTTTTAAAAAAATAACTATATTTAAAACAGTTTTTAAATTTATTGAAGATATAATAAAAAAAAAAAAAATTCGAAAATATAAAAAAAACTAGATGAATTGATTAATATTAAATCTCAAAATTTGTTGTTGTTAGTTGATGTCTCAATTTATTTTCCATCGATACGAGTATAATAATTTAAATAGACTCAGTCCATTCCGCAAAGCTAAAAGTAATTGCGAAACAGTGATTGAAATAATTTAAAAAATATGACAGACGATGGATGGAACTGAAGAACATGCCTATCATTGGAATCTTATATTTACAATGTATCGTAAAGACAATAAAATTTTAACTCCCTAACAAGGAATCGAAAAATCATATAATTTACTCGGGCCGAAGTTTTTAACAGATATAGTTATAGATATAGATATAGATATAGATATAGATATAGATATAGATATAGATATAGATATAGATATAGATATAGATATAGATATAGATATAGATATAGATATAGATATAGATATAGATATAGATATAGATATAGATATAGATATAGATATAGATATAGATATAGATATAGATATAGATATAGATATAGATATAGATATAGATATAGATATAGATATAGATATAGATATAGATATAGATATAGATATAGATATAGATATAGATATAGATATAGATATAGATATAGATATAGATATAGATATAGATATAGATATAGATATAGATATAGATATAGATATAGATATAGATATAGATATAGATATAGATATAGATATAGATATAGATATAGATATAGATATAGATATAGATATAGATATAGATATAGATATAGATATAGATATAGATATAGATATAGATATAGATATAGATATAGATATAGATATAGATATAGATATAGATATAGATATAGATATAGATATAGATATAGATATAGATATAGATATAGATATAGATATAGATATAGATATAGATATAGATATAGATATAGATATAGATATAGATATAGATATAGATATAGATATAGATATAGATATAGATATTGATATAGATATAAATATCATAAGTTTTTAATAGATATTAAAGGTAACAACTACTAATCAATTCTCAATTCCTTAATATATAGTTTGTATAACAATAAAGAAAAATGATAGTAAAACCGTGAACGATTTATTCTTAACTACATTATAAATTTGATCATACCATTTTTTTTTTTCGTTTGACTTGATAAATTAAATTTATTAATTTTGTCTTAATATTTTAGTTCCATTATAAGGGTTTTAATACAATAACATGTTCTTGCAACAAAATTTATCCTAATATATATTTTTAGTATTTTTAGAAATTGTTTCAATATTAGCAATATTAAACGAAAGATTTAATATCATTTTTAGGATTTTGGTTTGTGCAACCTGCAATTTTTAAACGTATGCATGTTCTTACACAATCTTGTCACACAGATGCAACATATAAAATTAATAGTTCAAACTTCACTTTGAATAGTATTAATTTGTTGCCTTCAAATAGCTTGGATTTCCTATTTATAAAAGAATATAAGATCCTGACAACTTTATTAACATTATCAATTGTTGTACAGAAATATTATGGTTATTGAAGGTTATTTTGGGTTATCAAATGTTATGCCCAAATATTTAATTGAGTTTGACCAAGGGATATCAATGGAATTTATTTTTATGTGTTGGTTCGGAAGGTTATTAACTTTTATTTTTCTAGTCAAATAAATTGAGTTAGTTTTTTCATTTGTTGAAAAATTTAAAACAGTGTATCGACAGTAACTTGCATATTAATTATGATATTCACACAATTTTCATAGGCAGAGTAAACCGTAGTATCATCAGCAAAGACTGATATCTAGCAATTTATTATTACTGTCAGATTTATGCTTAGAGAAAGCACATCAGACGTCTACTACTAGACGAATGCTTGCTTCATTATTCAAATATCCAGTAGGGTTAGTAAAACACCACCACCTTTGATTAGAAAAATCTATAAATAAACTAAACCAGATATAATATGCTGTAAGTAGAATGGTAAAAGTCATAAGTTAATATGTATGTTAATGGCTAATGGCATTTATTAAAAATACTTCCAAAAGTTAGGCCGAAAGTATCAAAGCTAAAAAGAACAACAGTTGTTAGTTAGTCTCAGTTGCACGTACTGCTCAAAGTTTTTGAACTATTTATATTGTACAGTATTGGTGTACTGCACACTGAACCTTGTGGTACCCCGGCTTAGACGGAAATATTATTGAATTAATGTCTTCCGATAGTTAATATGAAAATCAATTGAAAAGTAATGAAAAAAAAATATCCTTTATTTTCGTACAACAACTTTCTAATATTATGAAACACTTCTTTTCAATTATAATGGACGTTGATAGTAAAAGGGGTAATATAATATTAAATACACATTACTAAAAATAAGATCAGATAAGCAAAAAAAAAAAAATTATTAAATTATTAGAATTTCGTAACTTAAACTTTTCTAATTCGGAATTTACAAATCCAGCATTTTGTTACACAGAATTTTTTAATTGCTACCCAATCCAGTGTGCACTGTATTGAAAAAAAAAATTATTAAATTGGAATTGTGTTATAATCTGTATGCTTACACAACCCTGTAATAATGTTCATCCAATGAAAATAATTTAGAACGACCCAAATTTAATCTAAACCACATCATAACCACTGGTTACATAACATTAAATTAAGGGAATATTAAAGTGGTATTCATTCAAAATATTAATAAAAATAATAGAATTTTCCTAAATACTTGAATTTCTCTTCCTTATTGATTCAAATTGTATAAATATTGAAAAATATTTAAAAATCACAAAATTGAATTAAATCAGAAAATCTTTTAAAAGGAAAAATAAATCAAATTTAAATCTGGTAATTTATTTTCATAGCCCATTCTCAATATTATAATTGTAGTACCCTTTATTTAAATAAGACATATACATTCATATACCTTCATACTACATCTTATATATTATATAGAAAAAATAATTTAACTCAATTCGATTTAAGAGTTATAGTCTACATAAATTGTATCAAAATCAAATCATAGTGATATCACGTAAAATTTCTAAATAAAATTCTTAGTTTTTTGTTTCTATTTTTTTTTTTTGTTTTTATCATGACAATTGAGGATCATTGATGTCCTTTCATTAAAATTCTAGTCACGATTATTGCATACAAATACAATAAAAAAAAAAATAAAAAAAATAAAAAAAAAATTCTACCTATACTCTCTTAAGGATAATTTAAAAAAAAAAAAAACATTAAAATTCTTAAGAAATAAGAATTTAAAGAAAGAAGAAGATATGCAATAAAATTAATGATCTGGAAACGATAAAATGCAATTTTCATTTTTATAGGTAGGCAGGGTAATACGCAGGCAGTTAAATAAGAAAAGGGAGACTTTTAAAGAATAACAAAATTATTTAAAAAGTTGATAAGTTTTTATTTTAAATTAAGGTTAAATAAAAAAAAAAAAAATTAAAGCTGACATTTATAACTTATTTTTTTTTTATTTATAGCAGTAAATAAAGGTCAAATTACGTGATAAAATTGAAAAAATAAAAATGTTTTATGAAAAAAAAAAATGTCTCCAACTAAAAATTCAAAATTAGAACGAGTGTAATACATTTATTTTTTAAAACAGAATAGACTTTTAAGTATTGCGTCAATTTTAATGATTGTTATATATTTTTAATTCGCCAGTTTGTAATGTATAAAATATTTAGGTAACCCAGAAAATCTACCAAAATAAAACTGTATATTCAGTATGTACTAAAACTGATATATTATTCATTATTATAATGATAACTTAAGCCTTTGCAAATTAACTAATCCAGAGTAATTGAAAAAATCACATCTTCATACTGGGCTTTAGCAAAGCTGTGCTAATTTCTACACCGCGGTAAAGTAGTTTTGAAAATTTATTTATAACTATTAAAATGTTGAACATGCTTCATGTACCTATTCTCCTCCGATATGAATATTTCATATTTCGATGTGCAACTTTTCGAAAAGAACCTGTTTCGATTCGTTTCCAACTTACCTAACCCCGATTCTCCCCTATCATCCTATATCCCTTCTAATTCATTTGTTATTCTTTGCCGAAGCTAAAATATTTTGTATAAAGAAGTTCGTTCCTAGTGTTTGGATATATTATTTTTTTTTTTTATTTTCCAATGAAACATTATAATCTGTCGCTGAAGGAGATATTCAGTAGTTTTATGTGACATTTGTTATGCAGGTAAATTGCACTGACTAGCGGATGAGATAACCCAGTGGTCAACCATTCATGATCCCAACATTATACTCCATTTTATTTCTTGGGCCCCATTTGATTGTTCTTATTGGCTAAGCACGCTTACGGCGACTTACATCACTTGTAGCCAACAAAAGATAAAATGATATGCAGCAAAGCATATACCTCATCTGGATTGTCATGTTAACGTAGAGCCCACTCAACTCCTAGACAATCAAAATGATATCAGAAGGGTTAAAAGAAGTAAGATTTAATACGATAGAATTTCGTAAACTTTTTCTTTAAGAAAATCCAATAGAAATAAATTATTAGTTAGTCCGCCGTACTAGTATTAATTATGAGGGTTTAGTGGTTTAGTCAGTAAAAATCTGACATACAATGAAAGATACGGGGTTTATTGTGTCTATTAAGAATTCCACTAATCCACGCAAAACAAAAATAAAAATAAAAAACTTGTAGCCAACAAGCTGCTTGCCAGTTTGTTTGGATGTGCAGCTAATTTTATCTGGTATTTTCCGCTTATGCTTCTAATCTCCTCTATAATCGTTCTCACCTACAAATCACGATATATGGTATCATTATTGACCAATGAACCAAGGTGCGCCAAGTATCAATCTTAATAGCTTTGACTTTGACCGTAGGTTCATATCGGTTTTAAGATAGGTTTATAAATCAGCAGCTTGTTTTCCAGTGACAACGGCGAGTTGGGGCCAATCATCTAATACAATTTGCTTAGTTTCAAGCCCAGTTGCTTTCTTTTGTTATGGATATGGATTTTCCATGTGAGTCCAAGTACATGCCCAAATACTTTACAGACTCTTTTTGAGGTACTACTTCGTTATTAAGTACAACCGCCAGACAAGTTTTTCTCTTTAGTGTAAATGTGATATGTGCTGATTTAACTCTATTCACCCTGATTCTCCACTTTTTTAGATATAGTATGATAAAAAAAAAAAATGGAAATAGTTTCGAGCAACTTTAGTGTTCCATTTTCATTAAATTTTGTAATAATTGAGATCTTAGCGTTTATAGCAATAATTAATTATTGTGAAGTGTTGATAAATACATTTGACTTTATAATAAAAAAAAAACACTGTGCTAACTTTACATTATACAAATTTTGAACCCTGACCTGATCCAGTAAAATTTCAGTCTACACCTTTACAACTTCAAATTGGAAATAAACAATTTCATAATGGAAATAAACAATTTCAAATTTAAAATAAACAAGAGATGTGGATATGTTGAACAACTTCTGGCAAATCAATCAGAAAATAAACCAATCGTATATATGGACGAAACAAACTTCAAATTTATCATATCAAGAATAAAGGACGATCCAAAAAAAGAAGGAAAGGATCCATTAAATTGTAGCAGGCTGCCGTGGCGCCAAAGTCCATATTATAAAATGCATTGGTAATGTCGGTCTTATTCATCATGAAGTAAGAAGAGGAACATTTAAAACCCTTCAAGCGAAAGAGTTTATACGCAATTGTCTACGCAATGCTCAAACTAAATATCAATCACCAGTCGTAATGGTAATTGGTAATACTCCGTGTCATACGTCTATTGAAGACGTGTTTCTTCAGAGTGAATTTAGCAATCATCGGTTATTAAGATTAGGCCCGTCCAATGTTAAATCCAATAGAACTTGCTTGGTTAGTTCCTAAGATTCCTATTAAACGATATTTATCAACCGAAATGCCATAGATTTCAGCAGGTAGACAAATTGTACAAATTTGACCCAAACCGAATTTCGCCTACAAAAGCTTGAAAATATTATACAATGGAATTTACAAAATATATCGATAAAATATGTTGCATACATATATTCAAAAATGTATACCAGATGTTTTAAATGTAATTGATATGGTTTTTAATTTGGTATATTCTAAAGCTCAAGATGACTTTTAACCTTGTTTACAATTTTACTATATTCTGTTCTTTCTTGTGTAGCTGTCCTCCATATATGTTAACTACAATCTTTCGACTATAATTATACTCAATTTTGTCTAGCAATCTTGATCTTGGTCTACCTCTTGTTCTAGTATTATACAATACAATATAATGTTATTTTTGATATACTGTTCATCTTAATATTTGTGCATTTAATATATTTTACAATATTATGTGCATCGATAAGTGATACTAGCTTGTTTTATCTTATTTTGTGACCAAATATTTTTCTTAGTATTCTTCGTTCGAATACTTTTAATTTATTTTCGTCAGTAATTGTCATTGTCCAGATTTCGCAACAATATGTTTAAATCGGTTATATTATAGTCTTGTAGATTCTTAATTTAATTTTGCCGCTTCGGATTTTAGATTTGAAAAAATTTTTGTGTGCGTAGAACCATTTTTTTTTTGCTGCTTTCATTCTATTATTAATTTATTGTCAAACAACACTTCCAGAGCAAACAAAAAAAATTATTTTTATTTAATTATTTATAAGAATATTTATATTATTTTATAAGAAACAATATAATGTATACTATATATAAAATTGAATGTATGTTTATCTCCAAAAAGTATTTCTCACTTCCAATTAACCTGGAGACTTGAAATTTTTCACGAAGGTAGGGTTTAGGACCGTGATATAGAGAAAAATCGAAAAGTTCCAAAAAATTATCAGGCGACGAAGTTATTTTAGAATTTTTTTTTTTTCATGACGTCACTGGGTGTTTGGATGTATATGCACATAATTCAAAACATTTTTTTTATGATTTTTTTTTTTATTTTTTAAGTAACATTTTTATTGAAAGATTTTTTGTTAATATTGTGTTCTGTTGCTTTTTTAGCAAAATTCATATCTTTATAAGATTTGAAAAAAAGTTCATCTGCAAAAATAGCGCGTGTAAATAAGGTTCATAGTTTTGCTTTTCTTTTCAAAATAAAAATGTCCTTAAATTATTCTGTTAGGAATATATTTATATATGCTTAGGTATATATTATTCGTATTTCGGAATAAACGCAAAAATTATTCACATTTGGAATAAACAGTGCAGTTATTAGTTGGCGTCTATCTTTCGCGAAATGAACAAGTGGTCAAGTGCGCGTGAAATAAATTATGTGACCTTGAACAAAATAAAAAAAATAATTATTTTATTTTTAACATAATTTCTTTATTGCTCAAAATAATAATTTAAAGTTTATATTTTGATTAATCATGTCGAAATTCTATGAAGTCTTGACATGATTTCATTAAGAGATTTGGTAAAAATTTGAATTATTTTTAATTAGGTATTTCTATTATAGGGACTTTGGGCCAACAACGCGGACCGGGTACAGCTAGTTATTTTATAAGAAAGAATAACGTTAATAAATCTATTAATATACCCGCAATACTCGCTTAAAACAAAAAATAATATGTAAAAATAATGTAAAAAAACAAATTGCTTAATTTGCACCTTCTGCAATTATTCGAGAATTAATTTCTTCTTTTACTTCTTTTTTTAGTAGAAATCGCTTTTTATTAGCGATGCCTAATTTGTCAAATTTCTTTGACTGCCAAGTTCAGTTTTCTTTCCAATCGTGTCAAGGACATCCTAGCACTCAGTTTTCGTATAAATCCTGTGGGGTACCGTTATTTTTATATGGTCTCTCCAATAATATTTTCTTGTCCGCATCTAAATAATTTTATCTTTTAAATTCCAGATTACACTGATGTTTGTATTTCTAAAATGATCTATCCGGAGATTGATAGCTATCAGTCATGATGTACTCTATGTTTTATTATCCAAAATACAGATTATTCAGATATCTGTATTTCTAACACTGATAAATCCAAAGACTGATCTAATAGATTTCATTTTGGTAGTAATTCATTACAGTTTTAATGGGGCTATACATTTTATTGGCCCAATACATTCTATATTTTGATATTACTGTTTGTACTCATGTTCTTCAATATAAAGAGACATAAGCATATAAACTATAATATTTATTTGAAAGAAAATAAGCTTATCCTTAAATTTCGGCTTTTAAGTTTTTGTATTATGTTATTTCAATATCAAAGTATTTAAATCGAGTTACTTTTTCGATATGCTGGTAATAAACGATCAGTTTGCATATTATTGAGATGTTTTTGATTTAAATAAATAGATTTTTTTGGTTCATGTCTGCACGTTTTCGTACAAGCAAGGGTCTAAAATCTAATTAGCATATCGTTAAAGTTATATAGTCACGATAAAGATTGTATTTCGCCAAACATTTTACATTTTCCAACTGTACTGTAATAAAACAGAAACTAAAAAACTGTTCAAAAATTATTTTAAATTAATTAAGTTAATTAAAATATTTAAACTGTTTTAAATTATTTAAACTCGTAAATCCAAAAAATCTAGTTTACCTATTATTATTATATAGATGTATATACATAACAATATCATTCTAATACAAATAATCGTTATAATCCAACTAAAATGATATTTAAAATAATTTTAACTATTATTATTGTGGATTATTATTATAACAAAACAAAAAAGTAGAAAACAATTATTATATTAAAAGGACTAAGATGGAATATTTTTAACCTCTTCAACTGAAGTGGTAAACAGGTCACATTAGTTTATTTGCTCCCTGTAGATGTTAGTATTGTTTTTTAATATATAATACATATTATATACCATATTTGAGGAAGGTCTTATATATGTACATTTGGCTTTGCAAAGAAAAACAAAATCTAAGAATAATAGAAGTTTTTTTTCTTGTTTTTGTTTTATTTTATTTTATTTTTTTTTGTCGACATGCCTAGAGTCCTGTTTTATTTTTGTTTTGTTCTCTTTAATAGAATTTTTTCGAATGAAAAATTTTCTTTGGTTTCCGCCTAAAATCGGAGAGTTTTGTTTAATATTTATTTAACTCATTCCATTTATAAAATATATATCTACATATTATTATTATTTATATGAGAACGTTTTTTATTTATTTATTTATTTAAATATAGCAACATTACGTTACAAATGTTTAATAACAACCGAATAAATTATGAATATGTAATAAAATGTTACAAGGATATTGATCTTGATTTAATGATTTCATCATTGAATGAACAATATAATATTAGTTAAATAATTTAATTACGGTCAAGTTTAATAATTTTATATTTGCTATACAAATATAGATATTCCAGAAACATTATACTTCCTTCGTCAGTGCTTGTGACTTGCTAATGGCTTGATAATATTAGTTAGTTAGTTTGAAGAAGCGGACATATTATGCGACCCTACTTATTCAATTTTTACATTTCTTTATCAGCCCAATATAACTTATTTTCAACATATAATTGTATTCTACCTTTTCCTAATTGATCACTAAAACTATGATATATGTCCGTCAGCTATCAATGTGCTAATATATGAGCCTTTTGGTGATTGAACAGCCACATAAAAATGTCTCGATTGTGGTCTAATCGCTAATTCAATTTGCTTATCTTTACCAGAGAAATAATGAATAAGAACACGTTTACCGGTTTGTTATGATAACACTTCAATTGTATGTAATTTTGAATAGGCCCAATAAAGATTATCTGTCAAATAATCAAATTCTAATGCTAGTATATTAGCTAAATTTTTTGAGACTAATATTTTAAGAGTTTTTGTGATTTGATGACAAGATTATATTCAGCAATTTCCAAATACTACAAATACTGTTCCATTTATAGTATTGAATTCCATTTTACTAATGACTATTGGCAAATGTTGTATTCCAGTAATTCTATGGCGACCAAATTCGGTATGTTCAATTTCATAAATGTTATTACTAGTTCCTACGTATAATTTATCACAAACACAAGTTTTATTATCTAGTTAGACTTTAGAGTCATATTGCAATTTGCAAATTTACCACTTAAAAGACAAATATGTGAACAACTATTATATTTACATGGATGATTAACATTTTTGTTTGTAAAGATGGATGAAAACTATGAGCTACATACATTGTATCACCTTTAAATAAAACTTCATGATTTTTACCATTCAGTTTATCACAAACATTTACATTTTTTTTGTTGACCAATCAGTCCAATATAAATGTTCTGCGAATATAGCAATATCGTAAGGATGACTTATGACATATGAAGAAATAGTTCGAAACGATCCATCTAACCATCTAACTTAACATGCTCAATTGTTGGTATTTTTGCATCAACCCAATGTAAACTGTTTATTTGGATAATTACGATACAATTTGGCCATTTAGTATTTGTTTTATATCAGACCCATCCATTTTAGATGTAGCTATCATATTGGTTTATCACCTCAATCAAACCAATACATTTGACCATTTTGGGGATGTAAAGCAATACCTCTAGATGAATCAAATTCAATTTGGAACAAAGCTTTACAATAATCACCATGATTGGTGCAAACAGCAATAAAACGTTTCATTATCTGTAATATAAATATTACCAGTTAGTCAATCTATTACTAGATCTTTGGGGGCCTCTAAACCAGATGATACTAAAATTTCATTAACACCATTTTGTTTAGATCTAATAATACTCTCCTGACCATGTTTAATTTGGGTCCAATATGTGTATATTCCATCATATGCAACACCAATAGCTTGTTCTAAATCTTTAACAATGTCAGAAATTCGTTTTGTATATAAATCGATATTTTTGATGTAAATAGTAAAATAATGGTTCACCACCTTGAACGAAACATCAAGTTCTATTATCATCTTTTAATTTATGATTTTCATTGCAGAAACATTCATATTATGAACCATATGTGTTTGTACATATTTGAGAACATATTCCAAATTCTTTACATTCATCAACATCATCACATTTTTCTGTAATATGACTATATGTGAAATATTTTGGACAAACGCATATACTGTACCGGTTGGTAAATAAACACATTTTGATGAACATTTGTCATATGGAAGTTCTCTATTATCACATTTAATATTTTCATCACTTTTATATCACTACAATCTGGTTTACCATCGTAAACTTTATTCAAAGCTATACAACTAAGATTATCTTAGGCATAAAAAATTATTTTTTTCTAGTTTACAATAAAAAGAACATTCCATTTCATCGCTATTATCACCACAATCATTTTGTGGCTAGCTATTATCACCACCCAACTAGCTAAACATATTTTATTTAAGCAATAAGATCCATCACAGTTTAATTCAACTCTTTCACAAACTATTGTCCCATCACAATTATCACGACAACCTTTTTTACCATCCCATATCATATATTTTGGTATGCATATTTTATCTTCACAGCTGAATTCTAACTTATTACACGTTTCTTTGGTTTTGGGATTCCAATGGCAATTTTTTCATCTTCACCGTTTTAAAAATTTACGCTAATAATTTACGCCAATAATTTACTCTAATAATTTACTCTAATTACGCTAATAATCTACTATCCCAAACAAACGAATGATGTATGTATGCAAAAATTCACCATATGATTTCCATGCATCATTACGGTTCATGCATATGCATTTATAACACCAAATGCATCATCAGCTAATTAGAATAAGCAATAACATTATTTTTGAATAATATATTTAAAAAAAAACTGGTGCAATTGAACTATGTATATTGCTTCAATAATCTTATCATAGCGGAGCAAAGAATACAAAATTTGTCATCCTCATCTTGTCAAAACAAAAAAATTTTTCAATGAATTTCTACAACATAATAATACAACTATCTTACCTTCTTTCATATTATCTTCGAATCACAAAATTTAGAAAATGGTTTTGTAGTCATAAGCGAATATTTCACCAAGGCGGAAATTGTAATTGTAATATTTTTCACAAAACAACAAAATTTCTAAATACTTTTAAATCATTATATTCAATCTGTAAATTGAAAAAAGTACGGTACAAATATCTGAACAATTCCGCAACCGATTTTCAATTATTATTCTTTTAAATGATAGATATATAAAAGGAGACGTAGCGAAAATAAATATTCTTTCGAAAATATTTTAATGTTTATTCAATTTAAAATTTTACTCTATGTACAAGTATACAAAAACTCACCAAAGTATAAAGTTCATAGCCCATGTTTATACGAGGCAGATATCTGTCGCAAATCTGAAGCAGAAGAAAAAAAAAACTGATAGATTACTGCCATTGTCGCTGTCAGATTATTGAAATATCAAGATGGCCGCAATTGAAATTATTGGCAAAGAAAAAAATAAATAAATTTTTATCATGATTCTAGTGTCAATTCAACATTATTATTATTTGTAAAATTTATATTTTTTTATTTGATTAATATTCGATCCGAAAATTACGTTGTCAATAACTATATTTCCTTATTTTTTGTGAATAAAAAATAATAAAAATATTTTGACACTGACATATTTCCAGAAAAAAATTTAAACGTCAAAAATCTACCAAAAATTTAAAATTTTGGTAGATTTGCTTACCCTTTACCGAAATGTCCTCTCACCAATAAATGTTGGTAGATTTCCACCACTTTTCTACCCGTATAAATATGCATATACACATTTCATACCAAAGTTTTTCCTTTTCCTCGCCTGAAATAAAACTGTTAAATAAATTATTACGTATATGCGGTTGTTGTCTAGGATAAATCAATAAAAAAATTTTATAGTAACAAGAATATATTGAAAATCTGGAAAGCAATGCGTAATAAAATTTTAATATTTTTTTTTACCAAATTTTGTCAAATTTCGAGAAGCTGAGGGAATACTAGTATTTTTTTGATTCACAAATTAGATAATACACATTGAATTAAGAAAATATTATCGATGCAAAAAATTTTAAATATATACTTTTTTCACTGTAGATTATTGAGCCCAAAAATAACAGTTATTGTTGTAAATGAAGCCCTTAATAATAATATTATCAACTATTTTTTGTTTTGTTAAACTACCGTCGATATTATTTTATACTTTCCCCATTATAAATCGCTAATCACCTTTGCTTTGAAACCCATATAAGATTAAACATCATTTTTGAATAATTTTGTCTTAGTAAATTTTTAAGTGTTTTGGAAAAGTGTATTTATTTAATGAATTAAATTTTTTTGAAAAATAAGGACGAATATCAAAACGTGCCTCGATACACAAGAAGCATATTACCTCTACTGAGACTATCGTCATTCTTAAATTTAAACAAATTACATTTTATCTTTTAACATTAAAAACATTCTCTGAAATATCAAAACATCTTCATTAAATTTTGTTTTAAAAAAAATTTGTTGCCTTTAATCAAACGGATGAAAGTGTTAATGTATAGTACCAAGTCAGTATGTTGACACTCTTTATCTTCTAATGATTTTCTTTATAAAAATATTTTTTCTAAAATATTATAATGTATATTAAATGTATATTTATACATAGTATTTTTTGTATGAGTGTGTCAGTATGTGTGTGGAATATGTTCTTTAGATAATGGAAATGATGAGTCAAGGGATTAAGGCATTTTATAAGAAAACAGCAAATATTAGGAAATTATTTTGGAAGTCTCTACATTCTTTTTGTTTATTTAGTTTTTTTTTTTTTTGTTGATGAACTTGTAAAATAGGGTCTATTTGAAAATTATGTTATTAAAATGTTTAATAATATTACAACACTAATGTGTTAAAAAAAATAAATATCTTCTATCTTAATTTGGCTATCAAGCATACTAATACATTTTAACAGTACCTAAAATGACTTAATAAATTATGTAAAATTAATATATCAAATAATATATATATATATATGAATAATATAAAATATTTCAGTTTTATTTTTAAGCTGTTTATAGTAAATTTGTCTTAAATTGAGCTAGAAAAGAGCTATAATATTTCCCAATTGTTATAAAACTGTTTTGAATTATTTTTTACTGTCAATTATTATCAATATTATATACTTTTAAAATTAACCAATTGGTCAAACTAATCTGATCCACTCTTCCATTGATAAAATTAATGACGTAAGCACTTGTATCATATTATATGTAACTAATATGTATTTTAAAACAACATTTAATTGAGCAGGATTGAGTTGGAAAAAAAATATCCTAATTGCAAAAATTCTCATATATTAATTAAATACTTATAAACTGGGTTAATTTGATCAATTGAATCATGTTACAAAAATAACAAACATAAATGAAAAGTTAATAAATTAATTGTAAACGATATGAAGTCTTATATATTAATGAACATACTAAATATCAAGAAATAAATACACATAAAGAAAATTCAAAGCGTACATATTTAATTTTTGTCTAATCGAAATATCTGGCATTATCTTAAAAAAAATAACCTTAATACAGTATAAAATCAGTATCAGATCAATATTATACTTCAAATAACAATTTAATATTATCTTACTGAGAAAAGTTAATTTTAATTTAACTTTCTATATGGTATAATTGATCATTTTGTAACCGGTCGTATGGCATAATCAGACATTTTGCAAAAAACTGTTTGGCATTAGCATTAACCGAATTAGGATTTAGAATATAGATTTTTCTAACAATAGTACTAACAATAATAAAAAATTATTGTTCCAACAATAGGATAACATAATATATTCATGCAACATTGAAGTTATCCTTCGTAAATTTCAAATCTAAATTTGATACCATCACTTTTGTTAATTAAAAGAATACCAGTAAATTTATAAGGTTAACTGGTATTCGTTGAACAAATAAACTTTTATTGCATAGATCCAACTTTTCCTACCTGATTTCGAAAAGCTTGAACCTATACAAACATTGCCAGGCAAATAAAGTTGAATTTATTCAACTTATATGTCAATTTTGTTGCGTAATATGAATCTGAAACCTGGCTTATGCCGAAGTGATTTAATGAGAGTATCCAAAGTTTCATTAGCATCCGCTTTCGAGGTCCGAGTTCTGAAAATATGATTGTCCAACAGAATTACTAGCACAGAATTGTATATCAGATATCAAAATCCCAAACGTCAAAATCGCATTGCAGAAAAGATAAAATTAAAATTGAATGATCCTAACACTTACAAAAATGTCTATCTAAGATCTGTAGTCAAGCGTATTCAAATTGAATGATCCTAACACTTACAAAAAGGTCTATTTAAGATCTGTATAGTCAAGCGTGTGATTGAAATCCACTAGGCACACGAATACTAGGTCTTCCAAGTAATTTATGGAATTAAAAATTAATTCAGCGGTTGTTCAGCTTGGAACAATCAGCAAGAAAGCCTATTTGACAATTTTAAGACTTGCGAGGGCTTAGTTGGGGCTATTGGATTCAAAAGAAGCTATAGAAACTAAAAGTTCTATGCTAATTAAAAATTTTGCACAATTAACTTAAAGACAATCATAACCTTACAGAATTAATTAATTGGAGCATTAGTAAAAATCATCAACTAACTACAAAATTTTTAAAGTTTATGTTTCAAGTAGTCTAAAATTTAAATTAATAATATTGAATATAATTTATATTATAGAATGATAAATATGTCACCAATTACAGAATTTTTATAGGTTTATCTCTCAAATGTTACATTTTAATTTTTAAATTACTTACTATTATAGTATCGTTCAAATTAATTAGATTAATCCAAATTTTTACCTGAAATAAAAATAAAAATTTAGTTTGAAATTTCAACATTTTAAAAATTTTGTAAACATTTATGTATATTATAAAATATTATTATTAAAACATTATTTATAAAATACCCTATATACATATGTACATATCGAACAATAAATTATTAACCTATTCATAAAATACACAAAACAAAAAAAAAAAAAAATTCTACAGTGATTTTCATAAAAAATTCAAAACTTCATCGACTACACAACATCTCCAAGACTCACACTCTATAAATTACAAAATAAATATTAACAAATTTAATGAGTCATTGGGGTTATAAGTCATATTAGTTAACAAGGTCATGCCTTGACCAACAATTTAAAATTCTTTTCAAGTTTATTTTTAGGTAGCTAGGATGAATATTTGATTTTATTTTATATCTAAAAAAAGACTGATAATAGAACAATCCTTATTATTTAAATTCAGTAGAAAAATTTGGTTTTGCCAATTGTTTTAAAGTGGTGGCTATAACATAATGTCAGTTATATTGTCAAATAGTTTAATAACTTATTGAAGAAAATACTTTAATATTTATTTATTAAACTTAAAATATATGTAATATTCATAAATTGACATTGAAAATTTGAATACCATAAGGTCGATTTTAATTGTATAGTAATACTAGTGAATCCCCTGTGCAAATGCATAGAAGTAGTTCTTTGTTTTACGATTTTATATAAAAAGAAATATTTGTTTTGGTATAATAGTAATTGTTTTCTGAATCGCTTGATTATTGAATATATATACTTAATAATGAAATTAAAGTATAATACCTAATACTTTATGACGAAATTAACACTAATTTCAATATAACTTAACACAATAAAATCCCATTACTCTCAACGTAGTAGATCGATGTATTTTAATTCGTTTAACGTCAAAAACGTTTGTAGTCACATTTCTTTTATAGTCAAATTTTTTTTTGAAAGTAATAAACTTCATAAGTTCATACAATCGATGCCGTTTATAAGTCACATTAAAATATAACGCCATTTTTTTCAATAAAATAAAAAAATAAGTCCAAAGTGGATTATTTTATTAAAAAACTGATTTATATATTGTTTTTTTATATTCTTTATTACAAATATGAATATTTTCTGATTCGGGGGGTCTAATGGGGTGGTGATGCGTTTTATGGTCGTTGTATCCAGCTGACGCCACTTAGCCTCTCCCACCTTATTTTCCTACTCACACCTTCACGTGGCGACCTCTGCTAGGGTTAACCTAGGGTTAACCTAGCACCCATACGAACGATCTGGCTCAAACCCTGATGTAGTAAGATGGGTAGGGGACAGATGAGAGGGGAAGCATGGCGTGTATTAGACAAAGGCGGAAGTAGCAACCAAAGGCGGCAGTAGCAATCAAAGGCGGAAGACAAATGCCCGGAATTGCGCCACTGTCCCATTTTGAATTTAAGAAATACAATGACTAGCCTATAAGAAGACGTATCTGACCCTCCAAGGGGCGGGCGTGCCTGTCAGGTTTGAGCTTATGTTTTTATCACTCATTTCTCAGAAAATTCCAAAGGGTCAACCAACTGATAACATTTCATAAAACATGACAACAAATGGTAGATTCTCAAGAGGTAATCGCGATGAAATGACGGTTGTAGTAAAGCGCACATCGGATTTGGGGGTGCGGCATATTTCGTGTGGTGGTGTCAAGCGGAACACCGAGATAACAGAATCTGATTCGCTTTATGCACGGATGGAGTTGCAGGACATTGATAATATTTTCTGATTATATATTTTTTTTCATAATAGCAGAAGCAAATGAATTAACATTTATTATATCATTTTTGAAGAGTACGGATCTGATTTTTGTTTTTATGTTTTGGTTTCAATTGTTTTTGTTTTTGTACTTTATTCAATAAATTTGTGTGTTTAGTTAAACTGACAGAATTTTTATGAAACCTTTTTAAAAATTGCCCCTGATTGAAATTTATATTAGAGTATAGATGTTGCTCAACTTGGAAAGAACAGTAATTTATTTGGTGTAACTATTTGAAATGTTTTAGGTATTCAGCACCAAGAACTTGCTAAAATTTTAATATTTTTGTGGTGTAAATAAAATTTACTATTCAATTATTCTTGCTTTTTTACTTACCACGTCGTTAATTTTGTGTATTATAATATAAGATAGAAAAAATAAGGTAAATCCATTATTGATCATGTCCAACAAACATTTTCTTACCCAATTATACTCGTACCTAATTAGAATGTCAAAATTAAGTTTTGTTTATTGATTTTTTATATTCGGATTCGCTCCTCGCTGTATAATATTCTGTCAGTTCTTATAAAGTTAAAATATATTGTTTTACCTAGAGAAATATTTTCATTCCTGGATATTTAAACAAAATTCGGAACTCAGATTTATGTTACAACAAATTAATTCAAATTTGCGGTTACTAGAAACGTACATAATATGCCATGAATAAATTTGCTGTGGAAAATATCACATAGCAACCGACATAATAATTTTTCAACAAAATATTTTAAACGTTATAACGAGTATAGAATACGTGATGGGAAATGCACATTAAATTTTTCAGCCTCTGCAGTGGTAAATATAAAGTAACTAGATCACGTAATCAAGAATATTCTGTATTCTACAAACCGTTTAAGTACAGTAGGGCCAATCCAAGACTGTAATTATTCATTTTTCCTAATATTTTTTTAGCAAAATGTGAATTTAACAACTTTTTATATGGTGTAATTGATCATTTTGTCTCCGGTCGTATGGCATAATCAGACATTTTGCAAAAAAATGTTTGGTATTAGCATTATTAAATATAAATTTTTCTAATTTATTAACATTAATAAAAAAGAATAATTAATCCAACAATACGATAACATATTCATGCAATGAACTACAGACTAGAAATTTCAAAAATACAATCGCAAATATAATATAGAATTACGACTTAAGCAGCTGAGGTTATAATTTTATAAAAGACTATTATTCTTAGCATAATTTAAGATTTTTTGACACATCGACATGTGAACCACACCTTTACCATTGATTCTAAGCCAATATATTCAGCAAAAATTATCAACTACACCATAAGAATATTAAAATTGCATAATATTCATTTAAAAATTGTTCTATACAAGCTATAATAATTAATTGTGATCTAAACTTCTTCAAATTGATCCTATCACGTATTGTATTTTGGATAAAATTAATTTCATACAAATTTTTTTGATAATATTGTTAAAATTTATTTTCGGATTAAAAACAATTCAGCAATAATGTTAATGAATTACTTTGGATTACATAAAAAAATAATATTTCAAAAAAGGATGAAAAAAATTTGGTTTATTTATTTATTTTTTTTTTTTAATGTAAAAAACGTCATTTTAAAATTTAAAGATTCTCATAACCTATAGTAATAATATTTGAAAATGAAAATGTAATGTAGTAAATATTATATTTTCAACAATGTTCTTAACAATTCAAATTACGTATTTCTCATATTCTTATATTATTATATTACGTATCCATATTACGTATAGATTTCAAATCACTGCGACATCAATATTTAAATACCCATATAAATACAGTAACAATCAAAAGTTGCTGAGCATAGCTAATTCGAAATAAAATAAAAAATTTTAAATTGAGTTTTCTATACAGAATAATGTTGGTACCAAGTAAAAAGCGGAGTAGTTTGTCTTCCTGTAATTTTATCTCATATTATAATTTCAAAATTTTAATCTAAAAATTTGGATATACTTGCCACGTTATAACTTTTATAATAGTTCAGAATTCAATTATTTTTTTTTAACAAAAGTAGGTTAAAACGACATTACTGGTATATATTTTTGTATATTATATAGCTATATTATTTTTTTTTAGTTATATTATATCTTTATTAGTTATTAAATTATATTTGAACCGATTGAACGGATGTGGTTGTATTGAAAATTACATTTTTAGTCATTTTCACCATTTGAACATTTTTTTTCGGTTCTCATGGGGTTTGAACCCCTTTTGTTTTGGCATAATTATTATGGATTCTAGAAATAGCAAAATATCCCATCTGGGAACTTCTCTTTTGAAGTCACTTTGTGATTTAGTAGAGATATAAAAGTTATATACATCCATCGTTTTGTACAAAGTTTGAAGTGGTTTAACAAGTAGGATATAACAAGGATAGTTTGTTTCTTAATTCTGGGCTACCATTTCAGTCATGTAATCTATATCTGATTTCAGTAAGACATTTGATCCCTTGTCTCATAGTGATATTTTACTAAAATTATGAAAAAATATGTTCAGATTTGTCCAACAACGAATTAAGTACATTCTATAATTATTCCAGTTATTAATAAAAAATATGGGGATTCTGAGGGAGATTTTGTATCGACGTAAGACCTAATAAGGATGGACCTGATAGCTGAAATTGAATTTTTATCCTTTTCCTATATAAAACTAGAAATGTGCCTTTTAAAAAAAAGAGACCTTTCAAACAGTCTATAAATATTGTGGGGGTTTTGTGCAAAAATGTTAAGGTATTTGGTTTTTCAAGAAAAATAATTAAGGTTTTTTTTCCAAAATTTTCTACTTTGAACTACAATATCTCCATAACGGCAGCACCAATTATCATCAAATAAATGCTAAAATATGCTCGTTATATTTCTAGAATATATAACTGATATATATATATATATCAAATAGATCAACAGATATAACGGTTTTTATGCGAAAACATCAAAACAACAAAGATACCGTCAAATTTCCTTTTAAAAGATATATATTTATAAGTATTTATAAGTCCATCTGGATATATACCCTCATAAGTCCACTAAAGATATATATTTTTGGAAAATTAGCAATTCCGGCTTTTTTTGGGATACGGCATTAGGTTCTACACCGATACAACATCTCCCTCAGAAGAGCCAAAAATATTTTCCAATATCCTACAACTTTTGTTATACATTGTACAACCCAAAATCGCGTATATTTTTATTATAAAAAAATAAAACAAAATAAAAACAAAAAAAAATACGATCACACACTTTAACCATATTTTATATTTTTATTATAAAAAAAAATAATAATAACAGAATTCATATTAAATATTCATATCTCGTTCTGTCTATATCAAGCATATTAGACATTATCTAGACGAATAACATTTGTTTGTAGATCTAGATACCTACATACAAGTATACAATATATAAGAAGATATACAACGCAATGTAACGCAACACAATACAATTTAAGAGACAACAAAACAACCTGATCATTAAATTATAATTTTTATTAAAAAAATTTCAAATTCTTGAGTATAACAACTTCAGAATTTATTTTTGTATATTTTTCTACTTTCTTGTTTTGCCATCCCTTGATTTGCGCGTTATGATTTAAAAATATCATACTAAAAACTTTAATTTCATAAAATTATCCTTGTAAATTTAATATATGTAAATTTTATCCTTTTATTCTTAAATCCTTAATTTCTAATGTAGTGTTTTTTTTTTTTTTGTTTTTTTATTTTATTTTTTTTTTTTATATCATAAA
Organism: Argyra leucocephala; assembly: GCA_963942445.1. Lineage (NCBI taxonomy): Eukaryota > Metazoa > Arthropoda > Insecta > Diptera > Dolichopodidae > Argyra > Argyra leucocephala. The sequence continues at coordinate 145,258,699 of OZ012679.1, forward strand.
AAAATTTTCTTTTCTTTTATGAAAATGTGAAAGTCATGACGCTTAATTTGAAAAAAAATAACAACAAAAACAAAATAATGAAAAAAAAAAAATGTAAGACAAAAAATTAAAATTCTCGATATTCTGAAAGAATTACAAAAAAAAAAAGAAAAGAGCCTACGAAGAATGATATTTATTGGATTTTTTTTTTTTACTTCTTTTTTATTATTTTTCTTTAATTTGTTTTTTTTTTTTTTTTTTTAATTTATTGAAGATTGAAATATTTTGCACTTTTGTTGTACTTTTGTGATTTGTAATTTTTTTTTGTATTTACAAAATGAGACTACTTTACTTTATTTTAGTGAAGTACTCAGTAGCTATACCAAAAATCTGAATATATCTACCATTAAAATAAAATATAGTATAAAAGATGTTGTTATGAGATGTAGAGGAAAAAGTAGAAAATAAGTAGCTACGTAAATGAAGGAAAGTATGTGGATGTATATATTAGGATAAAAAATGTTTACTAGGAGACTTTTAAGTGATGGTTGGAATTAAAAATTAGAATTTTTAAATCAGATTTGATCTTTTGTTATTTAACTAAAATCTAATGATCTAGAAAGTCCTGGACCTTGAATAATGTCATCTTCATAACTGAAATAACGAAGTATTCTCAGACCCCCATAATATTCCGGAAATAATTTTAATTACAAATTATTTAGAACCACTCGCTTACCCATTATTAATTTTATTTAATACGTCTCTTAAGATTGAATAATTCCACAATTATTAAAAAAAAGCTAATATCAAACCAGTTCGGAAAAACAGTTCAAAAAATGATATCGCAAACTATCATCAATCGATAGTTAAATTGTCTAGTATAACAAAAAATCTTTTGAACTTGCGATGCATAAATATGCGATATATCTCTACTTGCTCTTAAACAACAAAATTTTATGCCGCTTACTGGTACGAATTTTGTTGAATCATGTTCATCGTTTCTGAAATCAACCGAAGCTGGCTTCCAAATTTATTTTTGTTTTTGTTTTAAGTTAGGTTTCAAACGATACCTTTATACACGAGCTTGGACTAATAACTGAAAATTGTAGAAGGAAAAATTTCGTTAAAAACTGATTTAAGTAAGGCATTTGATCTCTTACCTAATAGTGTTATTTTGCTAAAGCTTCTCAAACTAGATTTTCCAACAATTTTATTAAAATGAATAGATTTTTACCTATCGAAAAGTTTTTACAATATTATTTTTAGACAAACTATTTCTAGTATATTACATGTTAATTCTATGGTATTCGTCAAAGCAGCCATCTTGGTCTTTTAATGTTAATTATTTTCATTATAGTTTTATTAATTAAGGACAGTAGCGGTGTAATTTATGTGAATGACATGAAAATATTTAAAGAAGTTGTAACATCAAATGACATTGTCTTAGTCTAAAGATGAGTTGAATGTCTTCCGAAATTGTTGCAAAGTTAACAATTTAGGAGTAGAAAAGTGTAATGTCATCATTTTTTACCCATCGCTTAACCCCAGTTGCAGCTAACTTTCACAGATAGTGTTATTAAAAGATTATACTTTAATGGGTAAAAGAGATAATGGATATTAGAGATAACTTTAAAAGGTGGGGGATTTTTCAATAATACTATCGCAGTTATTAAAAAAGCCAATTTTATGTTGGATTTAATTAAATGATGGGTTATAGAATTCGATAATCCATATATTATCAGATCATTATATATATTGCTCTAGAGTTCGTCCCAATCTTGAGTATTCTATTCAAGTATAGTCATCACACAATAATAATATTTATATTGGTAGAATTGAGTCAATTTTGAGTTGAAAATTTATTTTTCATTTATTCAACCTCCACATAAAGATCGCTTAAAGCTACTTAATTTAATTTAATGTATATTAATCTTATAAAAATATTACCGCAATTGCTCTGGTGTTTTATGGGATTCTCCATTTTAGTGCTATAACGTAGTTATAACGTTTCGCAGCAATTGCGGGCACTCAAATTAACATTAATACCTTTATAAGTGTTTATAATAGTGTTATAAAAGTGCGCAATAGTTTTATAGCAATAAAATTGTTACGTGGGCTCTTTAGAATCTATATATAGGAGATAAATTTCAGATATTATTTTCATATTACAATTTATGAAACACGAAATCTATTTACAGTACATTAAACGTATGGTGAATGTCTATACTATACAATCTTAGTGCACATTTTTAATACCCTTTATCATCGTGCAAATAACGGGAAATATGGTCAAATTAATTGGATGTTTATGTTAACTAATAAAATATAAAAATTACATATATTTTAAGAAATCAAGTGGAAATTAAATTAAAAAAAACTTTATACTGTGGTTTTCTTGGAATTAAATATTTGAGTTAAAATTTTAATAAAAAAAAAAATGTTCTGCCACATTTTGCCATAAGCCTTGAAACCTCTCATAGGAAACCCCATATGAAAAAGTATAGGAATAATATAAGGAAAAGAAGGGGAAACATAATTGGAAAAAAAGTAGGAAAAATTATAGGAAAAACCATATGAAAAAGTATAGGAACAATACAAGGAAAAGAGGGTGAAATAGTATTGGAAAAACGTAGGAAAATTTATAGGAAAAACCATATGAAAATTATAGGAATAATACTTGGTCCAAAGTGTGGAAACATTGTTGGAAAAAAGGTTAGAATTCCTTTAGGAATAATGATAGGAATTTATTACGGAAAATAGTAAGAAAACTACGTCATTAATTTTTATTTGTTACATTAAGATACATGTTCAGATAAAAATTCCGACACTGATACATTTTAAAAAAGTGACCACTCTCATAGCAAAAAAACATTGGAATTCCAATTAATTTTCATTCAGCTTTTCCAAAATATTATTCTATTCTGTACCATTGGTCGGAAAAAAATATTTGGAAATCCAATTGGAATTCCAACCAATTTGGTCAATTGGGATTATCCCAATATACTTTATAGCCCTTTGTCAATGCGTATAGTTCAAATTTTTAGCTTTTACCTCTTTCTTTTGTAAATTGTTAAGTACTTTTGTTGGTTGGTTTATAGGGTGGATAAAAGAACTGATATTTTTGTTGATTTTATACTAATACGCTTTTAGACCTTACTAAGGCTCTGTTGAGTACTTTACTTCACAATAATATTGTTAATTATTAATTTTTTTTTTGTTTAGACTATAAGATTTGTAATTTGTTTGATCTAAACTAGAAATAAATCAAATAAATAAATATTCAATATTATCTTATCTCCTGTCATCATAATTTTAAATTATAATTTTTTCATCCTATTATGTTAATGTTTATAATGACAAATTTTTTTTGAACCATTGAATATACCGGCCCATGCAGATACGATAATTATGTTAAATAAACATTCATATACAACGAATTCAGAGTCGTTTTTTTCTGTATTCATTGTGGAGCTCTGAGTTTTTTTAATATCAAACATGGGCACCAACACTATTCAGTAACAACACTGTCAATACCAAACGTCAGCAGCAATACTGTCATGATGGTATGATGTTCATTAAATACAATACATTTATTTGTAAGAAAATCATATCAATTTATGCAGAACTGTTGCGATGGGTTGTAGCAAAAGGCTCAGACTTATAAAATATAATAATAGTCATAAATAATATTGGAAAAATTAATATGAATAAATAATTCATCATTATTGTAGTTAACGCGAATAAATACTGTCAATTGGTTTTAATTCAATTCATTTTCTGAACTATTTTACCTAGTAGCTCTCACACATTGTATGAGATAAATAGAATTTTCTGAAGAAAAACAATTGAAGAAAGAAAGAGAGAGCAGTTTGAATTTTCTCCTCTAGTTGTCCTCACAACAATATTATGATACATAGTAGTTCTTGAATGTAATTTGTTGGGTAATAAAATAAAGTAAAAAGATCGCTTGGAAATGTATCAAATGTATATCAATAAGTTTTTGCCAGAGGCATTTATCACAGAAAAAAGTCAAAAGATAATTTTTTTTTAAAATCACCAAAATTTTGTGGAATTTTTTTTTTTTTTTTTTTTGTTTTTTATAGTGAAATTCTTTGTAATTCATTTCCTCAGGACATAAAAAATATAAAGTTGTATTAACAGTATAAAGGAGAAAAAAAATTTTATTGTAAATCACTGTTTGTTTCTTTTCATGTTTGACGTATAATTTTCGATCAATTTAATGAGAAAAATAAAAATAAAAATGATAAAAAAAAAAACAACACAAAACAAAAAAAAAAATAACAACAAATAAGAAAATTAATATTTGAAGTTGAAAAGAACAACAATTTTTCGTTTTTGAATTTATAATGAAATCTCATCACAGGAATTGAAAAACTTTTTTTTTTTTTTTCTATTCCATAATTTTTTTTTACAAATTTCCTAAAGCAATTTTCTGATATTTTTTTTTTTTTTTTTTTTAAAAAACTTTACAAAGAATTTTAAATTTGGGGATTAATAGAAATTTTTTTCGATGATGGTATTTCAAAAGGCTGAATGTGGTTTGAATTCAAATTATTTCCAATTTTGTTTTTTTCTTGTTTTTTTTTTTTTTTTTTTTTTTTTTTTTTTGAAGACTATAAATTAAAAGTTTACTTTATGACTTTAATTTTTGAAATGGAATTTTTGTTACAAAATAGTTTGATGTAAATTAAATTATTTATGATGATAATCAAGAGTTTGTAAATTATTCGGTCGATATAAGAATATTTTTAGTAAAAATAAATTTAAATAATAGCCAACATTTTAATCATAATATGTTGTCTAGACTCTTGTTATCTTCAATTTCCAAATAGTATTATTGTAAACCCTTAAAAATGTACACCCAAATCAATTTTAATTATTATCTCTATTTATTTTTTTCTATAGTATTCTAAAACACCTTTTTGGTAAATATAACAAAAAATGTTTAATGAAAATTATGTCCTTGATAAGGACATGATGGTATTAACATATAGTTCGTGCCCCTAGCCAAATTCATATAAACGATTTTTTTAACCCATTAGATGCCAAGCCAAACCCTTTGGAAAAAAAATGTTATTTTTATGAAAATAATGGGAAAAATGTTTTATTTGACTTTTATAATAGTGTTCCCAAACTGGTACAGTGGAATCTTATGTATGAAATTTTTTAAAACAGTCTTGATCAATACATAATGTTTTATTACATTTTTCGCATTGCCAAATACCTCTTCAATGACAAGTAGCACATCTAAGACGATTTTTTAATTTTTTTGGATAGTGTCCTATATTATCAGAAGATAAGCCTAATGGAATAGTTCCTGATTTTGCCGTTATTTTGTAAACGTTTTTGTTATACTTTTGAAGATAATATCTGGTTATATTTCTTCGAAAGTTCAGAAGATCTAATTTTTCATTACAAGCAGACATATGTAGCTTCCATGCATTGGTTAGTGTCATATCAATCATGTATGTAAAAATACTCCACCACTATTTTTTTCCACGGATTGAAATGCGGTAATTGGAAAGCGATTGATTATGTCGATCAACTCCGCCCATCCCATTGGTATAATTTTTAAATAAAGAAGGCTGGGAGATAATCAAGTTTCATTTTTTTTTCTCGTGACCATCTTTTTACCTTACCCATAGGTTCAATTGTATCGTGGTTTGTTACTATAGTAACTGGCTTGTTGTCATTCCATCTCACATATAATATCTCATCAGTCTTTTCAAAATGATAATCGACTGATCCTCGGTTCATTTTTTGAAACTTTTTGCATGGTATCATAGGACACTTGTTTGTTCGATGTTCGTATCAAACAATACAGTATATGACTAGATGGATTATAAATTTTTTCAATCAACCTTAATACCACTCTGGAACCAAGTGAAAGATGGTTTGGGATTTTGTTTTATTTTGACTCTCGTCCACAATATATATCAAAATCATAACAATACCCAGTAGAACTACTCAACATCCAATTTTTGAACCCAAATCTTATTGGTTTTCCTCTAATAAATTGTTTAGCTGCATGATTCCCAAAATATTTAATCATCGATGAAAAAAACCTCATTGGCGAAAGTTTGTAGACAGTATACGGAGTCTTATTTGAACATGCGGTCTGTTGAACTCATAATTTCATGGTTATTCGCAAAATGTATAAAACGCTTTATTTCTATAAAATGATTCCTAGTCATACATTTCGATACTATCTCACATTTTAAATCCTCATCATGTGACCAGTAGTTTTGTTGCCTTGGCAGTTTATGATAGCCTGAGAAAAGCAGTATTGCAACAAAAATTTGAATTTCCTCTTTCGTAATATTCAAGTCATGCTTATTATTTTGTGTTCCATATAATGCCGTTTGCTCTACGATTAGATTTACAATCTTGTCATTGAATAATTTTTCAAATATTTGGTACGGTGCTAAGTCACATATGTCGTTTTTAACTTTTTCTTGTATATCTGAGAGTGATTCTGGATCGTTTAAAAATGTCGAGGAGCTTGGAGAATCTTTATTCGACTTGGGCTTAGTCTTGTCTTGACTCTTATCAGATTTTTTTTCCAATTTCTTCTTTTTTCTAACTAACATTTCTTCATCACTATCATCATTATTAGAAATTCTTTCATGAAAAAAAACTTCTATAGTTCCTGGAATATCATTAGGTAAATTACAGGAATTTAATTCATTGTCGTCAAAATCCTCTTCATCCGTTAAAATATCTGGATCTGTTGGTACAATAACACATTCTACATTCTCCAAAACTTCTTCAGAAAAGTTATCTATAAACTCCTCCAATCCTCTAAAATTCTTGCTTCCTTCAAATACCTGTTTTTCCATGATGAAATTAATCTAGGTATACAGAGAAATAAATTGTAAAAAATTGTACTAAAAAAAATGTTAAATGAACCACTGTACCAAAATTGGCACACCAAATTTAAAAACATTATAAAATTACCAAAATCAGTTATTATTCTTCTTCAACCGTTTTTTTTTATAATATTTGCAATACAATAATTTAAATTTTCACTTTTATGCAAGAAAAATAGTTCAAGATTATAGTTTTATTAACACTTTTACAGTTACAGCTCATAAATATGAAAAAATTCAAAATCTAAAAAGACAAAGACAATATTCTGACAGCCAAAAAATAACAATTCGAAAATTTCGCCAATATACTTTGTGGACGACATCTTCAAGAACTTTTTTGAACTAGTTTCAGGTCAAAATATATATCACAGATGGCAGGGGAGCAATATAAAAACCTGTGCCAAAATTGGTACAGTGGCATCTAATAGGTATGAATCAAATTACAATATTCTAGTATACGATATTAGGGGATAGCAAAAATCTATCACAGTTTGTGTTAAACTTTACTGCTTAACGATATTACTAAATTGTGGAGATGTAATTGAATCAATGTTAGGTACTGATGGTTTTAGAATTGATAAAATTTACATTTCGAAATAATAATATTTCCAAGCACAATTATATTAATACTAGGGGCCCCTGTTGAGTAATTATAATTCAAGTTGAAGCCAAATTTAAAGTTTCATTGTATGTAACTAATAATAATAACTGATTTGTTTGTTTTTGTTTTTTTTTTCAATAAGAACTCACATACATAATATGCATAATGTATTTGCTGAATAATAAACCCATATGATAAAAAAAAAATTTCAACTGTATGCGCGTTATTGTTGTATATAGCTTATTTATATTATTAAGGGTTCATTAAGGCGAAGCGAGATAAAATGAAAAGGTGTCTACTGTTCAGGTCCTTAAATTATTGTATAATTTAATTATAGATACTATAACTCTACTATATAAAAATAACATGGCCAGTCATATGAACATTTCAACTGATTTTTTTTTGTTTTTGTTGTTTTTATATTTTTTATTTCAGATGAATTTGTTTTTTTTTTTTAATTTCTATTTGACATATGTACAATGTACATAATGTTCACTGCATAACTCACATATATAATATGCATAATACATTTTCTGAATAATAAAACCATATGAGTACAAATTTTTTAACTGTGTACGCATTATTGATTTATATACAACTTATTTATTATATTAGGAGTTCATTGAATCGAGGCGAAATACAATGAAGAGGTGTCTACTGCGCAGGTCCTTAAATGCTTGTCAATTATAATTATAAATTACAAAATAATTTTACTTTTAATATAAATTTTAAAAAATTATAGTTATGATCATTCTTTGACCTTCACAATATTGTCCTTGTTCAATTTCGTGTTAAATAAAATCGACCATTTCTGCAGTATAATTGCAAAACATAGTTAGACGCATTTACTATGTTTTCGATATTTTAATTTATCTGTAATTAAGTGAAAATTATCTACAACCCATTTGACCCTACAACCTAATTGATCTACAACCCGATGAAATGATGTATAATAAAAATTCCTGTAGCTGTTCAGAAATCTGAAAAAAATTATGCTTGAGATTGAGAACATAGTAAGTCTGGTTTGTATATAACCACAATATTTCAAAACATAGCAAATGTACTTACAATACTGATTTTCGTTAATATTTCGCAAACACATTTAAAGAATATATTTTAAAACCTAGTAAGAAGATTTGTTTGTTTTTGTGTAATAATTTATAGCATTTTAAAAATTGTTAACTTTTAAGCTATTCAGCGAATAAAACATTTCACAAAAACGCTGATTATCACTTAAAATATCAATAAGAACCTGCTGTGTTTTGTCATATTGCTGCAGATTTACACAGCACCGTGATTAATCAATTCCGCAATCAAATAAATACTATCTAATATAATCTAAATATCTAATAATCTTTGTTAACTAAGTAGTTTTGTTAGTCTGGGCTAGGATAAACAGAATAAATATTGGCCGGTCGCTGACTCAATGTTGTAACTGTTTAATTCTTGCTTGCAGTAACGTCATGTGGCGACCACTGGAAACAAAGTTTCTAATAATCATTAGATTCTTTGGCATGAGCTGCTAGAGTTCATGTCCTCCTAGTTGGAGGTTGATCGTACAGCTAACAGCCAGAAATAGGAGCAGAAACATTGTTACGAAATAATCACATGAGCCTCGGATGAGGATTGACTTATACTTGAAAGAAAAAGTTTCCGAAAAATACTCAGTCCAAAAATTGCAGAATGGAGGATTGGAGGAGTATAGTGATTAAGGCTAAAGTTGTAGAGCTACAAGATGATGATGATGATGATATAAAATAAATTGTGAAAAGCAATCGAATATACTCCTGCTATACACATATCTAGGTGTTTTGCTGATCTTATAAAATCGGTTAACAAATATGGCAAAACTAAATGACATATTTAAAACAAAATCCAACCCAAGATTATTCATGTTGCTTAAGACCTAAACAATTAAAACATAAAGAAGCTTAAACTGAACCAGAAACCATTCACCGAAATACCTATACAAACCTTAAAATGTCCGGAAAATGGTCTGAGTGGGACTCGGTGTAACCTAATAATAATAACGAATGAAATTGCCCGGTAAACAAACGATAAATTACGATAAATCATGGAAAACAATAAAATTAAAATTATCTTTGGGGAGAATTAATATGATGTTCTTCAAAAGCTTCTCAGATGTAGTCTCAGAACAATACACATAAAAATTATTGTAACAAAGAAAGCAAAACGTATGGTAATTTGAAAATCATCAATCCGATACAAACTATAGTTATTCAAATAAAAAATAATTTATTTCAAATACCTATGGGTATAAAGTCACAGCATATAGAGGCCTGAAACCAAAATGGAAAACATCAAGAAAGTATGTCTAATAATATTAATATATTTATTTGAGATCAATTGTGACACTGATGACAAATAATACTTCAAAATTAAAGGTAGCATTTAAAATTTGGTTTTTTTTATATTTTTGATAGTAACTTAGGTAAAATCACCTTTTCATACCTAATTAAGTACAGTACTACAAGTTTATACTACAATATTTACAATATTTCGAGCATTTATTTATCAAATTTCTGGCTCTACTCATTTAATGTGCAAAACTACTGTAATTGTCAGAAACTAAGCCTTCTGAAATATAATATAGCTCTATTTTATTTAATTTGTTACCAGATTATACTCATACTCATACAGATTATACTGACACTAAGACAAGTTGGTGTTACAGATCTTACAAAAGTGAAGATTTTACAAAACGTGAAGAAATGGGAAACTATATGTAGCATCCATCCAGACGTGGCGTAGTATATAACAAGCAAGAAAAGAAGGTGGTGGAGAGAAAATCAACTACGGCGGACAATTACGAGGATTACCAACCAACAAAATTAAACAATGATGAATCACAAGATATTGAAACAAAATTATTTACATTTTAAATGACAATTTTTTTCATTATAAATATTTTTTAATTAAGTGGAACTGAAATAATTGGGATGCATTTAATTTGTGAGGCCTCAAATTGATTTGTCTAAAATTATTTTTTGTATGAATATTGTATGAATATTAATAATGTTAAGTTGGCAACACTTTGATCTTATAATGTCGCTTTGGTTTACTTTAAATTTACAATTATTCATATCTAGCTAAAATGTACAACAAGACAAAAAAAAATTGATTGCTTCATTAAATTAATTAAAAACGATTACAAAAAATAAGGCCGACACTAGAGTAATATTTCAATTTAGTGGCTACAACAAAGAATTTATTCAATAAATTTCTTTTTAAATATTTTCAAAATAAATTCCAAAATAGATATAATACAAAAAATGTTAATTGTAAATGTAAATACTGTTAATTGCAATTAAATAAAAGAATTTCCAGAATTTTATTAGAAATTTGTTTTAAAAATTAAATCCTTGACAAAATTCTAAATAATTAAAATATTCAAAATTTCTATTCATCTGCATTCTACATTTTTCTGTTAATATCTACTTATATAATGTAATTTATGTATGTATCTACTGACAATAATATTATGCATACAATAAAAAGCCCATTTTAATTAAATTAAAATAATTTTTTTTTTTTGTTATTTAATTAATTTTATATTAAATTTTAATAAATAAAAAATTTAAATTTAAAATTAATTCATATCGCAATCTTAATTGAAAATTTTTATACTTTAATTTAACATATGGTAATCTTAAATGATTCTATATTTAAGAATAAGATACATTTTTTAAATATAGAAATCACTTAAGTTACCCATATGTTAAATTAAAGTATAAAAAATTTAATTAGATTGCGATATGAAATAATTTAAAAATTTAAAATTAAATATTTGTGGTTAAAAGCCTTAACAGGTCAAATCAAATATTTTCGTTTTGTAGCAAATTTTGTAGCAAATTGATTTTAAAATTTCGAAATCGTACTAATTTAGTATTATGGGTTTTGTTTCACTTAATTCATAGGATCAGACTCGAGTCGTTCAAACTTCAGACGAACTTTCAAACATCGAATTTGCAAACATTGTGGAGGAAAAAGCAAATTTATTTGTAATAAATCACATTGAATTACGTCCCAAATGTTTTTCAAAAATTTTGATAAGTTTGAATTAAATAACATTTTCTTCTATTGCAAACAATCCGAGATATGGGATGCCTAATTTTTGCCATTTCCAGCTTTTTTTTATATTTAAGCAAATATTTTCGTTTTTCAACTTACTAAATTTGCATTAAAACTTAAAAATTTTGTTTAATGTGTGTCGTTTTGCCGTTCGATTCTAGCGTTTACTTTGTATCATACTTTTGATTACCTTGATTAGATGAAAAGATAAATTTGATCAATAATCCCGTTACACCACATTGTTGTGAAAGTGGTTATATCATTCCATAGTAGTAATCAGATTGAAACTAGCCCTTGACGGGAATATTGTAAAAATTTTATATATTAATACACTTAAACGTCTGTTAAACTTTTCACAAAGCTTTTACAACACAAAGCTTTTTTCAACTAGATTAGACACCTTTATTAGAACTATTACGAATTACGTAAGTGTGCAAAATTTAATTTTAAGACATAAACCACAAAACAATAAAACCAAATAAAACCAAAAACAAATTAAAATTAACCTAAAAACAATTCACCTCAATAGCAGCAATAGCATTGATTATATCTGATTATATGAATTCATTTTTAAAAAAAAAAACAAAGTAGCACAGACAAAAACCGAATTATCAGAATATAATTATTATATCGATTTATAAAAATAGCTTTGTTAAAATGTTACAACATTACGATATTACAGCAAAAAAACTTACCGGAAAAACAAATAGTAAATTTAGAAAATATATTTTTTACCTCACCCAGACCATGTTCACAAATTTCAATAATTGAAATTTATTTATTTTATTAACAAATAATTCATATGCGTATAAATTCAAATGCGCAGTAGCATTCAGTAAATATTATATTGTACATGGAGAATCATAAACCAAAATTTACGATATGCTAAGAACAAGAAAAACAAAATATGTTATGACATTATCATCAAGTTCCAATTCAATACACGGCAAATTAAAAAATTAAAAAATTAAAAAAACTTTAAAAAGAAAAATCGCAGACTACCCTTACCTACATCAGAGACCCTAGCGATATCGAAATGAAAAAATTAAATAATTTTAATGATTCTGTTAATAAATCTTTGGTAAAATTTATTTTTCAAAACAATATAAGAACTGAAGAATAAGAGAAAAAGCATAATTATTGGCTTTACCCCTAACTATGATAGTCATAAGGCGTCATATGATGTCATATGATACTTCGTTAAATGGTCTATATGATTCGATATGATTTTACAAAGTCGTAACCAATCATAACCTTAACTATAATGGTCATACCTAATCATCCCAAAACGTCAAAACCAAAATTTAAAAGAAGTGAAATAAAAATATAAATTCTATAACTAAATGTTTTGTTTTTTTATTTTGAGTTTTGAAATAGTTAAGGCTATTGTGATAATAAAAAAAAACACAAAAAACGTATCTATGGCTATTTCAATGTGTTTTTAATGTGGGTGTGGTATTTTTTTTTTAAATGCATTTAATTTCATATCTATACTGCCAGCGACACCTCTGTTCGCCACATTTTGTTCAAATGTACGTCTCTATTAATAGTATTTGTTAGGGAGCGTTCAGACATCAGATTTTGTTTCATGAAAGTTTTGTTTTACTTATTTTTATTACATTTACAAATTTTATTGCAATTACATCAAATTTTATTTCAAAAGTTTTAATTACATATCTCAAAGATAAACAAATATAGTTGCAAAGTATACTATATTTCTTCACGCAAAATCCACTTTCTAAACTTGCAAAATACGAAGATACGAATATCCGTGACGAGTACTAATAATAAATACTTATAAACAAATATAAATATTCAGTGTAATTTCAGAACATTTATGAAATATAAATATTTAAATAATAAATCAATTATTCTAAGTATTTGTATTGATAAATAATAATAATATTCAATACACATTTTTTGTATTTTTTAATGTATATCTTTCAATATATTGGCATAACACAATATTAGAAGTTCTAAATATTTAATGAACATCATTTAGGTATACGTTATAAACACAATTCAAAAACGTAGTTTAACATTTTAATACTTAGTCAAACATTTCATAATATTTTATACTACACTAACACTATCAAAATATCGTACTCTAGCCAAAGCAACATACAACTGTGAAATAGAGAATTGTGTTTTTAGTGAAATATTTGAATAAGTATTAAAATGTTAAACTATTTTTAAGATATTAAATAAAGTGAATTTTAGTTTTAAGTTTTTCAATTTGTAACTTATTTATTATGAAATAAAAAAATATGTAAAATATTGATTTTTTTTAAGGAAATAAAAAAATAAATAAATAAAATAAATTGTTTCAATTATAATGCTAATGCTAGACCGGTATTACTATGCTAGACCTGTTACGCTGGGAATAGCTAGTAATATTTTATTTTTTTAAATTATTTTTTAAAAATTAAGTTAGAAATACAAATTTTGAATCACTAAAAATAAAAATGTTAGTTAACTATTATGAAGGCGATACAAGAGATGATAGATTTTCCCACATTTAAATTTTGATGATATATTAATAAAAAATTTAATAAAAAATGATATATAAATGAAAAATTTATTCTATATTAATTGGTAGCCTGTCGAGAGTCTAAGTAGAGTTCAAATATAAGTATATTAAATTTACAAGGTTATAGTGCCTAATTATTTCAGAAAAAACTAGGAATGAGATGAATACATTCATCTATTTAACCAGCACCCCACTCATTTATACATTCAGCTATTCACAGAAGCTTATTCATTTTGACGTTCATTTAGTAATCTTTACATTCATAAATCCATTAGTTCCTATCCACATTAATCATCATATTCATTCATTAATTCATTTGTTGTGTGATGAACGTAAGAACTCTATACATGCTCTTTAGTCGTGTCTTAACATAACCTAACCTAAGCCATATAATTAATCAATCCTGATATGAGTTTATTTATTTCCCAATCTTTAAAATTAGAATAAAAAAAAAAAGTTAAATTAAAACACTAAATCAAATTCTCTTACATAAATTCCTTTTCAATTTATTGAAAACTCTTATTAAACATTTACAGAAAATATTTCAGAATATTCTATTCTTCCTTATCCTTTCACCCTCTGATACATAAATAATTCATATCATATTTTAATAAATACAAAAATTATTTTTTCATAGTTTATAAATTAAATCCCGCTAGAACGACAAAAAAAAAACTAAATGACAAATTTTTTGTAATTTTTTAATCCTTCATAATACAGTATCCATAGAAAACAATAAAATATTAGAATTTCCCAACCCTAATACATTACATACAAATGTTATAGCAAAAAAAAAAAAATCCTCAAACAAAACTAATAAAACAAAACAAAAATATTTATGCTATTTGACTTTTAACACACACACACACACACACAGACATCAACATCCAAACAACCACTCAAAAAGACAATAATTTTATTTTACATATGCTATATGGGGTATGAGAAATGACCTAATGATGAATCTAAAATACAAATTTTCTAGAAAATATGTTTTTATGTAATATTATGGACGTATGTATGTATATGTGTATGTTTACAATGAGTATAATTTTTATGCTCTTAACATTATAATTTTTCAGGACCAGAACCGAAATATTTCACACATAAATTTATTTTTGTTTTTACTTTTATGTATGTACATAATATATATTATTTCAGTAGATATTCTAATTGTGTATGTATGTACCCGAACGACAATCTATAATATAATTTCCTTACATAGAGGAATATCAAGAGAAAAGGAAAACAAAAACAGAAAACTGTTTCGTATTTTAAGGACTTTTGGTTTTGAGAAAATATTTTTGAATTGAAATTTCGATTTATACAGTTTTTTTACGTATACATACATAATAATATATGTAGTAATATATATAAATATTTTTATTTTATTTTAAAATAGCAAAGTCACCCGACATTGTCTGTGTCCAACACAAAATGTGTATACAAACTGAAGTAAATTAAATTAAAATTGAAATAAAAAAAGTTCTATTTGTGAACCGAATTTAAAAAAATTGTTTCTGAAAAATATTCTAACAGTTGCAGATAGATAACAGACATTCAAGCATTTGTTGGGTCCAATTCAAAATCTGTAATTGGGTGGGGGGTTTGTGTTTCCATAACATTATTATGCACTACTTGTATGTTACTAATATGTACTACTGCCGGTATTTTGTTGAAATTTATTAAAAGCATTATTGGAGCTCTTACTTTTAGTTTTGCTGGTTGGTGAGGAAGAAAATATCAAAAATTCTGTGAAATGTAAAATGTTTAAAAATTCTATTGACGTTCGAACAGCTTCATTTTCATTTGTGATAGCGTCGTCACAATTGTATTCAGTTTTATCATTTAATTCGTCAGAATTTTTTCTTCCACCAAGATAATTGAAACTTCCTAGCTAATACGAGTGTATAATATTTTCTTACGCTACAAATTTTTGTTCGCATATTTTAATCTTGAACTGAAAAACGGAAGACTTGCTCAAATTTCATCAACTTTTGTTCATCAGAATATAATCGGTAATTTTAGAATAGTCAGAATTTTGAAAAAACCGTGTTTATATATTTCATAAGTATTAATTTTCAATTCGGTATAACACCTTCAGTTTATAAAATATTTCTGATGGATAATAGAAGTTGTAGGGTAGCTACATAAATTTTTCATTATTATTATTATAAAGTGCTGCTCTCTTTTTTAATCGTAAATATAACTATGCAAAATTTAAGAACCTTAAACCTGTAGCTGTTACAGTTAAAAACAAACTGGTCTGGTTTGGGATTCAAATATCAAACTCAATTTATTTTCTACGCTCAGATATTGAAGCTTCTCATGATATTTGGATATTTGAGTTCAAATTACTAGTTTGAAAGTTTCTAAAATTTAAGTAAACGATTAAATTTGAAATTATAATGTAGTAGATTTCAAAGAGAAAGGTGGAGCTTAGTATGTAGCAATTCTATTTTTTTTTTTTTATTTTTTTTTTATATTATAGCCAAAACTTAGGTTTTGAACCTTTTAGCACTTGCGTACCGTTGACCATTTGAAAAAGGAAAGGATAGTTAAAGGAAAGGAAAGAAAAAGGAAGAAGAAAAGTTTTGTGGGAAAGAGCGAACAATGTTGTTAATATTCGTCTTAAACCTCTGAAAGTCATAAATAAAAAATCCTTCTCTCATTGGGAATGCTTCGATTGGGATGCGATTCCACAATCGAAATGTTTTTACTATGAAAGAATTTCCATAGCCGGACTTAAACCATCTCGGAATTTCACATCATCACCATCACACACCATCTGTGAAAGGGTGTGCACTTGATGCAACACCAAGTAGATATCTATAAAATAGAGAAAGTGCTCCAACAATACGACGATGACCAAGTGGTATAAGGGATAAGGTCACGTTTATGTCGCCTATAAGACAAATGGCGTGGTTTTGAACTTTGTCCAAAAAATTTAAAGCAGTTTTTGGTGCACCTGCCCATAAATGTGAGTTATACACGAGCTTGGGTCGTATATATGCTTTATAGATTTTTAAGAGGTCTCGAGATGAAAAATAAGCTTTGCAGCGACTTAAAAAGCCCAAACATTTGGCGGCGCTTTTCGCAATATCGAAAATATGCTCATTCCAGTGCATATTTTGATTCACTCGCTTCCCGAGAATGTTCAAGTCTTTGAGTCGCTGAATAACTTCATTTTGAAGCCGGAGAATTGGTTCGAATGTTGTTAGCTTGTTACTAACAAGACAGCTTTGAGTTTTTGAAGTGTTAAACTCGACTCTGTTTGCTCTACCTCAGTCGACAATTTTGGCTAGGTCGTGATTGAGTGCACCAGCCATCATTGTTCTTTTGGAGTTGACTGCTGAAGCTGTAGCATTATTTGTTTTAAGAAAATCATATGATGCTACTAGAGTGCTGTCATCAGCAAAACTATGGATTGGATTGAAAGTTAATTTGAGAAGGTCATTAATGAAAATGAGAAATAGGGTGGGTGAAAGAACGGAGCCTTGTGGAGCACCAGCATTGATTTGAAGTTGGTCGGAAAAACTACTGTCAACTGAAACTATGATAGATCGATTTAAGAGAAAGCTTTCAATCCATTTAGAAAAGGTTGGACTGAGGCCTACAGCATTGCATTTTGCTATAAGAGAAGAATGCCAGACTCGATCAAAAGCCTTAGATATATCCAGAGCTACACCAGCAGCTCCACATCTTCAATGTATATCGATTTTGACTTAAGGCAGTCGATTTGAGATCGTTATTTATAAAATAATTCAGTGCATACATATTATGTAGATATAATAAACTTTCTTTTTTGTGTTATGAGTACTAAATTTTGAAAAATAATTGAAATTAATTTTGAATATAACTTCATATTATGTTTTACACATTTATATTTAAGTACTCACTGCGAAATGACCACTATTTTCATTCTATCGGCTGCAGCTATCAATAATTGACAAACTTTTTTTTAACTAAAGTATCTTTCGCCTTCATGACCCTTTCTGTCCTTTAACTTCACTTGCGATAATTTTCTTCAGCAAGTCATATTTTTTTGGATGTCAAACCCTAGTACTTCCGCAGTAATTTAGATTTTTATTTTTTTATCCGTCACAAAATCACTTTATTAGTTACTGTATGAATTCCGTAATTGATCTCCAACATTGTCTGACAACTGACATATAGCGAAAGTCCTAAAATAATTTTTTTTCACATAATTAAAGAAAATTTAATATCCTTAAAAAAAAATCATCGAAAGACTATACGGCGATCAATTCTTTAGAAGTTACGAGCTATTTTGTGCCCACACAAGCCTGTTTTTTTTTTGCAGACATTTTTTTTATTTTCATTTATTTTTAATACACGAAATTGTATTTTATTCATAAAAAAAAAAACAAATTTCATTTAGTAGGTAGGTACGCATCATATTATGTACATTTTTTTCTTTATAATTTACTTTACTTTTGTACTTGATTTTGTTTTTGTTTTTTTCTAATGAGCATGCAAAATCGAAACTAAATTTTTTCTATGTGTTACAAGGACGAACCATAAATTTTTAAGCTATGTACATATTTCAATTTGATCATAATCATATCATATATTATCATTTGGCTATGTCTACTGGCTAATACTACGAAAAAATTGCTGCGAGAGTTTCTACTAAAATTTAGCTGTCTCACAAATTGTAGTTCATCCCATCCACATACTTAAAACACCCATAAAATGTTTCAACAGGTCAGCAAATTGTTTATGTTATACAAGAAGTTAGTCTCATATTAAAAATTTAAGAAAAAATATTAAATCCGCAGATCGGTTGGGCCAAAACAACTGGACTGGCAACAAAGCAAATTCAAAAAAAAAATCATTAGACATTTTGCCATTATTATTAAATTTATGATGTAAAATTATTTAATTGGTTGGCAACTAAATGATTTCAAATAAGCGCAGAAATGTAAGATTAAATAAATCAGTGAACAAATCAGGTTTTTTTAAATTCACAAAATTATCAAAATGTTTGTATTAAATTTAAATGTGTAACAATGATTTACGAAAATAAATATTAATTTTTGCTAAACTTCAAAATAAGTTTTGTAAATTGCCAAAATAGAAAAAATTTTTGGTTTTTGTATTTCTTAACATATATTTATGTTGTTTTTGACGTTCTAAACGCACAAGGCTCAAACCGATTATGAGTCGATCATGAACCGATGATGTACCGATGATGAACCGATGAAAAAATTGAAATGATAACATTTACACACACATATGAAGATGTACTTGGAATTGATGGCATAATCTAAATGCTGAAAGATGGCTTATACAACAGATTTTGTTAACTACAATAATTGCAATTCCTTGTTCCATGTGTGTGTTATCATCCAATTACCGCGCGATCTATTATTACGTTTTTATTTCCTATGATAATACTTTTATTTCTTTTATGAAAGAGAGTTGGTTTAAATATGTTAAAAATATAATTTTGTGATAAAAGTTATTTAAATAATTAAACCGTCGGCGAACATGAGTCGTTCGACTATATATTTAATTCATTTAAGATGTGGGTAATTAAATTTTCGTACTGAACATTGATTACATTCTTGTCAACAAACACTTTAGCTCATATAATAGAAAAGTTTGTTCATATCCAGAAGCTGATGTTCCGCTTGACCACAATCTTCTTTTAGCAAAAGTAAATATGAAATTATCCAGAGCTAGAAGAAGTAACCAACAACCAAAATTGGATATTGAAAAACTTAAAATCGGTGTAGTTAAAAATCAATTGTCTGGCCCAATCAATGATCAGTTATGACTTATCATAGAAAAAAATTATAACATTTGAAATGTCGTGAAATGAACGTTAAATGCTATGTTTGCTCTATACTCCTATATGTTGTTGAAAGATGGACCTTAAAAGTATGAGACCTCAACAAACTTGAGGCCTTCAAAATGTGGACCTGCCGAAAAATGCACAAAATATCGTGGACAGATTATATATTACAAACGAAGAGGTTATACGTAGAACAAACACAAAAATAGAACTACTTCTAAGGCTGAAGAAACAAAGAAAATCCTACTGCGGGCATATTATGCGAGGAAATAAATACGAGCTACTTCAGTTAATAGTTCAAGGAAAAATTGAAGGAAAAAGAGGTATAAAAAAACAATTAACATCGTTGCGCAACATTAAGAAGTGGGCAGGCATCAGAAACATTGGCGATTTAATCCATTCAGCAACGGATCGACACATCTGTCAGAACATAGTTGCCAATATCATATAACCGATGACATACAATAATAATTATGGATAGGCAATAAAAGAAGAAGAAGAAGAAGCAAAATTCGAACATGCAGTTTTTGTAATAACAAAATAGAAGTCAATATATCACAATCGCAATAAATCGCAAATGGATAGGCAATAATAGAATAAAAGAAGAAAGAGAAGACTGAGCATTAACAAAGTTGTATTTTCTTTTGACGAGTTGATTACGACTGATTTTTGAAATTGTAACATCAGAAAATTTGTTGAAAACAATCACGGAGATTGAAATCTGTTCTAAAACCTCTTCTAAAGTTCATTCTAGTCTGTATGAAAAAAAATATAAAGCTCTGTCACAGTTTAGAGTAATAGACCAAATATCCATATGTATACCTATAAATATTTATATATTTGGCGAGCTATGACATCGCAAACAATTGCATAGAAATTTAGATACGGATTCGTTTTTTCATAGGTAGAATCTGCTCGACTTACCAATATTGAACAGATGAATGGATTGTTTCCTGCCCTGTTATAAAGCATGTCACAACATAAAATTAATTTAAGAACGAACTGTATAAGGCTATATATTGGTCGACACTATACACTTAATCTCAACAATTTGGAATACAATTTTTCTTACGCGTTTGTTATTCTTAAAGCATCTACCTAGGATACTAAATTCAAAATGAATTCATAGAAAATATCATCCTGGTAAACCAACAAAAAAATTTTTTTTTATTTTCATTTATTATTTAAAAATTTTTTTTTTAATAATACCAAAAACAAAAACAAAAATGGAGGAAGCTTTTATTATAATAATATAAGCATATATGTACATATATATAAGAGTTAAAGAAATCAACTTTATTATTTTAGTTTAATCCGAGTTCAAATCGGATCTGAAAAAGAATACAATTTTTAATTTTTTATTTTTTTTTTTTTTTTTTTCGGTTTTAGGAAATGTTTTTAATGTGCTTTTGGTTCATTATTTTTATAATGAAAATTTTTACAATTGTTTTGGAAAACAATAGGAGACATATTCATTCATATTATCCTGAATAATATTTTGGTTTTGCAAAAATAGTTATTTTTATTTCCTTATTTTTACATTGAAAAATTTATTTTCAAAAATTATGGTTTTTAGTTGTTCAGTTGCTGTTGTTGTTGGTAAATATATAAAATGAAAAACTTTAATTTTGTGGAAGTAAAATTTATTTATTTAGATTTTGAGAAAAAAAAATGTTAAGTCGATAACTAAATTTTAAAAATCAGAATTAGAAAATTCGTTTACAAAGTTATTCTTTTATTTAAAATTATTTCAACAGTCATAATATATTCATATATATATATATATATTATATAATATGTATATAGTATAAATATTATTATGAACTTTTTATTATAAATATTGAATACCGTCCAAATGAAGACAAAAGTAAACTAAAATAAAATGGTAACTTAATTTTATAATTGTTGACTATTTCAAGCTTGAAAAATATAAGATACGAGGGTATTTCAAAAAGTTATGAAAATAATATTTTATCCAGTAGGGATTTAAATTTTAAAAAAATTGTATGTAGATTAGGTCTTATATTAGGATAAAATAATTAATAAAAGGTTTTTACTTGGCATTTTGTCCTTTGCAAATTAAATTTATTCCAAATCTTTAGGTCAAGTTAGTCTAAATAATTACAAAACAAAGGTGTAAATATTTTAGTAATATAAGCTCTTGAAATATAGAATTAAATATGAAAATAATATATTGCACAAATACATTAAGGCAATAAAATAAAAAAATAATAAATTTAAATTTTATTCTACTGAAATATCTTATTTCTCCTTCTACCGTATACACATTTACAATTTTCATGACAGTTTTTATTATAAATAACCAAATAAAATAATGTCACCCGTAGTACGCCAAAATTGTAATATGATAGGAAAAACTAATTGAATTATGTTTAGGAAAATAATATTCAATTGATTCGCTTTGATTCCGTTTTTTCATTTTTATTCATTAAATTTGATTCGACTCGTCCGTTTTGTCGGTTTCATGTTGATTTGCTTAATACTCCAAAATATTTGTTTTTATCTGAAGGCACCAAAAGTAGACGAGATTCGCGTATCTTCATCTTTTTTTTTTTTTTGTTTATCTTAGACCAAAAAAATGGGATAAGCTTTGCAGAATTTAAGCCATATTAAGATGAAGAAAAACGAAAGCTAGTAAAGAGTAATAAAATTAGAAATGAATTAAAATAGAATAGAATGATAAGTACATTAGTAAAATTAAAACGAAAATACTCGAATATTTTCGACAATTATATAAAAATTTGACTCTAATGCTAGAAAACAAGTTTTTGTAAAAACCAAGTTTCTTCGTATGGCTTCCACTTGACATTTCCATCGTACTCGATTTCTAGATGCTATTTTCGCTTGTTCCCACTTTATGTTTGTTTGTTCAAGCTCTTGTTTTATGGTCCTACGCCAGGTGTTCTTTGGGCGACCGGATCTTCCTTGACCCTTGTGGGTTCCATTCTAAGCTATTCCGCGCGATGTTGTTTGTTTCGTTATGGGTTCTTCGCCGGTTAGTATCCAGAGTTCCTTGATTCTTATTGTGTTTGGCCAGAATATTCGGCATATTATCCTTAGACATTTACTAATGAAGACTTGTAATTTTTGATGTTAACCAAGTTTCACTGTCGTATGTCAGGCTTGATTTTACACAAGATCACACTATTTTAAGATTAGTTGCTCTGGATATTTGGCTGTTCTTCCATATCGATTGCAATTATTTTCTACATCTTCTTGAGCACCACCACTAGTTGCTATTATACTTCCTATTATGTAGGAGAAGTTGTTCACAAATTCTATTTGTTCTTCTTTCAACCTTAGATGTTCCGTGGTGGTGTTGTTTATTCTCATAGCTTTGGTTTTTTCCAGTTTGATTTCTAGTTCAACATGTTTGGCAAGTTGTTCCAGGTGTTCTAATTTGGTCTGCATGTCGCTGAATTTGTGCGAGAGACAACAGATATCATCTACATAGTCGATGTCTTCAAGTTATTTAGTGAGACTCCAAGTTATTCCTCTTTTTATTGAGCAGGTTTTTTCTAGTACATTATGTAGGACGATTGTGAAGAGGAGTGGGGAAAGAAGACATCCTTGTTTAACTCCTGATAAGGTGGTGAGGGAAGCGCTTGTTTGTCCCTTGTGAATTACAGTTCGGCTTCTTCGTATAGTGGTTGGAGTAGGCGGACTATTTTTCCTGGTGTTCCTTTGTCCCTTAGTGCTCTCAAATATGGCAACGCGCTTGATTGTGTCGAAAGCCTTCTTGAAGTCAATGAATAGCATGTATAATGGTGTTATATACTCAATTGATTGTTCTACTGTTATTCGAAATGTGTTTGCTTAATCGACGCAACTTCGGTGAGGACGAAAACCAGCTTGTTCTTCACTAATTGTTTTCTCCAGTTTTTCTTGCAAGCGGCCTTGAATTATTGCTGCTATGATCTTATATGCTATGTTGAGCAATGTAATGCCTCTCCAATTATGGCAGTAAGTCAAGTTGCCTTTCTTTGGTAGTTTGACAATTGGGTCCCTTTTCCATAAAGGTGGAATTCTTTCTTCACTCCAGAACAATGATATATGAGGTTGTAGTAGTTGTTCTATAGTCTGTATATCTACTTGCAGTAATTCGGCTGGTATGCCATCATCGCCTGCCGCCTTGTTTCGTTTTAAACATCTTATGGCATCTTTTATTTCATTGAAGCTGGGGAGATCTTCAGGAATTCTTAAATTTGTCGATATGTTGCTAGTGTTATTGTTGGATTGTTTTTCTCCGTTAGTCTGCTGTTGGATGTTGCTGACTGTTGCGAAGTACTGTTTCCACCTTTCTATTTGGTCTTCATTATTTGTCACTATGTTACTATTTGTATCTCTGACTGGATGGTGAATTATGTTACTTTTTCGATTAGTTAGTAAATTTATCAATCTATGCAAGTCACGCATATTGTTCTGACTGACGTGAAATTCAGCTTGGGATACGATCAATTCAAGGTGTCTTCTTTTGTCTTTTGTTGCAACTTTTTTAATTTGCTTTGCTAATATTCTGTAGTGTTGAGTTGAGTTATTAAAGAGAAAATAAATCAGTAAATACTATAAAATGTAAAGTTATCATTATTGCCACTTACAATCTCAGATATGGCCGAACTAAATCAAAATACCTTCTAACCATATATTACGATAATAATAGCCAACATTAAGAAGCCAAACGTAAACGGACTAACATGTAAATGCACAATGGGAGCTATAAATACTAGTACCAACCCTCATTTTTTTTATTTTGTGATAATTGCATTCTTGATAGGAAAGGCCAGCGTCTGATACATATTTGACTACTACCTAGTACACTAATTTATTCCTAATTCTAATAAAAACTTTTCGAACAACATAAGTAGTTTCCTAATTTCCTAGAATGTGTATTCCATATTCAATGGTGATGAGCAAATTGAAATAATTTTATAATATCTTATTTGCTTGGTTAATAATTCTAGTATTGTGGTAATGGTTTTTGTTTGTTTCTTGTTTTTCAAACTTATAGTAAATAACCGAAGTTTTTAAAAAATATTTTTTGAAAGTTTGTTCTATTATTTTATGTAATAATTTCCATTTTTACACAAAAAAAAAAACACAATGCCACAATGGGAGAAAATTTTTAGTAATTCATTAAGGATATAATATGCATATTATGTTATATTTCTTTCTATTAAATACAATTAAATACTTAAATTATGATATGTAGTCATATTTCGTGTAGATATATTATTATGTATGTGATTAATTCCTTTTCACTTTAGTTCAGTTGGTCGCTTTTACCGGAATATCAATGCTCAGGAATACAGAATGCACCAGTATTTAAATAATAAAAAACAAATGTGTACGAAAGGACATTTTACTCTTAGTTTTACTTACTTGCACATCACCAAAACATTTATTATGTTTAGACTATACTGTTTCTTACATTTGAAAGCAATAAGTGACAGTATCAGAAGTCTATAATTCAGATAAAATTATAATTGAATTCAAATTCGCATTTATAATGCTTTATTATTCAAAATAAAGTTTACATTTTTGCATTTAATTTCAAGTTGATGCGTTGATAAGACAGTTAAATATGTTCTATAATATATTCTTGTACTATACCAATATTAAATATATAAACAAAATATTTTAAATAATCAAAATATCGTATTACCCATTCATATTTAATTAAATATATTTAAACACTTGACTAATCGTATTTTACATTTTATATTTTTGTTGTAAGATTAGTTAAGTGCCTTTGTTTTTCTGAAGCATGGATAAAATGACTTAAGTATGCAGGTAATTCAAATGTATCAAATTAAATATTTAATTTGAAAATGAAAATTATTATCAATAATAAAGAATGTAATTGATTGGTAATAATTTTGCATTGTATATGTATTTGTAAAGTACAAAATAAATATATTGCAGGCCATAACAAAGCCATGGTGGGCCATTAGTGCCATTTGGCTCAGGCCCCAAGTTGTGAAAGGGTCTCAATTGATTTTCTAATTTGGTCACAGTAGGTGCGGAAAACTTAAGTTGAGATGTTATTTTGAGTTCACCAATAAATTTATTTTAATCAATGATTTATATGTGAATATATCAGAAGATTATGGAACGATATAAAAATTATAGTAAAAAGTTCAGGTTAGTGTTATATAAATTTTTTTAACGTAGTAGGCCAATTACATAAAAATGAATATTTAATTTTCAATTAGTAAAAATTCAACTAGCTATTTCCTATTCAGTATAGGCGTGTTCGTAGTGGTCGGGACTGCGCAACAAAAAAGATTTTTTTTTCGTAGTTGCATATCATCAAAAATTCTGCGCAGTTAAAAAGCAGGCGCTTGTGTTCATAGTAATCGGTGTCGCGTCAGCGTCGGGCAGATTGTGCAGATATTTTAGTGCGCCTGCTGATTTTTAAAGTGCATTTTATTTAACATTTAATATTTAGGTAAAAAATAAAAATTAATTATTAAAATGAAATAAATGTGTTTATAATAATAATATATTTAAATATAATAAAATCAATATATTGAAAAAATATATAATAATTTTAATATATTTTAATATATAAGTAATATATATTAAAATATATTAAATATTTCAAAAAAAATATATTTAAAAAAATATTTATAAAATATATTTAAAAAATATTAAATATATATAAAAAAATATAATAATATAATTATAAATAATATAATATGACTATATAAACGAATTGTGCATGTGCTGCTTCTATGAACAAGAATGACTGCTAAACAATTTCCTGCGCGCCTGCGCAAGTTTTTTTGTTCATAGTGACAGAGAAAAAAATCTGCAAGACGCCGACGCATATTTTACTGCAACTACGAACACGCCTTATATAACTGTATAACCAGAGCTTAACAAGTGATTGCTGTGAATAAAATTTAATATCCAAATCTCGCTGTTTTTATTTATTTATTTAGTTGTAAAAGATTAATATAATGAAAAGAACATATCCGAGTAGCGCAAACAAGTGACGACAGACAAAAGAACAAGAAGGCAAAATCTGTCTGGCACGACTAACATAATTCTTTAATAAAAATAACTCCACTGAACAGATTATCAATAAAGCAGTCAATCCTGAAAATGAAACTACTCATGCTATTTCACAAATGGCAAATATTATTATTGATGTTGATGCTCAAATTTCGGTAGTTGAAAATATGACATCAGAACAAATAGAAGATTCTTTGCAACCATTACAGATAATTGTTGATGATGCAAATATAGGAAAAAATTACCTGTCTTCTAATACACCCAATATTCAAGGAATGGAAGGAAGCAAGAACTTCAATACCTGTTTTCAACGATGACGTCGCCTTATTGACAAGAAAACTATAATGCAAATGGAATATTTTTTGAAAATTGAACATTTTAAGATACCTGAAAAGATCCCAAGTGATGTTGATAAACAATAAATTCGCGAATCGTCTGACGAAGAAGGTTTTAGCGAATGGAGAAATTTTCAACAGAGATTGGTTATGTTGGAGCAATTAAAAAAAGGCATTGTTTTGTTTTCCTTGCTTTCTTCAGGATACGAAATTTGATGCATCAGTTCTCGGTAGCCAATCAAGATGGGATATTTTAAGAGGATGGAGGAAATTGAAAGATCGCGTAGCCACTCATGAAAATTCAATTATTCATAAAAAAAAATATGCTCATTGGAAATCAGTCTTTGAGTCCTTATGAAATCAGGTAATAAAATCGAGAGCAAAAAATATCCGCTTAAAATCACTTCGGTGGAACGCAGTTGCAGAGAAATATGATTTTTCAATTATTATAAAAGATTTTGCTAACACTAAAGCTCGAACAACTTCTTTGTAATTATTAATTTCATTTTGTTTGAATAAATTAAAAAATAATAAAATAACTATGTAAATTTGCCTTTTTACAGAAACAAGAGGCCTCTCAGCTCTGCAAGGCCCTGATTGCAGGATAAATTGTTAAGAAAAACAAATTAATTATTATTCCAAGCACTAAACTATAATTTTATTTCTTCCAAAACAAACCTCGG
The DNA here is from genome assembly GCA_963942445.1 of Argyra leucocephala. Taxonomy (NCBI): domain Eukaryota; kingdom Metazoa; phylum Arthropoda; class Insecta; order Diptera; family Dolichopodidae; genus Argyra; species Argyra leucocephala. The sequence goes on from OZ012679.1 coordinate 145,286,665, forward strand.
GTTCAAAATGTTACACTGTTTATTAATAAAATTTCATTCAGAACGTGTGTAGAAAATTCAATATCACCGTAACTATGTTTTAATAAGTACAATCATAATGCTTTATGAATTGCACATAACAGAGCAGAAAATTATATTGCTCACTGCAGGCTATAGGAAGAGTATAGCATACTAAATCACTCCTGCCGAATATTTGCAAATCAGCTATAAAAACAAGATTTTTTCCAAAACAACAGAAACCGTATCTATATCCAACTTGTTTTGTCCTTTTTTTTTATAAATAACCGCGCGCTACGATAGGACTTTTGATACTTACGTACCGTTTGGCTGTGATAGAGAAGGAAGAGGAAGAAAGAAAGTGTGGTACAAATTAACAGGTAGTGTAAGCAAAAAACGGTTAATGTTTTACTTGAATCTCAGGAGATTATAAAAAGCTGTTCTGTTATTATTTGATTGTGGAAACACGTCGGGAGGGATGTGATTCCACATTCGCGACGTTCAGACTATAAATCAGTTCCCATAACCATTGCCATCTTGGGATTTCCACTGTGTAGGGGTGGGCATTTCCCGCTCCTTTTGTTTCGCGTTGGAACTGTTTTAGGGGAGGAAGTAGTGATTTGATTTATCGACCACGATTTATCTATAAAACAGAGAAAGTAGTGCTCCTACTGTACAACGATGTCCAAGAGAAGTTAAGGATGAAATTACATTTGGGTCGCCTATGAGACGAACGGCGCGATTTTGAACGCGCCAGCCCAGCCCAAATGTGATAATTGTATTCTATCTTGGGTCGTATAAATGCTTTATAGATATTAAGCAGTTCCAAAGATGAAAAGAGAGCTTTACAACGACTTAAATAACCTAAACACTTGGCAGCTCCTTGCGCAATATCAAAAATATGTTCATTCCAAGTAATTTTTTACTTCACGTACATACCTAAGATGTTTAGACTATCCGAGTTTGCAAAGTAACACCTTGGGCTCGAATCTTAGAAGTTTGCGTGAGATTAGACAGCTTTAAGTTTTTGTTGAGTTGAACTCAACTCTGTTTTTGTTTGCCCCAGTCAGCAGTTTTGGTCAAATCATGGTTAAAATCATATTCACCATGATTTGCCTTCTATTGCTAACTTCGACGTTTGAAGCATTAATTCTGCGGAGGAAATCAAAGGATGCTACCAGAGTGCTGTCATCTGCAAAACTGTGAATTGGATTTGAAGGTTGTTTGAAGTAGATCATTGATGAAAATGACAAAGATTTAACTTTTGATTTTGATATGATGAACAGATCTGATAAGCCCTCATCATACTTTTATTCTAATTTTATATCAATTGGAAACCGGACAAAAAGTTAGTGTTGCGAAAACTTATCAGTTGATTAAAAGACATAACAAAAGTTTTGTGACAGCAAACCATAACACTATAGGTTGGTGACCAATTATAGATGACGAATATAGAGTATTTGCTATAATGATTTCGATGGTAGGTATTTGGTATACCTTCTCGAAGAACCTATAACTTTTAATAAAGTAATGAAATACATTTTAATTGTCGTTTTATATAATTTTATTTAACTAAAAATTTTAATAATATTTACGTTTTATTTTTACCACCCGATTGCTTGCACGCATATTATTCGACTTCTTTCTTTTACGAGTAGAAATGAACTGTGATGTCAAGTTTGACAGTATTGCCGACTTCGGTAATTAATTCGTTCGCTACGGCGCCGAAATTGTTGCGCTGTCACAACACCGCTTTTTCGACTCAATTAAATTTTAAAGTTTAAATAAGAGTTTAAATAAAACAGTTTTTGGTTTTTTAAAATAGCTTTATTTTGTAAAAACCTTTACGTTATTGTAAAATGTTAATTAATATTAATAAATAAAATTTCTAACCGTTTAAGTTTAAAACTGACTCAATACATTTGGAAATTTGAAAATGATATTCCAAATTACCTAAAAAATAGATACTTATTAATTTATAAATTTGGCTAATTGTAGTATTTAAAATATTTTAAGTTATTGAAGTGATTATGATAAAAGCATTTTAAGTCATATTGACACAAGCGATTGTATCGGGTATGCCAGAGCATGCGTATCAGCTTTTTAAGAGTGGAAGGAGCCGTTATTTTAAAAATGCAAATCATGTACCATACATTTCTTATTTTTTGATGTAAAATACGAATTTGCATAAAAAAGTACCCCTCCCCATTTTAAAATCCGATTTCTGCCAATTTCGGCGATTTTTAGTCTTAAAAAGCCCTTTTCCGGTTCTTTCCGGAAGTTGAAAATATCACCAATCGAAAGAGCATCCTCGATTTAATTAATAAAAACTATAATTTTGAAATAACGGCTCCTTCCTCTCTTAAAGAGCTGATACACATGCTTTCCCGGTAAATGTGATTTATAATTGTCAGAATGACGCCAAATTTTGATAAGCAATACTTTTTTTTTTTTTTTATTTATCTGTGTTCACTTACAATTTTATTAATTCAAAAACAGTTACAAATTAATTCAATGTAATTGAATAACAATTTTAAAGTTGTAATTTTGACACACATTGTACATAAGAATTTTAAGACCGTACCCGAAGCTGTCTGGTCTTATAATTTATTAATAATATAAAAATTCAATTGATTGACAAAAGCTTTTTTTTCTTTTAATATAAAGTAAATACAATCAGTTAGAATCAGGTACTTTCGAAAATTCTGAATATGGTGTTATTTCATCTTTAGGTTTTCGTTGACATAAACGATTATGATTTGTTGGATCACAGACAACACTTATGAAAATAATGAATTTACTTGTAATGACAATGCCTTTGATAATTCAACCCAAAATTAACGTTCTTTGCTACTTACACATACTGTCAAATGTAATAATTTATTCCTAACTTTCAATTTAATTTATTTCAAAATATTAAATAATCAATTATAAAAATTTTAAAATAAAATTTAATCATAGATGTGGTAGCGAAACCGAACAACCGCAATTTATGAATTTTTGGTAATTTTGGTTACAAGATTTATTTAAAATTATTTTATTTTTTAATTGTTTTTTTTTTTTCTATTAAAAATAATGTCGACAGTTAACAGTTAATAAGTTTGTGTTATTATAGCCATTTGTGGGATTTAAATAATATGTAACCTCAGCCATTATGAATATTATATTATTAAAATAAACAATAAGTATAAATTTTTTCAAATGTAAAAGTAAATATTTAAAATGAATTATAACAAAATAGAAAAAAACAATGCAATTAGATTGCTTGTTGTCATAAGAATGCACAATTAAATATTAAAAATTTTTAAATTGAGTCAACAAATGGAAAAACAAAATAATGCACTCTCTGTTTAGTAATAAATATAAAAATTCAAGATATATTAAAAGAAACATAGTTGTGGACACTGTGTGTCACACTGCACTGTATGTGAAACTATGTTAGTTAGTTGATGGTAAGAAAATTATCAAAATCAGTACCCAAACGAACGCAGCTCAAAATTAAGTTCTAAAGGTAGTATTTGCTTGAATCCATATTGGACTAGAGCAACAGGTGGATATGAATATGACAAATTTTGGCTGAATTTATTAATAGATTTTATGAGGTTGCAGTACCGTTCCCCTCATACTAATCAAAATTTTGTAAATACATTTATAAAGTAATAAACGTCAAATACGAAGTAAAGTGTACACATTAACAATGAGCTGAATAAATATATAGAAAAAACTGTTTAAATACTATGTTATAAATCTTAGAGGGAAAAAAATTTTTGAAGCGAAAGGATGCTGCTGAAAACAGCAATAAAAGAATTGACAATTTTTTTGTATTTTAATTTAATTTTTTTTTTTTGGAAATTTAAGAAAAATTTAGATAAAAATCTTTAACATTGTTTTGTTTTTGTATTTTTTTTTGGAATATTACGTACAGTTAAAATTGTATAGAAATCCTATTTCGCATACATTATACAGTATCGTATTTGAATTTAAAGCTAACAGCTTTAAATTCAAATGGGATATACTATATAATGTATCAGATCCGATCTTAGTTCTTTGAACTAGTGCTATAAGGCTTAACTATTCTTTTTTTATTTCATAGAAATTTCCTTTGAAATTTAGAACTATACCGAAATATTGCATAACAAAAATAATGTATACTAATTAGCAGAGATAAGTTTTTAGAGGACAATATTAGAAGTGATAAATTATAACCATCTTTTACTTATAGAAGTCAAATTTTGTTTGTTTGTTCGATATGCACGTCTATATAGCTTTTTAGATAGAATTCTGAAATTTAACACAGTCATTAATGATTAAAAAAGAGAATCACTAGAACCTATCATTTGATGATACTTGTAAAGCCTGCCATAAAACTCAACTTCCAGCATTCATCAGGAATATTTCTAATACTTGTTTTACAAACCTGAAAACATGTAATTAGGTAATGATGGTTCAAAAATAAACAAACATTTTTCACCATTTTTCCGAATTCAAAGTAGTTTTGCTACCATACAAATCCTATCATCCCCGTTAAGATTATTTCAAAAATCAGAAATGTTACAGAACTTACAATGGTAACTAACACACTCTCTGAAAAATAAATAAATACGTCTTTTACCGTTTCCCAAAATTCTGAGTGGCTGTTGAGAAAAATTGTAGTGATTTTCACCATTTTTCCAAATGTGGGGAACTACCATACAAATCCTATCATCCGCTAAGATTATTTCAAAAACTAAAAATGTTACAGACCTTGCAATGGTAACTATAACAGACTCTCTGAAAAATAAAGAAATACGTCTTTTACCTTTTCCTAAATCCAAAGACGAAGATCGTAGTGATTTTTGGTGAAAATAATTCTAATATGTTTTAGCTGGGATATAGTAACACTAGTAAAATGGTGAAATTTAAATAGCGATGATACAGTCACCAAAAGAAAAATATAACTTGTTAGCTACCCAATTCAATTTTTGAATAAGTTGGATATGACAAGGTCTACTGGGAACAAGGTAAACTCGGTAAACTGGGAACCGAAGCAATTGCAATGTCAGACTATATGACAAAGGCAATTGATTGTCGCAGGAGCTTCACTGTACTAATACCCAAAAGAGAAGAAGTCGAAGGTTTAATAAGAGCCTTACCTCCAGGAGCTTCAGTATGGTATACTGATGGCTCAAAAATCGGGGAGAAAACCGGTGCCGGGGTATTTGGACCAAGGTTCAGATTTAGCGCGGCACTTGGCATATATCCCACTGTCTTTCAAGCTGAAACCTATGCCATCGACGTATCGGCATTACAGTGCAGTAAAAGGGGGCACAGAGGTGCCAACATATACATAATCTCAGATAGCCAAGCTGCTTTAAAAGCTCTGGCTTCCCCAATTTTTAAATCAAAGCTTATCTATAGCTGTTACAAAAGCTTAATAAAGCTAGCCGAACGAAACAGAGTTACTCTTATGTGTACTCCTGGGCATGAAGGAATACAGGGCAATGAAGAGGCAGATGTCCTGTCCAAAAACAGTTGCGAAGAGTCAGTTCTTGGGACCAGAGCCAAGTATTGCTCGTTCAAACGCCTACCTACAAGGAATTGTTTCCAAGTGGGAGTCCAGAAGAAACCCAGAACATATGGGATAGCTGCCAAGGACTTACGCAGTCCAAATTCTTTTTCAAGCTAAATATTCATGGATTGAACCATATAATCAGGGAGACTAGACTCAATGTCAGAATGCTGACATGGTTCATCACAGGTCATGGCCACTTAATAAACATCTCTTCAAGATTGGCAGATCGAGCACATATAGATGCAGATTCTGTTTAGAGGAGGAGGAGTCCTCCTCCCGTATTCTATTTGATGGCGACGCTGTAGCTCGTAAAAGATATAAACACTTCCAGGGATACAAATCGCCTGATTCTGACCTTGACATCAAGGCAATAATAGCTTTCATCAAGGACATAGACCTGCAATTCTGAAATGGACGGGGAAGTACAATAGATCTTAAGAGGTCGCGGCTACTTAGAACTCCCCAATTTAAAAAAAAAAATAAAAAAAAAATATGACAAGGTTTTTGACATTTCTTCCTTACCTGCTATGTGTTATTGTATCCTTGTGTTGTTGAAGCACAAATTCAAACCTACTGCAGATTTTTATTTGGAACCATGTGTTCAAAAATCTGTTATAAAAAATCTAGAATATTTTTCAAAAAAATTTTTTTTTAAATTCAATTTTTAAATAAAGCTTCATTGCAATAAATTTTATATGTTCTGTGTTGGACCAGGCCACCTTCTGTTGACTTTGCTATTAAACTTTAAATGTGTTTTGTATTCTTATTTTTAACTTCAAAATTTTGTTTCTAATCTGTATAAAGAAATTTACAATCTGTATAATGAATAAGAAAATATTTTTTTGCTTAAGAGAATTAAAGCGGGTTAAAACAATGTGTGTGCAGATTTTGTGAACAAACATATGTTAATCCATCCAATTGCAAAAAACATTAATAACATTCTGATCCTATACAATATCAACAAACTGCTGAAGGCGAAAATGAACCAAGCAGAAAGTATATTAAAAAATTTACCTAACATTAAATAATTGAAGGTTATGCTAAAAGATATGAAAGTAGCGATGGAAAAAAAATCTAATGTGTAAATTGAACTTATATTTCATAAGTACAAACATTTTCTTTTTTGATTAAAAATTTTGATTTTTGGGCTTTATAGAAATTATACCGGAGCAGTGTACATTCAATTGTGTAATCACATAGGTACTAAAATAATTTAATTAAACCATCTCCTGGTAAGCCTAATCTGTTGGCATGTTCATCAACGGTTGGCTTTGATTATTTGAATGTTGCTCTTATTTTACTCTCGTAAATTGTATATTTTACTGTTTCTTTGCAGACCGAGTGAATGTAGGTTGTTTATTAGATTATTTAGAAGTTATTTTATCCAAATATTATTTATCGTCTGTTGCTCTTTGCTGATTCATAAGACACCAGTAAACGTCCCCTATCATAGTCCGGAAGTACTTTGCGTGCTCAAAATATGGTTAATGAAAAATAAAATAAATCTGACCTAGAAGAAAATTATGATAACACGGTTATTTTTTTTAATAAATAGGCTTTTTGTAATAAATTTTGTTAATAAATATTTTAAGTACCTAATAACTCTCGATCAGAAAACCTAATGACAATAATTAAAATTAAATAAACTGAAAACTGAAAATAACTGAATCCCACACCAGTCTTCTGATGATGGTGTAATAACCGAAATCGATTAAGATATTTAATAAAATTGTGAAACATACTTACAGTTTTAATATGTATTTAATTTTAATAATGTTTAACCTACAGCCTACAGCATATTCTATAAATTATAAAATAATTAAAAATCGTTTAGAACAGAATTTCAATAATATTTTTGCAACCATGTTCCTATTTTTATTTTTCTTATATTACTGTGATTTTATAGTGAAACAATTATACCAACTCGTCGACAATGTAAAAATTAGTAGCTAAAAAACTTCATAGCTGAATAGACCCCTCCCAGCCTGTTTTGTGCCGCATAAATTACATTATGTAGATTACGTTATTTTCTACACGTCAACAATACTTTGTAGACAATAAAATTATTTGCTTGCGTACACAATGTTTACAATTAAATAATAATGAATTACAATTAAGTTGAATGAAAATACTGATTTTTTTACGAAAAAAAAGCAAAATTATATTATTATATAATTTATAGTTTCCTGCATATATCTGTCGATTCGACGGGACGCTCAAATACATATACAAATTGCTTTGATCTGTTTTTTTAACATAAAATAAATAAATTTCGCTACCCAAAGTGCATTAAATATTAAAAATAAATAAAAGTAAACAAAGAAGAGCAAATAAATATTGTGGGACCAGTAGGACCCACAATCTCATAAATTTAAAATGAAAACTCTAATGATGGAAAGAAAAAGCTAGAATTTATTTTGTTTCCGTCATTAATGGCGGGTTACAAAGCTAGTTTTATATATTTATTATAAAATTTATAACATAAATTTAATCCGAGTCATGCAGATTCTCTGTATCTCGAAACACTCCCACGATTGACATGTATTAATCAATTCACATAATTGGTGAAAAAAGCTTTATATTTTCTTTAATATGTTCTACGAATTTATCATCAAATTTTTTATATATTGATTCCATGATCACATGGTTTAATCCCAATTCTACCTTAACCAACCAAAAAAATTTCAAAATCAACTTGCTTAAATTCTTTTAAAATAGAAGTCACTTGATTCATTAGTTTTTTATTTGAAACATGTTTTACAAATAGATTTCAGGCCGGGTAAACTGTTACAGTTACTATACCACTACCATGAAGTGCTGAGACAATTTTGCTATCTGTTTATGCCACTGTCGAATACAATAGGATAAATTTACAGTAGGAATTCAGATCCTTTGCATTATCAACAGACTCCAGAACAATTTCAAACAATTTCTCAGCTGTTTCAGAATCTCTTAATTAAGTATGTAAAACAAAAGTTTGATCTCTGATAGCAGTGTGTATGCAACATTGAAAAAATCGTTTTATCATTGATGGAATAATTTTTCCACTCATCAATAAATAAAATTGATTCTAGGCTCATAATAACCTTAGCTGACATAATACATTTTTATATGCTTCATCAAGCCAAGTTGAACACAGAGAGTTTTTCTGCTTTAGGAACCTTTTGTAATTAGGCTAGCCGATTTTTTTAATAAAGTACTTGAAATGAAGCAAATCAATAATGAAAAAATAATTATGGTTTACATCATAGTTGGAATTGTTTTATTCCTATACAGTATAGTTTACATTGTCTACACTAAATTGCTTGTTTACACTAAAATTTGCTTTAAGTGTAGACAATTAAAAGTTATGCCTAAAGGAATAACACTGCCTCTCCCATACACAAATTTGCTTATTACAATATTCCGAATCACTCCATGTATTTCAAAACATACTACATATTGATGTTTGTGAATAAAAATTAAATACGGGGTAATACGGGGTGCTGAACTTATCAATTTTAATTTCATATTTTGTTTTAGATTACTATCTATAGACTTTCAAATTAGGCTGAATGAAAAAAAAAAAAAATAAAGTAAAATTAAAAGAAGTTTTTAAAGTTTAGTAAAACAACATGTTATTAAAAATAAAGAACATTTTACAGAAGATATCGTTTTGGTTGGCATTGGTTGACGTTGAGGTAATAAGTTTGGCGTTGTTAATATTATTTATTATTACATATTAAAAAAATAAATATTATTTTTTTTTTTTTTATTTATTCGTTTATTTAGATTCTCTATAATACTTACAATTTTGTTCTAATAGTCTATAATATAATTTTTCATAGTTTAGTTTAATGCCTTAAGCTTTTCAACTTCTGAATTATAACATTTCTTTGATTATTTTTGTTTTTTTACATGCAATATATTGCATTTATCTTGAGGAACGAAGAATTAAAATCTCATTGATGATTAATTTTTTTTTTTTTTTTAAATAAATATTATTATACAAAAAATGATAAAATTCAACTACAGTAAGAATTTAATTGAAGCTATGGAAATTCAGAGCAAATTAATATAAAAAATTGAAAATATAATACAAATTAATAAGTGATTCAACATTCTGGCTAAAATAAGGTTAGTTGGGAACAAATTATTTATTTAAAATTAACTTTAATTTCGAATGTAATTTAATTTGAAAATATTATAATATAAAATACTATACAAAAAGAAAAATTAAATTAATTCAACCGATTTAAATATTTTAAATAATTCAACTTCAATATATTCTTTTTTATTTATTCAACATATTGTGTAATATAATCTTTTTTTTATGTTTATTTTATTATTTTTCAATAAAAATGTATTTAATATTGTAAACATATTTACTATTTTTTTGTTTTTATTCATTTCATTTATTAGTAATTTAATACTTTTTATATTATTTAATATAAAAATAAAATATATTTAAAAAAAAAAAAAATTACTAAAAATTAAAAAACAAATAAAAAAATGAAAAACCAATAGAAATTAAAAACCTGAAAAATAAAATTGAAATTCTTCATTCAAATTTAAATAAAGTTTCAATGGATTTTGAATAATTAATTACCAAAATATCCTACAATTCTCCATTATTTTTACAATAAAAAAAATGCCAATTGAAATAATTTGAATAAAATATTATACCTTTCTAAATACACCTACGTTGGTATTATATTTTATTTTTTTATTTGTATTGCATTACAAAATGTAATTTTTTATGCTTCGTAAAAACATGATTTTGGTTTATTTTTTTTTTCAAATATATTCGCATGGAAAACTACTGATATAATTTAATTTTTAGTCTGTCCGTGGATTTCCATCCAAGAGTATTTTCACATCTCAAATGTAAGCAGTTTTATGAAATAGCCCAAATTTAATAGAAGCTAAACAAACTATATCAATCAAATACACTATTTTAATTTAATTGTTTTTGTAGAAATATATTTAGTTTACCTAAAAACATTTTCTTTTTTAATATAGAATTTTTATTTATTTAAAAATTGCCACTCTGAAGCTATAATATCAAATAAAATAGTAAAAATAAAAATTGAAATAAAATCAGGGATCTTCATATAAAACAGGGTCTAGCAATTGTTGTTGTTTCATTCAATTTGACTAAAATATCTTTGAGTTTAACAATATTGCATATTTCCTTAACCTATAAGCATTTCACTTGTATGTAATTTTTTCTGAAGAACATTGAACAAGAAGAGAGTAGGCATACTTTTTAGGGAAGATTTTCAATGTTGAATTGCATACGATGTTTATGAACATGAAAAACTTGACAATTTAATGACTCCAAATTTAATTTAATTCCTGAATGGAGTAATTTATTCTCAATCAGTGCCTAAAATTATACACTACAGTTATAAATAACAATTGATATTATATATATAGATATTGTAATGAATACATGAATATAACAGTATATATAAATTTATAATAAAAATCTCTATATTCATTCATAACTTTGCCTAATATATGATAATTAGTACATTATATTAAATATTATTTTCATTTGTAAAATTTTGCTGACTAACATAAACACTATGGAATTTACTAAAGTATTATTCTGAGCTCAAATGCACTAAAAAAAATTGTTATTCACATTAATTAATTCAATTCAATTCATTTATTTCCTTAAATATACATTTTTTTTTTAAATACACAGATTTTTACAGAGTTTAGAGGAAATAAATAAATAAATCATACAATGAACTTTGTTTTAATAAAATACTTATTATAAAATTAAAGTAATTTTTTTTATACTTAATATGCATATTTTTATTAAATTTCAGAATAAATAAAAAAAAGTAAAAAGACAATTTAAGCTACGAAATAACAATTTATACATTTTTTGTTAAATTTCAATAGAAATCATTAAAAATATTATTAATTTTTTATTATATTACTTTTTTTATCAAAAAATGTGTAAATATAAATAATTAAAATTTTAGCGTTAAATACTGCAGAAAATTAATTAAGGTAACGACTTATTTATTAAATTTGTACGCAACACACCTCTATTATGCATATTTTAGATTAATTTATTAAATATATATTTTTTTGAATAGAGAAAATGCATTCGATAAATTTTGAAGGCCACATATTGGTAGCAAAAACATAAGCACATACACAGGAAGTACAAACTAAGAAACAAATAAACTATTTAAATCAGTTATAGATAAGATATCATGTAGATGATTCTATGATATATTAAAATGAAATTAACTAAATACAATTTAAACAATAATTTATTAATTTATTATTCTTATGTATCATTAATAAAAAATGAATAAAGTTATTATATTCTATACAATATAACTATTAATTTTGTTTTGCTGTCTGAAGCCTTAGTTACCAATTATTATATTCACAGAAACGAAATTCTTTATACAATATACATATTCATATATTTACATGTACATCAAAGAATATCAACTAACACAATAACTATAGCAACAACAATAATAATAAAAAAAAACAGTTCATTATTAATGAAAGAATGACAATTGAGAGAAAATAAATCAATTTTTTTTTTATTGTGTTATTAATTGAAAATTTGGAAGTAGGTGTAAGACCAGGACCGGCGGTTTCATATGTGCAAACGGTGCAATTGCATAAGACGCCGAATTTTAGGGCGGAAAATTATAAATTTTTTATAAGATTTTGTTGTTTACGAAATATATAAATTTAAAAATAAATACAGAAATATATATTTATTTTTAAAAATTTATTGATATGAAAACATTATTTTAGCTTTATAAAAATAAATAATTTTCAATATTATCATCATCAAGTAAATGTATTATATTTTTTAAAAACAATACATCATAATTATCACACTGAAGGAATATAAAAATGAAGCGTGCGATATCCATTTATAAAAATATATAGAATAAGTAAATTTAACCAGAAATTACATATATAGCTACAACACCACAAATACACAATAACACAAAATTAATATATTATTATTTATCCCTTTTTATATCAAAAACACAATATTGTGAAAATACACTAATATTACCATTATAAATATACCAGCATATATATACGATATACATAGATTATATTCAAACAAATAATAATTATGGCAAGATAGAAATTATAGCATGCGAAAATTATTTGTAAACAACAATCTATCACTAGGAGCAAAATAAAAAAACTGCGCACCATTCATTCAGAAATTGCATTTTTACAACAAAAAAAATAAAGACAATTACAGTAACTATGGTGCTAAGTGCGCAAAATTTTATATCTGCGTCTTTCGCGCCCTTAATATATATGAAATGAATGACACAAACACAATATTTTTTACTACATTATAATATTACTAGGGGCCCCTGTTTAGTAATTATAATTCAAGTTGAAGTCAAATTTAAAGTTTTTAAAAAAATAATAATTTACGTACTGACATAGACTTCGCACGACATAGCAGAAACCACTCGTGTTTAATCAAAAGTTTTATGGTTAGTAAGTTTTATTTAGGACATATAAATACACGTCCCTCATATAGTGTTTCGTTTCCGATATATTCCCCATAGTAAGTGGCATTTAGTGGATAAAATTACTAAAAATAGAAAATTTTTTCATTAAAGGGGTACATAACACAATTTTAATAAAAACTATATTATTACTACAAATATCCAAAAATTAGAAATAGTTACTTAAAAAGATAAAAAATGAAGAATTCAAGTGATTTGTTTTTTTGTTGTTTTTATATTTTTTATTTTAGATGTATGTATTTATTTTTTTTGTTTTTATTTTAATAAGAACTCACATATATAATAGGCATAATATATTTGCTGAATAATAAAACCTTGTAATATAATTATACGTATATATATATACTAGCTTTGTAACCCGTCATAAATGACGGAAGCAAAATAAATCCTAGTTTCTTTTTTTCTTTCATTAGATTTTTTATTCCGAAATTACAGTACTTATGTTTATATCACTTTTTATTTATTTTTATTTATGTTTATATTGGCCTAACACTAATCTATTTTTTTTTATATAACAGAAAAAGAAGTACCATACCAACAAATTTGTATAAAATGTTTGTATTTTTGTATGGTATACTCGTACTCACTTCCATTTAGTTATAATTCGTTAGTTGGGTTCCATTTAGTATAAATTATACCGTATTAGCGTTATTGAGTCCTCCGGGAGAGCAAAAATGGAATCTTATTTTCATATAAATTTTGTCTTTTGTATAATGTATTGGGATCTTATTTTGCTATATGAATAAACTGTTATTATGGTATTGTGTTATTTTTAAAAAATATTCATAATTTATATATTCAAAATTTTGTATCTAAATTGGTAAAATTTACAAAAATACAAAAACATTTTCATCAATAATTTTCAATTTAAAAAAAACAATGTTTTATTATCCGGCGTAGAAGTAGAGTTAATTATCCTACTCTACTTCTATCAAGTTCTATTGATTGTACAATGAACCTGAACAGTGAAGTGAAAAGTGAACACTTAACACTGAAAATAAAATAATATTTTTGGAATGGAGCATATAGAACATACAGAATACAGATACAGCAAATAATAAAAAAAAACAAAAAAAAACAAAAAAAAAACAAAAATAATTTTTTTTGAGTGAAGTGAGTTACGCACACAATAATGACAAAAATAAAAGGTAGAAGCAATAAAGTAGTATAATGTATAATATTATACAATTCAAATATGCTGATACACATGTGTATTATTATGTATAATTTTAAGTAATAAGAATAACCTTTGAGTGAATTATGTTTTTTTTTTGTGTTAAATGCTGTTTGTCTTTTGGTTATTATACCATATTAAACTATTGATTAAATTTCTATTAGTCCTTATTATTATAAATCAAAAAAAATTGTTTGTTTTAGTTATATTATTATTATTATTATTTATTATTTTTCCTTATTATTTGCGAAGAAGACTAACATTAAATTAAAAAAATATAGTTCATGCAATCAATTTTTCCTGCAAAGGTTCAGCATGGTAGACAGGGGTTAAAAAAAAGCACCAAAGCAATTTGTATATATATGCATTTGTATACATATGCAATTTGTATATGTGTTGGAGCGTTCCGTCGAACTTACAAACATCCAGATAAATGCAGAATAATATATATATGTAATATATATCAATATCTAATAATTAAATGTAGGCAATTGTAAATGTTGATATAGGTTTATTTAAGTAATTATTAGACATAGATTAGAAATTATAAAATCATTTTGTTTTTTATGTGGTGACAAAAAATAAAGTTATAAAATATAAAACGAAAGCTATAGTTATTATAGGCATAAAGTAAATCACATTTGCATACCTAATATAAATATATAAGTACCCACTGGCTGCTTTTATTAGCGACTGAATATTTCTGATAAATATTTCTATTTTCTTAATTTTCCCCCAACTTAGTTTTTTATTATGCAATTGAAGTTCATATTCAGGCGCAGCTGATTTTTCAATCGATGAAGTTAGTTTCTGTTCTGGATCAAAAATTGAATAAGTTGTCACTAGTTAATCATCAATTCTAAATATATTTTCAATTTTAAAATTTAAAATATCTATTCATTCAGTTTAAAATTATTGTTTGAAGCAAATGAAAGTTTTTAATTATGGCAAAGGACCCAAACAAATAAATAATTACATATTATTTTTTCCTTCAAGTGCATAATTATTATAATAGACGTCTTACTAGTGAAAAGATTATAAAAAGAGAGTTGTTACTTTATTCCTATCTAAATATGCAGCATTCTGTTTTTGTTGTAAAGTATTCTAGAAAAAAGTAGATATGTATCTACAATTTTTGGAAAGGGAAACAGTGGGCACATTATTATATTCAAATTGCTTTGTACTTTTATATACATGTATATTTATATATGCATATATATACATTATAATAATAGTAATTTTAAGTTTTGTTAAAGTGTTAATTTTTAAATTTATTTAATTTTATTTGCTTTATTTGTTAAAGTAAGAATTACGTCTGTAGGACACTTTGATAAAAATGGTCAGTCAACAATCCTACATCATAGATGATGTAAAAAGGATTTATGATAGCGCAATTTTGTAGAAGTGCACAGGGTGCCGCAAAGGTCAACGCCGGCGCTGTGTAAGACTGTAAGATGTAAAGACAATGTAGTGAAAAAATATTAAGGCACTTAAGGTTCGTGTTTTGAGTTAATAATTAAAATAGTAATATATGGAGACATATTACATAATTATTAAGAGATGAAAACAAAAATGTTAGTTTTGTGTAAGTGTAATAGGTTCTTAGTATAATAGTAGAACACCCCCTTTTGTACACTAGTTGTACAAAGTCTTATTTAACACAATTGTTATAGGTATTTATGCTCAATAACTAAAACTTCTTCAATTATAACAAAGCCCTAATTTTTTTTTTATTATTCTTTTTATTACTATTAAAAATTATTGTCGTAGGATTTAAACCTTTTTGAGTAGTACATAATAACTTCTTACAATACAGCGGTGTATACTTTTTTAAATTGCATACAAACTTTACTACAGCTTTTTTTTTTTTTTTTGTTTTTTATTTATTTTCTAACATCAAATATTACACCGAAAAAAAAAATTTATTTACAAAAACGGTGGCTATTTCCTTATTTAACTAACTCTACACCAAGTTACAACTTAACTTATGTATTTTTAATCTTTCCTAACTATTTATTTTTGGTAAAATTTTACTAAAACCCAATTTAATTCTCAAACAAAAAGAAAAAATCTTATAAACTAAAATAAAACTTAACTTATCCTAATCTAAACTTAAGACTACTTTTTATAGTTAAACTATCCTAATATATTCAATGGAGCTTCCTCCAGCCACCAGCAATCAACTTTATATCTTTTGTCCCTATCCGGGATGAATATATCAAATTTTAATTGATCCTGAATTAAATTTTGAGGATCAAAATCGACAATTATTTTACATGTAGCTCGTCCGTTATAATGAAGCAATATTGGGACATAGTTTTGGTTCTGTATATAACCATTCCTATCTAGATAAATAAAGGACTCTGGGGACACAAAATCTCTCTGTAGGCTAATTTTTATGTATTCATCATTATGATAATATACATGTGATATTGAGACATTTGCTGTATTTCTCATTGATCCATCGAAATGCCTACGAATCAAATTGATAAAAAAATTATCAAATCTGTTTATATTAGCTAATTTATATATAAACTTTTTGATCTGATTGCGATGTTTTATTTTTCCCCAAACCAACTCTAATGTATTTCCGTTTCATTTTCCAATTTTTTTTCATATTACTAGCATTTATATTATACCAAATGGGTGCTCCATATGCCAGTACTGGCCCTATAAGTGTTTGATAGGCTATCAATTTTACACTGGGCTGGATTGTTTTTTTGTAAGCAACCCTTTCGCTGCCATTAGAGCTTTGACGCTTTTCGAAATTGCGTTATCAACTTGATTAGTGAAATTCAGGTTGTAACTTAGCTGAATTCCCAAATACTTGACTTGTTTCCTGTTCACAATGTTTTCATTATTTGGAGTTTTTATATTGAATTTTCTCCTTTTCCTTTATTTTGATTTACTTTGCCTATAACATCTCGGAATAAAATTGTTTCGCATTTATTAAAGTTTATACTTTACTACTGCTGGCATTATAACAGTGGTATTATTCTAGTATATACATATAGTATATAATATCTATATATTATATATTTTAATATTAAAGTAAAAACTAAATAAATAATATTATATTATATTTGAATTGAAAATTTCTATTATTGTAGTTTTTATTTTATATTATTACAAAATATTCGATTAAAAAAATTAATTCAGTTGAAAATAAAAATTTTTTAAAATAACTTAAATTTTGTTCAGACGAACTGTACAAAAAATTTCATTTTCTTTGTTTAAATATTTGAATTTAATTAATTCATTTTTTTCCATTGAAATGGAAAATTAAAATTCAAAAAATTTACATAATACAAAATTATTCATAAAATGTGTATTACACGTGTGTATGTGGTAAAGTTGAGTTGTATTAAATTACAAAATATTGCAGGAACTTTTAATTAAAAATATTTTGATTTTATTGAAAATTTCGTTTACAAATTGAATGTTTTTATTCGGAAATAATAAGTTTTTGTATATGGAAACATTTGAGAAACTGAAAAAATTTATACCAGAAGTCAAAAATCATAAATTAGTGTTAAATTTAACATATTTTCAGAAAATTGGTTGGTTATCATTTGATAGAATATATTTTCAGCAGAAATATTTTTAATTAAGAATTGAAAAAGGTTAAACATTAATATATGTATGTCAAAAATAATTTGTATGATTTATTTACCTATTTTGTGACATTCAAGGATGTACATAAATTGATTCAATAATTTGTATCATATCAATTAAACAAAATATTGAATAGTGTTATCAAATCATCATTTATTAGTCATCCTATCCCGCTTTTTCATAATAATGGTAATATAGAACAATTGTGTATAAAAGTAAATATTAATAATTCTAGTAATGCTTTTACAAAGAAAAATATATTTTTTATATTAAGTTATATTCCTCCAAGAAGTTCATTTGAAATTTATAGTAAGCATGTTGAAAACATTGAATCAATATTTGAAGCTCACAATAATGATGAGAATATTTTTTGTGTTTTTGGCGATTTTAACTTACCTAGCATATCGTGGAAATATCCAAATGATAATTTTTAGTTCAATTTAATCTTAATATAAATGAATCCTTTATAATAGATACATTATTTTCCCTCGACTTAGTTCAAGTCAATAATCTGTTTAATGTTTCAGATCGATTATTAGATCTAGTGTTTATATCAAAACATATATATCAACTTCTATTTGTGAATGTGAACTTCCATTTGTTAAAAAAGATTTGTATCACCCAGCACTACTATTAAATTTTAAATTTATTGCTGATTTAACAGGAAAAATCATTGACATTCCTCAATTTAATTTAAAAAATGGTGATTTTTCTCTTTTAAACGATTATTTGCTAAATATCAATTGGAATGAAGTTTTAAGTGCTGAAATTAGTCTTGATTGTTGTTATAAGAAATTTATAGATTTGTTATTTGGCGGTTTTACTATATCTATTCCTCTGAAAGAACCCACTTCAACTCATCATCCACCGTGGTACAATAAAAGGCTTCTCTCTTTGAAAAATGCGAAAAATAAAGCACATACAAAGTATATAATTAGTTTTTCTTTGGCAGACAAAATTGTATTTCACAGACTACGCAAGGAATTTGATTTTTTGAGCAAATATCTTTATAATAATTTCATTCTTACCTATGAGTCTAATATAAAGTCAAATTCCAAAAACTTCTGGAAATTTATAAATATCCGAAGAAAATCCTGTGGATTTCCTCAAGGCATTTCCTATAAAAATGAAACAGCTGCATATTCAGTCTCAACTTGCAATTTATTCGCTAAGTATTTTGAATCAGTTTTTATAAGACCACAATCAAGAATAAATTTGCAAAGTCACATACAATCTTTTGTTGATTTACGACACATGCAATTATCATATTGTGATATTTTCAACAAAATTAATACCTTAGATATTAATCTGAGTTCTGGTCCAGATGCTATCCCTAATTTAGTTTTGAAGAACTGCATTTATAGTTTGACTTATCCTCTTTACTTAATTTTTAACAGATCACTAAATGAAGGAATTTTCTTAGATGACTGGAAATTCTCAAACATTATTCCTATTTTCAAATCAGGGTCTAAAACTGACCTATCGCTAAATTATCTTCTATTCGTAAACTTTTCGAAGCTATTGTCACAGATAAAATGTATTTCTTGGTTAAAGAACACATATCTCCAAATCAGCATGGCTTTATGGATGGAAGATCTACATCCACTAACTTAGCAGTTTTTCTTCATACAGTTTTCAATGCAATTGAAAAAGGCTATCAAGTAGATACGATATTCACGGATATTTCTAAAGCTTTTGACAAAGTAGACCACTCTTTACTACTCTCTAAACTTCAGGCTCTTGGTATTCATGGTACCTTCCTTCTATGGGTTCAATCTTATTTGATTGGTCGTAAACTCTGCGTTAAAATACAAAATTGCACGTCATATAACTTCGAGGCTACGTCTGGTTTTCCACAAGGAACTCATATGGGGCCACTATTATTTTTATTGTTTATGAACGATATCGACTACGATATTAAGTCTTTGATCTTATAATTTGCTGACGATACTAAACTTTTTGCGGTTATTAAGTCGGACGAAGATTGCCATCTCCTGCAGCAGGATCTTGACAAATTCTACTCTTTGTGTAACATTAATGGCCTTACCATTAATATTAATAAGTGCAGTTACATGTCATTTTCCAGGAAGCAAACTCTAATTGAATCTTATTATAATATTAACGGTTCTATTATTGAACATGTCCGTGAAACAAAAGACTTGGGTATCATTCTCGATAATAAATTAACTTTTAATGCTCACATAGATCGAATTATTTCTAAAGCTTTTTCCATGTTAGGTTTCATTAAGCGTAACTCACAGCAATTTTCTGATCCTTATACATTCAAAAATTTATATACTGCACTTGTTCGTCCTCACCTCGAATATGCTTGTCCGATCTGGATGCCTTATTATGATAAACATATTAAGAGGATAGAGTCTGTTCAAAAGAATATGATTAGGTTTTGCCTACGTAAATTCAACTGGCAACCTTATATTACTGGATATTTAGCTAAATGTCAACTTATTAAGCTTTCTACTCTTGAGGCTAGGCGAAATGTTGCATCCGTGATGTTTTCCTATGATATCTTATCTGGCAGAATAAAATGTCCATCTATTCTTCGCCTTTATAATATCTATGCTCCAGTGCGCGATTTCAGAAGCCAAAGATTTTTATATCTTCAAAATCATAGAACGAACAATGGGTTTTCCGAACCTATTGCAAACTCTCAGCGCTTATTTAATAACAGTTTTTCAGTAATTGACTTCAACTACAGTAGATTCGTTTTTAGGAGAAAAATCATCACATTTTTTGAAACATTACAATAATTCTTCTAATTTTAATTAATTACAATTTTATTCTACGAATTTATTAAAATTATTCTCTATTATCATTTGAATGTACTGCATACCTTTATAATTACTATTGCTATTACTATTAATATTTATTTATTACTTAAGTCTGAATTTTTCTTTTTTTTAACTTCTTTTCTTGAATTAATGTTATTTTTAACTTGAAATTGTTAATGCATCTTATTATTAATGTTATTTTATATTTGAAATTATTTAGTTTTTAATTAGTTTTTAATATTTTATAAGCAAAATCTGTAAGGGACTACCCAGTAGATTGAAATAAATAAAAAAATATCCAGCAAATTACAAATAAATGAAAATTGCTGTCCTGTATAAAACTAAAATTTATTTATTCCCTTTCAACTCGATTATAAAACTTTCTTAAAAACTCAAAAAATTAAAGTTAGTGCAAGATAATAATTTTCATAAAGTTGATCGTGAGAGACAGAAGTTGATAAGTGAATTCGTTGATATCAATCGAAATCATTGACAATCAAATCGAGAGTAACTTAAATGGAATTTCATTTTTAGGCGGCATTGCTATTTCTACTGCACAAGGTGGAGTGTGTAGTGCTCTTTGGAATTCAAAATGTATCAATATAATTTGTATTAATATGCATAAATTTAATTTAACAAATTCTAGTATTTTTTTTTAGATATATTTCTATTTACATAATATTATAATGCATTATTCCTAGGTATATATTTGAGTTGATATTGTTTGTTTTTGCTTATAATAAAAATAAAATGGAGCTATATGCTATTGTGAAGACAACGTACTCTATACAATATAAATATAGTTTTTCATAATTAAATAATTAGTTGACATACCTACCATGAAAATTCTAAAGAAAAGCTATTGTATGTAATTGAGCATTTCAAATCTCTGTGTAAAAGCAGTTAGGATGTGCATCCCATCGACTTGAGATTATTAAAAAAAAAAAATATCTGATTATTGAACATATAAGTAGCTTTTATTGCATTTTGGTGTTTTAATATCGAATACTGATTGTACAGATATCTTAAGTGCAGCTTGAATGAAAAATGGAGAATGGGCGAGAGATAATAAAAATAAAGCTGAAACATTCGCAGATCATCTTGAAGAAAATTTTTGTCCAGACGAGACAGATTCGGATGATCTCACTGAAGAAAACAATAATTAGCAAGAAAATGTCATATAATCATTCTCACAGAGAGAAATAGTTGAACAAATTAAAAACTGAGAGATAAAAAAGCTCCAGGTTTTGATCTAATTACATCGAAAGTCCTGAAAGAACTTCCGAAAAAAGCTATAACAATGCTAACACGCATTATAAACGCTGCTATAAGAATAAGCTATATGCCGAATATGTGGAAAATAGCAGAGATAATTAATGATACCAAAGCCAGGTAAGCCCATAAATGAGGTCAAATCCTACAGACCAATATCATTACTACCAATAGTATCAAAATTATTTGAAAAACCATTATTGATTCGAATGAGACCGATCATAGAAAATAGTAATCTGATTCCAAATTATCAATTTGGCTTTAGATCTAAGCACTCGACAATCGATCAAATTCATAGAATAACAGACATAATAGAAAAAGCTTTAGAGGAAAAGAAAGTATGTTCTACAATATTTCTAGATGTAGCCCAAGCTTTTGATAAAGTATGCCATCGAGGCTTAATAAATAAACTAAACAATATGTTACCTAAACAATACGTAGATATACTCTCATCATATCTAGAAAACAGACTATTCAGAATAAAACAAGACGAAGAGTATTCTACTATTAGAGATATTAAAACGTGTGTGCCTCAAGGTAGTATTCTGGGTCCCATACTGTATTTGCTCTACACCAATGATTTACCAGAAATGGAAAATATAACTGTAGTTACATTCGCTGACGATACTGCGTTGATGGCAGTAGGATCAAATATTGACGAGGCTACAATTAAATTGCAAAGAGCAAGCGACAAGCTATACCTCTGGACAAAGAAATGAAAAATTAAACTCAATGAGTTAAAATCAGTACATGTAAATTTTACAAATAAAATATTATAAAATCAACCATTGGTAAATCTGAATGGGGTAAATATACTACAAGAAAACAATACTAAATACCTAGGAATGACATTAGATGTCAAACTTAGATGGAAAGAGCACGTCAAAAAGAAAAAATTTGAGCTTGAAAATAAATATAGAGAAATGTACTGGCTCTTAGGTCGTAATTCTAAATTACCTATACATAACAAGATTTTGTTATATAATCAGATAATCAAACCGATATGGTTGTACGGCATATATAATATGGGGATGTGCCAAACAAACACATGTACTTTGTATACAAAAATTCCAAAATAAAGTCTTGCTTAACATTGTAAATGCCCCCTGGTATGTTCGCGACAGTGATTTGCACAGAGATCTAAAAATTCCTTGCATAGAAAATGAAATAAAAAGATATGCAACAAAGCATATAGCTCGTCTGGAGGGTCATGTTAACGTTGAGGCCACTCAACTGCTAGATAATCAAAATGATGTCAGAAGGCTTAAAAGAACTAAGCCACTAGATTTAATACGATAGAATTTCGTAAACTTTTTCTTTAAGAAAATCAAAATAGCAATAAATTAATGGTTAGTCCGTTGGACTAGTATTAATGGGAGGGGTGTGGTTTAGTCAGTAAAAATCTGGCACACAATGGAAGCTACGGGGCTCATTGTGTCTATGAAGATTCCCACCAATCCACGCAAAAAAAAAAAAAAAAAAAATTAAGTGCAGCTTTGACGCGTTTTGCACTGCAATAGATTTTAGATTTGACAATAATGTAGCAGCTATTAATAACAATTGAATAGTAAATGGTAGCTCAAGGTGATGTTTCAAGAATTAGTGGTAACACGCCACGATCGATTTTTTTATAAAGTAGTTTTCATATATTAGTAGGATGTTAGGTCGTGTTTCTTCTATTGCAAGCATGCCCAACTGACTTGTACAATTTTTAAATTCTTAATTATACAGTGGTAGGCTAAATTAATTACACACTCAATAAATTTTTACCTTTTTTTTTTGTTTTTCTTTTCTAAGGACGGAATTTACAAATGTGTTAAAAAAAACTTTGGGAATCAATTTTCCAAAGTGTTCTTAATTTAAATTTAAATTTTCGGCTGAAAAATATCTCAAATGACTCAGGTAGTAACAGGTTTCTTTTGATATGTCATCCGGCAAAAGTAATTTCACATTTGGTTTCATACGGCATAATTAATTACACATTATTGCATTTTGATCTATTGAAGTGAATAAATGCATTTTTTGATAGCGTTTAATTAATTTTTCTTTTTGAATTTTTATTCTAATATTTAAAAGTGACGAAGTGCAGCTCCTGATAGTGTTTCAAATAATTTTATTCTGTTAAATTTAATGATTAATTTTTCATCCCTAAAACGTAAAACAAACGAATTAAATATTGAAAATCCCGCAGCAGTTGTTGCTTAACACTAGCTCGATTGCTAGCAGAAATCTATGAAATTTCATTTAAAACTGCTTAGAACCTTGTAAAGAAAAAAGAGGAACACGGTAGCTTGAAAAACAGGGAAAGATCTAGTAGAAATGAAGTTGTTACTAAGAGACCGAAAGAAGGCTATTACAAATTGTTAAGTAATTAAAAAGAAAAGCCTGATATAAGCCCAGTTAAAATTGCTTTTGGGTCAGCAAAAATTTTTGGAAAAAAGTGGGAGTGAACGAACAATACGAAGAATATGTAAATATTTTAATATTCAAACTTATGGGGTGCGTAAAGTAGTAAATATTTTACCAGCAAATTTTTCAAAACGTGAGGCTTTTGCTCAAGAATATGTTAATGAGTCATTGGAGTACTGATATAACGTATGGTCGACAGAGGAAAGTTAATTTACATTCCACAGAAGCTCTTGGAAGAAAATACATTCATCTTTCAAAAGAGTTAAAGTATAAAGTGGTTTAATCATTTGATTCCCAAGGCGATGGAAGTGTTATGTCTTGGGGATGCATTTACTATTATGGCTTTGGAGCTTTGTTTCCAACAGATGCAACATTTATTGTGGATATATTAAAATATTAAATAAACATGCTTTCACTTAAGGAGGCAGAATATTTCCTGATGATAACTGCTGTTTCCAGCAAGATAATGCTTCATTTAATAGAGTTTGCGTTGTAAAACGATTTATTGAAAGTGTCGGACTAAACATTCTAACTTGGCCAACGAAGAGCCCTGACTTAAATGTTATACAGAACATCTGCGCATTTATTAAACAAATCGTATTTATGAAACAATGAAAAGAAAACAAATCGATAAAAGCAGAAAAAAGCTGAAAGGATTGGAAAATACTGAATATTTAGATAAAAATACCTACGGAATTAATTAAAAATTTAAGAACTTCAATATGAAAGTAATTGCCAGCTGTTATTGATGCACAAGGTGGAATAACTAAACATTAATAATGTAAAAATACTAACACAAAACTATTTAACTGTAAACAACTTTTTTATTCAAAAATTAGCAATATTTCTTTAGTTTTACCTGATGTGTAATTAATTATGCCGCATGAAACCAAATGTGTAATTACTTTTGCCGGATGACATAGCAAAAGAAACCTGTTACTACCTGAGTCAATTGAAATTTTTTTTAGCCGAAAATTTAAATTTAAATTAAAAACACTTTGTGAAATTGATTCCTAAAGTTTTTTTAACACATTTGTAAATTCCGTCCTTAGAAAAGAAAAACAAAAAAAAAAGGTAAAAATTTATCGAGTGTTTAATAATTCTGCCTACCACTGTATGATACAAATATATTACATATTAAAAGTAAATGGTCAACGAGGTGTTCCACATTTAATCGTATATGTCGAAAACACTTTATCTATAGTATCTACAAACACCTTTATTTTTATTATAAATTTTAAAAAAAAATTGATCTTTTTTCCCGTCAAATTCGATATAAGTAACCGCAATAAAACGCGTTGTTGATAATACAAATACAAATACAAATAATGTTATCAGTATTTTGTTATCAAAATACTATTAGGATTATTTTTCTTATGATTTCTAAGTTTTGGTTATGGTAAATGCTTAATTGTGTAATATTCATGTAATATTTATATTAAAATTATAAATAGGAAGACCGTAAATCCAATTTTAATTATAAAGTGAACACAAAATTGATTATTACATTATACCAATAAGTTATCCGGTATATATTTCCGGTGTATTATCAAAATTGACAAAAATAAAAATAAAGTATTTAAAACACTAAAAATAACATTATTTAATTTTATTTTCAATTTTTGTTTTCTTTTTTTTAACAAAGCAAAGCCATGAAATGTAATGAAATGCGTTATTTTAACAATATTTATCCAAAAATTAAATTAAATGTAAAACGTTTTCAAGAAACATAACAAAATAATTTTTAATTCGTATTTTGAACATTTTAATACTGTATTTTATTAATTTTTTTTATTTCTTTTATGTAGCTATTTATTAATTTTTATTTGTTTTTTATTTTTAATAACACAAAAAGAAAGTTATTAATTTATAATGTCGTAAAAGTAAATAAAAATAATTAAAAAATATTATAATTAATTTTTGAACTACTTTAATATCTTCTACACTCTGTGATTATATTAAATAACAAGCATTCGGTATCGTATAAAAGTAATATATAGAAATTGGCGCAACTCGAAATCATTTGTAAAAAAAATTTAAATTTCGTAATTACCTTTCGTACTTTCGTAAAACACCGTTTTTTGGTTTAAAAAAATAATACATTTCGGTATAAATAGTCTGCTGAGTCTGAAAGGCTCCATAAGCCATTTTCTCTTTTTTTGACTTAGGAACAGATTCTGAAATCGTGTGATACACTCCTTCTTTTGGCTTGAACCGTTTTTTGAGATCTTTTACCGTTTCGGAGATATTTAGTTCCGGATTGACCCATATCAATCTTTGCAATACTTTGTTAATTATAAAATGGTCCATACGGCCTATTTTTTGGATATGGGTAATTTTTGTATGACGCTTGACGTCAAAATTGGCTTATTTCAAAAATGCCCCATACCCATAATATGCCTGTGACTGATAAATGATATCAAAAACTTGCTGGCTTACTTGAAAGCAAATGACCAAAACTATATAAAAGCATTATTCAAAATAAAATAATTGTGATTGAAAAAGTACGTACGTTTTATTATGGGGGGAATAACCATTGATGTCAAAAACGCATCGTTATTCTCGCCATAATAGAACCGTACATCTTCAATAGTTATAAGTTAAGGTATACCTAGCTAAGGTATATAATAAATAACTTTAAGTTCTTTATTTTTTTAGTAATTAAATTAGTTTATTAATAATTATTCTATCCTGCTAATATTATTATTAAAAAAAAAAATGGCACCATAGAATCATAGCTGTAAAAATAGCATGACTCAATTTAAAATTTTAATTCGTTGGCCTTAACTTACGAAATTCTTAGCCGATTTTGTGTTTTATTTAAGCCTTCCTGTAGGTCCATGGAGGCTAATTTTTATTTGATTTGGCTAAGGCCAATTTTCATATGATTTTAATAAACTATACAATATCATCCGCAAACGTAATTTTCATTTTACCTTTATTTGATGGCAAAAATGTAGTAATGTAGTATACAGCCAATACTATA
Organism: Argyra leucocephala; assembly: GCA_963942445.1. NCBI lineage: Eukaryota > Metazoa > Arthropoda > Insecta > Diptera > Dolichopodidae > Argyra > Argyra leucocephala. The sequence goes on from OZ012679.1 coordinate 145,313,987, forward strand.
TATACAAATACAATCAACCAAGTACCCTAATGTAAGGTACTTATTCTCAAGTTTTTTTTCTTTAATAAAGTATACTCACAAGTTGAAGTGATAAAATCACTTTTTTGAGCTAAAAATGTAATAATTCTGTTATATTACAATTAATACATTTTTCATTACTTAATAGTGGCAATATATTGTGGACGTAAAATATTTTTTATAATATGTGTGAACATTTTATATTGGTTATTAATAATTTAAAATTATTGTTTCGTTGCTTCTCGATACCGGATACCCTAATATACTCACTAAAATATAAGTACTAATTAGATTTTCTAAAGCAATTTTGAAATTGAATTCAACACAATACAATTCATTTAAATGAACTTGAGGGTATCATTATAATAGAATTAAATAATTGTTATTAAAAATATAAAACTTTTTATTAACTTTTAAATTATTTTATAGTATTGCTTACGCCATTTTCCGGATAACATTTTCAAATCAAAATATTTCATTTTTATAGCACTTATTTAAAATATTTCAATGAAATTTCAATAAAAATAAATAATTTTGTATTTTCATGGAGTTAATTTCTACGTAAATAAAATAAAATTACCGTAATATTTTGTTATTTTATTTTTTAAACTAATTGCTTGGAAACAGTTATATTGAAATGGAATAGTTTTTGTGGCAGAAAGTGACATTTGGACGAATATGTTCCACCAACAAAATCTGAATTTTATATATTGAATAATCACAATAGAATAATAATTTTATGTAGGAAGAGAAAACTAGGTATATTTATATTTATAATAAAATAAAGGAAATAATTTTTCAGCATATTTCCAGGAAATTCCGTTTCTAGATTTATATTGTGTAATTCCAGTATTTAACTAATACATAATTATCCGATTTAATAATAAATGAATTATAATTTATTTTCATGTTGTTTTATATTTTTTCAGTAACACAATTTTTTTTCTGACCTAAATTACTAAGTTTTGTTTTGACGTTAAACAATTTCATAGGGCTTAGAATATGAAACAAAATACTGTTCCATTCAAATTATTATCAAACTTATTACTTTCAAGTGATTTCCTGTATGTTAGTGTATCCTTTCGTATATTGTCAATATAGCTATAGTTTTGAATTGTAAATTTTTATGATTCGCTAGCAAAGTCATCTGACGCTGTCCGAGTCCAACACAAAATATATAAAATTTATGTCAATAATATTTTGAACTGAATACCCTATCACTCACCTTGATCGCCTGGGCGAACAAATTCTGAACAATTTAACGGTCATTTTAAAATTTGGCTATACTAATTTCAATTATAATCAAGGCCAATCAACTGAGATATCTGACGCTTTATCAAAAAAAATATGGACTCGGTGCATCAGTCGTACTACATTTGATTGGAAATAGAGAAGTTATCCCATCAGAACACTTTCTAACATTCGATAAATATTTTACAACTTATCAATTGTTGGAACTTTGCTGTCACAAAAAAAAATTAGTGCAATTGGTACCGCTAGACTGAATAGATTCAATAATCCATCGTTTTCTGATTCAATAACATTCAGTAAAATAGGGCGTGGAGCTTGTGAAGAAATTGTAAATTTAGAAGAAAATATTGTTCTCACCAAATGGTATGACAATAAAGAAGTACACGTAGCCTTCAACTTTGTTGATATTGGCAATTTACAGATAATGCGTAAAGATTGGAAAGATATGTTACTGTAAAACGTCCGGAATCTGTAAAAATATACAACGAAACTATGGGTTAGGTCGATCGCTTAGACCAAATGTTGAGTTTCTATAGAATTCATATAAAATCCAAAAAATGGACTGATCTTTCATGCAATTGATTTAGGTGTAAGCAACACCTACATCGAGTATAAAAATGATTGCAAACTTGCAAACATGAATTCAATGGATCTCATGGATTTTCGAATTAAATTGGCAGAAGAACTCATACTGTTTAGTAAGCCAATTACAATACCAAAAAAGGGCCGTATTACTAGCAGATATACTACAGAATATTACTACCAGACCTAAAGGAAAGGAGGCCTGGGAATGAAACTCGACCAAAGAGTGATATTGTAAAAGATAACTTTCAATATGGAAGGCGGTGGAACAAGATGTAAAAGGGCTTTACAAAATAATAAAATTTGTAATAAAAAAGCGTTTGTATATTGCCAGAAGTGCAAAATACATCTTTGCTTTATTCCTAATTTTTGTAAGTTTTAACAGATTAGCAGAGGAAACAAATTCCTGTGAGTACTTTTGTTCGTTTCAGTGAACATTTTTAAAACCGGTCAAAAATTGGACCTAGATCAAAAAATTATAGTACCCTAATAGTTCTACTTTTGTAAAAAAAATATTTTCTTTTGCAAAGTTCTCTTAAAGATTGGTGAAAGGGTTAAACAAGTTATTAAAAAAAAGGGTTATTTTTTGAGGAATAATCCAGGAGTTGCATAACAGATATTTGAACACATAATGGGTCTTATTCAATGTCTGTAGTAGGACTTAATTTATGCAAACTCAAGTGCTTTAATAATATATATTTTGATTTGTATACTTTAATTCTGACTGGCGAGAAAGAAATGTCAAAAAAAATTGTCAAACAAAAAAATATGCATTTGTTTATTTTTGAATTATTTTGGGTTAATTTGAAGCCTGAACCACAAATGATTTTTAAGATATGACTGTTGAGTGTTAGAAGTTATATGGCAGCTACATGAATCAGTCTAGCTTTGTAAATTAGTTTTCTCTTTTGATCAGAAATAACAGTGAAAAATGTCTGATCTTTTCTATTTTTACAACTGTGGACGTGTATATCAAACAAACAATAATCTATAATTATAATTGACAAGCATTTAAGGTCCTGCGCAGTAGATACCTTTTTATTTTATTTCGATTCTCCTACTCCTTAATGAACTTCTAATATATATAATATATAAAATTGTATATAAAACAAAAATGCGCACACAGTTGAAAATTTTTTACTCCAGTGATTTTATTATTCAGCAAAGACATTATGCATATGTGAGATCTTATTAAAATAATAAACAAAATCAAACAAATCAGTTATTATAATTTACATTATGTACTTGCAATTGAATCTATGTACATATGCCGAAAAAAAGATAAAAAAACAAATTCATCTAAAATAAATAATATAAAAACAACAAAAAAACAAATCACTTGAATTCTTCGTTTTTATCATTTTAAGTAACTGTTTCTACATTTTGGTTATTTGTAGTAAAAATATAGTTTTTATTAAAATTATGTATCATGTAGGTATATATATACATACCTCTTTAATGACAAAATTTTTTATTTTTAGTAATTTTATCCACTAAATGCCACTTACTATAGGGAATATATCAGAAACGAAGCAGTATATGAGGGACGTGTATTTATGTGTCCTAAATAAAACTTACTAACCACAAAAATTTTTATTAAACACGAGTGGTTTCTGCTATATCGTGCGAAGTCTATCTCAGAACGTAAATTACTGTTTTTTTAAAAACTCTAAATTCGACTTCAACTTGAAATATAATTACTCAACACGGGTCCCTAGTGGGTATATATTTACGATAAATGTTATTACCTGTTCTAAACACTTTATATTCTTTCAATATCTGTTTTCTATCTGACTAATGATAATGAGTAAACATTAGTCAATATCATTATTACAATATCACAATTCAGTAGGTTTAATAAAATATAGCCACCGTTAATAAGATAAAACTGTTAGCAAAATTAATATACATGCTGTTAGCAGATATTTATTACCCAATTAAATTAAAATATTCTAAAACAAACTAGGCCAAACAACTTAGTTAAAAACTTTGTTGATTAATATTAATTATATGTACATTATTACGCAATCAGTTTTTAAGAGTTGAAATATTAATTATCAATTAGTAGAATAGTTACGGATTGGATCATTTGATTTCAGAAATTGAGTTTGGGTAAAGCACAAAACCTAATAACCGCAATTTTAAATTGCTTACGTTTTTGGAATTAGAAAACAAATACAACTTAAAGAGTTCTGATGTATATTTAAACTATCAAATACTTATTTATAATTTATTTACAAGACCCTATTCTCTTGTGGCAATACAGCTATATCTTAAAATATTAAACTAAATACAGTAATGTTGCTAATTGTTTTTTATAACGGGACATTTGTTATGTAATAACAAATACAGATTTTATTTACAACTAGGATTTGAATTTTATCTTGCTACATGGTTGAATAGTATTTTTTTTCTGTCCTCCTACCGATTAATCTATAAAAAAATTATTTATATAAGCCTTATAATCTTCATACATTGTAAATATTCAATTACTTAAATATCAAACCTTGCGATCAATTCTAATCGTATCAATTCACTAAAAAAACCACAAACTGTACTCTACTGCTCCTGACACATGCCCTACAATATAAATTAAAAATAATTTTTAACCTATTAAAAGCATGATACATAAATTTCCTCAAACTAGATTACTATTCACTGAACTGATTAAAAATATAAAATAAAACCTAAGTACTTTATTGTTTTAATGTAAAATAATGTTTGCAAAAGTCCTAATCATTCCTATATTTTACTAACAAACAAAATTTAATCAATTTCATGAATTATTATCCTTTAATCTAAAATTGGTCAAACCTTAAAATTATTTTACTAAAACTAAAAATTTCTATTGTTATTCTATATAAAAATTTCATTTTTTCTCATCATAGTTGAATCAATTTAATCTCTATCCAACATAAGTTGTATGAAAAATTATAAAATTACCTTGAAAATTCTATTTTAAAATAAAATAAAATATTTTTTTGTATTATAGTTTATACTACCACACGCGCAGTTAATTCATAATGTTGAATAATCCTTTGTACATAGATGAAAAATAAAATAAATTTTGAAATTAAAAGTAAGTCCTTGATTTGAAAAGGACATAAACTAACAGTTGATGCTTTAATTAATAACTAAGAGAGAAAACAAACGTACTAGCTAGCCAGTTGAAAAAAAAAATATATATATATATAAATTTTACAACACAAAACATAAATCCTTTATTTCAAAAATATCCTTTCAAAAATTTTGAACGGTATAAAAGAAAATTTTTCATAGTAGCATTATTCTTTGACACCTTTGTGTTGACAGGATTTTTTTTTTTATACAATTTTTTTTTTCTCACTTTTCTATTTTCAATAATTTATGCAGTATTTAAGCTCTTTCAGGCCAGTTGTTATGTCTTTTTCTATATTATTCAATATTACAGAAATTTTCATAAAAATCAGCCACAGCTGAACTGAATTAAATTTGAAAGAGAATTTTATAAAAATTCAATTTGCGATTTTTATTAACCCTAAGCTGATGAAGTCAAAAAATTGACAAATTTTTCCAAATTGCATAAGTGAGGTAATTTTTCAAGTTCAAAAATATTCTATATGTTAATTAGAAACTTGTAAAATGTTAAAGTTATTTTTAATTTTGAGCCAAACTGATCTAATCATTCCAAATATACTAACTTTGAAATTATTATACTTTTACACACATTTTAAAAGTCTATCTGAGAAGTAAAAAATCAATTGAAAATCATGTTAAATTAATATTTTTCTTTTCCACAAGGGTTGTTTACCATAACAATACTATCAAATATCTTGAGATTAAATTGAACTCTGAATTAAAATGACAAGACCCTAACCAAACCTTCGAATTTAAATTATTAAAAACTGTGTTTTATTACTCTTAGGGCTTAAATTTCACACGTTATATTCGGAGTAATGTCAATATCTATCTTAACACCTCCATGGTATAGGATTAAGATAAATATAATATAGATGAACAATTTGAAATTATTTAGTTGTAACTGAAAGATCTGTATCTGTATCTTGATCTGTATCTTGATCTTGATCTGTATCTGTATACTTGATCTGCATCTGTATCTGTATTTGTATTTGTATTTGTATTTGTAGTTGTATTTGTATTTGTATTTGTATTTGTATTTGTATTTGTATTTGTATTTGTATTTGTATTTGTATTTGTATTTGTATTTGTATTTGTATTTGTATTTGTATTTGTATTTGTATTTGTATTTGTATTTGTATTTGTATTTGTATTTGTATTTGATTATTTGTATTTGTATTTGTATTTGTATTTGTATTTGTATTTGTATTTGTATTTGTATTTGTATTTGTATTTGTATTTGTATTTGTATTTGTATTTGTATTTGTATTTGTATTTGTATTTGTATTTGTATTTGTATTTGTTTTTGTATTTGTATTTGTATTTGTATCTGTATCTGTATCTGTATCTGTATCTGTATCTGTATCTGTATCTGTATATGGATCTGTATCTGTATCTGTATCTATATCTATATCTATATCTGTATCTGTATCTGGAATCTGTATCTGTATCTGTACAGCTTTAATATTTGCAATTAGCTATATTTGTCCTAAATATAAAGTGTTTTTAGTTTGTACAGGATTTCAACTCTATTTGTTTTTTTTTTAAATTAGATCTACATCTCGGTTCATACTATTTGAATTGTTTTAGTCTATATATGTAATAACAAAGAGAGCAATATTTCATTCTCCTATCAAGGGTTAAATAACCGTAATGAAAAAAATTCTAATAAGGGTAAAAACAAAAATTATTTGATACATTTTAAGGTTTTTTTTCGTATATTAAACAATAAATATTGTGTTAAGTTAAAGCTTATATTAAAATAATATTGTTTTCAAAGTAAAATTTCCCATTTTCAAAAGGTCCTAGTTCAATAATATTAAGCCTGTGTTATTAGTATTAAACAAATACAAACATTTTTTTTTTAACTTTGCATTTATAACTCATTCACTACACGTCATTCACTAACACTATAAAATATAATGTATTCATTTGAATAAAGTTATATTGAAAAAAAAAACATGTGATCTCTTTCTTTTTAATAACTACTGTTATAAAATCAAAAATTAATTGAAAATAAAAAAAAATAAATAAAAATATTTGAATCCATTTTAATGTCATAAACATTAATATGTGTAAATATAAGACTTAATCCTATTCATGTATATATGAATTGGTGTATAGATGTATAAAAAAAAAAATAAAAATTGTCCTCGATAAAATGATATTTTATTCAGAAAGACATGAACAAATTTTCAGATCCCTACAAATTAAGGATTTAAATAATTGGAAAAATATTTTTTCGCAAAATCGATTTAAAATGACAATTTTTTTTTTTGCATAGTTAAACTAAATGCAAGTATGCCGAAAATTGAAAGAATCAAATAGAATTCTAGTCATACCGAGCTAAATTTTGAATTTTTGTTAAATAAAGATCTAGGTTATCAATTAAATTTGTTTTCGATACACTAAAATTAAAGTAAGTTTTTAAATATGTAAGTATTGCTGTTTTCCCAAAACAATTTTCAAATTTACAGATCTTGTTTCATAATTTTTTACTCTCTAACAAAATAATTCTCATAATTCTATACTCTCTACGAAAATTGTAACACGGTAACATTGCTACCGATATCACTTTTTACACAACATTTTGTTTTGAATTTTCGCATCTCATCACAAATTTGCAAAAGAAGTGCAATGTTAATTTCTAAAGCAGATAGGCGCCTTTAAACGCCACCCACTTCGTATTCAACTACGTAGAAGTAGAAATTATCATGCTAACAGCAATTTAGAACTACAAGACGAATACTGGAATTAAATGAATAAATTTTATTAAATCAGTTAAGAAAGTTGACTCTGATTGAATCCGAACTAATAATGTAAATCTGGATCATCGGAAAGTCAGACAACTGGAATCATAGTCTGAACACATCGTAGAAAATAATTTTTTGTTTTAAGATATTGTTTTGATATGATAATCAACGTATCTAAAACAGCTCTTATACATAATTTTTGTATAAATTATCGTAACAGGTAAACCAATATTGTATATTAAATTAGCTGAAATTTCGTTTTAAAAATTTTTTAAACAAACCTGCTTTTCTTCTTCAACTTTGACGTACAGTTTAGAGTTAAATTTAAACAACGTTATGTTTGCAACGAAAATTTTCCGACATTATTTAAATGAAGCTATATGCTTAACTATACCTATTTAATTTATTTGTGTTATTTTTTAATTTGACGGCTATATGACATCAACTGCAACCGTTTCTTTTTAAGCCCATGTGTATAAAACAAACTTAAATTAAAATGGAAAAACTATGTATATAATCCTTAACATAATAATATTTTTATTTATTTTAAATATTTACTAGATATTTGTACATATTTCAATACATAGTATTACATACACATATTATTCTATAGAAACGTCATACAATTTAATTACATTTAATAACAATAACAGTATACAGTCTCTATACATACCTACTCTCTCTAATATGGATGGGCATAACAATAAAAAACAACATTCCTGTACGTTAAACTAAATCTATAGTTTTAAGGTTTTGACAATTCACAGTTATACAATAATAAAATGTTGTTGCTACTATATTATTTTTTTGTTTGTGCCCTAGTAATAGTCAACAATAAATGCTAACGATTATATCACCTGATGCAGTTAAAATATACAATAATGTTGATCCTATTATAATTATTATTATAGCAATAATAGTTGTGATGCTGATGATATTGATTATTTTTATAATAATACTGTTGCGAAAATAAAAAAAAAAAAAAAAACAAAATTATTATTGATAGATAATTGCTGTCATGATAGTATGTATTTTCAACTATGTAATTTTGGAAATGAAAATCAATATTTTAATTGTTTTTCTCACTTAACCTTACAATATCTGCCTGTTCCATTATTATTAATAATATTGGAAGATTTTTGCATTTTGTTATTAAGGATTTAAATGTAATGTGGAAAATTTCATTTTAAAACAATGAAACTATAATGAATATTGTTTTTGTATATTGAAGTTTTAGTTATAGAATACATAAATTATTTTGTTTGATAAATAATTAAAATTCCTAAACAAAATACTAATAGGTCTTTTATTGGATTTTTCATTTAATTTTTGATCTCTAACGATTGATAATTTTGAGTTATGTATTATTATTGTGTAAATGTAAGGTTATTCCGAGAAGCATTTCAAAATTGAAGTAGCACCTACGCTGTGTCTTTTTGATGCTATGTTCAAAGATTATTTCAAATTTTGTTCAGATAAACTGCTCAGCTCATTATTCTAAATCAAACCTGAAAGTTTGAGGAAGTACCTCAACTATATAGAGTATGAAGTCTGGTTCTATGTTTTCTTCGACTTTCACACTCTGTAGCTATCTCTTTAATCTTTATTCAGCTGGCATTTCAAAACTCTTACTTCAGCTGGAAAGGTAAACCTGTACCTTCAAACAATTTGAATGGATTTTACTATGATTTTTACTATTTTTGTTATATTATTGGAATTATTTTTGTATTTGTTTTACTTTTTACTCTTAAATTTAGTTTTATTACTTTTGAGAGTCTATTTTCTAAAATATTTTTTTGGAAGTAACGCTATTTTAGGACACAGAAGGTCTATTAAGCATTTCTGTTTCTAACGAAGTTTTTAGTATGAAGTTGGGACTTGAAACAGAAAAAGTACATCTAATTGAAAAAATATTATATAAAAAAATAAATTGTTCTAGAAAGGTATTTGATCATACTATAAAAATCTGTAATTAAATGGACAACTTTAAAATTTTATTGCCCGCTCAGGTGCCAATTAATATGGTTTGTTGTAAAAACACAAAACATGCAAAAAATGTGTTATTTTCATGAAAAAACATATTTTTTAAATTTTATATATTTTATTGTAAATATTATTTAATTTCTTCAAATTAAAGCAAAAGTATTCAAAATATACATTGAATTACAAAACAAGTGCCTATTTTTTCATTAATTTTTTTTCATGGGAAACTACTAACAAAAATATAAAAAATAAAAAAAAAACAAAAAAAAAATATTAAAAAAAAAATAGTTCGACACGCTACAAAGTAAATTTTTATGGTATTTTAATATGCAGCCTTAGGTACCGAGCTATTTGATATTTTGATGATAAGACATCTTATGGGTACCCAAGTACCGTTAGAATTTTTATTTTTTTACATACTGGTGATGATGTACGTTTCCGGTCCAGAAAAATTTTATTTTATTTTTATAACAAAATTATCATTAGGCACCGAACTATTCTTGTTTCATGTTTTGATGATGAACTGTCCTTTGGGTACCCAAGTACCGTTATTTGTTACATAAATTGTATGTAAATGAAAAATGTAAAATAATGTACATATAAAAAAAAAATTTGTTATAATAAATTATTTCTGTGATATAAAAAATAATATTTTCTTATTTTAACACAAAAATTCATATAAAATGCATTATAGGTACAGGTGTACCTTTCCAGCTGAACACGTAAACAAAAAAAAATTTCTAATTTACTTCCTCAATTATTTTTTTTACTTGAAAAAAGTTTTAAGATATAAATTTTGATGAAAAATTAATTCTCACAAAGAGTCTTTAAGTCAATTTGCGTCGAAAATATTCAAAAAGTAAAATGCAAAAGGTACAAGTGTACCTTTCCAGCTGAATAAAGGTTGATGGCTGAAAGATTTCTAACAAAATTTATTTTCTAATCAAATCTAGCCTGCTACCTTAATTCCATCCTTGATATTACAATAGTTTACTACTTTTTATTGACTTCCGTTGCTTAAAAAAAAGTTTGTAGAAATTGTTAAAATATTTAATTATGTTTAATTTTAGTGGTTTGTTTTAATAAAAATTTTTAGTGGTGTGTCATATCTCACTTTTTAAGATATATAATACATATTTATATTATTTTATTTAATTTTTTATATAAAATAAATAAATAAAATTCATCCAAAATATATTCATTAAATTTTTTTATTTGAATTTAATCAATCAATTACATATGACAAAATTGGACATCAAAATGACAAATGTCATTCTTGCACACCGTTACGAAATTAAATTTTAATACAATAAAGAGTGAATACTTCAATTGGGGTATTCAGAAAAAATTACGTTTCAGAAAACCGAATTACTGCAGTGTAGAAAGTACCGCATGAAATATACCAATGAAAATTTTTCCACTTTTTAACATCCCTTAGATCCCATAACCCAATGAAAATTAGTTTTGCAACTGAAACATAATTTGCCAATTAAGTAATAATAAAAATGACTTAGGGTTGTATTGTTCCTCTCAGAGCAGGCAGCAAGGTTTTATTTTTTCGAAATTGTTAGCTGGTTCAACAATAAATTGCCCTTGATCAGTGTCGGATCATAGTGCACATTACACGCTGGGTGGTGCAGTAGGTAACACCTGCTCTTCAACCGAAAGGTCCCATGTTCGATTCCCGACAAAGGCAAAAAATGCTTTCTGGATTTTTCGACTATGTCCATTTATAAATAAATTATAAATAGCTGATAGTTTTGGTTATCACTAAAATTAAAATGGAATTATGCTATTATGAAGGCGAAGCACTCTATACAATAGTAATAGCTTTCCACATTTAAATTTAAAAAAATTAAAATACCATAAAAATTCTACTGCAAATCTAAGTATATGTAATTGTGTATTTCAAAATCTCTGTGTAAAACCAGTTACGGTCTTCATCCCATAGACTTGGAATTATATATATAAAATAATAAAAAAACATTTTCAGAGAACTACAAGGCAGATAAAAATCGAATTTGTAGGTATCATAACCAATTACTGCTTAATATGCAGAGCGTCCAAAACGCTATCATTTTACTCAAATGATTTTTGCAGCAAATTTTTAGAGTTAAAACAGATGAGGAAACATTTTTATATCATCTCTGCATTTTCCCTACTCTATACTATAAAACAAACACTCGTCTAGAACTAGGAGCCTATTTTCTAGAATCGCTTGATGATCTAACTGGTATCAGCATTAAACTAAAATGTTGAACATACTGTCATCTAAAAGGCATCTCCTATGGTATAAAGAATTAATAAGGTAATATATTCAGAGTGTAAATTTCGAATTCTACTGCGCATGTATGTCACTCGATGACAAATAATGTGACAGTTGAATTTTATATTTAAACTAGCTTTGTAACCCGTCATAAATGACGGAAGCAAAATAAATCCTAGTTTCTTTTTTTCTTTCATTAGATTCTTTATTCCGAAATTACAGTACTTATGTTTATATTACTATTTTTTGTGTTTCTGACGATTATAGTTCAAACTAATGAAATTAATTTAAAATATAAATAAAAAATTTATTAAATTATCTGTATTATAAGGATTAAATGACAAAAAAAGATGCAGTTATTAAATATTAAATTTCGATATTTGTCAAAATTCTTGAGTATAAAATTACATTGAATGAAAAAATATTTAATGTGGGAGCATAAAAATTTTGGTGTCTTAAAACATCAAAAAAACTGAATTCCAAGTTGAAAATGTAGGAGCCCTCTTATAGTCGTTAACATGACATTTCATATATTCATACATATAAGTAAAGAACATATAAAAAATAAGAAGCTTCATCTGGATATTTTTGAATATTTTTGACTAATGTGCGTACGTGCGGGTAAGAAAATGAAACGAAAATAAAAATTGAAGAGCGTAAAAAAGTATAATTTTGGGTGTTTCCGTTTATTCATTCTAAAAAAGGAATGGAAAGAATAGAATACTTGATGACGTCTCGATAGAATATTCCGAACAAATAGAATAAACAAACAGAAATTGTCATTGTTTATTTTTTTATTTATTTATTAGTTTTTGTGAACAAAAGTTTTTACTATTTTTTAATTTGTGTAAATTAGTTAATATAAGTTATAATAGTTATTATAATAGACTGATTCCTTGAAAAAAAGAACAATAAATACTTTTAAAAAATGTTATTTTCTGAATAATAAATACAACTACTAATTTTATATAAACATTAATATTTATACAACTATTCATAATATTATATTTGTTTTCAAAAACATTTTTTAATTAACCAATATTTTCCATTTTTTAAATTCAAACAAAATATAGGTAACAAATTGTTATAGAATGATAGAAGTGAACTGTCATTCCGTAATTTTATTCTCTTTATTCTAACTTTGAGATGGAACAAAAAGAATACGTTCGGAATATACGGAATAAATAAAAAAGATACAGAACAGAATACTTGGAATATTCCGAATGAATAATAAAACGCTTTTTGAGATATTCTGAATATTCCGAATATTCGGAATGAATAAACGAAAACAACCTTTATAAAAAAACAACAACAAAAAATATAAAAATTCAGTAACCAACGATTAAGCATCCATGTATGTAGATATATTTCAATATTTTGTCAAATCAATAAAAAATATTAAAAAATTTAAACACATACGTATACGTAAAGTAGGTATATTTTAAAATTTTCAGTTTAAAAATTTATATGAATTGCGGATTTTTACTATTCATATTCTTTGATATATGTAAGTCTAATAACTAATAGGAAAAAAATGTGACACAATTCCTATTCTAAGACAAAATACTACTGCATAGAAAAATATACAGATTTTTTACTCCCTTATAGTATGTTTTCTTTTATAGTATTACAGTTTCCAAGTTTTCAAATAATTTTAATTTAAATTTACAGAAATGATTATAAAACCAAAAAAAAAAAGGTGTTTAGTTAAAAATACAGAAACAACAACAATTTAAATTATGTAAACAAAAATATAATTTTTTTTCAACTGTTTTGACTATTTTCTATAAAAAATTTTGACAACCTAACAAATTCTTCATCAACTTTTTTATGGGAGTATCGTTAAAAAGGCCTTCACTAATTTTTGCATATGAATACCGCAACGAATAAGATTTAAATGGAAGTTTTGGGTATATTCCTCTCTTTCTTTGTTTTTATTTATGTCACAAAACAGAAATAGACGAATATATTCGTTCAATATATTTTCTTTTCTCTCTTTTTAATGGCAATTATTTTGATTGCTAGTGTTAGTACTTTTTGAAAATTTCATATATCCATATATTACACACTACTGCTACATTTTCAATATTTCAGAAACATAAATAATTATTGTTTTTTTTTTTCAAATAATTTAACAACAATACTTTTCTCTGTAATAATAGAATACGGTAATAAAGTAAAAGAAAGTTTAAATTGAAAAAACATTGTTTTTATTAAGATTAGATTTTGATACCTTTTATTTTGTTCATACTCAAAGATTTTACTCTAATTTTCTATTTAAAAAAACTATATTGGCCTAACAGTAAAAAATTTTTTTTTTGACATCAAAAAAACAGAAAGAGAAGTACTAAACAAATATGGACAAAATGTTTGTATTTTTGTATGGGATACTCACTTCCATTCACTAACACCAAAGCAATTTGTATACATATTACAATTTGTATATATTTTGCAATTTGTATATGTGTTGGAGTATTCCGTCGAACTTACAAACATCCAGATAAATGCAGAATAATATATATATAATATTCAAAACAAAATCGCGGCAGTTTAGTTATTTTAGTAAAAATAAATAAAAAAAATTATTAAATAAATAATTTTGAACTTATAATTAATAAAAATAAATATAATTTTAAAATATATAAATAAAATCTATAAAAAAAAATGGTGAATTATGCTGTATTTGGTTGTTTTAGTAACAACAACAAGAAACTTAAAAACTTTAAAGACTATATTGGTATTAAATATTTTCATTTTCCTAAAGATGAAAATATAGTGAAGATTTGAAAAAAATGCCAAAGAAAATATAATTTTAATGTAGAAACGTTTTATATTCGTTCCAAGCATTTTAACCTCGACGATTATGTGAGAAATTTACAACACGAACTGTTAAATTATTCGCTGAAAAGTTGTAAAAAATTAAAGGCAGAAGCACACAGAGTCGGTGATAGAAGCACACTATTACCTTTTCAAAAGGGAATATTATTAAACATCAGTTCACTAAAAATGATGTTCAACGATACGAAAGAGAATTACGGGATTTCATATTTATTTATTTATTTATTTATTTATTCAAATCTCAAAGAGCTTGTTAGCTCGTACAGAGTGTAATTCATTTAAATTTCTATATATAAACTTCAAAATAAGTGCAGTGCTAAAAATAATAATAAGAAAAGATAAAATATTAGGTGCTAAGTGCTATGTAAAATCATGTAAAATGAAATGAGAAGAAAAACAAAAAAAAACAAACAGAAACGAAATACAATTCGCCGGGTGAGTTCTTAAGTGTCCAATATACCGAAAAATGAAATGGGAAAAAAACGCATTTTAAGTTTCAAAGCAAATTTTACGTGTTTTTTTAAGGATATAGAAAATCAAGCTTTTTGTGACATAATCTGTAATTTGTTAGCTTTAAAATACTATATTTAGATTTCTTAAAAAAATTATATATTTCTGTTGATATTCGAAATTTGAAAAAATAGCCCAAATGTATATTGGACAAAAACGTATGGGTGACAAATATTTTGAAAAAAATATTTTCTCCAATGTCCAATATCTTGTAGGGAATTAACACAGTTAATAAAACTTCATTTGATATTGGACACTTAAGAACTTAAACTAAACATTATTCTTAAGTTTTGGGAAGAAAAAATAAAACTAACAAAGACTTTCAATATTAAGGAGAAACATTATTTTATTCATTCAAACACATTTAATTAAATCAAAAAAAAATAAAACTAAACAGCCTTTCTTGCTTTATGTTATATCAAAATGTAGTACTTATAGCCTCTAAAATTTTCGTTGGGATAATATTATTTTTATTTTATTTTGAAAATAGTCTTATAAAATAACACGTCCTCAGGTGGCATGTAATCAAACATGGATACAATATCTTTTATTTTTTCTTGTGTAATGGAATTTTAAATGTATTACTTTAGGAATTTGTCTTACCAAACCTTTCTTTCGAATATTTTGTTTAAATACTGAAACGATAGTTTTTTCCGCATATTCTCCATAATCTTCTTGAAATATTATAAGAAAAAGATTCCTATTGTAAATTATTTCTTTTGCAGAGTTATATTTAACAGCTGAAAAATTTAGCCCCACACAAGCTGCATTATAGTTTCAAAAATCTTCACCTTTGGATAATTCATTGAGGTCAGTTGTTTAAGTAACGCGAGTGGACTACAAACACTTATGTGTTTTCAATGGCGATCTATAACTGAGTGAACAGCCTCTATTTCCTGGATTCTAGAGTGTCCAGGTTCAGAAAACTTTTGAACTACAGTTTTTATTTCTTTATTTTTTTCTATAAATTTTAAAATTGCTAATGATATTATTCGGTTTTTATTCTGTGGAATACAAGCGTCTGACCATAAAATAAAGTTCTGAATATCAGGAATATCAAGAAGAATGACTTGTAAAATTTTAGTTAACGCACTGGCCAGGTCATTTGGGCTTCGACCACTCTGTGTTTCGTACCAAATTTATTCTCTCTCCCCGATTATTCTCATTCACATTCACACTGATAAAACTCTCTCAAGAAAAACAAACCTTTGCCTTGATCTATACAAAAACTTCAGTTGAAATATAACACTTAAACACAAAATTTTAATTACTCAATCAAGCGTAAAATAGTTTTTGACATTTTTTCAATATCATATTAATTGCAGATTGGACACTTAAGCACTATAAATGCAAAAAAAAAATTCACTTTGTATGATATTGAACAAAAACAAAATTAAATATCTCAAAAACTATTATAGATAGAACAAAACTGATTAAAAATTTAGAAAGAGCGCGTCAAGTTTAGTTTAGATGAACCAAAAAATCAAAAAATGCCTAATGTATGATATTGGACACTTAAGAATTCACCCGCCGAATTGTCAAAAATTCAATTGACACAAACAATTGAGTTGATTTGATACAAAAAATAAAATAATTAAGTTGAAACAAAAATCAAACAATTGAATTGAAACGAAACACAATAATTAAGAAATAATAAAAGAGAAAAGCTATTAATTAATAAACGACAAAAAAAAAAAAAAAAAAAAAACTATTAAATTACTTAAAATATCACGAAGTTCGATTTACTCATTATATAATTTTAGATATTTTTTGTTTAATTCCTTCTTCAGTTCTTTTTCAGATAAATTTTTGATTTCCTCAGCTAGTTCATTAAATTGTAGAATACCACTGTTTAATATTGGCTCGAGACCATTTAAGTTGCGTCCCACAGCAAAACGTAGTTGATGAACTGTTCTTGTGGTATAGCGATGTATTTCATTATTTGCTGTCAGAATTGTATTACTTTTTATACTTTTATTTCGTATTTTGTGTATTTGTAATAGTTGTATCAAATTTTTATATTCTTTCAGTTTTAGAATATCGTATCTTCTATGTATATAATTAGTAGTTGTACGCTTTTCTAGACAAAATAGATTTTTAATAGCCTTGTTTTGTATAGTCTGTAGAATCTTTATTTTATTTTCGAAAGTGTTTCCCCAAATACCAATTCCATATGTTATGGTACTGTGAAACATACATTTTTTGAGTTATAAATACTAGTTTTGCGTTATTAATTCTTTTACATGGGCATGCCAGTCCAGATTCTCATCAATGACAGCTCCAAACTATTTAAAATTGTTCACCTTTTCTATAAATTTTTCATCATATTTAACTGATACGTTCCCACTTTTGGCTTTGAAATATATTAATTTCGTCTTATTGGCATTAACTGTCAGTTTATGTTGACACATCCATTTGTGAATTATATTTCATATCATTATTTATTTTTACTTCCAATACTTCGGTACTATCTTCTCCATATACTATGGCTAAGTCATCGGCATACAAAACTGATTTTCCATTTAATTTAAGATTTGAATTATATATTAACTTACAGGTAATACGCAGTTATCGACAATATACTTATTTTACACATAATTTTTTCAAATAATTTTTGTTTTGTTAGATTAAATCAGGATTCTTTGGAAATGTTTTTTGAATAATTAGAGCAAAAGGGGGACTGCATGATCATCCAAATGTACTTCAGTTCAAATATAGATTACACAGCTTACACGGAAAAAATGAAGGAATAATATCAGATGCAGCTAATATTGAAGCAGATAAAGAAGAAAGCGTTCAAATGAATATACCTTTGTATGGAGAAGAAAATAATTTCAATGAAGAGGCTGAGTTTGATGCTTCGGTGTTTACTTGTGATTTATTGGCATCTCTATCAGATGTTCAAATTTCGATCAGAAACAATGAGCCTAACGATTTGCAGAACGATTTGCCTGACCTCCTGTACGATGCTTTAGAATACTTAGCTGGATATATATTAAAGAGATTTAAATTGAAATTACCAGAAATAGTCACTCAATATTCAGATGGAACATGTGGATATACCTGGACGGATCATATCAACAAAGAAGGACTCCAAAAAACAAATAATATATATAATATAAATAATATAATAAATAAATTAGAAAATAGTTTGAATAAATATAATGGAAATAAATTGTTAGTTAGTAAAAATTATATAAAAAATACATACAGAAATTAAAACACTTTTTAACAAATGCAAAATGTATTTTAGTATAAGAATTTTAAATTCAAATATTGGTTGTAACATACAAAAGAAAGTTAAATAAAATAATAAATTAAATTTATACAAAATAATAAGGAATACCTATGTTTTTCAATTCTGAAATGTTAATACAATTTAATATCTTATCATACTTTAATTAGCAATTGTTTTGATATCTGGAAATCAATTATTACAAAACAAATTAATTGAAAAATCTGTATTTGAGCATTTTTACATAGTAAAATTAATATTTAAAAGTATAATTTGAAGTTGATTGCTTGCAATGTTATACGCAAAAATGTAAACTTCGATAAAAGCCTACTAGTATTCATACAGTTTTTTTAATCAATTTATTTATTATACTAAGAATTTTGTATCCTAATTGTACAACCTAATGAGATCTCTGTTTATCGTTAAATTTTTAGTTGAGATGTTTGGATAATTTTCATTAAATAGTTTTATCTTAAAAATAAATTTATGAAATTATAGATTTAATTAGAAATTATTAAAATTTCCATAGAATTTTACTTTTAATAAAAAGAACAAGTTCGATTGATTAATATTCAATATTTGAACATTGATATAGGTATAAATTTATATCAATATTGTATCTATAAATATTACTTACTCATAGTAAGAGTTTCTAATAAACAAATTATTTTTTTTAGGAATTGTTTCGTTCATCATAACACTACTAGAACTCATCAGTAGGTACTTATAGTGTTAGACTACCTATAAAACTCATGATTTTTATTTTTATTGATTTTATAACTTATTATAAGATGCATTAGTATATCTGTGAGTTATAAAAATCGACCAAAATTTCACCGCAAAATGTATTATATGTAATGTATAAATAGTTTTGACTACCCGCTGATTTGTGTACTGAAAATTTGAATACTCAAATTTCTGATATTCAAATATTCTTAGTTATGTAACACAGCTCTTGTGATTTTTCCTAACACTTTTTTTCTTAGATTTTTCAATATTGGATGTATCACAATACTATTCCGTTTTTTCTCCATTTAATATTTTAACTTTATTTAAGAATTTCTGATTTTATTCTTTAATATTATCTATCTATATGTTTTTGACAGAAATACTTACATAGAAATTTTTCTTTTGAAAATTTTAAAATGAACTGCAATCAATGTATTCTATTATCAAAACAATAAATTTCTTACGCTACATAAATTTTATTTAAAATTTTATATGAGTTACGAAATAGAAAATAGCAAAATTTTAAAAAGAAAATGATTTTTTTTTTTTTGTTATATTGCAATAAATTTGTACCGATATAGATTTTAAGGAGAAACTGGTACAAGAATGTGTGATACATTTTTATTTGTGATTGCAAAAGAATTGAAAACTGCAACAAACGGTGCATTCAGGTGTAAACAGTCATTAATCTTCCATAGAAAAAATCAGCAGTAAAAAAATTTTACTCTCTTTTTTACTCCACATATTATTTTGTTTTCGTAGTTTTCAATTTTTACATACATACTCTTATCATATATTGTCTTCATTATTTATAGTGTTGTTATTCAATAATGATATACTCTTCTTCCCCATTATTATTTTATTTTATTTTTATGTTCTGTTTAAATTTTTTTTGGGTTTTCTTTTCTTCATTTTTTTTTTTTTTAGTAAACACTGTTCCAAAAACATCAATTCGAAGAGAGTGAATGAATTTTCAAAAAAAAAAAAAAAAAAAATAGTACAGGAACAACAATGAAGTTTGAATTCTCATGACATAAATTAAAATTGGAAGAAAATAAAATCATATTTTATTATTCTGGAAAGAAAAATAACAAAAATAAAAATACGTTTCTAAACAAAAATAGAATTCTAATTATTCTCGCTAAAATATATCACTCTTATTATGTCCTTTAAATTTTTTTATGTTTTTTTTCTAAAAAAAAAATTTTGCAAAATTTTGCATAATGCAATTTGATGATTATGAATAAAATAACTGCCGAAAGGAGAATTAAAATAATAGAAAATGGATACTACGCAAAAAAAAATTAATTTAAAATAAAAATGATGAAATTTGTTTTTAAGTGCATTTCATTTTATGATAATTTTATGTCTGTTTTTTATATGAATTTTGGACTTTGAATTAAAAGTCAATAAAAAATATTCTAAGAATTAGCTATTTTTATATTTTACAATTACAAACACAAAAAAAAAAAAACAATAAAAAAAAAAAACAATTGAATAAATAAAAATGAAAATATAATAAGTTGTTCTGATGACCTAGTTAATTTGAAAGAATAAAATTAAATGAGTGCAATACAATTTCTTAAACTTTTTTATTTAATTTATTCCAAATTTTACTACAATTTTTAAGACCTATACAGTTAAAAGTTTTCTTTAATAAATCATTTTAATAAAGTCTTAATAGAAGCAATAATAACTCTCACGTGCTGATATTCAAATTTACAAAGCAAAGTCCATGCGATCACAGGCAATAGATTGAAAGTATTTGACTATAATTTTTAACTGAAACCATAAATTTCGTAGAACCCAACTGAACTTATATTATAAAAATTAAACAAGCAGCGATTAATCAATATTAAAAATAGAATTGAAAAAAACACCGTTAAAAATAAAAGTTAAAGATGTTCTGATCAAAATTTATTTTATTTGATAATCGTAATTCTGTTCTTTTTCTTTTACCATCCTTGTAGCTTTAAGCTAGAAGATAACCATGATTTGGACTCAGATCACTCTGCAGTCATACTAAATCTATATGAAAAGGTTATTAAGAAACAGTCGAAACCTCTGCTAACGAACAAGACAACTGACTAGCTTTAAACAAGAAATAGAAAACAAAATAAACATAAGAACAAAACTAAGATCCAAATGTGTTATAGATTCTGAAGTAGAAAATGTTATTAAAATTATTCAAAATGCTGGATGGAATAATACAAAAAATTGTGAATATAAATCGGTAGGATTCAACTACCCTAGAGAAATATTAAATATGATAAAAATAAAAAGATTGAGCTAGACGCAGATGGCAACAATCGCGTGATCCGGCAGACAAAACTGTGCTAAATAGGTTAACTCAGAATCTTAAAAGAAAAATTAAAGATCTTAAAAATGAAAATTTTGAAAAATATATAAAAAATGTATCAGCTGAAAGAGAAAATAACTACTCGTTGTGGAAAGCAACAAAGAGTACAAAAAACTCGATCTCTCAAATTCCGCCAATCAGAATGAAAAGCGGTGAATGGGCGAGAAAAAAAAAAACAACAAAAGCTGAAACATTCGCAGATCATCTTGAAGAAATTTTTTGTCCAGACGAGACAGATTCGGATGATCTCACTGAAGAAAATAATAATTGGCAAGAAATTGTTATATCACCATTTTCAGAGAGAGAACAAATTAAAAAACTCAGAGATAAAAAAGCTCCAGGTTTTGATCTAATTACATCGGAAGTCCTGAAAGAACTTCCGAAAAAAGCTATAACAATGCTAACACACATTATAAACGCTGCTATAAGAATAAGGTATGTGCCGAATATGTGGAAAATAGCAGGGATAATTATGATACCAAAGCCAGGTAAGCCCATAAATCCTACAGACCAATATCATTACTACCAATAGTATCAAAATTATTTGAAAAACTATTATTGATTCGAATGAGACCGATCATAGAAAATAGTAATCTGATTCCAAATTATCAATTTGGCTTTAGATCTAAGCACTCGACAATCGATCAAATTCATAGAATAACAGACATAATAGAAAAAGCTTTAGAGGAAAAGAAAGTATGTTCTACAATATTTCTAGATGTAGCCCAAGCTTTTGATAAAGTATGGCATCAAGGCTTAATAAATAAACTAAACAATATGTTACCTAAACAATACGAAGATATACCCTCATCATATCTAGAAAACAGACTATTCAGAATAAAACAAGACGAAGAGTATTCTACTATTAGAGATATTAAAACGGGTGTGCCTCAAGGTAGTATTCTGGGTCCCATACTGTATTTGCTCTATACCAATGATTTACCAGAAATGGAAAATATAACTGTAGTTACATTCGCTGACGATACTGCGTTGATGGCAGTAGGATCAAATATTGACGAGGCTACAATTAAATTGCAAAGAGCAAGCGACAAGCTATACCTCTGGACAAAGAAATGGAAAATTAAACTCAATGAGTTAAAATCAGTACATGTAAATTTTATAAATAAAAAATTAGAAAATCAACCACCATTGGTAAATCTGAATTGGGTCAATATACCCCAAGAAAACAATGCTAAATACCTAGGAATGACATTAGATGTCAAACTTAGATGGAAAGAGCACGTTAAAAAGAAAAAAATTGAGCTTGAAAATAAATATAGAGAAATGTACTGGCTCTTAGGTCGTAATTCTAAATTACCTATACATAACAAGATTTTGTTATATAATCAGAGACTCAAACCGATATGGTTGTACGGCATACAAATATGGGGATGTGCCAAACAAACACATGTACTTTGTATACAAAAATTCCAAAATAAAGTCTTGCTTAACATTGTAAATGCCCCCTGGTATGTTCGCGACAGTGATTTGCACAGAGATCTAAAAATTCCTTGCATAGAAAATGAAATAAAAAGATATGCAACAAAGCATATAGCTCGCCTGGAGGGTCATGTTAACGTTGAGGCCACTCAACTGCTAGATAATCAAAATGATGTCAGAATGCTTAAAAGAACTAAGCCACTAGATTTAATACGATAGAATTTCGTAAACCTTTTATTTAAGACAATCAAAATAGAAATAAATTAATGGTTGAGAGAAAGAGAAATAATAAAAGAAACCAAATTAAAAACGCAAAAAAATATATAATGATAATGATGATTGAAAATAATTGAAATTGAAATATAATTGAATAATAATTGAAAATTATTGCAGTATAATGATAATTATTTGTATTGCACACATTTTTTTTTTATATTCCTTTTTTTGTTTTTTTTTGCTTCTTTACACCATAGAAATGTCAATAAATATAGTGAATTTAAAGAGAAATCAAATTTTAACTTTATAAAATATCCATATTCCATTATTAGTACACACACATATGTAAATTTCACCTTAGTTGAATGCAAAGAATATCTATAATCTATATTAACAAGAATACGCACTCCCATTTTACGACAACCTAATTTTTAAGAAATATCAAACCGAGCAAAATATCATTAGTTAAAAGAGGTAAAATTTACATTTACTTATCGTATACCAAATTTATTATGAGAGAGAAAAGGTACAAAACAGATGTTTGCCTTTTGCTTTATACTGTAAAATAATTTTGCGTTCTCATTATTCTCCTTTGGATTTGTTTACGTTCCCTCCCATTATTTATATCAGGCAGGGTGGCAAAAAATGTTAGTTCTAATTTAGTTTGTTCCCTTATACGATGATTAATTCTGATCTTTTATTATTTTAATATTTTCGTTTTAAACATTTTTATTTTCGTATATACCTATTAAAAATATTAAATTATAATTACATTACAATAATATAAAATATTATTAATATTTTTGTCAGTAATAATTTTAGAGTTACAAACATTATTATTTTTTATTAATTATATTAGTAAACCTAAATATTTATTATATTGGTATACGATTATAAATTAATACTGAGGACAACATCTATTTACAAATCACAGAATTTAAAGAATATGATAACGCTGTTTTACTTAGGTCT
Source organism: Argyra leucocephala (assembly GCA_963942445.1). NCBI lineage: Eukaryota > Metazoa > Arthropoda > Insecta > Diptera > Dolichopodidae > Argyra > Argyra leucocephala. The sequence goes on from OZ012679.1 coordinate 145,338,256, forward strand.
CCTAAAAATCTTATGCATAGTTGATACAATTTAGAAAATAATATTTTTAAATATTTCAACGAAATTTTTGTCGAAAATTTTTTTTCAAAATTATAAACTTTATTATTTAATTTCAGCCAACTTTTTTTGTTACTCTTTTTTGTTTACTATATTTTTTCTTTTTCTTACACGTAAAATTCTTATTATCGTCTATTTCTGACAATGTTTATCAAATTTGCATATGAATTTGTGTGCAAACAAATGAATACATACATGAGTTCTTACTCTTTTTATGGATATACTTTGGTTAAATGGTTATTGAAATGGGTATTTTGTTGAATTGAAGCAAATTGAAACAAACATATAAAGTACAAGGCAAGTTAATTAAGGCAAATATAATAAAATGCAAACATTATTTATGGAAGAAAATAAAATTTGAACCTATCAGTTATCTCTATCACTCAGCTACAAATCACTCATCTCGCATGTAAAAAGAGTTCAATTTCGATTTATGCATGTATATATTATACTTTTATATGCCAATTTTTGCTTATTTACACGTCAGACAAAAGGTGGTGTCGCGAAAATCAATTCAATTTAGTTGATTTGATTATTTTCAAATCAACCAAAATAATTCACGGTGTCGGGAAAATCAATTTTCAACTATTTGAATTAATTTCAACTAGTTGATTCAATTTGTTTCAACTTTGAATTTTTGAAATATCAAATCAAAAATTTTAAGATACCTAAAATATGTTGGAGTTTCCAGTTTTGGTTTATTAGTTATTTACATTTAAAAAAGTTATAAGTTTGTAAGTAAGTGTTCAATAAATTTTAGGTTTTTTTATATTTTTCATTTTTTGTTATACTTTTTAGCTTGTGAGCTATTTTTATTATTGAAATCATGGTTATATCAGTTTGTATTTGTCTGGCCAAAATTTCCTTTGTGCTTTCTCCGTAATTACAGTCATTACTTGCTTTGAAAACCTTATATCAAACCGCAATTCTAAAGTTTATTTTTGTAGTTTTAGCACGCTTAAATTTAAGGCAAATATTTCTAAAAAAAATTTTTTTTTATTTATTTTTTTATATTTGTATACGAACCAAAAACTAAAAAAATTTTTACCAAAGAGCATTGCAATAGAATAGTAAGATATATATATATATTTTTTTTTAAATTTATTTATTTATTTATTTCTTAATTCAAAATTTACAATACTTTTTACTTTTTACATAAAAAATGTTGAATAAATAATTTTAATAAAATTTGACGAATTTTGAAATTACAAAAAAATTCTATTCAAAGCCATAGTCGTAGCTGTCTGGCGGAGATTTTTATATTTTCTCAACAAAACTAACTTCTTCAGTGAAAATCAATTTGGCTTCTTGAAAGGCAAGTCAACAACGAGTGCGTTACTTAAATTCTGTGGAGAGATATTAGTGGGTGCATTAAATGAGATTAAATGATTGTGGATCATCATATTTTATTAAATAAACTATATATAATGCTGGTTTTAGAGGTTTTATTTATAAATGGCTTAGGTCTTATTTGGCCGGTAGACGACAGAAAGTCAGAATTGGGAATATTTATAGTGCCTTACTTAATCTATCCTGTGGTGCTCCTCAGGGTTCTGTACTTGGACCTATCTTGTTCCTAATTTATAATAACTCGCTTTTTTTGCAACATTTTAGAGGGACGGTAACCGCATTTGCAGATGACACTGCGTTTACATATACTTGTAAGAACAATTTTGAGATAGCTGCATGCATGAACTTTGATCTGGATTTAATTAGGCACTGGTTTAATAAACATAAATTAGTAATAAGCTGCAAAACTAAGCATATGAATTTTGGTATCTGTAATCCTTCTTGTGATAACTTTGATATTTATTATCATGCTCCCAATTGCGTCAAATTTCCAATAGACTGCACTAATAACTGTTTTGGTGGTAATATCCAATGTGATAATAACTGCTTTTTAGTTGAATTTGTAAAATCGTTCAAATATCTTGGTTTATGGGTTGACTCCAGATTGGATTGGCATGATCACGCTTGCTATTTGAAGAATTATCTCCATAATATTATTAGACAGCTTTATCATCTAAGTCTATACTGTTCGGAAAAAATTATGTGCTCAGTTTATTATGCGCTTTTTCATTCAAAAATTCTGGTATTACTTGTTGGGGAAGAGCATACTTTACTAAGATTAGTCAATTACTTGTGTCACAAAAACATGCTATTCGAATAATTTGCGGGAAAAGACGTACTTGTCCGTACTACTGAAGCATTCCAAAACATCAACTAGCTAGTAACATTCTGAAAATCTCCTCGCTTAAGAAGAAGTTAAGCCAAATAAATCTAATAATTAAAATTATTTTTTTCTTACCCTTCAAAGTAAATCGTTTTCCAAAACACAAAACAACAAATAAATATTTTTTTTAATATTATAGAAAAGTAATTGTGTTCATCAAAAAATTTATTTTTCATTAATTTAATTTCACAATATCCAAAGCTACTTAAATTTTTGCTGATGAATTAAAATCATACTTAAATTACTTTTTATGTACCCATCCTGGAAAATATTTTCAAACATTTTAAATTAACAGCATGATTTAAGTTGCCATTTACTATTTTAACAAAAAAATCAAATTCTCTTTATTTCATATTTATCGTTTATCGCCTCATATTAAATTACAAAATTTCATAACATTTTGAGCTTCTAATTAATGACTTTGAATTTAATTAAAAGTTCACTTCAAAAGTTTTTCTTTTTCGCAGAAATTTAAATTTTTAATTTTATTTTCAACTTTTCAAATATTATTTAATCAATTAAATATTAAAATATGAAAAATATTTATTCCAAATTAAAATTTTAACGTACATATATATATATAAATACAGTAATGATAAAATAATAGCAGCATTCACTTTTGCTATATTTTACTGCGGAGATGAATGAATTCAAACCCTATCATGATTCAAATTGTACCTAAATGTACATTGGATTAAAATCTAATACCTAGCTACTATGAAAATTAAATAAACTAAAAATTTTAGAAATTAAAACAATAAAAAAAATGTTTGAAGTGGTAACAGCAATAGCTATACTGATTGCTGCAACGTCATCATAATACTTACAGGATTTAATGATATTTAGAAAGAAAATTTAATGAAAAAAATTTATTGAAATTTTCTTTTGTTTAATAAACCGAATAAAAGGTAACGGTAAGAATTCAGGTAACGGTAAATATAAGTGAAATTGTTTCTGAAACTTGACAACAACAACAAATAAATATAAATTAAAATCAATATGAACAACTGAAAATTCAAATCTCTTTGTAAAAACAAAAATTCTTTGATTTGATTCATTTGAATATTTCCGGCTTTTTGGGTCAACATCAGCTTCATAATATCAACATTTTATGTCATTTACAATTTGTTTTAGATTCCTTCAAAAATTTCTCTCTCCATTTTATTCATGGATAAAAATAATTAATGAATTCATTATATAAACATTACAATTAAATATTCTTTTTAACCAATCCTTTTTTTATTTTTCACTGGCAAAAAATTCAATCACTAGGTACTGATTCTAGTATAAGTTAACATCAGGTTATAGCTTGTGTAAGAGAAAATGTTGGTTAAGAAAATTCTTATCTTTGTTTTGGTGCATAAAAATATCTTCACCTTTCTCAGTATATATATATATATACGAACAAAAATAAGTAAATTCAGCTAATGGAGTTTGTTTCATAACGACTCAAATCTTACATCTAAAATTTGCCATAAAACAAAATAATTAAGTGATAATGTTTTTTATTTTTTATTTTTTATTACATTTTACATTTATTTACATACTAGTGTATTATAAATATTATGTACATAATAATATATATTATTTTTGTTGTTTAACCCCTTTGGAGGTGTTTATTTTATTTTGGTTATCTTAACATTATAAAAACTTTTCCGTACTTCAACATCCGATTTTTGTAATAGTTGTTATAATGGGAAATTTTGTGAAATGTATTTTACTCAGTAATACTTAATTTTTTTTTTATTTACTACCTGATTTGTTTACTAACTTACTTACTTACTTTGATAGCTTTTCTCAATGGTTTGAAATTTTATTTCGAGGCGATAAAAATTATAGTAACTACTTTATTTAACCCTTCATCTGTCCATTGGGGCCAAATTGACCCCAATTGTTTTTAAAATAAAAAAAAACATAGTTCGCGTCAATTAAGTCAATCAACTAGTCTATGAAAGCCTGAATTAGTATTATCTAAGCACAAAATAAAAATTCAAAATATACAGGAAGAAATCTTTATTACAAAAGTTATCTTTATTTTAATAATTTCAAAAAATGCTATATACTATATGAATTTTAAAAAAAAGGTATGGTTATTTTATTCAAGTTGACATTTCAATATAAAAAAAAAATTATTATAATATTAGTTGATGAACAGATTAGTATGAACTCGCCTCAGATGTTCCTTTCGCCAGTATATACCATCTAAGCCAATGGATTGAAGTTTTTTTTGGATTTGCGATGCGACAAACTCGTACCCATTACAAGCTGAGATATCTGTAGGAAAGAAACCAACTGAGCCACGTTCAACTGATTATGCATAGAATTTATTTCATCGTTTATCTGAACCATACATCAACAAAGGGCGAACTATAACCATGGATAACTTCCTCACAAGTTGTATATTGGTTGAACAGCTATTAAGAAAAAAATAACAACAATATATTATTTGTTCAAATAACCCTAATTTGCCAAAAGAATTTACCAGCAAAGCAGAAATCAAGAAAAAAGATGTGATTTCTTCAGAGTTTTGTTTTGACGAGAATCTTACGTTGGTAGGCTACATTCCAAAGCCAAAAAGAACATCTTGTTACTATCAATTGAGGAGTGATTTTTCAAAAGGGGACATTTCCACTTTTTTTTTTTTTTAGTTAGGCACGGATTATTTTTCTCTATCCTGAATTACAAGTGCCTGTTGTTCGTGTGTATAACAAAACATTATATTTCTATCGAAATTCTTAATCTAAAAACACTAGTTTGTTTCCAAAGGGAACATTTTCCAAAAAAGTGTAAAATTATATTTTCATATAAAATAGTTTATAACAAAATGGGATATTTTCCATATTATATGATTAAATATGCTTAAGTTTTGTCCAAAATGCAATACATACGATTTATTGTGATAAGTACTAAAAGAGAGAGTAGAATTTTTAACCAAAGATTTGTTTGCTGGTGAAACGGGTACTGAAAAAAGAGGAGGAAATAGGCTGAGCGATCTTGCCGTAGATGAAAAGAAAGCCTGCGAAAGTTTTTCAATTTATTGCACGCATAACAAAGTCATTATTATCGCAACAAATCGAAAAGGATTTATATATCCTCAGAATTAAATGCAACCAAATTATGGAAAACTTACGATGACTCTGTTTCTGAAGAACTAAAGGTTAAAAAAGTATGTTTTATTTATAAGATTTTTCATGGAGAATATAATAAAGTATGTCCTTTTGTTTTGATCTGCAACAGGTGCAATCGTTACCAAGAACACCTATCCGGGATGCTTTTTACGTTAGACAGCTAAGTCTGTATAATTTTTGTATTGTAGACAATCTCAGAAACCTATATTTTACAGCTGGGATAAAACCCAATCTGGTAGAGGTGGTATTGAAATTGGGTCGGCTCTCTACTCATTCTTAGTTTCATTAAAAATTCCTGAAGAAAACAAAATTTTGAGATTGTTTTGCAATGGCTGCGTTGGCCAAAATAAGAACAGCTATGTTCTGCATATGCTCATTTACTTTTTAATTAATATTGGACCATCAAATCTAAAAGAAATACATAGATATTTTTTTTCCTGTGAGAGGACATAGTTTTCTCCCTGTACATAGAATTTTTGGTAGATTAGAAAAAAGATATAAGAATGAAACCAGTCATTACAACAAAAACACAGTATTATGATATTTTTCGAAAGCACGGAAGTTTAATGATTCTAGAAAAAGACTGGGTCTAATGGATATAAAACGCTTACAAGAATATTACAAAAAATTATCCCTTCTAATTTTTCAAAGTATAAAAAGAATACAAATAACAAAGAAAAAATCTCAAAATAACGTTAGTTGTTTATTAAAAATATTTTCTACTTATAAATTTGAAAGCCATGATGAACTATAATAATAAGCCTACTAAAAAAAATGATATATAAAATTTTTTGAAAAAAAAAAAACAATTTGGTGATGATTGGCATGAAATAACCGAACTAAGTTGGTATAAGAAAATAATAATAACAGACCATATAAACTGTGAGCCTGAAAATACCACCGACTTAGAAAACGAATGCATCTGTTTGGAAGATTATATTAAGATACTAAAAGTCTAATTTTGCTTTTTTTGTTATGTTTTTTGTATTATAATATGAATGGTCATTATTTTGTTAAGTTATATGAAAAGTTATATAAGAAATAAAGGTTTTTTTTATAATCTTTTACGTATGACATTAAAGACTTAATTTAAATTTTCTAAATATCCCAACTCAAAAGGTGGTTTTTCTTTTTTGTACAATTTTTTTTGATTGTACGGAACAAAATGGGACAAATCCAAAAAGTTCCGTGCAAAAGGGGATATTTTTTTTTCTTTGCAGCAAAACGGGACGTTTTTGAAAATTGAGGACTAATAACTTCAGAAATGCAGGTCCAACATTTTTGAAAGACGGAATCATGACTTAGCTTAAGACCAACTATATAACTGGTATAATTTAAAATTTACAACAACTACAGGCGATGCGCCGTAAGTTTTTTGACTTTACTGAAAATTTCGTTATGGTGGAAATGTCCCCTTTTGAAAAATCACTCCTCAATTTTGCATAATGATGAATGTGTTGACTCTGGTTCAAATAACCCCAACATCATATTGAATTCCGATTTAACTAAAGGCGGAATTGATACACTAGACAAATTGTAAGAACATACACGTGCAAAAGGAAACTAACTAACTGTTTGTTGTGATTAAATGGAATTTTGTACTTAAATTTTGTTTAATTTTATCTTAATTATATTTCTTTTGCTTCATTTTGTAAATAAAATCGAGATTAAAAAAAAATGAAAAATAATTTCAAATTTTTTATATAGAATATATGAAAATATATATGGGGTCATGATCATGGATCCCAGTGCACAAACTACGATAAAAACTATGCACAGAGGAAAGGTTAATTTAGAAATTAATAGTGTTAGGGGAAAGTCGGGTAATTGTGCGCACTGCATAACCGTGCGCATGTCTATTTTTGCATAAGAAAATATCATATAAAGATTCTGTGTGTATAGAAATACTAAAAAGAGAGGGAAAAAAATATAAAGTGAATGAGAGAAGAGAAAATTGCTTCAGCATTGTTCTAAATATAAAACAGTGAAATACTGCGTTTTCTTGTTATTTTTTCCTTTTCAAAAGAAAAAATCGGTTGCGCATGTACACACATGATTCGTATTTGTAGTATACATTTTTTGGTTATTTGAATAATTTTAATGTGTTTAAGTATTCAAAACCAATATAAACAACTTTGTTATTTATAAAAATTTGAATTTTATAGTTAAGTAAGTAAAGTATAACTGTGCGCATCTATAACCGGCAAACTGTGCGCATACTTACCCCTAAGCTTATATTTAACGAATTATTAAATATATTTTAGAATGCCAAAACAGTACATTAGGAAAACGTCTATAGGCACTTGGAGTGCTGAGTAAATGAAAAAGGCTCTAAATGCAGTAAATGATGGTGTACCAATTAGAAAACCTGCTAGGCTTTACAATATACCCGAATCTACGATTCGCAAAGCTAAAAAGGGGCATTGTTATGAAACTGTCCAGCCTTAGGAAGAAGACCCGTATTAAATATGGAGCAAGAAAAAGAGTTATCGAATCATTTGATTACGCTATCCCAAATGTTTTATGGACTCCAACCAATCGAGCTTAGAAAACTTGCATTTGATTACGCAGAATCAAATAAGATTCCACATAATTTCTCAAAAGATAAAAAACTAGCTGGATCCGATTAGTATCGGGCATTTCTAAAAAGAAATAGTAACATTAGCTTACGTGAGCCCGAATCAACTACCCTCAATCGGATTACAGCATTTAATAAGAATGAAATTAAAATGTTTTTTGACAATATAATAAAGATGATATCATGAACAATATCATTTCTAAAAAAAAAATATTTACAATGTCGACGAAAGCGGGATTTCAACGGTTCAAAAACCACGAAAAGTTTTAGCAGAAAAAGGCATAAAACAATTAGGGGCTGCAACATCAGCTGAACGTTGAAAAACCATAACAACCGTTTGCTGCATAAGTGCAAGTGGTATGTACGTTCCACCCATGTTCATTTATCCACGGAAAAGAATGAATCATATTTTGGGAAAAAAGGGTCCCGCTTGTGCTATTTACACATGCTCTAATAATGGGTGGATCAATGAACAATTGTTCTGTGAATGGTTGGAGCATTTTAAGCAAAACACTAACCCAACGGAAAATAGTCTCGTTCTACTGATTTTAGATAATCACTGCAGTCATATGTCGTTGCGAGTGTACACTTTTGCAGAGAAAATGCTATTATCGTGGTTACTTTACCTCCGCACACGTCTCACCGGCATCACCCATTAGACTTAACGGTCTTTGGTCCACTTAAAAACCCATATTATACCGAGTGTGACCGTTATATGAAAACAAACAGTTATGAGAGAATACTAGCTTCTGATGTTGCTGAAATTTTTAATAAAGCATACATTAAAGTAGCAACAATGGACAAAGCTATTTCAGGTTTCGAAGTACCTGGAATTTGTCCGTTGAACCCAGAAAAATTTTACTTTTGTCAAAATCATTTTATGCCTCGCGTAACATCAATTGTCCTATGTGCAACGAAACGGGTCACCAGAACGAAAAGCGATGGCAGTGGTTCATACAATGCAAACAATTATATTTGTGATTTTTGTTTGTGATTTAAATAAGTTTTGTGATGTAAATACGAATTACCTATTTTTGTGATTTACCTAAATTAGTTTTAAAAATTTTTTATAACTTTTGCTAACTGAACAAACAGCAAATTTATGTTCCTATTTTTTTTTCGATTTTTGTTAGCCAATAAAAACTAACGAAATTAAAATTTAAAAAAAAAAATTATTTTTTCGTACAAAAATATATGCGCACAGTTACCCTAATTTATGCGCACACTTACACTATTTGATGCGCACAGTTAACCTTCACTGTGGGTAACTGTGCGCAAACCTCAATTTTTTTTATTTCAATTTTATTTTTAAACAGGTCATAATTACAAATAAATTTTGATTAAAAATGGAACTTTACCACTACATCTTTACATTTTTTCTGCTGCCAGTTTCAAATATTCAAGGAGCATCGAAATATCGGACATAATGCTTAGGTGCGCTCAGTTCACCAACTTTCCCCTAATATTGCTTTGAGGCAACAATAAATAGTGTTAATGTAGCGAATGTGTTCATATTGCTTTGAGGCAACGTATTTTTTGTTAAACAGCTAAAAAAATAGAATCATATTACAATCTTACGATATAACCTCCAGTTATTACACCAAATATCTTTGAATTAGCATCATACACTCACCAGACGTTATAGCCAAAGCGGACCTACGCATAGTGAAAGAAATTATTACAACCAAAGGAATTATAGACTTCTTCAAATAGCTGCGTCGCTTACTACGAAAAGCTTTAGATCTGCGGTAGGCAATTCCGGGTATAAGATCTGATTGTTTACGATATTGATGCTTTGAAAATCGCTAAAAAATGGTTTGATACCACTAGAGAATATATTATTATTATATATACAAATTTTACACATTTGAATGCTTTCTTCAATCAATCTGGCTAAGTGGTAGAAATTTATTTCAAAAATTTGCTTGTGAATCCCAAAGTTAAAATTTGGCAATGAAATTGTTAAATTCCTGTTAAATTTTCCTGTTGTTAAAAACTTTTTTAATATTTTTTAAATTATGTTTTTTGTTTTTGTTTTGTCTCTGAATTTTTATTTATATATTCTTCATTCCCAATATTTTATAATCTTCCACCAAAATTCTACAAAAGTTATTACAAATCTGCAGCCTAACGTTAAAAAAAAAAACGAATAAAAAGAATTAAAAAATTAACAGTTTTTTTTTCACTAAACCCAAGAAATTCATATTACCAGACTATAATAACCGTTAAGCACAATATATAAGTAACTGTGTTTTTTTTTGTTTTTTGTTTTTGCATCTGTATTTTAATTTTTTACTAACTAAAAAATAACATAAAGCAAAAGAAAAACAAAAAAGAGTAAATTTTATTTTCAGTTTTTCTCTTTATTGTTTCCAAAACAAAAAAAAAAATAAAAAATTAAAAAAAAATTTCCGCCATGTTAACCTTAGAAGTAACTGTTAGAGGGGAATAGAGTGAAAAAAAGAAAATAAATAAACAGCAACATTATTTTGGTTTTCAGATTCTATCCTTAGGTTATTAGAATAGCGCAAAATTTCACTTAAAATTCACTTTACTTTCTTTATGATTTTTAGTTTTTTCGGTTTTCTGATTCAGAAACTTTAAAAAAAAAAACATATAAATTTTCTGTGGAGAGAATGAGATAGAAATAGAATATCATTTTACTTATGAATTAATTTATTTTATTTTTTTTGTTTTAACCCATATGAATCAATAAAATTTTTTTTGTACTTCCATCCTTTTAAAAGCTGATTATAATGACAATTTGCTACCTTACTGGCATGTGTACCTACACTAAATGTTTGACCGTGACTTGGTCAAAAATTGTTGACTAGGGTAAAGCAAACAGAATTGGATTCAACACTTCCCAAAGTAAGAGCTGTTCAACTTATAGTAAACTTATGCCGTTCGAGCTTATACAGTATTAAAACTTACAATGACTAAAAGATCTAAACATTATCCGCAATCAAATGAGAAATCAACCATATTTTCAATTTTGCTGAAATTGCTTGGGTTTTCTAAGCAGTTGTAAGGCATGGTTTCGATTAAAACATTTGGAACATAACATTTTTTTTCATATTTTGTTTTATACCATAATTCCAAATCTGTGGGATGAACAGTCTAACTGCTTTTATACAGCGATTTAAATTTGACATACAAATTTAAATACAATAGTTTTTAAAATGTAATTTACAAGTTAGTGAAATTATCTTTGATTTGATTTTGTATTTCAATTTATTGATTAGTAGCATTAATTTGGTTAGTTGTTTTAGGTCTTAGCTGAAATATTTTAATTTTAGTTTTAAATAACTTGAGATCTAGTATCCATTTCAATTATATCGCAAAATAATTACCTAAGCTTTTAAGCATTTGTATAAACAATTATTGATTTGATGACTCGTTCTAAAGAGAGACAAATAAAATCTAGTTTTTTTTTTTATGTATTATGTTTATGGATATCTACACTTCTATTTAATAGAAAATTATATGCTTGATTTGATTGTTTACTAGCTTTGTAACCCGCCATAAATGACGGAAGCAAAATAAATTCTAGCATTTCTTTCCTTCATTAGAGTTTTCATTTCAAGTTTAAGAAAAATACATATTTGCTTAATAATTTAACATACCTGTATTTTTGTATTATAACACTTTTAATTACCATATAAACAGAATATTTGTAGTAAGGTGCAAAATTTTCTAATACCTAAGGGTAATTTACTCGATCATTTTAGTGACATCCTTTTTGCCAACATTGAAAATTTATCGTACAAGTCAGAATTAAGTTAATCCTGTTAACATTCATTAACATTCGCTGCGTAAGTTTAGCGTCAAAGTTTATAGCGAACAAATAATATTTTATAATGAGCCACAATTGTGAACGAAAACAATTTTAAAAACAAAAATAAATAAAATTGTAAATATAAAAAAACAATAATATTGAAGGTGAACACATAATATTTATTTTGATGAATAAAATAAAAACTCGTGTTGGAGAAAAAATTAAAATAAAAAAAATTACTTCAAATAAATAGGTATTTGCAAAACTGTTCATAACTTGTGAATCATTGTTCGGTTATTTAAAATTTCATTTCATTTCAAAAAATTCTTTATCGAACTGTTCATGTTAAAATTCATACTTAATTATTATTTTTATAACATACATTAAAAAGAAGAACAACAATCAATATGGTTTAACCGATACCTATATATACCTACCTACTATATTAAAAAAAATTCATCACTGTCTACAACATACATTTCTACACACTTGAAGAAAACAAATATACTTAAAAATTATAAATTTACAAAGATAAGAAATAAAAAATAATAGTACAAAATTTGATTTAATTTCTTTAAAAATGTATAGGTTGTCATTGTTTTTATGTGTAAATCAGGAGAACCAAAATCTAACCCCATAATACATACTAAATCACGATCATAAATTTATATATCATATAGATGTATATATATATATATATATATTTAAAAAAAAAAAACAATAAACAAAAAAATAAATAACAATTTTAACTCTTCATCGCATCACATTTCTGGCTAAAGTATATATATACCTATGCATACGGTAGCATTCAAAACTATGATGCTATGATCATTATGATAACAACAACAAAAAATCAAAAAAAAAAAAAAATAAGTAGACACATATGCATATTGTGTATAATTTTAAGTTATAAGAATAACCTTTGAGTGAATTATGTTTTTTTTTGTGTTAAATGCTGTTTGCCTTTTGGTTATTATACCATATTAAACTATTGGTTAAATTTCTATTAGTCCTTATTATTATAAATCAAAAAAATTGTTTGTTTTATTTATATTATTATTATTATTTTTTAGTTTTCCTTATTATTTGCGAAGAAGATTAACATTAAATAAAAAAAAATATATTTCATGCAATGGTATTTTTGCCTGCAAAGGTTAAGCATGGTAGACAGAGGTTAAAAAAAGAGCACCAAAGCAATTTGTATATACAAATTGCAATTTGTATATGTGTTGCAGTATTCCGTCGGACAAACAAACATCCAGATAAATACAGAAAATTATATATGTAATAATTTGGAATGCAGTTGTTAGTTCAAATTTAATAATGTTTGGTAGGTTGCTATACTTTTCAGCATACAAACTGAGATATTTTAATGCAATTTTTATCTAGGTACTATTATTAAGCTTGTTTAAAATCGAGTTGTAGCGAGTTAAGATAACAAATATGGGATTTGATGAATAATGCGCATATAGTAAAAATATCACTATATAAATAAGTATCGAGTAATCCAGTTAGACATAATGTCTATAATTAGATTAAGATGATTAAAATTTTTAACATTTTCTAGGCATTCATTTTTGAACGAATAACCATTCATTGTGTTAAATGGTTTGTTTTCAAAAGTAAAAAGCTTAGTTTTTTTTAAATTTCAGTATGAGCCAATGATTAGTGAAACACTAATAAATTAAATGTAGCTCATGTTGAATGGATAAAAAGGAGGTTTCTTCTGTCACTTCTGCATATCTGATAACCATTCTAATCCTTTGTGTACGACGTTTAGTTTTAAATAAGCCAAATTGATGTGAGGTATGATTTAATTGAAATAGTTTTATTAACAGTATTCCCATGATCCAGTGAAAAAAGGCACAATAAACAAATTTTTCACAATCTATGTTTTTCGAGATCAATAATTATTAATCCTTAAATGCATACTGTTCTATATGTGCAACACCAACTTAAAAATCGTGTAACTTTTGCTTCGACATCATTATTATTTACGTTTAGTTAAAAAATGATTTTGTATTAGATTATGTTAAAACGTGTTTACAAAATTTCCTGAGAGATGGAATATTTTATGGTAAAATACTTAAATTTATGTAATGTGGAATGAAAATAAAATAATCGTTATTTTGAAAATTGTTATTTAAAATTGTAAGGAAAATTCCCTAATCAAATGCACATGAAAAAAAATAAATTTATAAAATAAGTATTTAACATCAAATTTCAAAAACTTAGTTTAACTAGTTTCTCTAAAATATAAATTTTAAAGTGTGTTGCATATGTACAACATTGAATAAATACGGTAAAAAATAATTTTAAAGTTCGTTGCATATCTGCAACATTGTGTGATTGGTTAAAAATAGTTAAAATATATAGATAAACAAGTTTGTGCAACAAAAATTCGTCATAGTCTTAGACTTTACAATCCAAACAAACCTCATAAATGGGGCAATAAATTTTATAATCTGTTTCGGCATTCTGCTATAATTTCGAAATGTACACTGGCATGGAAAACGATTCAGAATTTATATTAATAAATGAGCCGGACTTGGGGGCAAGTTTAAATGTTGCGATAAAACTTATGAGACATGTGCCGATAAATCAAAACTAAAAATTGTATTTTGGTAATTACTATACATCTCTTCCTCTAGTGGCGTTTTTAAAACAAATACAAATATTCGCTTTAGAAACAGCAAGGAGAAATCAAATACCGAACTGCAAATTTCCCTCTGATAAAGAATTGAAAAAGGGAAAAACGGACGCGGGACATCAATGGAATACTTCTGTAATCTTGATAATATCGATATAACATCAGTAATTTGGAAAGATACTAAAAATGTCAAATTGATTTCAACTATATCAGGCGTTAATCCTATTTCTACGATAAAAAAATATGATAGCACGCAAACAAAATATATCGAAGAGTCTTGTCCAAATATAATATATATGTATAATAAACACATGAAGGAGTTGACCTATTAGATAGCTGTACTGGTCGACATAAAATTTCACTGAATTCTACGAAATTGTACTTCAGAGTTTTTTACCACTTACTTGATTTGTGCCTTATAAATGCTTGGATGCTCTATAAAAATTGCAATGAGATGCTGACTCAGAAGCTTACACAAAAGGATTTCAGTATTGAAGTTGCTAAAACGCCATATGTATTCTTGGACAACATAAAGAAACGCGATGCAGACCATCAGAAACTCAAATGAGACTTAAAGCAAGAAAAAAAAAGCATCTAAAGTCAGTTGGACCTTGCAGAACATTAGGACAGATCACATTGACCTCAGTGGAATGAAAAACGTACATGGTGCAAAATTCCTGATTGTAATGGATAATGACTTTTATGTTCTGTTCCAAATGTAAAATGTTTCTTTGCTTCAACAAAATTAAAAATTGCTTTGTTAATTATCATAATTAAATAAAAATAATTATAACTTTTGATTTGATTTCATTAAACATATTAATTTAATGCCTATTTACACGTTGTTGCATATATGCAACATAATAAAAAATTCCCCCCTGGGGACTCCAGAAAACAAAAATCAAAATTTTAAATTTATTTTAGTGCTTTGTGCACCAAATACAAATCAAAAATTATTTTTTAGACCAAAAATAAAAAATCATGCATTTAAGGGTTAAGACATATTAAAGAGGCAACAGTGTAGTGTTGAGTTTTTTTTCAAAGCCATATATACGCTTATCGCTTAGCATAGGATTTTTACAGATGAACAAAATGTAAACTTATTTTAATTATTTTTTCAAATATATTGGAAAATACAGAGAGTAGTGATATGAACAATCTAGAACAATCTGTGGGCATTTAATTTTTTAAAACAGGTATTACAATAACAGGTTTGAACAAATCAGAAAATTTGTTAGTTTGAAAGACTTTGTCTATAAATGTGACTAGGAAAGATGATGACCTTCTGCAAATTCAATAAAAAAAATTGGTTGAAATGTTATCATACCCAGTGGGCGCCAATTGTGTTCAATGACTATTAATTACATTCACCACACCACTGCTTCAGCATTGGTAGGATATAAATCAAAATTATTAAATATATTTCTCTTAAACTTATAAACATGGATGTTGGTCCTTAATGGATATTGTTGTAAACCAATTGTAATTAGCTTAAGTTATTATATTATATTTAGTTATTAAATTGATTTTTTGTACTGGACTGAATTATTGAATTTGTTATCTTGTTTTGTTTTATATATACACTCTGTACGAGCGAATGAGCTCTTTGAGAAATAAATGAATAAAATATAATACAAAAAAAAACTTCTTTAAATCTTACCGATGGAGTACAAAAACACAGTATTAACCACGTAAGAGACGTAAGAGTTATATTGTCACTTTCTTTGGTCATCATTGTATTGTTGGAACACTAATTTTTTTTTTTTTTTTTCTCCTATTACTCCGCGTGTTAGCATAGGGCTTCGATAGTGAACCTCCATTCCTCCCTGTTGAGTACTACTTCCTTAATATCGTCCCAGGTATAATTGTTGATTGTTAATTCTTGATCGATTGTGCGTCTCCATGTGTTGTATTGTCTGCCGGGTCTCATTTGTCCTTGTGGATTCCACTCTAGAGCTCTTCTTGCTATATCACTTTCTGATTTCCTTAGTGTATGACCTATCCATTTCCATTTTTTCCTATTTATCTGTCTGTTGATCGGTTCTTCTCCAGTTATCATCCATAAATCTTCGTTGCTAATTATTGCCTGCCAGAATATTCTGCATATAATTCTCAAGCACTTGTTGATGAATACTTGTAGCTTCTGTTTGATTCTGACCGAAGTGAGCCATGTTTCACTGCCATATATTAATGTTGACTTAACACATGCTCTGAATATTGTTAGCTTTGTTGTTCTCGATATTTGGTTGCTCCGCAATATCTTCATTAGGCTCCCAAATGTTGTTCTTGCCTTATTTATACGGCTGTTGACATCTTCTGTTGTACCTCCTCTTGATGTTATGATGCTCCACAGGTAGTTGAATTCTTCTACGTATTCTATCTGTTGTCCACTCACTGTTATTGGCTCACTATCACTGTTGTTTGTCCTCATTGCCTTGGTTTTCTCGATATTTAATTCCAGTCCCGATTTCTTTGCTTCTTCCAGTAATCTGTGGAAGACTTTGTTCTGTAGGTCCCTTTGATTCCTTGATATGAGGCATACATCATCTGCCTAATCTAAGTCTTCTAAGTTGCCGAAGAGATCCCATTCTATTCCGTTTATTCCAGTGCAAACTTCTCTTAGAATGTCGTCTAGTATTGTGTTGAAGAGAAGTGGAGATAGTGGACATCCTTGTCTAACTCCTATATTGGTGTAGAATGGATCACTGATGTTACCTCTGTGTTGAACTGTTGTCTCTGCATCTTTATACATCGCTTTGATGATGTTGATGATTTTTTCAGGAACTCCCTTCTTTGTAAGTGTTCTCCATATTGCGCATCTCTTGACTGTGTCGAATGCTTTCTTAAAATCTATGAATAGTAGATATAGTGGGGCATTCCATTCTACTGATTGTTCAACTATGACCCGCAAAGTATTTGCCTGGTCAACACAGCTTCGGTTTGGTCTGAAACCTGCCTGCTCTTTCCTTAGTATTGGTTCTAGTATTTCTTCTAATCTTTTCTTTATAATAATTGCTATTATCTTATGAATAGTATTTAGAACCGTGATTCCTCTCCAGTTGCTGCAATTTGCCAAGTCTCCTTTCTTAGGTATCTTGACAATCATTCCTTTCTTCCATGATGGTGGTATATTGTCCTCTATCCATGCTTTCCTGTGGGGTTCAATTGTTTATGCGAATAGGTCGGGGAACACTAATTCAGCTTCAGGTAGAACACTAATTCTACTTCATTGATATTATTTTGTAAAATAGTTTTAAAATATTAATTTATTTCTTCCATAATTGGTTAACAGCTTTATATCATAGAAATCGACAAAGGCTCGTAAAAACTAAAATCTATAATACTAACGTGTAATATTAAAAAACATTTTTTATTTAACAGTTTTTGCGGATATTGAAGTATCGCTATAGTCGCTTTAGGGTTAATTTAATTTTAATTTTGTTTTTATTTTGTTGTTTTTTTTTCATGCTTCCTGTATGAAAACTTATGCAACATTTTTTTTTTTTTTTTACTTTTGAAATGGCGAACGTTTATAAATATTCGAATGACGATTTGAAGAGATACAAGAGACTTGGAATATGAAGTGCCCTTATAAATCTTAAATAAACTTAAATTTCATTAAAAAATATTTTAAAAGTCGATTTTTTTTTCTTTATATTTTTTTTTTTTTTTGTCTTAGTCCACTTAAAATTCACGTGCTTAGAAAAAGTTAAAAGTAAAAGAAAGAAAAACTTTTTGTATTCTTCAAAAATATTTTTTTTTATAAGAAGTCATGTAAAAGTTTATTTTATGAAGTTTAAGAATCTCTTTTAAGGATCTTAACGATTGTAGGTGCAAAATAATTATTCAAAATTAAGAGTTTATAAACTTAAATTAAAATTAAGAAAAGACAACAAAAATTTAAGTAGCTTTGGTACATTGGTGTAAAGTTATCCGTGTAAATATTTATAGAAACTTCTTGGAAGACGGTTGAGATGACAAAGAAAGTTGAAAGAGAGACAACAATTATTAATTTCCGTATGAATTTGTACAAAAACAAAAAAAAAATATAAATTTTAAGAATTAAATCCTGTGAATCTTTGTTCGACCTGATAACTTTTCTTCTGAGCTATCACCTTCCGTTTTATCCAACGCAAATTGTAAATAACACGTAAAAGTTTGATGAACGGAAATTAAAAGTGAAATAAATGAAGTAAAATTTAATTTAAATTAAAATAAAATTTAGTTTGTCAATAATTTCTTCCCATGTATCATGTTTTCTTGTCTATTCGAATGGCTTATATTTCTGAGCCGAAATGTTAACAAATTTGTGCTGTGAATCGAAAGAAAATACCAGCACCAGTTACATTATTTACAAAAATTGATCGGCTCTTCTGAGGGAGATGTTGTATCGACTAGGACCTAATAACCACATTCCAAGGATAGCTGAAATTGCCAGCTTTCCAAAAATATATATCTTTAGTGGCGCATCTCATCCTTTAAGGACGAAAAGGACATTTGAAAGTATTCTTAATATTTTGATGTTTTTACATGATATTTTGTATATGTATTTAAATGTTAAAATATGCTCCAGACCGTTATTTTTCTAGAATATTTAATTAAATATATATATATATATATATATATATATCTAATAGATCAACATATTATATAACGGTTTTTATACAAAAACATCAAAACAACAAAGATACTTTCAAATGTCCTTTTCGTCCTTAAAGGATCATATGCGTCACTAAAGACATATATTTTTGGAAAGCTAGGAATTCCACCTATACTTGGGATGTAGTTATTATATCCTACGCCGATATAACATCTCCCTCAGAATCCCCCCGACAGTCAATATAAACCCTAAGTATGACTAAGAAGATTAGGTAAATATTTATAAATATTTCAGGCACTTATGAAATGTCAATGAAAAAGCAGGTAAAAATAATACCGTTGTAAAACTGTCATCTGACTAAAACAGTTCTAAAATTTTTAATATAAATTTTTTTCAATTAAGATATTCCAAATTGTAGTCCACCTATACTGGTGCAAATTCTGTTATGAAGAACTAAGAAAAACTGATCGAAATTATAATTTTAAGTGCAACGTGCAACGTCTTTTTGATATTTTATCAATCATTATGGAATAAGACGTTAATTTTTTTTGACAGTAACTTTGGTAGATTTACTAACCTGTAACTTACCAAACTTTTCGTGCTTAATTTTAAGTACGGTACTGCAAGTTTGTACTACATATTTTACTACAATATTTTTTCGAATATTTTTATCAAATTTCTGGCTCATTAAACCCTTTCTGGCAATTAAATATCAACTCATTAAACCTGAAAAACTACATTGTCAGGAGCTAAAGCCTTCTTAAATAGCGTAGCTTCATTTTATTTAAGTTGTAACCAGATTATACTCTCAATTATTTTTTTTGTCATTCATTTTATCCCAATGACAAAAAGGGTGCACTGGACCAAAAAAATCTTTATGGGTCGAAATACCCATTAAGATGTTTTTTTTGCTTAATCGTAAACCGAACTTTGGATCTTTTGGTTGAAAGACTGGCGCTCTATACCTACTACGCCACCGGCGTATTTTCCATTTTTAATGTACATTAATTAATCTTATTTTTTTTGCTAATGTATAGGTAGCCACAGGTTATTTAGAGGAGCCCTTATAATGTTTACGGTTCAGATTTACAAAAATGAGAAAAAGAAATTAGATTCTGCTTGAAATTTCAGATTTGATTGAAATATTTCGAAATTAAATATATAAAAGACTGTACTTCCATCGAAAAGCTTGTAATGTAATGCTGTTCTGATATTCCAACTAATACCGAATTTCAATAATCAACCTTGAATAATTTTGATATTTCCACTGTATACAATTGTGTATTTAACTCTTCTTATTTTCCTCAATGGAATTATTTAACAAATTTCATTCAAATTTTAACGTACTACTCATGAAAAATTTTTTGTTTTTTTATTTTAAAGTGTTGTATTATAAGTTTGAATATCTCTTCAATTTACAATTTTAAATATTATAAAAATAAAAATTAGAATAGGTATATGTTTAATAAATGCAATATCGTATTGGGACTTTTCTCAATTATAGCATTATTTCCTGGCGACAAATAAAAAATTAAAATCCTTTGTGTATACGAAAAAGGATACTATTTTATTCAGTTAATATACAGGATATGATAAAATTGCAAGATAGTAAATAGATGGGATGATGAATTTGAGAAAAATTTATTAATATGTGTAATAGAGTCAATTTATTTATTATAGATAAATTATATCAGCTCCACAATACAAATATAGTTAAAATATTGTTGTTATAGTAAACAACAGATTTATTTTAATTTGATTCATTCAACCATAATAGAGAACTATACAACTGTGCTATTCAATGTAATGAAAAAGGTATTGAAATTCATTAAAATATTTGTGGCCTAATGGGTATTATGTCATTAGGATCTTTTAACTGTTACTCATATTAAAATGTAATTCAACCTAAATATTGATCTTTTTCCATACGTATGAATAAATTTCTTTCAATTGAATAATTTTGACTTTTAATCTACTTAAAATCTACTTAAATATAAATATTTTTTTTTTTTTTTTTTTTTAATAGACAATATAATTTTATGAATTTTTAATACTGTTAATTGAATTAATTAAATCAAATCAAATTAAAATTAAATATTTACTTATAATTAAATTATGTAATGAGGTTAATGTAATATAATATTATATTTTGTGCAAAATGTTTAAGTTAATACAAATATTGCAATAACATGCTAATTAAATTATTCAGGATTATTTGTACCAATTATAATAATTATTGTAGAGAGATAGTATCTAAGTAGATAGGTACATTGATTTTCCTTGAAGTAATTAATTATCACTTAAAATAATATTTTGATTATAAAATCGATATTTCTTTAGTTCTACTTACATACAAGTAAAATTTTAGGAAAACAAAAACACCCACATAAAAAAAGAGTTTTCAGCATTTAAACGATTCGACTGTCCAGTTTTACGAAGTTTTTTTTCAAAAGATATCAATCTATTTTCGTTTTTTAGATAATTTTCTGAAAAAATACTGTGAAAAAATGGTGAGAAAAATTATATAAGTGCGATTTTAGTGGTACCAACATTAAACTTTTAATATAATAATGTAGTTATTATTGTATTCATTTTCACAAAAATTGGCCATATTTTTCACACTAGTTTGGGATATTATAGTTCGACTAGAGACCGCTATTTATGAATTATATAATTCAAGTTAAAACCTTTTATCTATATGTACTTGGAATGCGAATGGCATTAACAACAAAAAACAAGAATTGGAAATGTTCCTAAACAAACGAAACATAGATGTCTGCCTCGTTTTAGAAACCCATCTAACAAAGGGGCACAATTTAGTAATTCGTGGATACAAAGTATATCATACAACGCACCCTGACAATCTACCAAAAGGAGGTAGTGCGGTCATAGTAAATGATCTTATTACTCACCATGAACATTGTAACATACAAAGTAAAGAAATGCAACTCACAGCCGTACAAATAAGGTGCACAAAGCAAAATATCAACGTAGGAGCACTGTACTGCCCGCCCAATCACGCTATTAAAAAACATATGTTCAAGAGCTTATTAATGAAATTAGGTGAAAGATTTATTCTTGGAGGTGACTACAATGCCAAACATCTAGAATGGGGCTCCAGGACGACCCTTACTCGAGGTAAAGAACTGAGAGAGGCGCTGGGAGAAACAGGTTGTTTATTTCTTTCAACAGGAAAACCAACATATTGGCCTGCAGATATAAACAAAACTCCTGATCTGTTAGACTTTTTTATAATGAAAAAAGTATCAACTAATTTCACATCTATAGAAGATAATTATGACCTCAATTCCGACCATTCTGCTGTCATCCTAAAATTAAATGCAACAATAGTGAAAAAATCTAGTAAACCATTTTTAACCAACTCATCTACAGATTGGTTAAGCTTCAAAAAGATTCTGCTATAAAAAATTAACTTAAGAGTAACATTAGACAATGAGGAACAACTAGAAACTGCTACTGAAAAACTTATGAAAGCTGTCCAGTTTGGAGTAGTACTAAGACAAAAAAATCAAAAAAAATCAGCCCTAGATATTTGGTGTATATCCTTAACATGGTAAAAGAGAAACGAAAAGCGAGAAGGAGGTGGCAACAAACGCGTGACCCATCCAGCAAAACAGATCTTAATAATAAAAGTCAGGAGCTAAAGAGAGAAATAAAGAAATTAAATGATAGATCTCTGAATTATTACCTAGAAAATTTAACAGCTACTAAAGAAACAAATTATTCTTTATGGAAAGCTACGAGTAAAATGAAGAAGTCTATTGTGCATTCTGCACCACTGAGGAAAAATGATGGCTCATAGGCAAGGAGCGATAAAGAAAAAGCTGACACTTTTGCAGATCATCTCGCTGAAATTTTTAAGCCCAATGAAATGAACACTGTTATTGATCTAACTGAAATATATATAACCATGAAGATATAAATATTCCCTCAATAAGTCGAAAAGAAGTAATTAAGGAAATAAAAAACCTAAAATTAAATAAAGCCCCAGGTTTTGATTTAATAACTTCAAATGTGCTAAAAAATATACCCAACAAAGTTCTCACACTCTTGGTATATATAATGAATGCCTGTATTAAGCTTAAACACGTACCTAGTATATGGAAAGTTGCCGAGATAATAATGATCCAAAAACCAGGAAAGCCTGCTGACGACACCAAATCCTACAGGCCGATATCTTTGCTCCCTACAATGTCGAAGTTGTTTGAAAAATTACTATTGAGAAGGATTCAACCCCTCATAGAAAACAGGAATATAATACCTAATCACCAATTTGGGTTTAGGCAAAAACACTCAACAATAGATCAAATACATCGAATAACAGACAATATAGAAAGGGCACTGGAAAATAAACAAATTTGTTCTTCAGTATTTCTAGATGTAGCCCAAGCTTTCGATAAAGTTTGGCATGAAGGACTCATCAAAAAGCTAAGTTGTTTGCTCCCTAAAAATTATGTTGAATTATTTTCATCATATCTCTCAAATAGAGTTTTTCGAGTTAAAAATGAGAATGAATACTCCTCTCTAAGAGATATAAAAGCTGGAGTACCGCAAGGTAGTATACTGGGTCCAATTTTATATTTGTTATACACCTGTGATATACCCGAAGTAGAAAATATAAAGACACAGCGTTGATGGCAGTTGGTTCTACTATAGAAGAAGCTACAAACAAACTGCAAAAAGCTAATGACGAAATTTCGGTGCAAAAAATGGAAAATTAAATTAAATGAAGCCAAATCTAGTCATGTAAACTTCACCTATAAAAACATAGTAACTCCTCTCTCAGTTAAAATTAATGATGTCGTGATTCCATACGAGAATAAAGCTAAATATCTTGGCATGACCTTGGATGCAAAACTGAAATGGAAAGAGCATGTGAAAATCAAAAAACAAGAACTCCAGTTCAAATATAGAGAAATATACTGGCTGATTGGGCAGACTCGGTCTACGGTCTCGACCTATAACAAAGTTTTGATGTATAATCATATATTGAAGCCAGTCTGGGCATACGCTATTCAAATATGGGGATGTGCTAAACAAATCCATATTCAAACTATCCAAACATTCCAAAATAAGGTACTGCGCAACATAGTCAATGCTCCATGGTATGTTCGCAATGCCGATATTCATCGAGATCTGAAGATCTCATCTATAAAAGACGAAATAATGAAATGCGCTGCACGGCATAAAACTCGTCTGATCCAACATGTCAATACCGAAGCTTCTAGCTTAAATGACAATCAAAACTTTGTGAAGCGACTAAAACGAACAAGACCACTTGAGTTAGGTTAAAACCTTTTATCTATTAAAACCTTATTGGATTTTGGTAGATCAAAGGTATCTTAGTTTCTTTGAGTTAAATGTAAATTAATGGTTAGTCTATAAGACTAGTTTTAATGTTGCAATAATGATAGGAGTTTTTAGTGGGTTAAAGTCCCACAGTCCTTCAAACTGCCATCCCCGGTAATAGGTAGTCCCTGAAGCCTCTTTCGATGATTTACTACTATCTGAAAAAAAACCAAATTTAACGTTTTTAACAGAACCGGGCTATTTTTCTCTATCAATGAATAGCTATAACCCACACGAAGGCAAAATAATTCAGTGCATACATTGCTGATGCACTGCAATGGCACATAATTCAAGTTCGGAATTAAAAACCAGGAACCGCTATTAACTTATGCAAATCTCTCAAAATATAACAAGAATAAATGTTCAAACTGCATGTTAATGAAGTCATGTAAACATTATTTTCTTTTTTTAAAAAAGAGTGAATTTACATTCTCTCGGATAACAAAGCACCTGTACCAGCTCTTACTTGATATACATTCACATCACATGGGATTGTGTAGAGGTTCTAAAAACCGTGGGGAGAAAAATAAAACCTCAATAATCTGGGTACTAGTGCCTTTAGGTGTCGCAGGACATAAAGCTACGAAATATTAAGCAAGAAAAGCATCAGCTCTACTTTAATTCGGCCTAGGTCGTTCTATGAAATTTTCCTAAGCACAAACAAAATACAAATTAAAATTTTGTTGAGCAAATAACTAAGGACTTCTGGACTGACATACCTGACAATGAACAATCAAAAATGTTTATGTCAAGACGAAAAATAAAGTTCTTTTTAAATTTCAACTGAAAACAGATATGTGTCATGGCTTGGATAATAAATGGTCTCTGCCTATAGTAAAAAAAGAGTCTAATCGAAAACAAATTGTGCAGAACATGTGAAGTAGAGGAATAATTTATTGAACATCAGCTGTGTGAATGAACAGTGCTACTCAAACTATAAGGCTCAACTCACCACTGCACAATGTACTGAGTGTGCGATTAAATCAAATACTCAGATATACCGGATGTTCCAGGTGCTCTATCGATTGTTGATATTTACCAGTTCCGACAAGGACCGGAAAAGGCTTTTTTAACCCCAAAAATCAACGAAATTGGCTGAAATCAATTTCGTTAATAATTTTTAAACGATAATAATTTTAATAAAAAAAAAAAACTATAATAATTTTGTTTACAACTTACTACGATACACGTTACATTGTCTATATACCTATACCTAATTATCTACATAAATTTAATGATGAAAATAAAACTCATATGCTACCTATGCTATGTACTCTCTTGAAATCTGTATAAAAAGAATTATATACTGGTGTAGGTGTGGTGGTGGTGTGTTGATTTATTTTATCTCATTTTTGGTGAATAGATTGAATAATTTTGAGGTGAAATGCTGACAACTAACTCTATTATGATGACGTATATCTTTAAAATAGCAGGAATATTTTATTTTTATTGGCAAAACATTTTTAACAATTTTTTGAGTAAATGTGTATGTCAAAATAAAATAATGTTATTCAACAAGTGATTTTTACGGTTTAATAACGATCATTTTGACGGTTTTTTTTTCTGTATAATATAAATTTCCCAAATATAAATTTAGGAAATTCTTTGCAGTGATCCGCCAATAGAATGTTATCACATTTGAAATGTTTAACAGCTAATATCCAAATCTAAATACTTAAATTCATTCTATATATTACTTTTTACGAAGAGATTTTCATTAACATAACAGCTTTCCTAATACATTTCCCTTTATAAGTCCCATTATAAATAAAATAAAAATGATTGCGACAAAGGCATTTAAAAATAGATTTTTGAATGCATTTAAATAATGAACTTAGAGTGTATTCCGAAAATAATGCATTCTTAGAATATATCATAAATGTATTCAAAATTAGTAGCTAATTCGAAACAGTTGTTTTTCATTTTTATTTTAGGTACAAATATATTTTAAATTAAATAATTTAATTGATATCAGGTTTTATTTCACTAATAATTATTACAATATTTGATTGAAAATATCGATTTATAAATATATCGATTGAAAATATCGATTTATAAGCAACATACTTACTTCCCTTTTCATATCCTAAATATAATATAATAATATATTTTACCTATATTTACTCTTGCAAATTTGTTACGTACTTACTTACTTACTTAAGGTGGATTTTCATTGAGCAATATTTAAAATCTTAAAAATTTTATTGGCTCTATATAGCTTATTGAATTGTTATGTTAAAAAAAAATAGACCGCTGCAAAAAATTCTCTTAATTTCTATTTGGGAAATTTATTTTATACACAAACAAACAACAATTCAACCGTCAAAACCATCTGTTGAAAAAAATCATTTTTTTATATACATTTACTCAAAAAATTCTTAAAACAGTGTTGCCGATAAAGAAACTATCCCTGATATTTTAAAAATATACTTTACCAAAGTATAATATCCCAAATTTTTTTAAAATATCCCCAAATTTTTGTAAAAATATCCCCGATAAATGATATTTTCTGTTCTTGTCGTACGCATTGAGTTCTCATATAAAATAATGTCATTTCATGTTGTCTCCCTTTATTTTAAATATTGGTCAATTAAAATCCAGCTGTAGGTGGCCAACAGACTATTTACAGCGCAAATTTGTTTATATTAATTTAAATAATGCATTCATTTCATAAATAAAGTATTCATTTCCTAAATCATTATTCAATCAATTATCTATACCTGTTCCCTCGAAATTGCTAAACTTTCGTATTTGTCTAATTTGTTTATTTTTTGTACCTCTTTTATTAATTATAAATTGGTTTTATCAATTTCATAATGTCCTTCAACTTATGTTGAGCTATTGCCGACCTAAAATTAGTAGTAAGGTACCTTGGGGTAATAAGGCCTGCCTATGGAAAAACCATTAAAAAATTAAAAAATAGCCAATATATTTTTATAACTTCAATATATTTTCATAAAATAAAGTCTTTTTAACAAAATATCACAAAATAAGACAATTAAGTAATTTATAAAAGTTATTTGAATTTTAAAAAATCCAATAAAATAGGTCTTATTAAACTTTGTGAGTGTAATAAGGCCTTTATTTAAATTACTCCATTTATAACTAAAAAAACATAAAATTATTATAACTAAACATAAATTTCAAAATTAAAATGGTTTTGTACTTTACATATTACAGTCTAGTTGTAATCTTCTTTCTTTCTTTCTACAAATCTTCTTTTCGAGATTTGGGCTTTTAGTAAACAAATCTTTGGTAAATGTTGTACCCTTATAGTCAATCGCCCTTTTTTCTTTTCACAATTGGAGTTGCTTTTTAACATTTGGGGTCAGTGGCAAGCTTTTGCATGTTTCTGATGGTTTTGTTGGCATATCTTTAAGTTGATTGATCAAAAATGATTTCAGCCAGTCTTTGCCAGCTTGCTTTGTTAGCACATTGAATTTATTTTTAATATGATTAACTTCGCAAAATCTGAAAACATGACGTCGGATAATTCGTTAAGGGTAAGCCTATTTCAGCAAGTTTAACAAATCTTTAAGCCAAGTCGCCTTGTATTTTGTAGAATTCTAAACACACTTGTTTTTTGCAATAAAAACAATATTTAAATATTTCATAAGTTGGATTTAATTTTAAATGATATAAAAAGCGTAAAGAACCGATGTTTTACGTTTAATTTTTGAAAAATTTTTACAATTTTCTACAAAGCAATTTTATCATTTAGCGTGGAAGCAATACTAAACACGCAAATACGATATTTTCAAAGAATGCATGAGGAGTAAGATGCAAGTATGTATGAGGAGTGTTTTTGTTAGTAATTAAGAGAAACTACTTGGATTTGTTTTTGCCAATTTTTTTACGTTCAGGCCTTATTAACCACCAGGCCTTATTACCCCGAGGTAACTTACTTCTTTTTCTTTTTAATTTGGGTTTGGGTTTATTTGGAATTTATGTTCTTTGAATATTACTGGCGTAATCTTGGCGTGATATTTTGTATTATGCTGTTAACTTCTTCCATGTTCTTTTTATCTTTTGCTAATCCAAGTATCCTGCTCATTTTTTGGCTTGTACTATTTTGTTACTAATTCGTATTTTCTTTCCTATCTTAAATTTGTTATCTGTTCTATGTCCCGTTACATTTCATTTTTTTAAAGCTTTTTGAACTGTTTTTACTGGTAAGAGGTTTTTTATGAAATTACTGGAATTAAGTTTTTCTTGTATAGGATTTTCATACTGTTCTTACTCTTCTTTATCCTTGACAACTTCTTTCTTTCCTTTGTCTGCCTTTAAGTAAAAAACTGGACAGTTTATTTTTCTTCAACTATTGTTTTTCTTCCTCGTCATTTCTGCTTTTTTTATAATATGTAAATGTTCCTAGAATTTAACCGTAATTAACCTCTTGGATTGTCTTATGTAAGTTTTTGTGCAATCTTGGCATGGTATTTTGTATACCCCACTTACTTATTTAAAAAAAAAAGAAGCAATTCATAGATTAGAAAATTTTGTATATAGTTGCTTGTAAATTCATAAAACATCATGAAAAATGTATCCCAGTACAATTAAACCATTATTTGTTTGTGATTATATTGGTATTAAAGTATTATTCAATCTCAAGTTAAGAAATATAATTTTCGTATGCAATTACGACTATCATCATATATTATAATAGAGTTAGTTGTCAACATTTCACCTCAAAATTATTCAATCTATTCACCAAAAATGAGAGAAAATAAATCACCATACCACGACAATACCTACACCAGTACACCATACCAGTTTATCCATACAAATTTCAAGAAAGTATAAGTAGTATAGGTAGCATATGAGTTTTATTTTCATCATTAAATCTGGGTAGGTACTTAGGTCCAGACAATGTAATGCGTATCGTAGTAAGTTGTAAACAAAATTATTATCGTTTTTTTTTTATGCCTAATTATTGATAGTGAAAAATGTCAATATATTTAAATACCTGTTTTGTTAAAAAGGTTAAATTTGGCTTTAACTTGCATTATAATTAATAAATAGGGGTCTCCAGTGTGCCTATAATATAATTTCTCCTAATATCAATTTACGTACATGCGGTTCTGAAATTTTGTTGACAGCTTTATATGTGATACCAATTGGATTATTTTTATTTATATTTTAAGTGTCTTCCTGTGTGTTTGCACGAAACTATTGTATTATCCATTTCAATATTAATACCATAACTCACAACTGTCCACGATTTCATTTTCCTATGTCTAAACAGTATTCATAAATCCAGTTTAGTGCTTTACAATATATTATATTGAAATTGTAACAGTTATACATGCACTTCCTTTATTATGGTTCAATTAATAATAATTTTCCAACAGTTTGACAATTTGTATTACAACGAAATTTTTAATTCTTATATTAAAGATAATTATTAAATAGTGTTCTACTAATTAATGTATTGTCTGAAAATTTTAATTCGACAATTAGTCTAACATGTATTTTATCAAATATGCAGTTATGAAAAATAATGTGGTCAAATTAACAGAAGTACTAATTAAATTTTGTTGCTGTGAAACGAAATAATATATGCTAAACTAATTAAATTATAATTATAATTATATATTATATTACATAATGATCTAAAACAACAATAATAACAACTTTTAGTTCTTAAGTATATGAAATTTAATGAGGGGGTATTTTAATATTTTAGATGGTTTTTAATCTAATTTCAAAATGGAAATAACGTATGAATTTTATTTGTAATATTATCATTGCCATTGTCTCACGTTGTATATGAATCAAAATTTATAAGTTTAAAATTGCAATTTAATTTTAGTTTGCAAAATTGATAAAATTTATAATACTATTTCCTTATCAATGTCATTCAGTTTTTAAGTATATTGTAGCAAAAAACGACTTCAACTTCACGGTTTGAGTTCTATATGTGTACTAACACTACTAACAACTAATAATATTATAATTGCATCACTATTCTGGATTTCATGAACATACAGAATTATGGCTTGTGATTTAGTTGGGTTTAACCAGATCGAAAAGCAATATCATCTAATTTATTATTAATTTTTGTGACTTCACTAATATAAGCTTGTGGTGTCCCGATATATGGTTATAATGATTATGCATATTATTAATATTATTATTTGTTTACATTATATTTTGATATAATGGTCACCCTATATATATATATGAAATAAGCAGTCATCATATTTTATAAGTAACGGTTAGTTATTAAGTATTAATATGTAAATTAAAACTAGAAATAAGAAAATTATTATATTCAAGTACAGTCGTCAAGAAACAATAAACGACACAAGTCGACAATAAATTTATTGAAGTTTATTTTAATAAAAAACCAGCAGCTATCAGCGACCATATTGGTGACCCCGACCTCAACGTGATTGTATAGATTATTTTAATAAAATGAAAAATGTACAAAAAATATTAATCAATAATAATAAATTAGAGATTTTTGATTCAACACAGATTCAACATATTTTCAACAAATTTTCATAAGAATACACAAAAGCCAATGGATACAAAAGTACAGTACGCAGCCATATTATAATGTTACAAGATTTAAAAATTAAGTAATTTGAATTTTGAAAATTATAAAAGTAAATGAATTAAAAAGTATATTTAAGAGTTTGTATTAATAATTATAATTTTATATTAAGAAGATCGTTGTTACAAACTACCACAATATATTTATTACAATAAAA
This sequence comes from Argyra leucocephala, assembly GCA_963942445.1. Taxonomy (NCBI): domain Eukaryota; kingdom Metazoa; phylum Arthropoda; class Insecta; order Diptera; family Dolichopodidae; genus Argyra; species Argyra leucocephala. The sequence continues at coordinate 145,369,366 of OZ012679.1, forward strand.
GGACTAATGCAAGGTAACAGAAACTTCTATAATGTTTTTATTTTTATTTTTTTGTAAAATAATACAATCTTACTACTTTTAAAATGTGCTTAGATAAGCATAACTTGTGTGGAATTACAGATATCTGTATTTCTGTTCCCTTATATTTTATTCTATGTAGTGGAAGAACTAACCGAAATTACATGCTCGGGCAATTAAAATGGATGTCATTACCCCAAAGACTCAATTTCAATATTTTGGTCTTTATTTTTAAAATGAAAAATAATATGCTTCCAGACTATTTAGTAAATTTACTAAGATATGTTGGATAAACATGTGATTACAGCCTGAGATCGGCAAATTTGTTCAGGTTAGGAGCAATACACAAAACAATTTACTTCACAAAGGTCTTCAAGTGTATTTGAATCATTTACCAGTGGAAGTCAGAAACGCAGAAAATCTAGATTTTTTCAAACAAATTTTGATAACTTTTATAAAGTATAACGAATTATGAAATTTGTATGTTACCTATTAATAATATTCATAAATTTTTATCTTATTATATTTTGATTTTGTATTTGAATTTTCTAATTATTTTAAGTAGTTTAAATTTTTTATGAATTTTTGGTAAATTATTGTTTATAAATTTTTTAATATTATGTAATAATCATATTGAACTAATTTTATTTTATGTAATTTGAAAGTAATTAGATTTAAGGCATTAATAGTATTAATTACCAATAAATAAAAAAAAAATTAAAAAATAAAAAAAAAATTACACTATATCGTGTGGTTTTAGCTTTTTTATCCTACTTATATTGTAAGATCGATCTAATAGCTCAATCGACTTAAAGCTGCTTTAATCGATTTTCGTGTTTAATGGCATATTCACTAATTACGTCATCTATTTTTTTTGTTTTTGTATTTCTCTGTGAATAGATTCGTTTGAATCATAGCGATATGCATTCGTGATAGTTCTAAGGAATTTATTTTGACAGCGCTGTATAATTAATAAATTTATTAGATGTTTTTGTTCATCCCCATAGTTGGATACCGTAAGTCCATATATAGCTTTGATTGTATTTTTATATACAAGCAACTTGGAGAATAAGATAAGCTTATACTGTCTCCCTATTAGCCAGTTCATATCTCAGATTTTCTGTTGGATTCGCATTGCTTTTTGTTTAACGTGATGGTTCCAGTGGAGACGCGAGTCAAGTTGTATTACAAGATATTTTACTGTTTCCGCTTTTGGTACCTGAATATTATATATATATATATATATATTAATATATTGTCGCATGAGAATTATTTTATCCCATACGCCATTTAGTAAATTTTGAGTAAATCGATTTTGAATGTTTAGGGTGAAAATACTAAAAACCCAGCCGAAAAATATTTAAATTTTTTACATTGTTAATTTAAATTGAACAATTTTGCACTTAAATTTATATTTTGAAGATAATTAGTTCATATTAAAAAAAGGAATGGAAATTTTAATTATTGGAAGTAAATTATTAACTTTATACCACCTCATACATAGCTTTTCTTATTTGTTCTTTTATGTGGTACATGGTACAAAGTTATTTTGAATTGACAATATAAAAAGTAAGAAGTAATTTTTTTAAAATAATGGTTAAGAAGTGATATGAAATAAAGTAATTTTATATGGATTTTTAATATAGCTTTTTTTTATAATGAATAAGTCGAAACAAGTCGGGAAAATTTATTAAATAAAATATAATGAACAATTGAAATTGTAATTCGTTTGTAATAAAACATTGATGCTGCTGCTTTTCGTAGACTAAAAACACTTTGCAAATGATAAGATACAGCGATTTTTGTCTATATTTGAACAAACTGCATCCTGTTCCGCTTTTGCCATATTTTTTTCTTATTTATGCTATTCAAATTGTAGCAATTCAGTTCTAGATGGATCTTCATTCATTTTATGTAGATAACATTTGTTACATTGATCTTTTTTTGCTTTAATCTGATGGTTAAATTTGAATTCACGGTTGAATACTTTCCCATACATTGATATTTTAAGTGGTTCAGCAACCTTTTCTTATATAAAAGTTATACATTTTGGGTAAACTTAATTCACTTACCATAACAGGAAATGATTGAATATGTTTCCGAATTTCATTCAATTTCACTGGTGAAGTTACTCTCTTAGCATGTTTCCCTTTTTTTATTTGTGTAGGTATATCATAGTTTTTATCCAAACAATGTTTAAAGCAATAGTAAATTCGGGTCTGAGTTATCTATAAAGTATTTAGAAAAAACGTTCTACAAACTCTATGGGTTCGCTCTTTCACTTGTAAATAAAATATACAAGAATTTTTGTTTTCATCAGAGTCAGTTCGGCGCCGTTTTATATTTATTTGCCTAACAAATTTGAAATAAATTTTTACTTTTTCTTTATCTTGTAAATTGCTAAACTGAATAAATATTTTCAAATCAACATTACTTTGTTCCATATCCGTATAATCTATACTTATAAAAGGGAAAGTTTGTTTGTTTGTTTGTTTGTTTGTTTGTTTATTTGTTTGTTTGTTTGTTCGCTATACATGCCCACAGTTTTCAAGATAGAGTTCTGAAATTTTGCACAGTTACTCATGGTACCGGTATGCAAATAACGCGGTACTTTACAAAGCCATCAGATGACAGGTTCGGGTTGCTGCAGTACAACTCCTAGCACGTACGTTTCAGGAATATTTCAAAAACCAATTGTGTTACATGTATAAAAACTTACACTTAGATACTCTTTCACAAATAAAGAAATTCGACTGTTACCGATTTCAAAAATTTAGACTGGTTCGGGTTGCTGCCGTACAACTCCTAGCACGTACGTTTCAGGAATATTTCAAAAACCAATTGTGTTACAGGCCTGAAAACTTTTACTTAGAAACTCTTTCACAAATAAAGAAATTCGACTGTTACCGATTTCGAAAATTTGGACTTGTTCGAGTTGTTACCGTACAACTCCCAGCACGTACGTCTCAGGAATATTTCAAAAACCAATTGTGTTACAGGCATGAAAATTTACACTTACATACTCTATCAGAAATGTTTCAAAAAAAAAATTGTGTTACAGACTTGAAAATTTATTCATAGGTATTCTATGAAAAATAAAAAAACATGTATTGTCCTGAAAAAGTATTTTCGAATTTAGGAATCAGTATAAAATTTTTACATGACTATGTGAAGTGGCTATGTAAATTAGCCACAAAAATGTGACGATTCGTTTTATTAATCAGAAAATACTGCAGAGTGTTCCAGGGGGTCCATGTGTACAAATCGATAGATACAGTTATCGATGAAAATGAAGTTGTTGTTCCTTATCAATTGGAATTAAAAGTAGTAGCTTCAATAGTGCTTCTACGAAACCTGAAGAACCCAAAACTACGGTACTAGATTAAGAATAAGAACTTGGCATCCTAATTTCATTTAAGTACAAATTCCAATTGATTGTGGAAAAAACGAACATTTCTTTATTTCAGGAATACCTCCAACAGCAAGGAGCGTATTTGCTTATACTTCATCAGAAAAGATCACTAAAATATTGTTTACAAAGAAATAATTTTAATATAAGTAGAGCTTATAAGTTGGAGTATTGTTGATATTTTTTTATCGTAGTGAAAAAAAATATTAGAATATTTTTGATAAACCAATTTTTTTTAATTCGTTTCATAAATCAAACTTCATTGAAATAAATTCGATTCATTTTGTGGTCGACCCGGACAACGTCGGGTAACTTAGCTAGTATATTAATATAGTAGTAATATTAACATTTTTTTGGTTATTATTTCATTCCAAATCCATGGGCAATGGAGGTAGGTGAAAATAATACTAACAAAATAAATTGGCTTTTTACATGGCATATAAGATAAATATTACATTTTAATGGCGTATGGGATAAACATTCGTTACATATACATGTAAAATAGGTTGATATGGGACAATATCAATACTCATTATCTCATAAACTAAATAAGATATATCAAAACGGGCCAGAATTTCTGAAAGATTAGACTTCAAAACCTATAGATTAATCGTTAGGTCAATTTACCCAAAATTGGCGTATGGGATAAAATAATACTCATGCGACGATATATATAAATACAATGTTGTGGGGCTTGTCGTCTTAATGCGTAAGAATACATTTTAGTAGTTGCTACTTTCTTTTTTCCATTTTATATTTTAATTAGAAAATATTTTTCCTTTTTTATTTTCCGTTTATGTGGATGTTTTTCTCTTTTTCAAATTAAAAATTAGACATGTTTCGGCAACGTTGAAGTTGTCATCTTCAATGAACAGTGGATAAGTTATTATAATTACGTATATTTATATAAAAATTAAAATCATATTTCTACACTAATTTTTTTAATGCGTTCAGACCTATTTTTTCTCATTCAGAATTTTCCAGTTGTGGGTCCATTTGTTTACTTTATCCAGCCCTTTCTGAAGTTTTTCTGTTGCTTGCCTTTGCGAATCGCTTATAGCGCCATTAAAACCGTATAATATGAAAATACTGAAATTTCAACATGTGGTGTTAGCGGGATGTCAGCGGTATATTTAAGGAAATAAATAAATTCTAAATCTAAATCTGAATCTAAATCATATAACAAGTATAGGGCGGGTTCTAGAATGCTTCCTTGCGGAGCCCCTGCTAGTATTGGGTATAAATTGGATCTTAATTTTTCATGTCCATCTCAAAATTGCCAATTAGAAATGTAGTGACTCCATGATCAAACAAATATTTCCCGGTAAGTGTTTGCGCATTTTATGTATGAAACCTTCATGCCATACTGTATCGAATGCTTGTGAAGCATCAATACACACTGCAGTACAGTATTTTTTTTTCTTCAAAAACCCGTTCTATTAACGCATTTTTATTTACTTTAATTTTTTTTCCACTATATTTCTTAACTCCATTTTCAAATCAATACTACAGTACTATTTATTACTATATATGGTATCTTTTTAAATATAACTGTACTCTACTCACCTGAAGTGAATTAACTTGAATTGACATTTTCAAAATTTTTCTAATACATCAAAAATTTTGTCAATTAATTATATATAAAATAAAATTAAAAAAAAAAAGACAACTTCCTTATAAAACTAATTAACGACAAGTTCGGTTGATTGCACTTATTTTACATTAAATTTAATTTCTCTTCAAAATTATTATAATCTAAAAAAATGTTCTCACTCCATTACACTTTTAAAAAATTTTAATATTATTTTTTTTTTTTTTTTTTTAATTATTTTACCTGATGCAGTATCAAAAATGCACTGCATTGTAACTATATAACTCAGGTGATGCTATCACAAATCACATATTTGAATACTCTTTAAAAAACAAAAACTAAGTGACAACAAAAATTTCCATTTATTTTCTTGACATTTCTGTTGTCTCTTAAGAAAATCTCTGCAAAAGATTTCATCGTAAAAATATCAGAAAATGGAAGCATTTCTTATATAATATACAACAACATCCATATACAATATTTACCACACGAAAACTGTCTCATCATTTTATGTTACCTAATAGCAAATGACATTTTCTATTTCATTCGTATAAAACGGAACAAAAAACTTTATTAACTTGCAGAAAGAAATAAAAAATAATAAAAAAAAAAAAAAAAATTTATATTTAAGGAAAAGAAATAATTTTTAACATTTCAACTTTCAACTGTTTCAACTACCACAACATTCTCTAACTTGGTAACGTAATGATATCAGATTGCATCATTTATACCATTATAAAGTTGAAAGTGATGGTACCTATACCTACCTACCTATATAACTAAGCAAAATATGGTAATGTCAGTAATCAGCTACCATATGCCAAAATCATTCTTTCTTTTATTTTATTACATAGTACCCAGTAACAAACAATACCGTACGATTATTATTTTACTTGTTTGTGTGTAAGTGTGTGTGTGAGTCATTTTACGGAAATTAAAATTAAAATATGGTGGAGTATATGTGATAGGAAGTGTTTTTTTTTTTTGTTTTATCTCGTCTTGTTTGAAACCCACAATTTCATATCTTGAATACTTCAAATGAATGAAAAACCTAGTAAAACAAAAATAAAATACAAACATTAAAAAAGAGCAACCGCTATCACATGAATAGGAAACATTTTTAAGACTTGTTAAGTTGAGAATTTTTCCACTAAAAATAAATAATAATATATATATAATGAGAATATTTTAAATTCACGTACAGGATGCTTTTATGTGAAATACTCTACTGATTTTATTTATATCCTAGCAAAGTCACCCGACATTGTCCGGGTGCAACAACACATTTTAATAAACTTTTATTTAAACTATTTAAACTGTAATTTATAAAAACATATTTGCAACTGAAGAGAAGCCGCCTGCGACAGATGAACGTTAATGAGCCAGGCCCATGGCCTACATGACCACCTGATGACCACCTAAGTAAGTAATAAATTTTTATTTATGACTAAATTTAAAAATATATTTTCTTATAATATTCACCAAGTTGCCAATTGGTCCAATTCAAAATCTGTGGTAAGCTAGAATGTCCTTGAATTTCTGCTTCAATAACATAAGCATGTAACGCCTTTATATTTTTACACAGTTATTATTTTTTAATTTGATATCAAATAGTTTTGACTGAATAAAATTTCGTAGAATAATAGCTGAAGCTCCTGCTTTTAGTTCTGGCTGGTGAGGAAGATAGGTCAAAAGTCTTGTTAAATCCAACAAATTTATAAACTCTGTTGGGTAGGTAACAACTTCATCTTTTTACTGTATCATCGCTATATAAATTTCACCATTTAGAAACTTCTGAAATTCCTCTTTCACTAAGCCTTAGTAAGTTTCGAGATAATATTTACTGTCAATTAAATTAACGAAAAATTCGTTTGATTGCACTTATCTTGCACACTCGAAGTTAGCCAGTCAGAATTTCGAAAAATGGTAAAATTCACGTTTGTTTATTATTGAAAGAGTATACCTAAATAGCCATTGACAGGTCTCTAACATCTTTGTTTTTTTAAACATTTTAAGCTGGTGCTTGAAGCCACCTGAGCAAGTTTCAAGTTTCGTATTTCGTCTACAACTTGATGCAGACTTCTTCAATGTTTTGTACACCACTCAGGAATGAAATCTAAAATCGTCTTATTTATCTTCAATGAACGTGTAGCAAAATTTGACCTTTTTCGCAGCTTTTTGGTTGTTTCCTTTTTAATAAAATAGCACTGGTAGAGGGTTGTAATGTTAAATTATGTTGTTATTTGTAGCATTTTTGAATTTTAAGATGGTAATTGGTTTTTGATGGACAATTGGTTTTTGATATATTCCTGACGAGTGAAAATAGTTGAAAGGCAGTTATTTGAATGTTTTACTTGATAACTTTGTAAACTACAGCAGTATAGCTTATTTTTTGATCATGACTAACTGTGCAAAGTTTAGAACTATGAAAGCAAATAAACAAATAAACTCTCCCTTTTATAAGTATATATTTCTGCATTTATATATATATATATTTTTACAAACTACCCAAATACTAGGAACGAATTCCATCATACAAAATTAATGTAAGTTCAGGTAAAGAAAAAAAAGATTAGAAGTTAAATAGCTGTCTAGTCTCGCGAAAAACTACCCCATTTAACCCCACCCTATTATTCGGGTGTGTGCGTATTCAGCGAATTGAACATTTGAATATCGTGGGCATGAAGCTCAACAATAAAATGATATGGAATGACCATATCTTTGACATCGCTAAAGAAGCCGCGACATGCTTGTGTTTTTTGAGTCGCTGTCAAACGTATTTCTATCTCCAGGACATGTTAAATATCTATAAATCATACATGCGACCCAAGTTGGAATACAATTTACATATATGACCCGGTACATCACGAACCGCACTAAATTTTCTTGACAAAGTTCAAAAGTGTGTCATTCGTCTTATTGACAACCCTAATGTGACATCATCCCTTGTACCACTTGAAAATTGTTGTGCTGTTAGAGCACTTTCCCTATTTTATAGATATCTCGTAGGTTAAGGCACTTGTTTAGACGAAATTAAAACCCTAATGCCACTTCTCAAATATTTCCAGAGAGGAACAAGAGAGGCATCAACAGCTAACCCCTACTCAGTGTAAATTCCAAGGTGGTTCAAAATCGGTTATGTGAATTCGTTTGTAGTAAAATTTTTTCGAATGTGGAATGATATTCCAACATACGTGTTTCCCCAATGCAAAAATATACCTAAGTACAATTTACAAAAGTGCAAGAGTAATATTAATAAATTTATTTAAAATGTCCCTACTGATCCAAGGGATAGTTTTCTTTCTACAATCCTCAATTAGTCCAAGCTATTCGTGTATAAAGGAGGTATCGTTTGAAACCTAGTGTTTGGCTTAACTTAACAAAAAAAAAAAAAAAGGATGATAAAGGAGAATTGGTAGATAGATTAGAGACAAACCTGAAGCGGTTGTTTTTGAAAAGTGGAGCGTTTCTATAGGAGGGGAACACTTGAGTTGAAATCATGTTCCACATTTTAGCAGATCTTACAATAAATGAATTTTCCAAAACTAGTTATTTTCAAGGGTATTTTGACGGTGTAAAAATGAGCATTTGACGCCTCTCTAGTGCTGGAATTGTTTGAATTTATCAATTTTATTTCAATAGAGCAATATTGTAATTTCCCACAAGACATCTGTAGAGAAGGGAGAGAGCCTTAACGTTTCGACGAAGGCTAAGAGTTACCGGACGATGGAATCGCCAATAAGAGAAAATAGGGAAAGGGGAAAGTACGACTTTGAAATTTGTCAAGATAATGTAGTGAAGCTTCGGGTGCGCCAGCCCATATGTGATTATTGTGCTCAATCTGGGGTGTTTTGAAATTTATATAAAAAAAGGATGTACTGATTTTACTCCAGTAAAACTACACATTAATCAATCCATAATATTTTCTCTTACTTTGTTTACTTCTTACTTCCTTTATTTTTTTTTCTTTTTCAATGGCAACACTGTTTTCTATTGTAAGCTAACAACTGATAATACTCTAATTTCTAGTTTTTATTTTGGCATTTATAATTTTTTCGAAATTATAATCTTTCGGACTAATAACCCTGAGTTCCGTATTGTATGAAAATAGAAAACTTTGACAATGTTTCGAGTTTCATATTGTATGTGAACAATATTTTACAATGTTCCAAATTCCGAATTGTAAAATATTGGTTTTTGAAACACAGAAAAAAGTAAATGGTGCATTCAAAAATTTTTTGGATGCTTTCATAAAAATTTTACATATACATACATTTATTATTATTATTACTCAAAAAAAATATTTAAATTTATTTACATATTATATTATTAAGTTTAATTTTTACTCAATTACAAAATAAAAGTTTATTATAAAATTATAAAATAACTCAAAGAAAAAAATGGCGGAATCAGTGTAACCAATTGACAAGTATGTATACCAAAGTACATCTATAATTATAATTGACAAGCATTTAAAATTCATCTTTACAGAGTAGAGTTAAAGTAGCTATCTATAATTATAACTGTAAAGCATTTAAGAACCTGCGCAGTTCATTTTATTTCGCTTCTTCTTAATGGACTCTTAATATATAAATAAGTTGTATATACGACCGAAATGCGCATACGGGTCAAAAAAATTTGTATTTTGTTTTATAATATTCAAACTTTTAAATAAAATATATCGATTTTGTGTCATTCATCAACATCTTATTATTTGTACACATAATTAAAGAAATCTATTCTATTAATTTTTTTAATTAACCGTCTCAAATTATTGTTTTCTATATTTTGGTCATTTGTAGTAATCATATAGTTTTGGTTAAAATATATATATATATATATATGTATATACCTCTTTAATTACAAAAATATTTATTTTTAGTGATTTTATCCATTAAATGCCATTTAGTATAGGAATATGTCGAAACGAAACAGTATATGAGGGAGCAGTATTTATGTCTCCTAAATAAAACTTACTAACCTATAAATTTTTATGAAAACATGAGTAGTTTCTACTGTGACGTGAGAAGTGTAGGTCAGTACGTAAATTGATGTTCTGTTAAAAACTTTAAATTGACTTCAACTTAAATTATAGTTACTCAGCAGGAGCCCCTAGTATTTTAATAATATGCATTATATATATGGGTGGTACATATTATTATATTAATGTTAAAAATTTTATTTTTTGATATAGAAAAAAGTGGAAACACTGCCAAAAAATTTTTTTTAAATATAGTACGGTTGGAATTTGAACGGTATTGAACATCAAAAATTTGCGTTCCGAAATATAAAAAAAAAATTTTATATTTGTTTTACTTAGTATTGTAAAGGTTTTCAATTTTAAATTCGAGTTCAGTTTAAAGGCGGTTTTTTTTACATTTTTTTTCACAATACGGAAGTCTCCTGTCTATTTTACGAATTTCTATTTCGATTAATATCTAATGTCATTCCTATATTTCTTATAGAATTTGAAAAATTATTATTGCGCACTCTACTGGGGCGACAAAAAGTTGTTGCTTGATACTACTGTTAATAAATGTCATTAGAGCTGTTCAACATTGCATAGGTATCAATTTAAAAATAAAAAAATAAGCTCCTAGAGATTTAAAAACTATTGCCTTACGAACATTTTCAATATAGGTACCTTTTAAACACACAAAATTCACCCTGTCACCACCTAAGAAAAAGAAAACATTAAAAAGAGTTACATTGAAACCGTACCAAATTAAATTCTCCGAATTCACAACAGAATTTCATTTTGAAAATTAAGATGTGCATTCAGTACGTTGAATTTTGAATCGGTTTTACTACCCCATAAAAACCAACCCATTACTACAGACAGAATAACCACATATACCCACTTACCAAGAATAGGAATAAACTGACAAAATTATTCTTAGCATAGGTATAGATAGTAGTTTAACATATTAACAAAAACTGCTTCTATACTGCGTCTATGAATATAAAAAGTTTTTAAAGACAATAAATTCAGCATAGTGTAACGAAAAATATATTTTTATTTTTTGAGGAAAAAAATTTACCTAAAACAAAAGTTTTTGTTTTTATTTTTTTTTTGTAAATCGTGTCAAAAAACAAAACAAAGTAAATTTTTACTTCTTTTCATCAAAAACAACAAAAATAAAAAAAAAAAATTATAAGGACTGAAAATAGAGAAATATAGAGGCAGGCATATAGCAATGATTTTCATGCTGATGACACTTTTTTGCAGTTATGATTTTAAAAATTACTGTAGATAGGTAGATAGGAAAAGGTATTTTTTAATAAATTTAATGTTATGTCTTATTTTATTTGAAATATTTTAATGGTAAATTTTAATTTTTTTTTTCGCATATTTTTTTTTTTTTTCGTTTTTTAAAAGAAAAATTATGAAAAAGTGTGGAAAACTTTTCAACTAGTAAAATTTTTGCTGTAGATATGACTTTTTTTTTTTTTTTTTTTTTAAATAGCGAATTTATATCAAGGACAAAGTTTTTAAATTACTGCATTATAAAATGTCAAAATTTTCACTAGAAGTAATTAATTTCCATTAAAAGAAAAACGTAGAAATGCTAGAAGTGTAGTTGAGAAATAATGTTTTTGAAATATAAAAAAAAAACAAAAAAATTTTGCGTATGTTGTTTTTTTTTTTTTTTTTTTTGTAACTTTCTTATGAGCATTTTAGAACATTTTAATACTTCTGGAAACAGTTGAAAGTGTTTGCAATTAGTAATGGATATTAAAAATTAAGTTTTTACATGAACTTTTCTGGGTATTTTTAAAATTTAATCGTTTAAATGGTATATGAGTTTTGTACATACTAAAGAACTTACATCAGAACTTGTGTTTGTTCACTGCTTTTAATTTCAATTACCTTGTGTATAGTTTTTTCATTAAACATTATAATCTAAGTTAGGTTTGCATATATTGGATAAAGCGTTTCAATGCAGTTAAATGTTTGATACTTACTTACTTGCTTATGTGGCAAGCAGACCATGTAGGTCTGACTCATCAACGTCCTCCATTTTTGTCGCACACGAGTATATTCTCTTCAGCTGAAGATGCAAATTTGTTGCAGATCTGTTTATACTTCGTCTCTTCAACGAAGGTTTAATCCTCCCCGACATCTTGTATCTTTGGGTCTGGATTCGAAGATACTCTTGGCTGGAGCGTTTTCGTTAATCCACTTTAAGTGCCCGCGAGCCACTCTAGTCTCTTGACTTTAATTTTCCGTGATTACGTCAACCTTATTATATACAGCTCATAGAATTCGGCTTTATATTTTCTTCTCCATAGTAATCATGGTACATAGTAATCATGTTCATAAATATGGACATAGTAGTCATCACGGCAAAAAATTACAGATATATGGTTGCAGTATTTGTACACATAGAAACCGAGACAAAAAAGTAGGCTTAAAAATCAACGAAGACAAAACAAAATATCTAAAAATGTCTACAAATGAACAAACAAGAAGTAATCAGAATCTTACAATTGGAAAGTACAACTTTGAAGGAGTTACAAGCTTTGCATATACCTCGGAGCAACAATAAGAAGTGATAATAGTATGCAATACAGTATTCGTAATAGAATTCAGGCCGGCAGTAGATGCTACTGTGCAAACAGAAAGTTGCTTCAATCAAAACTAATATCAAGAAAGGCCAAAACGACGATATATAAAACTCTCATACGACTCATAGTGATGTATGGGAGCGAGGTATGGACTGTGAGCGTGGCCGAGGAGAATAGCCTGCGCATATTTGAAAGAAAAATTCTCCGAAATACTCCGCCCAAATACATTACAGAATGGAGAGTATGTAATCAGAAGCAAGAGCGAGCTTAGTAGTAAAATCGATAGTGAGGACATTGTACGGTTTGCAAAGGCCCAAAAACTAAGATGGGCCACGGCCACGTAAGTCGAATGCAAGAAAGTAGAAAACAAGCAGTGGTGGTGATCAGAAAGCCCGATAGTAGCCGTGGTAGAGCAAAATCAAAAAGCAAATGGGCAGACAACGTGAAAAACGATGCTCAAACCCTATAAATCCCAAATTGGAGACAAGTGGCACAAGATCGACCTTTTTTGACGAGCATAATGATGAAGATCAACGCTCACCCAGAGCTGTAGCGCTATAAGATGATGATGTGATGATTTTCTTCTCTAGGCTCCATCGTTGTTTTCAGGATAATATATCCGTTGAAGAATCTTCGCTTTCGGTAGTGCTCATGATTATGATTCGTATACTTTAGTACTTCGGGAAAGGAGGTTTGAAACGAGATATTTTGACAAATCGAAGCGAAGCAGCAACGGTTTGAATGGATTATTCTTCACCTTCATATTTATGTCATTTGTGGGATTAATGCTGCTTTCCAAGTAAGTAAATTTTCCTGAAATACCTCTAAATTATATATGCGGACAGTAATGCTTTGAATAATATGATATTGGGAGGCCTTTCCATTTTCGACAATGTATATGTTCAATGAAGACTCCTCATTTACTTTGAGACACTTTTACTTTGTTTTTTCTTCAATTCGGGTCTCGTCGAACACCCGTTGTTTGATAACTTCTTGTAAATTGTCGAGAAATATTTTCACATCAAAATTCGAATGCTGGGTGAGCTGATTTTAATATTGTAAATTAAACTACCAGCTGTTCTAAATTAAGTTAAATAAAATGTAGCATCTACTTAATAGAAATTCGAATCTTAACATTGATAGTAAATTTTATTTTAAGCCTGGTTTAACCAAAATTTGAATCCTAACATTGATAGTAAATTTTATTTTAAGCCTTCGGCCTAATCGTGTACATAAAAAGGTCGATCCTATTTCCGTAAAAAAGTTTTTTCGTAAAATAAATTTCATCTTACGTAAATATGATTACGTGGCAGACTTGACTAGTAGAAACTTTTAATTGCGCCGTAAAATTGGGATTAATTAATGGCACTGAACAATCAATGGTTATACAAAGAAATGATCAACGGTAGACGTAAACATATCATGTATTTAAAAATCGTTCGCTCACTTATGGTTTTTGAAAGTTAAACACAATTGCGTTCTAGTTCGTTATTGTGCTTATTATTGTGTTTTAATTTTTCATTTTATTTACCTTTCAGTGTTGTTTTTCAAATATTAGATTTTATGTCAGAACGAGAAGCAAACATCATCATCATTGTCCTGCAACTTCATCCGTGGGACATAGGGCGGAAATAAATTCTTTCCATCGATTCCTATCTGCGGCTAACCTCTTCAATTGTGGCCACGTGCTTTGTTGGGTACATGCTTCGGCTGAGACAGTTGTTCTCCACGTTTTTCTCAGCCTTTGTACGCGTGACGTGTACCCTGAGGATTCCATTCGAAACATTGTTTCGCGATGTTATTGTCAGGTTTCTTCAAAGTATGCTTGGTCCAACGCCATTTCCTCTGTCGAATTTCCACGTCTATTTGTGTTTGTTTCGTTTATTGCCACAGCGTTCTGTTGGAAATAGTTTATGGTCAACGATTGTTTAGGATGCGCCGGAGACATCTATTGATGTACACTTGGAATTTCCTGGTGATGTTTACTGAAACTTTCCATGTTTCGCAAGCGTACAAGAGAACAGATTTTAGCAAACATACAGAAAATGAATTGATTAAAAGTGGCTTGCCTCAATGTACTAAACTCGTTAATATTTACCAACATAATATTATAAATACTTTTATTCTTAATAATCTTTACGTCAAAAAGCTAGTGTACACAGATTCGATAATTTTGCTATAACTTTTCGCAATGCGATATGGAAATAAATATTTTTTTAATTTATGCTTATTTTCAGCAATTCTATAGCTAGCTTTATTACTTGAAATCTAACCACATCAGGAAAATAAAATCAAATTAACAATTAAGTACATTTTTTCAATTTCAAAAGACATGTTCATGTTGAGAGAGACAATTTTTATGTTGTACAGCCATTTTTTTTATTTCGTCTTTTATGAGAGGAACCCTGACTACTTATGAATAAATACCAGCATTGCGAACAAACCATGGTGCGTTAACAATGTTTCGCAATGCTTTGTTTTGGAATGTTTGGATAATTTGATTTTTAATTTGTTTAGTACAACCCCATGATTTGAATATCATATGCCCAGACTGGCTTTAATATCTGATTAGATCATCATATTGCTTCCTAGTAGATCCCAGTTATTCTAATTTTTTTTCTACAAGGATCAAACTAAATTTTTTAATAATATTTTTCATTTCAATGTGGTATATGAAATCAATTGGTCAACACTTTTTCAAATTTATTTCCGCATATAAATCGGAATCAGTATAACTAAACTAATTAAACTGACTAGAGCCGTACAAAAACATTTTTGTTACTTACATTTTTATTTTTCTATTTAATCAAATAAAAAGATTTAATCGGGACCTATTATATGTGGTGTTGAGAAAATTAAAGATAATTAATAGGGGTTAATAGCTTGAGGCATTTATTATGAATAACATTAATTAATATAATAAAATTTGTATCACAATAGGCCCAATGGCTGTGATGATATTATATAGATAAATTTATTCTAATAAAATGGTTCTCCTTTTCGTTTCTGTTAAAAAATATAAAATTTTTCATTAAATAATAAAAATTAAAGAATTCATAATGAAAATTAAAGTGATATAAAATTTCTTCAATTAGTGAAAGTCTATTAAAAACTTTAATTAATTAGATGGGAAATTTAATTACGTATACATACCTATATAGAACAGAACGGAAGTTTTCACATTTCATAATTTTACAGTTGTTATAAAAGTAATAAAAAAACATATATTGTAGAATATATAATATTATATTTTATATATATATATATACATTCTTCCTTACTAATATTATCTTTTGATCATTTTCATTATAGCACTTTACTCAATATTACACTTATAAATTTCAATTTTCAATAGCCTTAAACTATTATTCTTCTTCTTCATTATGCTTCATAACAAAATAGTCATGAGTACGAGTATAGCATATTCTGATATGCGAATTTCCATTTATAACACATAAAAATATGTTGCAAAACACTATAATTAAAACAATTCAAAAAATTATCTTTACGACAGGTCACTCTAAAGCATGTCATAGGATCATGGTCATAAAATGGATATTTTCATTTGTTTCAAGCATTTTTTATTCTTCAATAAATTTCTGTAAAACATCGGATGCATTCGTATATATCTAACAAACCATTTTTTCCGAAGTTGACTTTTCAGTGTACTACAACATTTTCGGTTCGGCTATGCTCTATCCGAATTTGTAGTCAAAATAAAGGTACCTCTTATAGTTTTCGAAATATTTTTTTTTGATTTATCCAAACAACCTAAATTTTACTGTGCTCATTAAGCTATATATATACAAACTAATAGTTTTTGTACTAATAAGTCATAAAAGTTTGAAAAGCATTGTGTATGATTTGATATTCGTAACCATCTAACAAAATATTTTTATTCCTAAGTGTTCAAACGCATACGAAGCTTTAAACTGTACAGTAAATGTATATTGACTTTTTTTTAAATAGATTATTTTGATAGTTCAAGACATTCAAATTTTTTTTTCAGACAGAAGAAAATCATCAAAATAGGCTTCTAGTTCTGTTACGCTACATAAGCGGAGAAAAACTAAGAGAAGGCTTAACAGTGACTGTGCCGACTTTAACGCACTAAAAACTCCCATCCTTCTGTTCAAATTAAAACTAATCTTTAAGACTAATAATTAATACAATTTTGGCTCTATTATTACTTCAGATATCTTTGATCAAACAAAATTCCATTGAGAACCCTGAGATCCCTATGAATATTAGCATTGCGAACAAACCATGGGGCATTAACAATGTTTCGCAATACAACGTACAGGCAATTTTTTTATTTCGTCTTTTATGAGAGGAACCCTGAGTACCCTACGAATATCAGCATTACGAACAAACCATGGGGCATTAACAATGTTTCGCAATACAACGTACAGGTAATTTTTTTATTTAGTCTTTTATGAGAGGAACCCTGAGTACCCTACGAATATCAGCATTGCGAACAAACCATATGGGGCGTTAACAATGTTTCGCAATACTTTGTTTTGGAACGTTTGGATAATTTGAATATATAGTTGTTTGGCACAACCCAATATTTGAATATCGTATGCCCAGACTGGCTTTAATATCTGATTGTACATCAAAACTTTGTTATACGTCAAAAGCGTAGATGTTCGCCGGACAATTAGCCAATGCAAATGTTTGTATTTCAGATGTAGTTCTATTTTTTTTTTCTTGACGTATTCTTTCCATCTAAGCTTTGCGTCAAGCGTAATACCAAGATATTTTGCAGGATATTGTTATGGTATGAAGACATTGTTTAATCTTACTGTAATGTGCGACTCTATTTTTTTATTTGTAAAGTTAACGTGTGTTGATTTTGCTTCATTCAGTTTAATTTTCCACCAAATGGGGATTTTGTTATTGACTTGTTGCCATTTATTTGTCGCTTAATTTATATTTTTACCGACTGCTAATATAGCCATGTCATCTGCAAAAGTAGATACCATCGTATTTTCTATGTCTGGAATATCACTAGTGTATAGTAAATATAGTATGTGGCCCAGTATACTACCTTGTGGTACTCCTGCGTTAATATTTTGTACCTAGAGCAGAATAATTTTCTCCTTGTTTAATTTGAAATAATCGTTTTGATAAATATGATGAGATCAGTTCGACATAATATGTTTCAGGGAGCAAGTGACGTAGATTGTAGATAAGCCCTTCATGCCATACTTTGTCAAAGGCTTGAGCAACATCAAGAAACACTGAAGAGCAGATGCATTTTCCTTTCAATGTTTTTTCGATGACTTCAGTTATTCTATGGACTCGTTCGACAGTTGAATGTTGTTTTCTAAATCCAAATTAATGATTTGGTATAATGTTTCCGGTTTCAATCAGATGTTGCATTTTTTTAAAGAGTAGTTTCTCAAACAACTTAGAGATTACTGAACTTAGATATGACGTCGTTTGGAAGTTCTCCTGACTTATGAATCATGATAACCTCAGCAATTTTTCATATTATACTTGTGGGACATAATTTTTGTTTGAGTACTGCATTCATTATTTTAGTTAGAACTATTAAAGCTATTAAACATTAAAATTGAAATACTATTTAGGTTAGATGTTAAAAAACGACTCGAATTTTTATTAAATGCAAATTTTGTTTGAATATTTTTAAATATTTCCATTCAAAAATTCCGTTAACTTAAAAAATCGATTTTTACAACAATTTGATTCTGGTGCATTAAATATATAGGAATGCAGCCGACGAAGTCGGTTTGTTTCATCATATATTTTTAAGAGCTGGTTAGCAATTGCATTTGAAATTCCATTTAACTTTTAATGTCATACTAAGTATTTTTATTTGGTTTATCTCGTAAATTATGTTATCTACGTCAACCATCGGCAACCTTTTCAACCGATGGGCCAAAATGAATTTTCTAAATAAGATCATGGGCCACAGGAGTTTAATACTTACTGTTACAATTTTAACTGTCACAAATAATTTAATTCGAAAACTCATATTCCAAGATTTCAAAATTCCAGTCAAAAACTCATTTTCCAAGATTTGGATATAATCAGGAAATTTGCTATTTGATAAAGAGAGATTCGCACAAAAAGGCAAGTTATGTGATTCATTTCTTAAAATATTGTTTTTAAGTAGTTTTAGTTTAATCGGAAAAGCTTTTATATTTGAATATGCTTCATTAATCAATATTCCTTCTATTTGAAGCTTTCGGTTTTATTCGTTCATTAAAGAAGTCATGCCTATTAAGAATGCTAAATTAAAAAACCATTTTGGATCCGATAATTCTAATACTTCTCTTTTGCTTTCAACTATAAATATATGTATAGCTTCTTTCAACATAAAAACAACCTTTTAAGTGCATTTCTTGCACTAAGCCACCTTACTTCACAATACTAGATATCGGAACAGTCAAATTAATATGAGTCGAGTTTTTTAATTAAGAATTTTATTAGTGGCGAACGAATAAAGTTAATAGTAAAAATGAAAACACAATGGGCCGAATTTAAAAACCGAATGGGCCGCATGCTGTCGATGGCTGATCTACGTAATTATTTTACATAAACAATTATCGAACAAACATCAAAAGATTATAGTCACAACCACTGATGAAGGAAATATGTTGTTTATATTTGCAACCAAGTATTAAATATTATTAGTGAATCTAGAAACCTGAAAACGCGGTAATAATTAAATTAATTAATTTATATCATCAAACATTTGCCTAATTAAAACCTTTTATATATGCAGTTTTACTATCTATTATCCATATGTAATAATTTCCCAAAACATTATGATTATGATAGATTAGCCTAAATTGTGTTAAACTAAGGCTGTACAATTTAATATCATTTTAAAGCTCTAAATCAGGATTGGCAATTACATGGCACGCGTACCAAAGTTGGCACACCAGAAAATTTTCCCGGCACGCCACAAAATTTAAACTACCATTATTTAAAATATATTTCTAATTTTTTAAAAATATTTCTCCAATAACGGCTAGAGTTATTGAAACAAAATTTTTCATCTAATTGGCTCTGCATTAAGTTCTATATATGTATATATACGTAGTATGTATGATGGTTGTATTTAATATGAGATTTTAGTGTTAAATTAAAGTTCTACTAGTGTGGCTTATTAATTACAATAAAATTGGTGTTAAATATAAAAAAAATACATTGAAATGGTACCAATAAAAAACATAAACTTCTGAAGCAGAAGTCTGCAGACGAAATACGCGTATCTGTACATTTAAGCATATCAGTATAGTTAAAAGAAAAATATTTGACTATTTTCAACTACTATACAAAAAATTTACTCTAACGCGGGAAAACAAGTTTTTATAAAAACTACATTTAAATGTTCTTATATAGAAAATTGCAAGGGCGTGGAAAAACATGTGAGGTTATGTTTGGACTAATAAAGGGGTTTGAAATTAAATTAGCTATTTTTGCTAGAGATATTGAATCTAAACAACTAAATAATTTTCCAAAACTTAAACTTCTTTGGATGAATCAACAATTTTCAAAAAGACTGATTGACACTGATTGATTTCACCTACGAATTTTCTAAAGTTCTTGGTTTTATTAAAGAACAATTTTTCAAATAGATTTAATAATTTAAAAGGAATTAATAAGCTATTGAAAATTGTAAATTATCCGGATTTATTCGACATACAGGATTTCGTTAACATTTTTATTGACTGGATGGAATTAAAAAATTTAGAAATGCAGACTGTAGATCTGCAATCTAATCCGATTTGGACACAGAAATTTGTGGATATGCGGTTGGAATATATTGATGGAAATATATTGCAAAATTGGAACTTAGTCGAATGTCACAGGACGGAGAATTGAATATGTCACAGGATGGAGAATCAGAAGGCGCATTAAAAATTCAATATTAGAAGTGGAAAAGTATGCCAGATGCTTTTGCTTCTGTTAAAATATTAGCAAAAGCTTTGTTAGCCATTTTCGTTTTTGATAGGTTGACAGAGGAAGACTTAGCAGCATGCATTACCTTATAACCGACAACATACCAGCCTGACATTAAAAATCTTGCAAGTAACATGAAGCAAAAACCTTCTGACAAAATCTAATTATATTTTATTAAAATTTATAATTTATTTTTTCATTTTATCAAATTAACGGAGATATTAAACTTTGTC
Organism: Argyra leucocephala; assembly: GCA_963942445.1. NCBI lineage: Eukaryota > Metazoa > Arthropoda > Insecta > Diptera > Dolichopodidae > Argyra > Argyra leucocephala. The sequence goes on from OZ012679.1 coordinate 145,390,124, forward strand.
TCTATGTTTTATTTATTTGTAATCAATAGAATATTTTTATAGGTACTGGCACGCGAAAAAAATTGTATTTCAATTTATGGGATGGCAACTGCTCTAAATGATTTGCATAATTAAATAATTTAGCATTCGTATTCTTGTAAGCAACTGAATTTACACAAATCATTTCAATAAAATGACTCAATCACATCCTGGATGCTAAAGGTTTTATAAATCTAAAATCTACGGAAATATAGCATTCTTTGCAGTTCGATTCGATGTTCATTTCTCAAAAGGAAATCTATCCTTCCGATAGAGCTGGAAAACTACCCTTCCTGAAAAACTAACCTTTCTTTTTCTTACATCAACATTATTCTCAACCTTTAATTTTATTTTAGTTAAATATTTTTATGTTCAACTGAATTGACTTCGTATTTAACAGAACCACAATGTAGTCTACATGAAATATAGTTTGTTGCATTTTCCTCAAAATTATTTATATATAATTCTATAAGTTGTTCAGTGTGGTTGGCTACAATCAATTTGTTTCAAATCATGAAAATATTTACAAAAAAAAAAACCTTATAATTATCAGAAACACGCTGCCCTTTAAACTTAAAAAAAAAAAAATAACTTTTTAGTTAAGTTAATTTATTTCGCATTTCTTTTTAAATTACTGTAGTTACTAAATTTGTTTTATTTTTATTTTTTTTTTATTATTAAAATAACAGTAAAATATAAAACTAACTATTAAATAAGTTTTATCATCTTTAGCAATTTTATTACCTAATACTGTACATCAGTTTTAAATCAGACTGAGAAAGAGGACCATTTTTTATCTTCATCGCCATTTAAAATAAAATACAGTCATTTTTTTTTTTTTCAGTTGAACATCATCGTAATAATAATTGTTTTCTCTCTTCTTCACTGTTCGTTTTTCACTTTTATCCTCTTTTCTTTTTATAAAATATTTTTATTTTATTTTTTTGTTATATTTTTGTTATATTTTTGTTATATTTTTCCAATTATTCCATTTATTCATCCAGAAAACCCCTTTTACATCAATACAAGTATCAAACAACTGAAAATGGCAGGTAAATGAGAAGAGAAAAAGTAAAATACAAAAAAAAAAAAATGAACATAAATTTCTGACTATGGGAACGGATTGTTAAAAAATTATGATATACAAGTCGCCGTTGGTATTTTAATTTAATCCCTCTGGCGGGTATATTTAAAATAAAAATAAAACAAAAAAACTATAAAAACCTAATTTAAAAACCCAATTAAAAATCTGCACAGCAAATATAAATTATTCCAGGGAATTATTGATTGTTGCTCTGCTCCCCCGTCAATTTCACCGACCGATATCTAAAACAAAAATATTGTACCTGTCGTTATATAGAGAGCAAATAATTAAAGAGAATATGGTAAAAGCCATATTGGCGAATATATTTTGCATAAAATTAAATTTAAAAGAGAATAAATATAAATTGTAAAGAAAAATTTTCTGATTAAAACTGATTTCATCCAGCATTCAAAATGTAATCATTATTTATAAGTCGACCATTATGAATAAAAAGTGGAAATAAATATTTTGACAAAATCTCTGTCCATTTTTTTTTTTTTTTTTAGAGAATTTTTTGCATTCAATTTATTTATATTTTCATTCACCGCATATTCCCTGTTCTAAATGAAAATAATATGAACTCTTAATTTTTATTTTTTTTTTTTTTGTTTTCTTTTTATTTGAATAAACCGCTGAAGTCATTGCTGTTAATGATGAAAACATCACAAGATTTATTCTCATTTTACAATTCTATTTAAAAATCTGATCTCTGATTTAAATTTTTTTGTTATGGTAAATAAAAGCTCTTTGACTGACACAAATCAAAATATATAAAATAATTCAAGGACATCAACTCGTTTTATCATTTTTATCACTATATATATATATATATATATATATATGTATATTTATTTATTATACATGATGTCGATGTGTATGTAATAAAATGACACTGAATGAAAATTAAATTTTGCAAAATTATTGAAATGAAAATTTAAACCCAGATAACTATATATATTGTATCAGCTTGGTTCTGTGATTATTTTTGAAAATAGGGAGTGTAAAATATTATGGACATGAAATCATAATAGAATATAAATTAATTAAATTATGCCACCAGAATGTCAGTGAATATGGAAATTGTATATTTAGAATGACTTATATCGGTAGGAAAAATTAAATTAACCAACACATACGAAACAAGGGAATACCAACGGTTGTGTTATTTATTTGAAATAGATGATGCACAAAACCACCGTCTTTACCTTTAATATTTGCTATGAAGGGTGAAATGTGTTTAATGAGACGACTAACTTCTAATTGAAAAATATAATACTTATACAGTAAATCCTGTGAAGTTGGCCACCCTTGAAACATGGGCGAAAAAATTCCATATAAAATTGATTCAAAATATCTTTTTATGTTGTACCTCTATATCATGGCCATTTTTTGTCTTATATTGCTTAACTTTTTGTAAATAAAACACTTGTAAAAGTTGGCCATAGCAGATTTTTTATTGTAAAATTTTTAAATTTTTTTACATAAAAATGAATACAGAGAAGATTTTTGTTGAACAGATTTATTTTGTTTTTTTTTTAAATTTGTTACTCAGTTATGTTTTTTTTTTTTTTTTTACACTCTACAGTAACTTAAGTAGAATCACCTTTTCGTGCTTAATTAAGTACGGTACTGCAATTTTACACTACAATCTACAATATTTCGAGTATTTATTTAACAAATTACTGGCTTATCAACTCATTAAATGTGGAAAACTACTGCTATTGTCAGGAGCTCAGCCTTCTTCAATAGAATAGTTTCATTTTTATTTAATTTGTTACCAGATTACACTCTCAATTATTTTTTGCCATTTATTATATCCCAATAAATCCCAAAGCTAACAATATTCAGAGCATGTGTTAAGTCAACATTAATATATGGCAGTGAAACATGGATCACTTCGGTCAGTATCAAACAGAAGCTACAAGTATTCATCAACAAGTGCTTGAGAATTATATGCAGAATATTCTGGCCGGCAAGAATTAGCAACGAGGATTTATGGATGATAACTGGAGAAGAACCTATCAACAGACAGATAAATAGGAAAAAATGGAAATGGATAGGTCATACACTAAGGAAATCAGAAAGTGATATAGCAAGAAGAGCTCTAGAGTGGAATCCACAAGGACAAAGGAGACCCGGCAGACCATACAACACATGGAGCCGCACAATCGATCAAGAATTAACAGTCAACAATTATACCTGGGACGATATTAAGGAAGTAGTATTCAACAGAGAGGAATGGAGGTTCACTATCGAAGCCCTATTCTACCACGCGGAGTAATAGGAGGAAAAAAAAAAAAAAAAAAATCCCAATGACAAAGGGTACTGGACCAGGTCGAAAAATCCATAAAGCATTTTTTTTTTTTTTTGCTTCATCGGGAATCAACCTGGGACCTTTCAGTTGAAAGGCAGGCGCTCTACCAACTGCGCTACCCAGCGTGTAAATTATTCGTTTTTTCTATGTATTAGTGTCAAAAAATTTTATTCTGAACTTGGTAGCATCGCTTGATAAAATCTTGGATATAAAAAGTCAATCTGTAGATGGTGAAGATATCGTCGAATCAAGCAATATTCCGTCTATAACAGAAGTGATACTGTGAACAATTTGAATAAAGTGTTTTTGTATGTTTCTGAACAGCAGCCAGAATTAACTGAAGATGTTCTTCATATAAAACCCAAAATAGAACAATATTTAGGAAAAAAAATTCTCTGGTTTGCGTCTTGGAATTACTCAACTCAAAATATTTTGATCACACCTCAATTATAATTGAGAAACATATAAATTTAAGATAAAAAATTGTCTAAATGGTGTCTGGGGAATTAGAATTTGTTTTTCATTAGACGCACACCCTGCTAACTACCTAATTTCAATTGAATCGCAAAATTATACCTTAAAATTGAATTATGTGACTTAAAAGTCAATTCATAAAATCTAACTTTTTAAAAAAAATTTTTTTTTACTATCACAAAAACACCTATTTTTTTTATTGTTGGAGACTGCCGCTCCAAGCTACCACCCAAAACCCATATTTTATTTTTACAACATAATAATATCAGCATAATTAACGAATATTGCTATTTTTTTAATTAGTGCCCCGCTCCAATTTCTTTGCCAAACCACCGATGATATTAAATGAAACCTCGCTTTTCTGAACGGCAAAAATATGCGAAAATTGCAATTTTTTTTTTGCTCTGGGGTATCACCCAAAGCTTTCACACCAGTTTATTGTAATACGATTTTGGTGACGGCAGAAAAATGTAAATGACAAGAGCAGAAAAAATAACCAAAATAACTAGAAACAATATTCAGAAATATGGTCATGCCGAAAGTCCTTTGGGCATAAGCTTTTCAAGTTTTATAAAGCCAGTATTTTCAGTATTTACCAGACATCCTGCTTATACTTTGGCTCAGATGAGTAGAAAAAACTAAAAAATGATTTATACGATAAAGATTTGGCGAGAATGATTTCGTTTCAATTAAAATAATATTGAAACAAAAATTTACTTTGATCATCACAGTATTTCTGTAAGTCTTTTAGTGGGGTATAATTCAAGGTGGATTTACTTTGACGCAAAACTTAATTGTGCAAGATTTTTTTTTATGCTCTTAACAGTAACTTAGATAGAATCACCTTTTCGTGCTTAATAAAGTACGGTCCTGAAAGTTTATATTACCATATTACGAGCATTCTACTCATTAAATTTGGAAAACTACCGCTATTGTCAGTGACTAAGCCTTTCTTAAGTAGAATAATTCCATTTTATTTAATTTGTTCCCAGATTATATATACTCTGAATTATTTTTTGTCGTTTATTTCATACCAAAGACAAAGGGACCAGGTCGAAAAATCCAAAAAGCATATTTTTTTTTTTGCTTCATCAGTAATCGAACCGGAACTTTTCAATTGAAAGGCAGGCGCTCTACCTACTGCGCTAACCAGCGTGTGTATAAGATATAACTGGCAATTGAATAATTAATTATTTTCTTATAAGTTGCGACATGAAGGTTGAAAAAAGTAATAATTTATATTTCTGTAATTGCAGATATATTTTCTTTGTAACAAAACCGACTTGGCTTGATTTTTTTAATTTTGACAGCGGAGTATAACTTACATTATATGAGCGGTTAATCAGAATAGTATATGAGCTTTTGGAGAACCTATCAACGCAATACTCGTTCCAATTGCATCCAATTTCTTCGCACACGCTTAAGCTATATAGTTTTTAATATTAACACAATTCCAAAAAAACTAAAATTATTACTCCTTCCTTAGATAGTTTAAACGAAAGCGGGAGAGAGAAGGAATGCATGCACCTATGTTGTGGATATTACAAAATGGCTTGAAGCTGTTTATTGATATTTGTGCTTAAAACTACACAGTCTGCACATCTTAAATGTTCAATAGTATTACAAGAAAACAGTATACCGTTGATGCTGTACCTAGTAATAAACATGAGATAAAAAGTAGTTGTTTGTAAATTCCGAGTTATCGATAAAGACTTTGAAAAATAGGTTAAAATATATAATTAGCCATCCAATATGGTGTAAGAATTATTTATTTGATTACTAATCAAAAGGTTCAGAAGGTTTAATCTAACTAAGAGCATGCACGTTGTTAAACCACTTTCCTTTGAAATCAATTGGGAATACAACTAGGTTATCAATCACTAACAAAAAATTTACTTAACCTAATATAAAGGGGAATATATATTGGAGCTTATGATTCAAAACGTACGGAAAATGCGCCGCACGAAGATTATTATTCATCTTCACTTTATGTTGGTATGATTGAAAACGCGTAATAAATTTTATTTCGAAATTTTGCGAACTTAAATGACAGATGTCAAAATTATTAATCTTTTAGTATAATAATATAAAAATGTAAAGTTAGAAGCAAAAATATATACATACATACTAATAATATTTGTTTATAATTTTTATTTCATAAAATATAAAAATAAGTGCTAAGAAATTTACTAACAAATTATAATATTGCGTATAAGAACGAAATTTATAATTAAGTTTTGCCGATTGCAATTGTGAGAAATAGTTTTTAAATTACGTTTTTGTAATGTTATTGTAGGAGAAAAAGTAGGATACAATTGCTGTATACTTTTTGGAAGACGACGAAGAAGATGGCATCAATATGAACGACAAGAGGAAAGATACGGGTCCTAAGGTGTTTAAAACACTTCCCAAAACAAATCACCATCGCTTGATAAGTTAGAAGAGAAACTTAATGCCAAATCATTTGCCTTCAATCGTCTTACTAGTTCGCTGTAATGCTCCTAATTGATTATTTTTTTCCTAATCATAAAAATTTATATTTAAATTAATATTTAAAAAGTTTAATAGAAGAAAATACATCTTAAATTTTTCCATTAAAACTATTAAATATTAAAAATTTCCAAACGTTAGCACAACAACACGTTTCACTTTTATTCAACAAACTGCTTTCAAGAGTTTTCAATCATACGAAAAAGACATATTCGAAAAATCGTTTACAGGACGTTTGTCGAGCGTTTTCCATCAAATCGTTTTTTACAATAGATGTACTTTCCCATATAGCAGGTATATCAAAACTCAATATAGAAAATAGATTGGTGATACGTGAAAACTCCCCTCTAAAATAAGGTGGGGTACAACAGTAAATACCCGTTGCAGTAAATAAACAAGCCTAATGTTTGATATAAGTTCGTGGAAATTGAACCCCTTTATAAACAACCACAACCAACCAATTAGTTAAGTTTCTTTTGTTCTATATATACCAAAAACTGCTATAAAACATCTAATGAAGCTCAGGTTTAAAAATATCAAAGAATTATCTTCGAAGAATTCAACCATAGAAATTAAAGTATTTTTAAAATTTAATACAAAAAATAAATTTAAGAAAATAATTCAGATGGAAATTTGAATATATTATTATTTAAGTAGGTATACACACACCATCAGGTATCAGTTGATTCAAGTTTGTTTTGCTACATAATGTATGTATATGTGTGGTTGACATGCCACCATAGATACCAAAATATATGTTTTCTAGAGTATGAGAAATTTTTAATAAAAGTTTTACAGAAATTCCATTCTGGTTATGGTTTTGTTTTTTTTTGCTCGTCGAATTCTGGCGATTTTAGTTTATATTATGGTATGAATACTCTTTCGTTTGAAATTGATAAAGATACTTGTTTTTTTTTTTTTATATAAATATTATAAAGTAAAGACGACCTTGAGGAATTCTTTCATAACCATCTTTAAGAAAAATATGTATAGGAGAATTTTCTTCAAAGCCGTTACTTTTTTCTTTCAAATAAGAAATTCAAAAGTAAATATAAATACAGGCGAAATAATATCAATTCAGCAGTTATAGGGTACTCAAACAAAAATGTATGTAGAAGATTTATTAAAAAATAAATTTTGCACAAGAATTTGCTTTCTGAATATTGAGGGAGCAGTTTGGTTTAACCAATTGATATTTTCAACCCCTCAGACTAAGATTTTCTTCAAAAGCCATTTTTATAATCAAGGCTTGAGAATTTTTAGTATTGAAATCAATACGTATATTAAATAATATGTAAGATGTATCACAACAATTAAACTGACAGTTGAATAGATGTGAGAGAAAACTGATTATATTATCTGTTAATTTGCAAGTACAGAAAAATTAAATTTCTGATTGGGGCTAACTTACCCAATCAGTACTCTAACTTTTCGTTGATATTTATGCTGTAATTTTTTTCCAGTGAAGTGCGGTGCGCGGAACAATAACTTATTAATTATGTTATATAGTTTGCTAATTCCCCTTTGGCAGCCGGGTACGTTCACTCCCTTATATAATGTCCTGCCTGATAGAGTCCAAGTTCAAATACCACATTATCACAATCCACATATTTTAGAATATAAAATTACTAAAAAAAAAAATCATTACATACACCACATGCATCACTTGTGTTATTTATGTGTATTGTAACACCGTGAACAGAATAGGACGTTGTAACAGGGATTGCAATACCGGAATCCCGGATATCGAAAAACCGGTATACCAAATGCTCTAGAATTTCGTATATTTCAAAGGCGTACAGATCTGTCACAAGTTCTTCAATGTTTATATGGAGAATCACAATCAGAAGATTATTATCTCTCCTCGGCAAGACTTTATTTCCACAAATTACTAAAGTAACTATTAGAAAAATTATTCTACGTTTAATAAGAAGGTTATATCTATAATCTTCAAAAAACTATTCAGAAACAATTATATAAACATCCAACGAGGTATAGGTGCAAATAACAACAATGAGGATCTTTCCGTTAATTAAAATGTCCTTAAAGGAAAAATTACAGATAGCGATCGATAAAAAATTGAAAAGCGAGCTTCATCGGTAAAGTTCTTTTGGACTCGAACAAACAATTAATGAAGCGTTTTTTGAAGTAATATTAGGACTAAATCGAGAGTACCTGATTATTTGTTAACGATCTCATCAATTAGTGCAGAAGCAGAAAGAGCTTTTTCAACGTCAAATTTACATTGGAATAAAATTAGATGCAGAATTACTGATAAAATTTCAAATAAACTTTGTTTTGTGAGATCTCATTTTTTAAGTAAATAATGTTGTTCCAATGTGGCCATTGGAAAGTTTTGCAATCTTTAACAAATGTATATTAAATACATATAATAATATATAATATGTAATATATATACTTAAGATTGTTGAAATATCTGATAATAGTCTGTTGATTTATTTATTTTTAACAGTGGATCTTACAGATAAATCTACAGACCAACTTTATAGGTCCTTTTCCCTTTCGAAATGTGGGTCTTTTTATTAAATTACATATATTAATTATTTGGTTATATATTTCTGTATATTATATATATATAGTTATATTATTTTTTATTAATTATATTATATCTTTATTAATTATTAAATAATATTTGAACCGATGTGGTTATATTGAAAATTATATTTTCACCATTTGAAAAATTTTCGGTTCTCACGGGGTTTGAACCCGTGCTCTTCGGTCGTTACATTACTATACTCAGTCACAGTCTGTTTATATTATATAGTTATATAGGTACCTATATATATTTTTTTTTAAATATGAATTTTATAATTTTGTTTTTATAATTTTTTTTTATGTAAATGAATTTAATATATGTATAAGACCGGTATCTCGGTTTTCGTAAAGCTAAATACCGAAATACCGGTATTAATGTTTTCGTCCGGTATTGCAATCTGTAAGTATAAGCTAAGTATATTAATATTTAATCCGAAGAAGGAAAATAAAAGTAGAACAAACTAAAATAAATAAACAAAATGGCACCACTGATAAAATGCGGTCTTATATTTTTATTTTTTCTATCGGTTGGTTTTTTTATATTGTATGAGAACAGTTTTATTTTATATTTTTTAGAAAAAGGCAGCACCATGGAATGAACAAAAGTAAAATGCTCCTTTAAACATACTGAAGAATGGTTTATCTGAAAATAAATGAAACAAGTTATTAATGTCAATTATTTCTATCTAGTTCCAAACATACTGTAAAGCTGAATATTACTAAAAAAATTAAAACAGACAAAAAATGGTTCTAAAATAGTCTAGAGAACTCAATGTGATAAAATTTTCATTTTACATTCTAAATATTAGTCTTTTAAATAATTTTGTTTTATGGGTGGAGAGTTCTATCTAGACAGGTATATTGTACTTCCACATTTGATTGTTTGAAGCTGCAGATATACGTCCTTGATAAATGCTGTTATTGTCTCAATTACAATTTCAAGATTGGGCGATGTGATGTGTAGACCTAGAAATTTTTGTTTCATATTGTCTTTTACGAACTATGGCATTGCATTCAGATAGAATGTGAAATGTAGATTCATCTTCATCTAAACACAATTTGAATATGTCGATGTTACAAATCTTGAACAGATATTTGTTGAATTGTCTTTAACCTGTGACAAAACATGTCAGTGTTCTGACTTTCAATTTACTCTTCCCGATTACTTGATTTAATCAGTCAATTTAAGTTTAATATAATTAATTAAAATACAAATTATCCAATAATACAGATAATATTTTTATTTTTAGATAAATTAATAGTGTAAATAAACTAAATTGAATTTTTACTCCAAGTTGGCTCAATAATTAATAATAAATTAGTTTTCTTCAAATCGTACTACACAGTTCTATTTAATGGATTGAAATAAATTTTTAAACCTTTTCATATCCCTCAATATACATACAAATTAGTTTGAAGTATTTATATTTCTTTTAATTCCATTTGTTTCACACTGGAATAACCGTGAAGTACGATACGGCCAAATAATATTCTTCATAAATTAATATTATTATTTGTTTCCCACTTTTAATTTGGATCATTGACGGCGTCCAATTACAATATTGATTTATAGTTCTTTATAAATAATATTCACGCAATTCAAAATACGAATAGTATGGCTAACAACCACTAGATAGATTCATTTTACTTTACAGATGAGTTACAAACAAAACGTTAACACGAATATCCTTCTTAATATCCTTTCATCCTAGTATAATAAAAATAAATGGAATTTTTGTTTTGTTGCTTTACTAGAGAACACACTGTTTGTAAGTGAAATTGAAGAAATTCTTTAATGTTTTATTGTAAAATCATAACCAAAGAAAAATAAAATGAGGTAGATAGTAAAGTACTATATAGGAATTCAAGGACTTAAATTATGTATAAAAAATATTATCTCTACATACGTACATAATAATATTATATAAAATAGATTCATATCTATTATAATATTGTATTAAGGTATGTATGTATGTATATTCATGTAATTTATGTTTTCGAATATAAAAATAATTTTTGTTGGTTCCTTTCATTTATACCTACCTATATTTTTTGTTTATTTTTTCAATATCGAAATACAAATAAAGCAAAATTTATTGTAAAAAAAATTTCATCATCACTGTGCTTACCTATATATTCCAACCAGAAAAAGAAAAAATTATCACGATATTGGAGATGATTTAAATCAACTCACTTGAAAAGAAAATAAAATGAAAAAAATTAAAACTGTTTTTAATAAAAATAAATATAATATATATGTATGTATGTATATGGATATTATGTATAGAATAGATAAAATCAGCTAGGAAATATCTTAAAATTTTATTTTATAATAAATAAATTTTATATTTAGAGCGAAACAAATTCAATGCAACTTAATATCTATAAGTTATTCGTTGCTGATCCTTGTAAATATTTTTTTTTTTTTGGATATGAACAAAGTCATATGGTCTGTGGTAAAAAAAAAAAAAAATCGTTTTTTTTTTTTCAAAATTGAATATAATAAGAAAATTTTGAAGTTAAAAAAAAGTGGAAGAGTGTGTAAATTAGCATTATAGTGTTTTTATTTTTTTTTTTATTTTAAATTTGAATTTATTTTTAATTATCGTGGATATTATAGCAAAATTATATATATCATCACCACAATTATTTATATTTGCATATTAACTTATTGCTTTTTTACTATTATAACTACAAGTAGGGATCAGAGCTTTAACGGACCAAAAGTCAGAAACTGCTATGTACCAAGTTCTCGGAATTGAAAATCATAAGCATCGGTTCTTAATTGAAATATCTATAATTATAATTGACAAGCATTTAAGGACCAGCGCAGTAGCCACATTTTCATTTTATTTCGCTTCTCTATAATGAACTCCTAATATAATAAATAAGTTGTATATAAAACAATAATGCGCACACAGTTGAAAAATTTTTACTCGTCATATGATTTTATTATTCAGCAAATACATTATGAATATTTGAGTTCTTATTCAAATAAAAAACAAAAACAAACAAAAATATGCAAAAAAAAAAAAAAATTCAGTTGAATTCTTCATATGACGGGCAATTTCATCTTTATATAATAGAGTCAGAGTAGCTATCTATAATCATAATTGACAACCATTTAAAGACCTGCGCAGTAGACACATTTTCATTTTATTTCGCTTCTCTTTAATGACAAATTTTTTTATTTTTAGTAATTTTATCCACTACATGCCACTCACTATAAGGAATATATCCGAAAGGAATCAGTATATGAAGGAGGTGTATTTGTGGGTCCAAAATAAAATTACTAACCACAAAACTTTTTATTAAACACGAGTGGTTTCTGCTAAATCGTGATAAGTCTATGTCAGTACGTAAATTACTGTTTACTTTTTTTAAAACTTTAAACTTGAATTATAATTGCTCAACAGGCGCCCCTAGTCTATAATTATAAATAGACAAGCATTTTCTGGCTTCTCGTTAATGAACTCTTAATATGTAAATAAGTTGTATATACAACAGAAATGCGCATACGGGTTGAAAAAATTTGTATTTTGTTTTATAATATTCAAACTTTTAAATAAAATATATCCATTTTGTGTCATTCATCAACATCTTATTATTTGTATATACATAATTAAAGGAAATTTATTCTATTAATTTTTTTAAGAAACTGTCTCGAATTATTGCTGTGTATATTTTGGTCATTTGTAGTAATCATTATGGTTTTGGTTAAAAATATGTATAATGTTATGCATATGTCTTTAATTACAAAAAAATTTATTTTTAGTACGATTTAAATGATTCAGTATATGAGGGAGGTGTATTTATGTGTCCCAAATAAAACTAATTTCAAAGCTTTCCATTGGAAACATGAGTGCTCATGGAAAGCTTGACTAATTCACATGGAAAGCTTGACTAATTTCAAAGCTTTCCATTAAACATGAGTGGTTTGTGCTTTATGAGAAGTCTATGTCAGTACGTAAATTATTATTTTTTTCAAAACTTTAAATTTGGCATCAACTTGAATTATAATTACTCAACAAGGGCCCCTAGTCTTGTATTATAATATACAAGATGAACGATGTAGTGAGTAAAAAAACAAGAATAATTGAATAGTAAATTAATTACACCACAAAAATATTAAAATTTCATCAAGTTCTTGGTGCTGAATACTTAAAACATTTCGAAAAGTTACACCAAATAGTGACAGTTATTTCCAAGTTGAGCGCCATCTATACTGTAAAAGAAATTTCAATTACGGTAAATTTTTAAAAAGGCTTCACAAAAATTCTGTCATTTTAAATAAACACACAAACTTATAGAAAAAAGTACAAAAACAAAAACACAAACAAAAATTGAAAACAAAACAGAAAAACAAAAATCAGATCAGATCATACTCTTCAAAAATGATATAATAAATGTTAGTTCATTTGCTTCTACTATTATTAAACAAAATATATACAGTTAAAGACGGTTATAGTCATACGCTAAATTTCAGTAATATTTTTGACTATAACCATTTGACTATAGGCGTAGTAAAAAATTGCATCTTTATAAACAAAATCAAATTCAATAAATTATCTTTCGTATAACATTTTTAAACTTTTTGTTATTCATAAATAGCCATTATTCTGTTATGTAATCACACAATATACATATTTCTAATAAAGAACAAAAAAAAACTTTATATAAATCAGTTTTTTAATGAAATAATTCACTTTTGACTCACATTTTTGTTTGATTGGTAAAATTGTCGTTATATTTTAATGTGATGACTTATAATGTAATGAATATCATCATTGGTACTTTTATTTAATTCATCAGCAATTTTTGTTGATTGTATTTGTACATTAATATTATTAGGTAGATTATGCGTTGGAACATTGCAAGAAAATTTCGATCCGTTACCTATCTCGCCTCCTTTGACTTCTTTTTGGTAGGGTACTAATTTAACTATTTATTGTTTTCATATTTTTTGGATATATTTAAAAACTATATTATAAGTGACACTTTGAAAAATAAATTTATACTAGGGGCCCCTGTTGAGTAATTATATTTCAAGTTGAAGTCAAATTTAAAGTTTAAAAAAAAAAACAGTAATTTACGTACTGACATAGACTTCGCACGATATAGCAGATATCACTCGTGTTTAATAAAAAGTTTTGTGGTGAGTAAGTTTTATTTTTTATTTAGGACACATAACTACACGTCTCTCATATACTGCTTCGTTTCCGATATATTCCCTATAGTAAGTGGCATTTAGTGTATAAAATTACTAAAAATAAAAAATTTTGTCATTAAAGAGGTACGTATATATATTCCTACATAATGCATAATTTTAATAAAAACTATATTATTACTAGAAATAACCAAAATTTAGAAACAGTTACTTAAAAAGATAAAAAGGAAGAATTCAACTGATTTGTTTTTTTGTTGTTTTTATATTTGTTATTTTAGATGAATTTTTTTTTTGTTTTTTTTTTGGCATATGTACATAGATTCATTTGCAAGTAAATATATAAATTATAATAACTGATTTGTTTGCTTTTGTTTATTATTTTAATAAGATTTCACATATGCATAATGTATTTGCTGAATAATAAAATCTTATGAGTACAAAATTTTCAACTGTGTGCGCATTTTTGTTTTATATACAATCTTATATATTGGAAAATCGAAATAAAATAAAAAGGTGTCTACTGCGCTAGTCCTTAAATGCTTGTCAATTATAATTATAGATAATTGCAAACCTTTGTACATGAATATATTTTTGTAAGTGAAACTTACTATTAACACGTTGATCGATTTGGTAAAGGAAAATGTAATAAACTCGCGTCACGCTAAATTGTGAGTCACTAATATTATTAATATATATATATTCATATTCATTCTAAATATAGGTACAAACAAAACTCTTAACTTCCCGAAATCTTCAAAATAACGTAGAATAATAGCACTTACAAAAAAACTAGACAAAAAATCCCGAGAAAAAAAAATAGCAACCAAAGAATAGCAATCGCAAGCCTAGTCATGGCAATCTATATGATTTAAAATTTTTATTAGATGAAAATTATCGTTAATTACGAATTTTTCTCATGAGAAAAATAACAACCATTTTTTAAATCTAATAAAAATTGATTTTTAATTTTTTATTTAATTTATATGAGCTCCAGTACAATAAAAGCACTGCAAAAACTAAAATGAAATTTTGCAGAAAAATCTCCAATTTTTGTTAAAATTATTTTTCAAAAACTAAACTTACATATGACATGAAAATGGAAGGTAACATTCAATATTTCAAGACTAGTTAAGTCTATTTATGAATAAATTGTGTTCTAAGACATTTAACAGAAATTTATATTGAATATGAGATTTCACAATTCAGAAATTTCTTATGTAAAGTAAAAAAAAAAAATACCCAGGAAATCTGGAAATAATTTTGTTTTTCTTTTTAAGTTAAAACATAAAGTGACGCATTACAGGGTAAGTACAAAGTGACGCACGAACCATTTATTGAGTAACCAACTTTAAATTAAATAAAATTGATGTTAGTATTATTATTTTTAGATTTTCTTTTTATCTCAGTTTATGGATAAAAAAAATAAGGAAATTAATATTTTCCTAATTTCTTAAACTTACTTCTTTTTCCCTTTTCCTCTCCCTTTTCATCTCTTTCATTCGCGTAATATAAAAGACGTCCTGTTTACTTAACTTTTTTGTTAAAACCATGGACGTTCTTATTTTCACTTAACTTCTCTTTTTTTCTATATCTTTTCCTTTTTCTATATTTCTCATAATATTAAATGTAAAAATCGTAATGACCTTCTTTCCTATTTTATTTATTTTTTGTTTTTTTTTTCGCTATTTTGAAAGTGTTTCCGCACCAAATGGAAATGCTTATAAGAAAGTTTCTTTATTCTAGAAAAATAGAAATTTTCGCGTATCGTTCAAAAAGAAAACTATAACTCTTCAGAAAACAAAAAAAAAAAATAAAAAATAAATTTTAAAAACTTCAAAGAAAAGAGAAAAAAATAAAAATGAAAATTTCCATTTCACATCGTCGATTGTAAATTGGTTACTAAAACTTATGGTGTAGTGAAGATTTGCGTGAATTTCAAAGTACAGTGAAAATACATATATAGCCATGAATTCTTTAAAATTCAACAAGTCCTCCTTCAATAATATCGATACAATATTATAACAAAGCATTTATGTACATAATATATATATACTAATATATACATATATATATAATATTTTATAATACAGAAATAATCTTATTTTTATTTTCTTTTAAAGCAAAAAAAAAAAAAAAAAAAAAAAATAAAAATTCTTCTGAATTTCCGCTTCTTTAATCTTTCAAAAATAGAGTCCTTGATTAAAAATAAAATATTCTACATTATTATGTAGATATATATATATGTACAATAATATACTTTCTAACATGAAAATAGAATATTTTGCATAAATAATATATTATTAGTGAATGAAAAATCTAGTGAAAAAAAAAATATTCATTTTCGCTTTATTAATTTTATACACTTACACACAAACATAAATATTTATATTAATGCATCAATATTT
This sequence comes from Argyra leucocephala, assembly GCA_963942445.1. Classification (NCBI taxonomy): domain Eukaryota; kingdom Metazoa; phylum Arthropoda; class Insecta; order Diptera; family Dolichopodidae; genus Argyra; species Argyra leucocephala. The sequence continues at coordinate 145,406,632 of OZ012679.1, forward strand.
ATATTCATTTATTAATATAAATTTTAATAGATGCACAAACCCTTATTACAAAGAATAAATTTTCAGTTAAATATTAAAATGTTGACTTTTAATATGCATACAGAGTAAATGACATAGAAATGTTAAGTTAACAGCAATTTGATTTACTTTAAAATGTATATACAGTTATAAGCAAAAAACAAAATATACTGGAAACACTACTTAGGTAAATAGAAACAAAGTAGAATCTTAAATTGAAAAAAGTATTGTAACAAAATTATTTTATGAGTGAAAAGAAAATCTGCAAATTGGAAAAGTATGGTACAAATAATTGAAACATTTTACATCCGATTTCTACTATTATTCTTTTAAATTTAAATGATAGATATTTAAAAGGAGACGTAGCGCTAACGAAACAAAATATTTTTATATCATTTATTTTTTATATTGCTATTCCAGTTGTTTCTGATGTTCTGTGATTAATCTATTATTGTCAGTTGTTTTAGAGAATTACTAGCGGAGTTACCCGGCGTTTCCCGTGATATTGGGAAATTTTTAGGAGCTTTCTTTGTTTTTAATTTGGAACGAAAAATATTATTTGATGCTTCTTTTTTATGAAGCATTGATGATTGGTTGACTGTTGTAGGTAATTGCGTGAATAATTGAACTAATGAAATAGAAAATATTGCTGAATTGATGAAACAGAAATTCAAGCATTTCTTTTAAATGTTTTAATATTATGTAATTTTTTTTGGGATAAAGACACAAACCGAGCGAGTACGAATTGATACCGCTGAAGATAAAAATTGCTTTTTGGGTTGGAATTGTAATAAAAAATATTTTTGGTAACTACATAATTGCTTATTTCTATGTAGTATGAAACTTGTTTTATAGGTATTAGTAAGTAATAAACATTTTTATTACTATAATATTGAAACATTAAATTCTTAATTTTGTCTTAGTATAGAACTTATGCCAGATGTAAATAGTTACATTTTAATTTTTGGTACTGTAAATTATTTAATTAATTATTAGTTATTCATAGGTTTTTCATTGTTCAAAGAACAGCAGTACAACATTTTATTGAAAACAACAACAAATTTAGTAAGAAGTAAAAAGTGCGAAAGAAAACTTAAAAGGGCAAAAAGCAGAAAGACGAAAAAACAAAACGATAAACCAATTAAATTAAAGGACGATAAAATAATATTTTGTTTTAATTGTATCTTAAAATAAAACTTATTATAAACAACATTTTTAGTTTCACCTTCAGGAGCAAGAATATTATTGGGTACGAAAAAGAAAATTATTGGGTAAACCCACCCTTGAGCAAGAAACATAAAGTTGTTGGGAAACTTGGCCATCTTAAATTCAGTCCACAGTACTTAATATACTGTCCCTGTATCTTGTTGATCGTAATTGAAAACGCAAGTCTTACTGGAAATTCCAATGATTTAAAGCGAAAAAGCAAATTTGTCGGAATGAGTGGTATTCGTGGAATAAAAACTATTTCATCTTAACCCTGTTAAAATGGTCGCTTCAATTGCATTTACCAAGATATTCTATTACATGTGCAAAGCCTTTAGGAGTTGCAAAATTTTGGCGAGTCGAAGTTACGTAGTAAACTAATTGGTGATCCGACTTTAAATACAAACGATGTGGTGGTAATCCAGCCGAAACAAGTGAGGGAGCTTCAGAACTCTGGTGGATAAATGGTGACTTCATGTATTGTTGTTGGTAGCATGGTATGTACTTAATTATTTATTTGATTAGTGCTAGTTCTGATTAATCTTTGAAAAGCATAGAGTGTAGATTTACGCACCTTTATTTGAGTGTTAGCAAGTTCATTTATTTCCTTTTATGCTATAAAACCCACTTCTTCTTTAACTAAAATTCTTTCTTGATGATTTAGGTTAGATGTTATGACCATATAGAATTTTCTAAGCTTGAATTTAGCTTATTTATTTTCACCTTTTTAGTGTAATTAATATAGCTACGAAAAATTTGTGGTACCCGTTCAAAAAGCAAGTTTTTAAAAATCTTTTTTTATTTATTTTTTTATTTTTTTTTAAATTTGAAATATGTACAAACAAATATTTTTAACCTGCAAAATACAGATATTTACAATGTAACTGTATATGCATAATTAATAAAGTTAGTGTTTTTATTTTATTTTTATAAGTTTACCGTGGCATATGTCACAACGTGCAGAATTATTCAAGGCATTTTAGACCCAATTCCTGTTGAACTAAAATTTTGAACACACTTTGAACACATATGTCAGAAATTACTGGGCAATTTCAGTTCAAACTTAGGACCCATGTCTCATAAAAACTGTTTTCTTAAAAAAAAAAACAGTTGCATAATATATACTCTGTATATTTCTATATGCCTAATTAAAAAGTTATTCACACCAATAAATTAGTTCAGAATAAATATCTGTATTTACTTCCGTTTCAAATATATATTAAGTGGGCTATGAGTTGTATCACAGCTACCCGAACCAAAAACATTTTGGTAAGACACATATTTGTTTTTTTTTTTTTTGATAGAGTACCTGTGCGCAAAAGTTCCGCTATGTAACACCTTTCCTTTTTGAAATATTTTTGGTGGGTACTTGGAGTTGTATGACAGATACCCGAACCATACAAAATTTCGAAAAAACGTTGAAGGCATATTTATTTATTTTTAAGAGAGTACCTGTGTGCAAATTTTCAGCTCTGTAGCACCTTTGGTTTTTGAAAAATGCTCTTTGAGTGCTAGGAGTTGTATGGCAGGTACCGGAGTCAGTCAGAATTTTGGAAAGCAACATATCACGGGTTCGATTCCAGAAAATAAAAACCATCCGGTAAAATTTGGTTCAAATTGGTGTCTCGGAGGAGTTCTGACACAAGCACACATACATACATACATACATACAAACATCCTTCTTTATATATAAGATTGACCCAAATATATTTTTCTTAGTACCAACAATAATTATACGCTTACTACCAATAAGTGGTATGGTAGTTGGAACAATAGTTAAAAATATTCTAATAATATATAATTATATTTAATTTTTAATTTGAAAAAACCACAGTACAAATGTCTGAACCATTACACAACCGATTACAAATATTATTCTTTTAAATGATAGATATTTAAAAGGAGACGTAGCGAAATGTTTTTTTTTTTTTTTCAAAATTATAAATTTGAAATTTCAATTTAAAAATTTCACCCCATGTATTACAGTCATTTTCACATACAAAAATTTTAATTTATCAAATTGCAATCGCCAGAGTTAAATTTAAATTTAATTTTGTTTTTATTCTAAATAAATTGTTTATTAAAATTATGTATTTAAAATTGTGGAGTGATGAAAGATTATCAATTATAGTTCAAAGTGGCCTATATTGTATGGGTTTAAAACATATAGGAAGTATTAAGACTGAAAGCTTAAAATACCAAACAACATTGAAGACTCATCCAAATAGCAAATCAAATGGTTTGTTGGTTGTAACTGGTGTTAGTTTGCTTCTTAGGTTTCTTCACAACATTCTACAGCCATACAACAGTTATTTACAACAAATAATTGAAGGTTTATGAAATATATATAATTAGATAATTTTGAATCGATAATAATTTAATATTTCTGATTTGTTAACTATTCATGAAAATCTAATTATACTTTGTAGTATTTCTAAATCTGCAATTAATAAAAACAACCTTTATTATTGTTGTTTTAAATAAATTAACTGAAAGTCTTGCAAATACCATTGAGTGTAAATTAGATCGTCATGCACTAGCATTTGCAGATGATACGGCTTTAATAAATGGCCACAAACACATCGGAGCGACAAGCAGTTGAGCAACTCCAAATAGGACTAGATAAAATCAGTAAATGGACACAACATTGGAAAATAAAACTGAACGATGGAAAATCGGTTCATATCACCTACGCACTAAGGAGGAAATCACCCCAACTTTGCGTGTATATGAGATTTTAGATTTTTAATTCATTTATTCATATTATAGTAAAATACAATACTTAAAAATATACATTTACTAAATAAAAATAATAAGAATAAATATAGGATCATTCGGATATTCATTAGAATATGTGATGAATGAAACTGCAAGCAAAAATACAAGCATTAAAAATATAAAATATTGTTGGGTACATACATAGTAAAGTAGAAAATTAAAGCTAAATATGAAAAAACTAAAATATCTTAAAATTAAAATTATATAATGAAAAAAATAAAATTTAAAATAAAATTTCATAAAATTTAAAGCAAAATTTAAATAATAAACGAGAGTAAGCAGAATTAAATACAAAATTATAACAAGAATAAAAATTAAATTAATAACTAGAAGACTGAAAGAAAATTAAAAAAATTATAGTTAGAAAAAAAACTAAATTAAAGTTATTATTATTATTATTATTATTATTGAATTGACCATAATTTAAATTATGGCCAATTTTGTAAGCGCTAGCTGCAGAGGCTTTCGGCTTTGTGTTACATAAATTTTAATACTTTTATTTGTATTAGGTACATATTTTTTTTTTTTACATGAGAACTTAAAATTAGTAGTACAGTATTAAATTATTATTTCTTACTTATTCTGCTATTTTTGATTTATAATGTAAATTATAGTACTTTATTCAGTTTTATAACAATTTTTACTTTAAATTAAAGTTAAAACTAAATAGTATTAAAAACAGATTCAATTTGAAGGTGATCCAGTTCAAAAAGCCAAAATCGAAGATTTTTGCAAAATGAAACAGGTGATCTGTCCGATCTTAAAGAATAAGGTAACATATTAAAAAATTTTGGAGCTATATAATCATAAAAGTGGCAAAAATGAGAGGTACGGGCTCTTGGAACATTTACAAGGTATAAATTATTAATTCTAAGATGATATCTAGTAACAAATCGATGAGCGAGATAGCCCGACCTATTGAAAAAAATGTTCAATGTTTTAAACAGATATAAATGTCTAAGTGGTAGAATATCCAACTTTTTAAATAAAGGAAAACTAGGCAATAGTCTATTTTTTTTTAAAATTATCCTTATACAGTGTTTTTGAGCGATGAGAAGAGGTTGAATTTTATTAAAATAAGAACCACCCCAGCAACTAATTCCATATTGCCGCTTAGAACTGAATAGAGCAAAATACACCATTAGCATAACTTTTAAAGAACAATACAGATTTAAGTGGTAAATGTTTCGCAAAACATTCTTAAAATAATTATTTAAATAGGAAGTATGTGCAGACCAATTCAGTTTATTATCAAGTAAAACACCCAAGTACCTAAACGTATCTACACTTTCAATGTTAAAACAAGAAATACTACAAGGCGAAGAGAAGACAAAAGAGTTTAGAGACTGTATAGGAAATAAAGGAAATTTAGGACAATCAGGAGAATGATACCAAATACTAAGATTCTCGAGGAGACAGACTTCTAATATTCTGATGCAAAATATGAAAATTAGAAATATTGTTAATACTTTCAAGTGAAGAAAAATTACAATCATTAAAATTAGACGATAGTTCATTAATGTTATTTAGAGGAATATTCATAATTATTTAATAAAAAATGTAATCAAATTAAAAAGACAATAAATAGATCAATTTAAAAACTAAATTTTATCAAGATCCTCTAAGCTACTAATAATAATAAATCTATCACCTTCTTTTTTCCTTAAAAAGATTGTTGAATTTCTAATCCAAAGAAATTTGTATCCTTTCTCATTTTTTAGTTGACGAGCTTTCTTCAGTACGAGCTGGTAATATGATGTTAAACTCTCGTTAATAAAGATACTTTTTCCTTTATACTGCTCACCAAAGACATCTGCTGAATATTTCTTCTTATTTTTATACTTATTTTGCATCACAATATTTTTCATCTCCATACTTTTAAATTTAACACAAACAATGCTTTTGCTGTTAAATAAATTATTTTCATTTTGTTTTATATTCCGCTTATTTATTTTTTTTATGAAACAGCTCTCTATATCGTCATTACTAAGATCATCGGAGAGAAGAGACACCACTTTGTTTTTGACATTATCATTGCTGACATCCGGAATACCAATAATATCAACACACTTTCTTTTTTTTTGTTGCTCTAAATTGTTAACTTTTTTTTCAAGAGAGAATACTCTATTCAGCAAAATATCTCTCTCATCAAGAAGAGATTTAATTTGAATATTATTTTCAGCAATCATTTGCTTCATCTCTAGATTAAGCGAAAAGAGAGATTGCAAAGTAATGTTGTTCGTGTTTGTGTTTTCCGAAGAATCTGTTTGTTGACTCAATTGAGAGTTTACAGGTGTAATTTTATTAATACTACTAATATTTCCAATACTTGTAGCCGTAGGAGTAGTTAATTGTGGGCTGAGGAAATTATGCTGAGAAACATGCTGAGATGATTTTCTCCTCATTCCAACACAGCATACACATCTATAGTTCTGCTTACTCTTTTCAAAGTATTCTATATCTTTCTTTTCCAAATTGGCGCATTTTGCATGTAAAAAATTTTTGCAATCTATACAGATGATTTTTAAATCAAATCTATCAACCTTTTGGTTACAAATATTGCACTTCATAATTATTTATTGTAAAGTTTTATTTTTTTATATTTAAACAAGAAAAAAAAATTGATTTTGAAATTACTTAAGAGGTTAAAATAATAAAATTTAAAAGTAAGAAACTTTCTCTACACTTGTATACCCAACAATAGTTTGTGTGAGAATGAGCAACATATACAACTTCCAAAGGCGGAAACAGTAAAACACCTTGGATAGCACCTTGATTCGCGCCTTAACTGGAAACATCATGTGAGACAAAAAGCAATACAAAAGCAAAAGACAAGGGTTATGTATTGGTTAATAGGAAAACCGTCCAAACGAAGCCTTTACTTTAAGCTTTAAATATATAATAGTATAATTAATCCCATTTGGACTTATGGCAGCCAGCTTTGGGGTTGCACTACGAAATCTTACTTATTAGTTATACTGCGCTGTCAAAATAAATTCCTTATAACTATAACAAACGCATACCGATATGATTCAAATGATGATGTCTACAAAGATCTCAAGGTAAAAACAATCAATGAAGTCATTAGGAACCATGCTCTGAAGCACGAATACAGATTGGTTCAACACATCAATTCAAAAGCAATTGAGATATTAGATAATAGAACAGAAGATATAAGAAGGCTGAAAAGGTTTAAACCCCACCATTTAGTGGGATAAAATAAAAACATAGGGGAGCAGAAATATTGATTCCTGTAAGCCCACACGGGTCTTGCTTTTTAAGTACTGTTTAAATGTAGGAATAATTTATTGTAATATTTAATTAGATTGTACTATAATAACCTAAAGGTTGTCAAAAAAAAAAAAAAAAAAAAATGCACTAGCTAGCCATTTAATTTTCTGATTATTGGTTAAACGAACGAATAGAAATTGATAGTTAGGATACAATAGAAATAAATAGGGCATACATTTCGTATACTTTCAAACAACATCACTTAAATATATTTATTTATTTCAATTTATCTCAAAAAGAGCTCAAGTAACAAAAAATAAAATGAACATAACAAAATTAGCTGACTGCTAATAATTTTAATGGAAGCAAGTGCTGTGGTTAAAGCAGAAGTGCGAAGTGGAAACGAAATCGAATTGATCGTTGTGTGTGACTTTAAGAAGTCCAGTCGCCCATAATGATGATGACAATAAAAAAAAACTTACATTAAACTATTTTTGTGCAGTTATTACCTATTGTAAAATGTCAAATTTTAGACAGAACGATATTTAAAGATCCACAAAATTGAAAGACCCACAAAAAATTCAAATGAATTCAGACCAGTTGATACCATATTAACAGAAGCTAAAATTTTCTAAAATTGTATATAATCAGCTTGAAGAATATTTGGGGAAAAAAATGGACTAATATCGGAATATTAATCCGGATTCTAATCTAGCTATCACAAAATGAAAAATTTCAGTACATGATAACAAGGTAATAGTGGTATCTAGCGTATCTTTAGATTTAAGGCGGGCTTTCGAAACTATTGATCGTGATATTTTATTATGTAAACTTGAGATGTATATGCTATTTGTGATATAGAATTAGAATGGTTTGAATCTTAAAGAATGAAAGAACTCAAAGAACAAAAATCAATGGTAATGCAAACTTTAGACTAGATTTTTATAAAAATGAAAAAACAAAAAATATGATCATGTATAAATGTCTACAATTATATAACAATCTTCCTATAGAATTAAAAATGGAAAATCGTGTAAATTAAATATTTTTATATATACAAATTAATAATTTTTTATATAATACTGTGTTATGTGTATAATAATATATAAATAAATTTATTTAACTCTGATGTTATATTAAAATATTATTATAAAAGTAAAAAATATTATTATGAATATATTTTCTATTAAAGATTATAAAGATTGTAAAGAAGAATAACTCAAATAGTAATAGTGTATTGAATAAATGATTAAAATATAAAAAAAAATTTTAAAATAATTAAAAGCTATATTTTACATTAAGAATTATATTACATATTAGATTCAATATCAGCTTTACTTAACCCTTTTGATGAACTTATAGTATGTGGAGACTTCAATCTACCCAACATACATTGGGGGCTTCATGACGAAGAACCATTCTTAATTCCAGAATACATTATTTCTGAGTCTGAAACTTCTTCAATTGTGATGGATTTGACGTTAATGGTCTTCAACAAGTTTCGAAGAAAAAAAACTTTCAAGGAAAACAACTTGACCTTATTTCCTCTTCGGACTGGATCAATTTGATTGAAATTGAACAAAATTTACCTCTTGTTACAATTGACAACTACCATCCACCAATATGTTTTTCATACTGTTATAATAGCCCTGTGAATAACACGGTATGCACCACATATAGATTCAATTTCTTTAAAATTAACTTTGTTGCCCTAAATAACTACTTTTTATCAATTAATTTTGAAACTTTTATTTGTGATTTAAACATGGAACGGGCGATAACTGAATTTTATCTCATTATTGAAGATGGTTTAAAGTTGTTTGTTCCCTTGACACGTGTTAAAGATTGTAATATAAGCCCAAGTTGGTTTACATATGATTTAAAAAATCTGAGAAATAAGAAAAATAAATCTTGGAGAAAATATTTGAAACTGAAAAATAATGAATCATACCTTGAATTTGTTAATATTTTCAATGCTTACAAGGTTTCAGTAAATACTAAGTACAGGGACTATCTCACTATTACAGGTTCACAGCTAAGGTTAAATCCAAAATCATTCTGGAAATTTATCAATTGCAAACGAAAATCAGCTGAATATCCCAATTACATGACTTTTGGAGGTACAACCATTACTTCATCAGAGGCTATATCAGAACAATTTAAAAAATTCTTTTCTTCTTCTTACCAAGAAAATAAATTTGAAGTGGATCTATCTCAATTCTCCCATCTACCACTTCTCCCGCTAATTCCGATCTCATCAATCAATTTTCAAGCAACTGAAGTTAAACCTATTTAGATAATCTGAGTAGTAACATTTTCCCAGGCCCTGACAATATTCCGGAAATAATCTTAAAAAATTGTTCTGATTCGCTTGCATACCCTTTGTCTATTTTATTTAATTTGTCTCTTAAAGTTGGAATATTCCCTCAAATGTGGAAAAAGGCCTATATTAAACCGGTTCATAAAATAGGGTTAAAAAATGATATCGCAAACTATCGTCGAATTGCAAAGCTATCGAGCATCCCAAAGCTATTTGAACTTATGGTATATGATGCGATATATTATGAATGCGCTGCTTTACTTGCTCCCAACCAGCATGGGTTTATGAAAAAAAGATCTACTGTCACAAATTTGATGGAATCTTGCTCCACATTTCTAAGCTCAATGAAGGCTGGTCTTCAAACAGACGTGATATATACTGACCTAAGTAAGGCATTTGATCTTTTACCCCATAGTGTAATTCTGCTGAAATTAGGTCTTCCCAATTTTTTGTTAAATTGGATAGATTCTTATCTTTCTAACAGATCTTACAATGTGCTCTTTAGATTTACCCCTTCAAGTACGTAATACGCTAATTCTGGTGTTCCTCAGGGCAGTCATTTGGGCCCACTAATCTTTATTATTTCCGTCAACGATGTAATTTCGGTCCTTAAAAGCAGTAAAGTCATCATTTATGCGGATGATATGAAGATATTTAAAGAAATTAGCACAACTAAAGACTCGGCCCTGCTTCAAAACGACTTGAGTACCTTCTTAAATTGGTGTATAATTAACAACCTATTACTGAATGTTGACAAATGCAATGTCATTTTTTTCACCCGCCGATGCGCACCATTCACTGCTGATTATACTTTGGACAACAAAGTTGTCAAACGAGTGACGAAATTCAAGGACATGGGAATGATTTTTGATGATAAATTGTCATTCGTCCAACACATAAATTCTATTGTGAATAAAGCAAACTCTATGTTGGGGTTTATTAAGAGATGGTGCAAAGAATTTAACGATCCATACATTTTTAAATCCCTTTACATGTCCCTCGTAAGACCCAACCTGGAATATGCTACTCCTGTCTGGTGTCCTTATTACACTACTCATAAAAATAGAATTGAGGCAGTTCAAAAGAAATTTCTACGTTACGCTCTCTGCCACTTACATTGGTCGAATCCGCTTGTACTGCCACCATACACTCATCGCCTTAAGCTTCTACAATTAAATACCTTAGAAACGAGAAGAATTACTGCTGATATCCTTTTTATTTTTCAAGTTTTTAATAATCTAATTGATTCCAACAATATCAAAATAAAAGTCAATTTGCACTTTAATTCCAGTACCCGTTTTCGTTCAAATAATATTTTTATCCCATCCTTCCATAGAACCAATTACGGCAAATCAGAACCACTAACCAGAATGTTCGCTACCATCAATAAATACAAAAACTTTATTGATTTTTCCCTGACCGTTCATCAGGTCAGGAATACTCTTCAAGTCACGAATCCCAGTTGCCATAGCTTTTGCGATCTTTCTAATTTTTAACACGAAGTAGTTTGTAGTTTTAGTTTTTCTTATTTTATTTATTTTTATTTTTATAATATCATATTTTTTTTTTTTTTTTGTAATTTTAATTGTAAAATTATTAAAACCAAAATGTAAATTTAAACTTAGAATAAGAACTCATTGTAATGTGTTTGAGCTAAACATGAATAAATAAATAAATAAATATTAATAAATAGATTTAAACCAAATTAAAATTCATGTAAAGGATAATTTTTAAATGAATTTTAAATTATATTAACTCCATATTAAGTAAATTTATTTTAATTATATTTATTAATGTATGAATATTATTGTAATTATAAATAGTTTTATATGAAGTAAATAAAAAAATAAATAATACAATATGATGTAGTAATAAATAGGTCTGTTTCTTTCTACAAGTTTGTGTTTATTATAACTCCTTCAGTCATATCTAAAATGCGTTGTAGGTGTAAAACACCCTATTATTATTTATTGATAAAAATTTGCATTTCATAGAATAAGCGTTTAATCATCAAAATACTACGTGAATTAAATTAATTTTTTATTTATTTCATCAAAAAATCACTTTAAAAACTGTTTCTAGTTAATATAATTAAATTTAAAGTTATATTCAATTAAAAATATTTTACGAAAAACACAAAAAAAAAAAATATTTCTAACACCACGGTACAATATCGTTATCTTGGTTTTAGCTCTTATTTTAACTCTTGCTTTATAATTATTTCGCAATAGGTATAATATCTTATGCAATATACTTTGTTCAGGTAAAAATTTACAAATTAAATAAATTTCCAAAATCCTATATAAAAAAAAATATATTTTGTGTTTTAACATTTTTCCAAAAAATTAATTTAAACTTCTACCATAATTCCTTTTCTATTATTTTTGTATGTATACAATGGTTATACTTGATACTTCTAAATGATTTATATATTCATTTACACATTTATAAAAAAATATATATACCTATATAATGTGTATATATAATAAATAAAATGTATTTATATGTACTCGTATATTATGACATGAATATATTTTAAATTAATTCGAAATTCACTTTATTTCTGTGGCTGAACTTTTTTCTTCTCTCTAAAACCAAAACAGAAAATGTTGCAGAAACAATAATAATGTTGTTAACGCTAGATTTAAAAAAAAAACTGAATAACAAAAAAGTTTTATGTTCTTTTTGTAATTTTTTTATTTTTTATTAATTTAACTGTTATATTATATTATATAATATCTGCTGGAGTCATATTTAAATTTACAGTAAAAATGTTCCGTTTAACTGTTGAAAATAATATGAAGTTTTGGGGTCAAAAGGGTTCTCATTTTATTAAATTTAAGTCTTTGAATCTACCTAATATTCAAATTTTGTAAACACACAATACATACACGAATGAACATTTTGTGTGTATTTAAATTATATATATATTATTCTGCATTTATCTGGATGTTTGTAAGTTCGACGGAACGCTCCAACACATATACAAATTGCATATGTATACAAATGCATATATATACAAATTGGTTTGGTGCTTTTTTTTAACCCCTGTCTACCATGCTGAACCTTTGCAGGAAAAATTGATTGCATGAACTGTATTTTTTTAATTTAATGTTAGTCTTCTTCGCAAATAATAAGGAAAAATAATAAATAATAATAATAATATAAATAAAACAAACAATTTTTTTGATTTATAATAATAAGGACTAATAGAAATTTAATCAATAGTTTAATATGGTATAATAACCAAAAGACAAACAGCATTTAACACAAAAAAAAACATAATTCACTCAAAGGTTATTCTTATTACTTAAAATTATACATAATAATACACATGTGTATCAGCATATTTGTATTGTATAATATTATACATTATACTACTTTATTGCTTCTACCTTTTATTTTTGTCATTATTGTGTGCGTAATTCACTTCACTCAAACAAAATTATTTTTGTTTTTTTTTTTTGTTTTTTTTTGTTTTTTTTTATTATTTGCTGTATCTGTATTCTGCATGTTCTATATGCTCCATTCCAAAAATATTATTTTATTTTCAGGGTTAAGTGTTCACATTTGACTTCACTGTTGAGGTTAACTGTTCAATCAATAGAACTTGATAGAAGTAGAGTAGGATAATTAACTCTACTTCTACGCCGGATAATAAAACATTGTTTTTTTTTAAATTGAAAATTATTGATGAAAATGTTTTTGTATTTTTTGTAAATTTTACCAATTTAGATACAAAATTTTGAGTATATAAATTATGAATATTTTTTAAAAATAACACAATACCATAATAACAGTTTATTCATATAGCAAAATAAGATCCCTATACATTATACAAAAGACAAAATTTATATGAAAATAAGATCCCATTTTTAAATTTGCTCTCCCGGAGGACTCAATAACGCTAATACGGTATAATTTATACTAAATGGAACCCAACTAACGAATTATAACTAAATGGAAGTGAGTACGAGTATGCCATACAAAAATACAAACATTTTATACAAATTTGTTGGTATGGTACTTCTTTTTCTGTTATATATAAAAAAAAAAAAAGATTAGTGTTAGGCCAATATAAACATAAATAAAAATAAATAAAAAGTGATATAAACATGAGTACTGTAATTTCGGAACAAAGAAAATAATGAAAGAAAAAAAGAAACTAGGATTTATTTTGCTTCCGTCATTTATGACGGGTTACAAAGCTAGTTATTTAATATAACTATAATTTGGATATTTGAAAAATGAAAGATTTTAGGAATTTTGAAAAAAAGGATGACTTAAAATTTGTTATTTTTTTTTTTTGATACTATTGACATGGTTTAATTATTTATTTTATTGATTGTACCCTTGGCATGTTGTACTACGAATTCATAATATTAAATTTTTTTCACTCTTTAAATAATGTACAAAATAGCTCAGGTATTGAAATTAAGCTTCACTTCCAATCCTGTTTTGTTTCATTCTATTTGCTCCAGGAACACAAAATATAGGATGTGAATAATATGATTTATATAACGGCTTAATTTGAACAATATAGTGAATTATGTAAGATAATTCACTACTACCAATAATATCAAAATCGACTGAGACCGATCATAGAAAATAGTAATCTGATTCGAAAATATCAATTTGATTTAAGATCTAAGCACTCGACAATCGATCAAATACATAGGATAACAGACATAATAGAAATGACCTTAGAAGAAAAGCAATAGTATGCTCTACCATATTTCTAGATGTAGCTAAAGCTTTTGATAAAGAATATGGCACCAAGGCTTAATACATAAACTAAATAATATGTCTAACCTAAACAATACTCATAATATGAAATTTTGTCCATGTGTAATTTTGTCTTGTGTAATTTTGTCCTATGTAATTTTGTCTTATGTAATTTTGTCCCGACACCACACATAATATATCTAGAAAACATACTATTGAGAATAAAACAAGACGACGAGTATTCTACTATTAGAGATATTAAAACGGGTGTGCCTCAAGGTAGTATTCTGGGTCCCATACTGTATTTACTCTACAACAATGATTTACCACAAATGCCAAATATAAATGTAGCTTCATTCGCTGACGATACTGCGTTGATGGGAGTAGGATCAAATATTGACGAGGCTACAAATAAATTGCTGATGAAATTATGAAAAACATCAATATTGATTTAACAATTAACATATACAAAAAAGAACAAACCAATAAAGAACAGTATGTAAAACTACTTAATGAAAAGCTTAACAAAAAATACAAACACTTTATGAAAATATAAACGCATGGGTCCAAAATAAATGGAAAAGTCGAATGTGCGTTTACTTGCACAAGACTTGAACAAAAATACAGACTTGATAATAACACCAGCTTATATTCAGCACAACTATTCGCAATTTGTAGAGCAGTTGAACACTGTAATAAAAAACACGATAGAAAGAAAATTGGTATATGCACAGACTCCTTAAGTAGCCTGCTGGCTATGAATACATATGACCCCAAACACCAAGCGATAATAAGAATCAAGAAATTGGCTCAAGAGAGTTGCAACGAATTTGTACTGATATGGACAACTGGGCATGTAGGTATGCTTGGGAATGAAAAGTGGACAAATTGGCAAAAGAAGTTACACTCTAAGAACACGATAATGAGCACAAAGTTTACTACATGGACTATAAAGAAGTATTTAATAAGGCTTTATGATGGAACAAACATAACCAAAACTGGCAAAATACCCCTCGAGCAAGTTAAAGAGGATTAAATTGTCCACTAGTAAATGGAAAAATATATAAAATATCAGCAGGAAAACGTTAAATCGTCCTTACGAGACTTAGAATTGGGCATACAAATAAATTGCAAAGAGCAAGTGACAAGGAAGTGGACAATTAAACTCAATCAGTTTAAATCGGTACATGTAAATTTTACAAAAATAAAAAATTATAAAATCAAAAATTGGTAAATCTGAATAGGGTAAATTATTCACCAAGAAAACAACGCTAAAGAACTAGGAATGACATTAGAAGTCAATATTAGATGGAAAGAGCTCGTCAAAAAAATAACAATGGATAATAAATATAGAGAAATGTACTGGCTCTTAGGTCGAAATTCAAAATTACCTAAGATTTTGTTATATAATCAGATAATCAAACCGATATGATTGTATGGCATACAAATATGGGGATGTGCCAACCAAACACATGTACTTTGTATACAAACATTCCTAAATAAAGTCTTGCTTAACATTGTAAATGCCCCTTGGTGTGTTCACAACAGTGACTTGCACAGAGATCTAAAAATTCATGGCATAGAAAATGAAATAAACAGATATGCAACAAAGCATTTGGTTCCTCTGGAGGGTTATATTAACCCTTGATATCGTTAATGTCTCAACACAAAGTTGAACACAACATCGACATGATCTTAAATGTCTACTTAAGCTCACAAAAGCTTGATACATTGTCTACTTGATCACAATTGTTGTTGACGATGTCTCCGCGACCGGTTTAATTGGTATTTGGGCTTACAAACATTTTTAAAAATCCAATGTTATACAGGGTTAATAAAAACTGTATGTTCATTTTGCTTAATCACAATTGAATTAAAACACAATGTCTCAGAAAACTTTCATTACACAATGTTGCCAACTTATTTTACGGATAAAATTGACAACTTAGTTTTTTTTTATACTATATCAGGTTGAAGTTTGTTTTTGTTGTTGTCATTTACGATGTCACCGAACGTTGAGGCCATTCAACTGCTAGATAATCAAATTTATATCAGAAGGCTTAAAAGAACTAAGCCACTAAATTTAATACGATAGAATTTCGTAAACGTTTTCTTTAAGAACACTATAGAAATAAATTAATGGTTAGTCGAACTAGTCGTATGGTTTAGTCAGTAAAAATCTGACACACAATGAAAGATACGGAGCTCATTTTGTCTATGAAGAATCCCACCAACCCAAGTAAAAAAAAGTAATATAATTGGAAGTCAGGGAATCCTAATAAGCTCAAAATCTGGGCACGGAAATAGACATTTTAAAATAAGTTTATATATTTTATTACGAAATGGAACTTTCTGGGTGCTATAAGCCTAAAGAAGCTTTTGGTTTTAATGCAATATTAAATTCGTCCACCTTCTTATTGATAATTGATAGGTCTTTGAAATCATTTAAGTGTTCCCCAGATTCAAATAATATTTTTTTTCATAATTAACAACGTTTTTTCATTCTAATCCAATCCTCTAATTTTTAATTCTCTAATGTCAACATCTCTGTGTCACTTGATATAATACATCTTGATATAACAAATTATTAATACGAATAATTTGATACTTACTAAAATTTTAATTCAAATTTATGGTATTTAAGAGGGTCCAGTAACTTGAATTAGTTACTTAAATAGTTTGAATTACGCATGCTTTTGTAGTGTTGGATTGGATTGTCAGGCTGAAAAATGACTAGCGGTAACACCTAGGGTAGGTTGGTAGGTAGAAATGGCCGCAAATGTTTCTAGAAAACCAATTTTTTTTTTCTGCTCTTCACCTTTTCGTGCTAAATTAAGTACGGTACTGCAATTGTACACTACAATATCTACAATTATTGGCTTATCTACTCATTAAATGTGGAAAACTACTGCTATTGTCACGAACTAAGCATTCATAAATATTTTTAACTTTTTTTTAATAAATTTAAATTTTATTTAATTTAAAAAAAAAAAAACCATCAGACCAGTATAATAATATTATCAATATGTATATATGTATATACTAATAGATTACATATTGCAGTACCGTACAAATAAGGTATAAAAAAGTAATTTTACCTTAAATTTACTGACAAGAACCGTGACACCGTAAATGTATCGACAACGTCGCTGAAATATTGACGTATGATCCTAAATGTAAAAAAAAAAAATTGTTTGCATTGTCTCATGATCTGTAATTAATTTTATAGTGTATCCGCGACTCATTTTCACGATACGGGTTGTTAAATTATGTATCTGAAAATTTGTTGATACCCAGTATAGGCGGTATTATTTCCCCTTCAACTTTAAATAAAATTATCATTAACACAAAATACTCATTTACGCCACTCAAAACTCTCTACATTAATATTACACAAAACAAATTATGGTAAATATGAACCTATTAATAGAATGTTAATAATTATTAATAAATATAAGAATAGTATAAATTTTTCAGTATCTAAAGACACTTTAAGACGAAAATTATATGAAATTAATTGAATATTTTGTTAACTCGACTTTTTAATTTATATTAAAAAAATAATATTACTATTTTTGTATATTGAATTTTGTTATTTTTGAATGTATACTAAGTAAATTTAATTATATTTTAATTAATATATGAAATGTACTACTAAATTGTAAACTGTTTGAGCTAAATAGTATAAATAAATAAATAAATAGTTTGGTACAGTTGTGTTGAGTTTATTTTATTGACCAAGCAATAAATTTAAAAATTAAAGAAAAATAAGTAGGTATAAATTTTACTTCGTGTTTCAAAAATAGATTTAAAAACGTTGTTTTTTTATTTTAATTTACTTTAATTATAATAGGAAATGAACTCACGAAAGAAAGTAGCTTTTATTAACTATAAGGCTAAATCACAAAGTAGATTTTTCTTCAAAAAAAACAATAACACAAATTTTTACGAAATTGTCCATACTAAATCTCCATATCTAATCTTTCACAAATATATTTAATTAAAATATTTTAAAAATTTATCCACTAAATAGGTATCTAAAAAGGTATATTATTTTGACATTTGATTTGACGTTTATTTCAGAGACAATATATTTAGAGTGATCGGAATCGTAAGCAAAGTATGTTGTGTCGCCAGCACAATATTGTGAGTTCAGAAAATTTGACATATTAGGCGTTTTCGTTTTTGAATGCAGAGCAGAGCACGAACTGTCAAAAACAGATTCGTGTTTTTTTTTTTGCTCAGAGCGTTCAGAGATTGAAATCCGTATTTTTTTATGCGTTCAGAGCGCGTTCAGAGCGTACTCTATATGCTCGATTTGAATTAACAGAGCACGTAGTGCGCTTGAATATTAAATGTCAAAATACATGTTAATTTTAAAACAAAATAGATGACGCTACTATACGATAGTAAAAAAGTAAACCATTTTAATATTTAAAATAAATATCAACAGTGATTTTTACAGTTTAAGAAACAATGGACAACGATATAAGCTGTGATGGTAAATAATTAATATTTGATCAAAAATAAATATTTTTTAGTTTAGACTTTTTGTCAGTCTTAACTTTTGTAAATTTCAAAGTTTAGAGCTTAAATTCGATTATTGACATATGACAATTTGAAACAACAATAAAATAAAAATGACAAATTACTTAAATTGTGTTTTTTTATTAAATGTGAGCGCTCGGAGCATGAACAGATAAATGCTCTGCTCACAGCATGCTCATTTGAGTCAGAGCGCTCTCAGATCTATGCTCTGAACTAAAAAACGAAAACGCCTATAGTATTTGTATGGTATGTATTGTATGTACATTGTATCGGTTGAAATTTTTTGAATACATTCCGGATGTCACCGGAACATAAAAAAAACTGTTGTGGGTTTTTAAACCTTCATATGAGTTACATTTTTACAAAAATAAATTTACATAAAAGTTAAATTTAATAAACATTTTAAAATAGTCAGTATAATCTGACTAACAAAAAATATTTGAAAGCAATCAAATAATATCCTTTTTAGTCACTACAAATCGGTAGAGTAACTTAAATTCAGTTTTACACATTTTTAAAATCAAACTATTAAATTAAATAAAATAATTTAATAAATTTTTTCATTTATTCTATTTTTCAACTTAATTTTCTTTCTCTTTCTGTCAATGTCTTTTCTCTCCTATCACAAAATTAAATCACACAAATAAAAGCCTCATTACAGGAAACTCAGTTTTTTTCCAGATTGGTTTAAAGTAAATTTTTTTCATAAAATATCATTAACAAAGCGAATATACTTTAATCAAATGTATGTTATAATAATATATAATATATGTATATGTGTATATCTACCTAAAAATACAAACTGTTGTATTTAGATAGATAGGTATATAAAAAAATTAAAACCACAAAAACAAATTTAATTCATGTTGTCCATATAACACACATATTCTTTACTTCCCAATTATATTATACGAGATGAATATTTATCCTGCTTTTCGTTTTGGATATAATTTTTTTTTTTTTGTTCTGTTTTTCTTTTTTTGTTTTGTGAGAAATAAAATCATTTAATTCCGGATATCTTTTTAAATTACACCCGCAACATTCCAATTTTTGGGTTTTTACACCCTTATGAAAATAATTTCCTTCAAAAAACAAAAAAATACATATGAAAAATATTGAAAGGATAATATTAAAAAATGAAAGAAAATGAAATGTGTGATCCTTTCACTAAAGAGAATGTAAAATAAAAAAAAAAAAATAAATATACAACCAGAACAAGATTCTTTGGTTGACTTTATGATTCGTCCAAAAAAAAAAAAAACATAACAAAACTAAATAAATTCATTTATTAGTATACGAGTTAGCATGTATATCCTATTTTGATATTATATCCCATGAATTTAATATCAAATATATAAAGAAAGGGATAAAAAAGGAATCAATGAAATGAAATGAAATGAATAAAAATACTATATACCATACCAATATACATATGAATTTTTAAGGAACCTTCAAAATATGTTTTGTGTAACTCAACTATAACTTTTATAACTATAAATACTATTTGAAACCTATCACCAAGGACATCAAAAAATGACAATCAATGTTTAATATGTATTTATATTTTAACAATATTTAAACAGAGTCGAATTAGTATATTACAAGTCGCTTTATTCAATATCTAAACAGAGTCAGACAAATCCATTGTGGTAATAGTATTGTTTATTATATAAATTTACAACTAAGAGTGTATCCAAACGAATCGTACTTGACACTTTGCACTTGCTATTCCGAAACTACTCATCGTACATTCAATTTTCGTCCTTAATTTATGCAAAATATCAAAAAAAAAAACAGTATCAAAATCCAAGCAACATGATAAATATGAAATTATCATAAAATAAAATGCTCATATGTTTTTATTGTTTTACTAGTTGTAAAGCCAATCTCAAGACGGTGTTCTAGATTTGGAAAACTTTGGTCATTCGTTAGATCACCATCTACCACAGATAAATAATAGATCAATAGATTTAACATTTTGGGTTAACTTGGTTGCTAAATTTTATGCAAGAGTTTATAGCATCTGATTGGCTTTTATGGGGTAAGATGGGTAATGTTAGGCGGAAATCTCCACCTAGAATTATGAGCTTTCCATCAAAAGGTATAGATTGAGTTATTAGTAAAGAAAAAATTCAAATAAATTTTATTCTATTGCCAGTATATTAGCCCTATTTTTATTTTAGAATGAATTATAAACGAAACGAAGTTTTATAACATAAATAATTTGATTGAAAAACCTCTCTTTAAAAAAGGGGATACTAATGTCGTGTCCAATTATAGACCACTCTCCCTTCTCCCATCAATTAGCAAATTATTTGAGAAATTGATGAAAAAGAGAATGATTAAGTTTTTTGATAAAATAAATTTTTTCAGTAACGCGCAATTCGGCTTTAGAGATAATAAATCCACTGAAGATGTACTGCTCGAGTTTTGCTCAAATATATATAAGAATTTAGATGATAAGATGATTACCACTGCATTGTTTGTTGATATCTCAAAAGCCTTCGACATGGTGTCACATGAAATTTTATTGCATAAATTGTCTAACATAGCCTTTAGAGGTTTTATTCTAAATTGGTTTCAGTTTTATTTATATAATCGAACGCAAAAAGTTATTGTTAATGATACAAGCAGTAGAATATCTTTTTTAAAAATTGGCTTACCGCAAGGTTCTGTATTAGGCCCAGTACTTTTTATACTATACATTAACTCCTTATTCTCTCTGAATTTTAAAGGTCAGGTGACTGCTTTTGCTGACGATTTGGGTATTGTATATAAATCGAAAAGTTTACTTGATCTTCATGCTGATATTAACTTTGACTTAGATTTACTGAGGAAATGGTTTTCTGCCCATAGATTAACAATTAGCAGTAAAACTAAATTAATGTATTTTAGTTTGTCTCCTCAATTAAATATTAATGTTTCTACTATGTATCATGCACCGGCTTGTCGTAGATTTCTAATGTACTTCAGTAATATTCAATGTTCGTGTGTACCTAATGCATCATGCATTCTATTTGATAGTAATTGTGATTGTAATGATCAATGTTTCAATATTGAAGTAGTTAAGGAATTTAAATATTTAGGTCTGTTACTGGATTGCAGAATGAATTGGACCGCACAAAGTGAAGCTCTAAGAAAATATATGTGCTATTGTACAAGATGCTTTTATCATTTGAAGAATGTTTGCTCGGAAAAAATTCTAAAATCATTCTATTATGGCATTGTTCAGTCAAAGCTTCAATATGGTCTAGCTTGCTGGGGAGGTACATGTCAAAATAAAATATCACCTTTAATACGTCTCCAAAAACACTTAATCAAAATTATTTGCAAAAAATCTAGGTTTCATAGTAGTTTTCCATTATTTCAGACTCTTAAAATTCTACCTATGCGTCATTTATACTGTTATAAAGTATTAAGAATATTTTTTATTAGATCTGGTAATTTAAATCACAGAATTTCAAATTTTTATGCACTTCGCGGAAACTATCGTTCT
Source organism: Argyra leucocephala (assembly GCA_963942445.1). Taxonomy (NCBI): domain Eukaryota; kingdom Metazoa; phylum Arthropoda; class Insecta; order Diptera; family Dolichopodidae; genus Argyra; species Argyra leucocephala. The sequence goes on from OZ012679.1 coordinate 145,428,954, forward strand.
ATAGTTACAGTTCTGAATTTTAATACTTCTGCGTTCAAAAGTTTTTTTGTTGTATCCTCATGTAGACTATATAATAGACTGCCTTCGTTAATAAAATGCGTAAGATCTCTGAACAAATTTAGTATTAATGTGAAGTTGTGGTTGATTAATAATACCTACTATGAAATTGAAGGATTGTTTAGCTAATATAGTCTAGCACTTTTAAAAAAATTAGATGTTGAAACCTTTTTATACAGTTGATGATATTATATTTTTACCTTTCTCTTGTGAATATGCCATTATATTTTATTTTATTTTATTTTTTTTTTAATTTTATAGATATTTATATTATAAGCCAGTTGTACTTTTTTGTAATTTTTTTTTGAAACTTTTTTTTTAAATATTTGAATTTTTTTTAAATTATTTGAATTTTACTTAATGTGAATCCCCACGCAGAATTAATCATATCTGAGTTTAAATATTATATTTTTGAAATGTTTTAGCATTTGGTTAAAATTCGTGACATTGATACTATTTTTACTTATAAAATATAAATGTCACGATTAATACTTTAATATTCATTGTATTTGAATTGTTTAATGAATTATTGTTAATTGTAAATATGACATTAAATTAATGATGAATAATAAAGGATGAATAATAAATAAAAAAATATATTTATTAATATGTAAGTGCTCATAGTTTACAATATTCATATTAAATATCATTAGCTATATTTTGACCTGACTAAAAACTGAAAAAGAATAAAATATATATCACATACATTTTATTTACAACAACTACTTCTTTATATGAAGTAAAAATAAAATACAGTTTTTTTTTCTTTTTATTTTACGTTTTTATTAATTTCTTCTACTTGGATATTCTTTATTATTATTTCATTGCATTGGTAAACATTGTAATCCTACATAATTTTAAAATCAATTCTAAAATCAAATCAACACATCTACATATATATATCACAATTAGAAGTCTTTTCATTATGCATACACAGTGCAATACACACTAAGTATTTCTTTTAATTTTTTTTTTTGTTTTTATTTTTTATAAAGAGATAGGTCTAGGTACATAAACAAACTCAACAGAGAAGAAAAATTTTGTTTTCTTATGTTTACTATTTTGTTTTTGTTATTTTATTTTGTTGTAGCAAAGGTTGCAGGGTTGTTATGTTTTACTATATAAGATTAATTACTAGCAAAACTACCCAACGTTGTCCGTGTCGAACACAAAATGTATAAAATTTAATTCAATAAAGTTTGATTTATGAACCGAATTAAAAAACAAATATGTTTATCAAAAATATTTTAAAATATTTTTTTCACCATGATAACAAACAATACTACAAATATTTCATTTCTTGCTGTTCCCACCTGGTGAACATCCCACATTATATAGTTGTCCATGAGAGAAACATCATTTTCTTTCAATCGCAGACAAAAAAAAATTTGGGTTTGTCCCTGCAATTCATTAATGACCATGGCAATACCTAATCGCATCGGAAATCGTAACCGTTTAAGCTGAAATATTACATTTTAATGATATTAGCAGTATTCTTGGAATAAAGGTGTTCGCCTTTTCCACAATCAGTTTAAATTTATGCTTTACTCTATCCATTACTCTGTCAAATCGAATGAATAAAAAAACTCCATTAGCTAGTTAATATTAACACTGCTAACTGTAATTATCGATTTGTAAATACATGGACCCTTTTGGAACACTCTGCTATAGTTTCTGATTAATAAAATAAACTGTAACAATTTTTTAGAGCTAATTAACATAAAAGTTTTACATAGGCATGTAAAATTTTTATACTAATTCCTAAAATTCGGAAATACTTTTTTAGTCAACTCTTCAATACTTTAAATGGTTGTACTAATCGTTGCTATTTCAATTTTGACATTTTCTTCTGAAACTTGGCCTTTTTGTATCTAGTGTACTTGGAATAACACTTAAAAATTTGACAGATATTCAAGTGCAATCAGTTAATTTAGTACAATGATTCTGGACACACTAAAATTTTTTTGGGATTTTTCGGAATAAATTTAGTGCTAGTATCTTGCGCGAAGTGCAATCGGACACGATCTAAGTACATTATACTAACTTGCACTCAATTCTGATATTTTAATATCAAACCCACTCTACTTTCTACTACCAGAATTTTACTTTACTGATGTTGCGAAAAATTTTCTTCGAACAAGATATAGTTTTCAACTTTTGCTATTTTGTACTGCCCGGTCCGTATCCAACATAAAACTATTTTATTGTTCTGTTTATTAACAACTTCTGAATCTTTAAGCCGATATAAAGGTTCATGTAATTACTAGAATATCAATACACATCCTCCTTCTTTTACCATATTCAGTAGGAACATCTTGTAATTAAATTCGCTTATATTTTTGAATTTTTATTTTATTTGTGAAATTTTTATATTACCAAAACTTAGGGTTACAATACAAAATAATTTGACTAGCTAAAAGAGTGAGGATAGGAAAATATTTGAAAAAAAAATTGTTCAGACTCATTTTTATATTTGTAAGTTATAACTACAATTTAATAACATGCAGAAACGTGCTAAATGAAATCAAGGAAATTGATTCGAATCAAGACACGAAGGTCCACGACGTTGGAGCACATCAAGTTTTCGTTGGACAGATGACACAGAAACAATTTCGTATCATCAACTGGAGAGCAACTGTCCATGACTGGCAAAATAGAAAATACTGATGAGTCAGGCTCAAGACTAAATGGTCTATCGACCACTACAAGTAAGCAAATAATTTCAATGAAATATGATTCAACATTATTGAAAGAATTAAATAAAAAACCAATTAACACAGCAGATTTTGAGCCACTAAAAAATTTGCACTATATAAATACAGGGGGGAGCATGTCATATGCCTGTATTTCATTTGCCTGTATTATCCTTTGTCTGCTTTTCTTGAAATTTACCTACGTTTTTATTTGCCTGTATTTACATTTGCCTCCTTTTTATTTTACCTGATATATATTCATAATAAAAATTTCATGTAGCAAGTTTTTATCAATCAACTAGTATCAGAACTACATCTTCTAGGTGGTGACTGGTGGAAAGTGCCAATTTCAAGAAATTGAGCAGACTCCAGCAAAAATTTCACAACGCCACAAAGCCCTCGAAAAAAAATGTTCTTTTATTTTTTTTTCTTAACTTGTTTTTACTACAATGGCTCATAAGCAGGATCCAAACAAGAGGTCCGGCGGCTTCCCAAGTGTCGAGATCAAAAATCTTGAAATTTTGTTTTTGTTAAATAGTTTACTAAAACTGTACCGTATGCGTTTACCTGCCATGGTTTGGAAGCGGCAACTGCCGACTATAAAAACAAAATTTCCTGGACCCCGGACCCTATTGTTTTCATCACATTTAAGGACTATATTGTACTGATGACAACAAAATTTTTTCAGTCTTCGATCCCGGCACTTGATACGCCGGACCTCTTTTTTGCATCGTACTTATGAGCCATTGTATTAAGGATAAGTTAAAAAAAAATAAACATATTTTTTTTTCGAAGGCTTTGTGGGACGGGACAATTGACAGCTTGCACCAGTCACCACCTAGAAGATGTAGTTCTTATACTGGTTAATTGATAAAAACTTGCTACATGAAATTTTTATTATGTTGCAGTCATATAAAAAGCAGGCAAATGAAAAGCAGGCAAATGAAAATACAGGCAAATGAAATTCAGTCAAATGAAAATACAGGCCAATGAAATTCAGTCAAATGAAAATGCAGGCCAATGAAAATTCAGCCAAATGAACAGTCAAATGAAATTCAGGCAAATGAAGTACAGACCTGTGATAGTAACTCGATGCAGGTTTATAGATTTGTTATCTCCTTTAATTATTTCTTGACAGAATAATTGTATCAGAATAAGTGGTTAAGTAATCCTATAATACGATATTTTGTAAAAAAAATGGAGGACACATTTTGATCATTAATAAAATGAATTGAAATATTGCTGCCATTTTGTTTTATTCTGTTCAAAACATGTTAAATTGAAATTATTTTACTTAGAAAATATTTTGTTGTAATTTAAAACCCTACGGATCAGCCAAATTAGAAATATGGATGAATATTTAATTGTAATTGAACTGGGATTAAGATCATGCAAGTTCGGAAATATTTCCTGAGTAAAAGACTTTTCATTTTACTGAGAGATATTAAATTAACGAAAATGGTACAAAAAATCTCAGATTTTCTTATCTTGTCGCAAGGCGTTCGTTAATCTACACAAACTCGAAAATCTAAATTGTAGTTTGAATTTGTAAGAAAAATAGGCGATAATAAGTATGAGACGATTATACATCAATCCCATTAGATTCACCGACAACATATAAATAAATAAAGGCTCTAAGCCCCCTTGAGAAAACCCTTTGTATATAAAATGTACACATGTACATAAATATGAGGTTAGCTTGGCCTTTTTTTTTTTAATTTATTTGTTTTGCTTTTGTTTTTCTCCTTTTCAAAAAAAAAAACAAAAGAGCAAATCAAAAGTAAAAAAAAAAAAAAATGAATTTGGTAAACCGAAAACATATATAGTAGTGTGAAAATAAGGATAACACAATAACTGTATACCTACGAAAAAAAAATTTATATCAAATTCAATTGACACTTATGTATTCGTGTATTAGTATAGTACAAACCAATAACATGTAAAAATACAGAATCCTGGCAAACAAAAACCAAAACGAAAAGACCAGTCATAATATGAAACCCAATATTTTAAACTGAAATGAATATTTATTTACATGTATTTAGAATATTTCAATATAAATAATAATATAAATACGACAACAAGGCTTGAAACGATTTAGGCGTTAAAAATCGAGAATGAAAAAAATTATATAATATTTTTCCCTTCCCCTTATTTCGGTTTACTTTCATTTATATTTTGTAATACATTTATTTGCATTATCCTTTTTATTTTAAATTTGTAAAACTTAAATTTAGGAAGCACATATTTCCATATAATATGTTATCGTAAATAAGGCAAAATATAAAAAATAAATAAAAAAAAAACAGGAGACGAGAATTCCAATTTTTGGAAAACGTTGGAATTTTAATACGAATTTTTTACATTACGAAATTAATTTTCATATATGTATTTTCAGCTTGTCTGCTACGATGAGTGTGTATGTAAAAACAAATATGTGTGTACATAATATATAAAATATTTTTTAATTTAGGAAATATGTTTTTTTTTGTAGATTTTGAAATTTTTGAAATTTAACAGATCAAACAACAGATTGGTTAAAAATGACAATTTAATAAATTATAAAAGTTCAACACCAATTCTGTCACGATTCAGTTTTTATTAATATTTTTTATTAATACAGGGTTATTAAATATTGTTTTTTATTTTATTTAATTCAAATTTATTAATCAATTATAATGGTGGAAAATGATAACCGATATCAAATTAGAGCTGCATATCAAAATGAAAGGACGAATACATTAGGTTGGCTGAGTTCTAAAATGCTCCATATGCCATCAACTCGGTTTCGAGTAAACGCAATTTGAATTTTAAAGTTACTTAAACAAAAAAACTGTACGATACGATTTTTTGTAACTTTCACAATAAGTTAATACTTATTTTGTTATTTTAATTACAAAATTTAAAGCGCCTACGCCATTTAGTTTATAAGTTATAGGTATTTTGATTTTTCGAAATCGATTCCCAAACGACCCATATTCACTTTTTTGAACAAGTTGATTTTAGTCCATGCACGTGGGTCAAATTTACCTGGATATGGGTCGTTTTATCACTAAACTTTACAAATAAATGTATGGTCCACCCTACATACTAAAAAATATTTATGGTATTAAAAAATTTCAAAATTAAAATCAGTTTATTTCATTGAGATCACATTCTCTTATAACAATATTATAATCTAAAGGAAAAACAATATAAAACAATAATTTAATTATTAAAAAAATAAATAACTTAATATTATTTATTACTAGCTGTACCCAGTCCGCGTTGCTGCCCCAAAGTCTCTATAATAGAAATACTTAATTTAAAATAATAAAATTTAAAACCTAAAAAACAAAAACTGCTTATTTCTTTTAAAATTACTAACAATTTTAGAAAACGGATATCATTATTTTAGTTATGAGGGAACCTGAAATTCAATTTGCAGTTACATAAAAACTTTAATTTTTTAAATATTTCTGATAGGTAATAGAAGTTGTATGACTACTACCCGAACCACCCTGATTATTGGAAAACGGTAAAAAATATGTTTGCTCATGCCCAAACCACTCAAAATTTTTAAAAACAGTAACTGAGTACAAATTTTCAGCCCCGTAACACTTTTAATTCTTAATACATGTGTGATAGGTGCTAAGAGTTGTATGGCGGCTGTCCGAACAACTCAACATTTTGAGAAACGGTGAGAGACGTATTTTTTTATTTGTGAGGCAGTACCTGAGTACAAATTTTCACCTCTGTAACACTTTTGATTAATAAAATATTTGTGAGAGGTCCTGGGAGTTGTATGGCAGCTGCCCGAACACGTCGAAGTTGCAAAAACCGGGTAGGCCTATAACCTTCCCCTCAATTCCAGTAATACTTTCTAAAAATTTCATCAAAATCGATTCAGTAATTTTCGAGTCTATAAACTACATAAATATATAATAAAAAATTTCATTTTTATATATATATATATATAGATATACCTTACCTAGGTATATCTTAACTAACTATTAAAGAAGTACGGTTCTATTATGGCGAGAATAACCATACATTTTGACATCAATGGTTATGATAGTAACGGTAAAAGATAGCGAAAAATGGTTCGGGCCAAAAGAAAGATCGTGTCGCAAAACCTAAGAACCTTTTCCTACGTCAAAAAACATCAAAATTGCTTATGGAGCCTTTCAGGCTCAACCGACAATAAATCAGCTTCGATTTTTATTCAATCAAAAAAAAAAATCAAGTGACATCTTCCAAAGAAAACGCAGCCATCACGCAGTCATATAGTTGTAAAATGCCAAAAACGCAGCAAACAAATATTATTGAACATGATTTTACGAAAAATATATCAAAAAATTCGGAAGAGAATGGGAGTTGTAGTTGGTCTGCAGATTTATTTAAAAGTTCACTGTTCAATAAATAAATAAATAAATTTCGAGTTAAAGTCTGACATTTTGATATGTAATAGAAAAGACTTAAAATTTAATTTTAACAAAATTTCGGCATGTTTGACCCGAAAAAAGAAAAAAAATTTTTTTAGGAACAGCCAGCATTTCATATTGTCAAAGTTTAAATACTACTTTAAAGTTAAAAATTAAGTTTAATAAAATAAAACTATTCTATTTAAGCAATCAAGCAACATCGCGCGGATGAGTTTATTATGGAACCCACAAGGCACAAGAAGACCCGGTCGCCCAAAGAACACCTGGCGTAGGACCATAAAACAAGAGATTGAAAAAAAGAAACATAGCAGCTAGAAATTGAGTACGATGGAAATGTCAAGTGGAAGCCCTATGTTCCCAAGAGGAGTAAGGAAAAAAAAAATTCTATTTAAGAACGCTTTGTTCCTGACAATAGTAGTAGTTTTCCACGTTTGAGTAGATAAGCCAGTAATTTGTTAAAATAAATACTCAAATTATTGTAGATATTGTAGTGTAAAATTGCAGTACCGTACTTATTAAGCACGAACAGATGATTCTATCTAAGTTACTGTCAAAAGTATACACAAAAAAAAAAACAAATGGTGGCCCTGGGGTCTGCTTGGTAGCTACATTTATTCTGTTCATGGCATTTGTATTGGTTTTTTTTTTTTTCAGATAGAAAAAAATCATGAACAGAGTCTTCATTTATCGTTCTATTTTCCGGGGGGCAACGAAGTGAAGAACTGTGTCGACTTTAACACACTAAAAACTACTATCCTTTTGTTTATACTAAAACTAGTCTTTTAGACTAACCATTAATACAGTTTTGGCTCTATTACTTCAGATATCTTTGATCAATCAAAATCCCATTAGAAATTTTATTGAGAGATAAAAGATTTTTTCCTAACACAGTTCGAACGGTTTCGTCCGCTTAAGACGTCTAACAAAATTTTGACTGTCAGCTAAGCGTAAAACTTCAGTATTCACATGTTCAGAAAGACGAATTTTGTGGCGTATTGCCAGTTTTTTGATTTCGTCTTTTATGATAGGGATCTATGATAGGAGTATTGGTTTTTATATGTTTTAATGTTGAAAATAGTGTTTCTGCACGTTCATTTTGTTTGAGGGGTAATGGGTTGAAAGTCTGGGAGCATGACAAAAAATTAAATTTTGATCAGTCATAATCTAGTTTATTCAAATAGTCATTTAATCTACTAAGTTGCAATTTTTCTCCTAATTTGGTGATGCAGTCCAATTTTTGGTATAAGGCGAAATTACTTCATATCTTTTTCCATAATATCATAAAACTAATTTTGGATTTTGCGATAGCTTTTTCTACCTTTATTTGTTTGATGAGAACCTTTATAAAATTTTCCGGTATTCTTAGAGATGGTAAAACCTTCGACAACCTTCTATTTTAATGTGATAGTGGTCGGTGTTTATAAATAGTATTAATCGTCATTGTATATGTCATTATCATTGCAAGTAATAGCGATTAATCATGGCGCTTGGACGTACTTGTACAGGAATATTATGCTTATTTATGGCAGAATAGAATATATTGATAATTGAATAACTAATCCGTATATAATTTCAGCACCATAGTATCCCAAGTATCATTTTATGCTCTATCAAATCTCTATAATATAGTTTGTAGAGCTAAAATTGAACATCAAATTTTCTCTAATATAACTGCGGAAGCTCCTATAGAAGGATTGTAGAGCTCTAACAGAGCTAAGTGGCGCACATTTAGAGCTATTTTAGAACAAATTAGCTACCAGATAAGCAGTTATAGAGCAGTTATAGAGCAAGAAATTTCAGCTTATTTTTTTAAAGAACAGTACTAGAGTAAATAATCTTTCTCGAAACAAATAAGCTGCAAAAATTGTTACTTGGGATGATAAGCCATGCATATAAACAAGATATGTTTGGACTAATTCCATAACGCGTACATAGAATTTCATTGACTTAATTTTTTAAATATTTTGTAATGAAAAATATAGAACGATTGATTTTTTTTGTTTTTGTTCGGGAGTGTAGGTTTTTGTTTTTTTTTTTGTTCAAGATTATGGGATATATGATCCGAATATGTACGCAAAGTCTATACTAATAATTACATACAATAAGGTTGTCTTTAATGGATTTTATATTCAACTACTAAGATAAATGTGGGCAAATTACTAATATTGTAATGTATTTTATCCTAATAATAGTATATAGTTCCACGTTGCATTCAATAAATATAAATGTACAACATGTAAGCCATGAACGGGACTTTCTGATTAATAACCATCATTAATAGATGACATAATCATTTCATCATATCGATGGACAACGAGAGTTTTCCAAATTTTTAGTATTATTTCGATAAATTAGATAACCCCTATGTTTTGTTAATTAGATAACCCCTATGTTTCTAAAGTTGAGATTCGATCACTTTTTACTACCTATACATACCTCACTCTTAAATGCAAGTAGTAAGTCAGTATAATTCAATATGCATCTGCAGAAAGTTGTTTTGAGGTTATAAAATAGAAAATTCCTACTTTCTTAAGCTGATTTTAATGAATAATAAAATAATCGAATTCCCAAAAAACGCTAATTTTATGAAAAAGCCCTATTTTGAATTTATTTTTAAAGTTAAAGTCAAACTAAAAAAAAATTTAAATTTTTATTTCTGTATTCGTATGTTGTGGTTTTTCATTAACTGTATTTAGTGGTTTATCGATAACTGTAAATTAAATTTTTTAAATTTTGTACACCGAGTGTATAAAAAAAAAAATGTTATGTAAAAGATAAAGCCCCCAAATATCAATAATAAAATATTTTAAGAAGTGGAAGTATAAATTCACAATTTCGAATAAAAACCAAAAAATTCAGAAACCCTGTGGTGTATTGATTATAAATTGAAAACTGGTGTTGCCTCAACTGGTCACGTTATTAAACTTTATTGTAAAACTAAAACTATCTATTCTATAAAACGGTCTATTTCTTTTTCTATTTAATAAATTTCCATAACTACATATTTGGGGGAAAAAAATTTTAAAAATCATATTTATTTTTTATAACTTTTTGAAATTTATTAAAAAAAAAAAAAAAAGAGTTCTTTTGATGATTTATTCAAAAACAAAAATGTTTTTATGATTGAAATATTAAATCAAATTTGACATATAAAAATTAATTAATTTTCTATGTTTTATACATAAAATTGATTTAATATAAAATATTTTTATAAAAGAGTTTTAATTTAATTTATTATTTTATTTTTAATTTATTATAGTTTTATTTTACTGTTTTTAATAATTCGAATCAATTGCAGTTGTTGATAATTTTTATTTAAATAATCATTTAATTTTTTTTTTTTTAATAATTTTTTAAAATGAGTACAAATAGAATTTTAATTAAAATTTAATTTAAAATAAAGTTCAAAAAATTAAAAGCTTTATAAAATTAAAATGTCACTTTAAAAATATTAATAAATTTGTTAATTAAAATGTCAAATAATTTCCTTTCACTGAGTTTAAATAGAAAATTTCAATTAAATGCATCGTACAAGCATTTGAGTTTTTAGTCTGTTAAACTATGGGTATTATTGTTATAAACCAATTCAGTTACGTCAGTTAACCTTTATAGTTCACAGTTTAATGGTTTTAGATATCAGCCAACAAATATAATTAATTGGAGTTGCAAACAGAATATTTTATCATGTTAAAACTATCTTTAATGAAATAAATCTATTTCACAAACTTTCGAATAGCATATTTTTAGGTTAACTATTTTCACAAAACAAAAATAAAATTAAGAAAATTTAGAAGAAATATTTAGCAAAGACTCTTTCCCATTGGAAAAGAAATAATATTTAATCTTGAAACACTTATTATTTATAATAATAGCGTTTTACGTACTTTAAAAAGATTTTATTATTCCGGTTTTTCTAATTTTTCTGAAGCGTCTAAATTACTAAAACTGAACAAGTGTGAATTTCCAATCCGAATTAGGAAAATGTAATTGGTGGCAATGCTCCCTCTGAGCTAAAAATCATTCGCGCACTGGTTTTCAAAATCCGCGCATTTCTATTTCAGAAGCAATTAAAGCATTTTATGCTGACAATAATCTAAATTTACAGAAAATGGTACTCTTTACTTCTGATGGAGCTTCAGTTATGTTAGGAAAAAATAATGGTGTAGCAGCACGACTTCGACATGAAATTAAGCATTTATCTGAACAACATTGCGTAGCCCACAAAGAATATCTAGCCATAGATGATGCTTGGAGACAGGTCTCGATCATGCACTATATCGAAACACTTTTGAGGACAGTTTACACTATGTTTCACCGATCGTCTATAAAGAAAGAACAATTTCAAAAAATGGCTATTTTAACAGAATGTGATGAACTAGCGTTTCGACCACTCAATGAAGTAAGATGGCTTTCTAGACACTTTGCCGTAAAAGCTTTAATTCGAAATTATGATACCCTAATTGACTACTGCACCGAAAAGGTCCAAAATTTTAATGATCCTATTAGCTCATATTTGTTTGAAAATGCTTAAAAATCCACAATACCATGAAGTTTTATGCGACCTTGCTGCACTAACCAAATTATTTCAAAGAAGTGGTTTAACATTATTGGAAGCTCTTCAGTTTGCAAAAGGAACTATAAATAAACTAAAAAGTCAGTATTGGAGTGATGATGTCAAGAAACTTTTAGCTCTATCAAACAATGACGTTGATACATCTGCAATTATTCGATTTATTGAACTTTTATGTAAACACTTGGAGAGTAGGTTCCCTGAAGAAGATTTTATAGAGTATGGTATGCATTCGATCCTAGTGCAATAGCAAACACTACTAACTTTGAATTTGGGAAAGAAAGTGTTCTAAAGTTACGTACGAAAATATTCTATGTTTATTCCCAATTTTAATAACACTGTAGCAGAGACGATATGTCAGCAATATACCACATTAAAATTTATTGTGGCCGAAAAATACAAAGCTGGTTCAATTCAAACATTCACGGACTTGGTGAATTTCGTTTTAAAAAATGACCAATTCAATGAACTGAAATTTTTACTAGACATTAGCTCAACACATTTCTAGCATCAAGTTGCGATTGTGAACGTGGATTCAGTTTAATGAATTCTATAAAAACTAAATCTAGAAATAGAATTGAAATTAATCATTTGGAATGCTTGATGCGAATAAAATCACATTTATTGTCTCAAAAAAATATATAGATTTAGATGAAGTTTATCAATATTGGGCTAATGAAAAAGACAGACGTGAAAAAATGCCGTAGTGGACATTCCGTCGTTTAATATTATATATTTTCTTTTATAAATCAAAATAATTAAATTTAAAAAGAATATTATAAGATAAGTATGTACATTATGAAATGTAAATTGAATAAATAAATGAAGTATTAATATGCTTTAATTACTAAGTCAATATGTAGCTTTAGCTACAAATATGAATTATATACGAAAAAATGAATTACAATATATAATAAATTAAATATTTAATTTTTGTTTTAATTAATTTTTATACAAATTTTTCGCTCACTAAATCTTGTTCTGTAAATTTACTGCTCACGTCGCACATTTTCCGCTCAGATATCTAAAAAATTAGAGAGAACGTTGATTGGTGGCGCAAGGGTCTTACCCGTAAAAATATATGGTCAAATTATACAAACAATTGGAAACAGCCCACGTACCATTTTATTGTTATAAAAACAAAATGAGTCCTATAACACTCCTATATGACTCCCGATAAGCATTAAAGGTGTTATAATGATGTTTTTATGGGAATAATGTGATTAATATTTATATAACAATTGCAGAAGTTGTTATAATTGGATTTTCAATGCTTTCAGTGCTACCGAAATGTTGTTATAAGTTTAAAATAACAAAAGTCAAATTGTTTTTATAAGAATAAAATTATTGCTAGAATAGCAGTAGTAGTGTTATTATTTTACCATACTTTTTTGCTTAAAATTCAACATTTTTTCAAATGAATTCAACATTTTTTTAATCAAATTCAACATTTCTTCATACAAATTGTTTGACAAAATGTTGAATTTGACTGCAAAAAAGTATATATTTCGACAATGTTAATAAATACCTCTTAAATAAATAATAAACATAAATACTTTGCGGCGTCCATTATTTTCTACAAATATGGTAAAAAATTTTTTTTTTAAATAATATTTGTGTTAGTGATAATTTTATTTAGAGTTGATGGGGAAATAATACCACCTTTAATAATTTCAAAAATAAATAGAACATCAGCTACTTCCCGTCTATTCCACAGAGACTTAAGATGGGGAAGGTTTAGCCTATGCTCATATGGAGGAAGTCTTGTATGATCATCCCAAGGCAAACTACGTAGTACAAACCTTAAAAAATTTTTTTTAACAGCTTCTATTCTTTGTATATGTGAATTATAAAATGGAGACCAGACCTGACATGCATATTCAAGATGGGGTCTAACGAGGCATGTATACAATGATTTAAAAATGTAAGGATAGTTAAACTCTTCGGACCAACGTCTTATAAAGCCCAACATTGAACTAGCTTTATTAACGATGTTATCATAGTGGAGTTTGAATGATAGTTTATGATCGAAATAAACTCCTAAGTCCTTAATTGAATAAACCTTTTCTAAGGTCTCGTTGTTTAGAGTTTATTTAAAGCTAAATGGTTGGGTTCGACGTGTGTAATACAATTCATATTTGCTAATGTTTAGAAAAAGATTGTTATCAGTAGTTCACCTTGAAGCATATAAACGTCTTGCATCGACGTTATTTGTTTGAAAATCTTCATATCATCAGCGTAAATTTTCAAATCGCTATTACAAATTATAGAAGCCACATCATTGATAGCAATAATAAATAACAGTGCTCCTAAATGACTACCCTGTGGAACTCCAGAATTTGATATGAATGGTGATGAAAATGAAGAACGGAATAAAACAGTATAGCTCCTATTGGTAAGATATGAATTGACCCATTGTACAAATTTCGTGACAAGGAATTCTAGTTTTTTGAGTTTTAGTAAAATATTACTATGGGGTAAAACATCAAATGCTTTACTAAAATCGGTGTGAATTACATCCGTTTGGAATACCGCTTCCATATTGACTAAGAAGGTTGATGGCTATTCTATAAGGTTGGTCACTGTAGACTTCTTTTTCGGAAAACCGTATTGATGTGTCGTTAAGAAGTTAGTGCAATGATTGTAAATAGAATCAAAAATCATCAACTCAAAAACTTTCGGAATAGTGGAAAATTTGGAAATTGGTCTATATTTATTTATTTCATTTTTTGCATTTTTTTTATGTGTAGGTTTAATAAAAGCTTTTTTCCAAATAGATTGGAACAAGCCACAAGTGGTAGAAGTATTAAATATGATAGAAAGCGGAGCAGCCAAAGCATCTGAGCAGTTCTTAAGAACTAGTTCAGGAATGCCATCAGAGCCAGGAAATATATTGTTCCCCAGGTTATTCAGATATTTCTTCACAAGACTATCATCAATAATAAGATCTCTAAAAGTAGTTTTTGGATGGGCATCCACGTAGAAGAACTTTGTTTCATCAGCCATGAAAACTGTTTTGGGATAAGAAGCGGAAAAAAATTCACAAAAGAATTGAGAAATGGTTTTACCGGTACTACTTTGTTTCCCATTGAATTTCATGAAAGCGGGGTATTCATCGCTTTTCCTTTTTGAGTTAATAAATTTCCAGAAGATTTTAGGATTGTTAACGAGTGCCAAAGAAATGTTGTGAACATAGTTATTATAGCTTTATTTAACGTTTGAACAAACAGAAAAATAGTTGAATGGAATGGTAATCTGTTAGATTCTTGGTTTTCATGTATCTCTGCCATGCCTTGGTTTTTTTATTTCTTAACTTCCTAATATCCTTAGTGAACCAAGGCGGGCTTGAATTAGGATCTTTAATTTTAATAATTGGAATATAGTGTCGAAATGCCTCAAACATTAAATCGTAAAACTTTTTAGTCATATCTTCAATTTCATTATTTCCAAATTAGGGAGTGCAATACCGGGATCACGGAATCTTGGAAACCGGGATCCCGGGAATATATTTGCGGTATTCAGTACCGATATTAATCCAAATAAAGAAATGAAATCATAATTAATAAAAAAGTTATTCATATCATTAAAATTATAGCCCTATTAAAGTCAAAATGAAAACTGTGTGCTTCCTCAGGGTCAGGAGGAGCATTAATACAGGGGGATGATAAGAATCAATTTTGACTAGTGGAAAAGGATAATCCAACATCGTTACGTTATTCCAATCTGAGCTGCAGATCAACTCGAGTTGTCTTTCTTGAAAGTTATATATAGGAGAAACTTGTTGTACACAATTAATATTGAGAGAGTCAATAAATGTACATTCAAGTTCACTAACTAGGTTGATTGAAATCAAAAATGGTTCTTCGTCATTGGAAATCCATCTCTTATTGGGTAGATTAAAATCACCTAAAATAAGTATTTCGTCAGAATTAAACAATTTGTTAGAAAAAATGTTAAATTTGATTTAAAAAGTATTTAAATATTGTTGCCAGATACTTTCAACATGTCAAATATTTAATTTTATTAAAAATCATTTTATTGTGCCATTTCAAAGGAAAATTATTGCTCGGTGGGTATTTACCCGGGGGTTTCTTCTAGTTAAAGTATGATAGTTAATAATTTTATGTTATTTATGCTTTCAGTGAGTGAATTGTTGTTTTTTTATTGTTGTGTTGTTTTTGTTTCAGCCTTATTTTATTTAAGACATGTTGTCACAGATAAATATTTGTTTGCACGCCTATTCAAACTGTTTTTAAGCTTGTAAGAAAAAGTGAATATTGGTCATATGGGGAGTAATTCATAATATATTTTGTAAAATAAACATGGACTTGCAGTTTTTTAATTTATTTATTTACTTAGTTCAACTTAAAATGCCAATAGAGACAAGTCTCAAGATAAAGCTATATTAACAAAAATATAAACAGTTTATAAAATATAGAGAAAATAACAAATGAAGTAAAATTAATAAGTGCAGCAAAAAAAAAAAGTAAATAGAAATTACATAAATGCAATACTTCAAATTAAAATTCAAAAATTAAAAATCTAGTGAAAAAAAAACAATTAGAATAACAGATCATAAAGTAAGGGAAAAAAGAATAAAAAACAAATACATTACAACAACAAAAATTTTTAGAAATTACACTTCTCTAGGTATAGAATATATAATATTAATCATTTTAATATTACTTAAAATTATTTTGATTAAAAACAAAAACAAAAGAAAGAAAAATAAATAAAAACTAAAATTATGAAATAACTGCAGGTAGCACTTGTGGTTTATTACTATATTTGCTGATGTATAGTTTACGTAATTTCATTTTCAACTTTGATTTAGTAAGCAGTTTGAGATTATAATCAATGTTGTTATAAAGTTTAGTTGCTACATACAATGTTGTCGATGTACCAAATTTCGATGTTCTTTTTTTGTCCAGATGAATTGATTGTTTATTTCTTGTGTTTATTTCTTGAAGATCTCTTCTAGTCGTCAAGTTTATCGTCGATATGCATTCAATAAATCATAAATGTGAAGAATGAGCTTACAATTAATTAAATCCTTTATAAGCATTATATTATTTTGCTAATAGATATATTCTGTATGTTCAAGCCTATTATATTTCTTCAAATTTTTATGGCTTTGTTTTGAATGACCTGTATTTGCTCAACAGTTTGTTTCGTTGACTCACCCCATAACTTAATACCATAACACAAACGACTTAATACCATAACACATATGGAGGAGTGCGTAAACTATTGATGTATGAACTTCAACTGGTATAAGTTTTGAAACTTTTTTAAATACTCCCACAACTGATGATAATTTACTACATAGTGATGATATGTGCGTTTTCTAATATAAATTAGAGTCGATCCATAATCCAAGGTATCTGTTGATTGATCTGACTTGATCAAGCCTTGCCTTCGAAATTCTTATATTAAGAGTTGGGACAGAGTGACAAATGATCATATATTTTATTTTGCTTGTGTTGATTGTTAGCTTGTGATCACTTATTCACCCTGCTAGCTTCTCTAATTCTATATTAGTTTTGTTTTATAAATCTGTATAATTATTATCATCAAATACTAGAGAAATATCATCAGTGAAAAGAAATATTTCAGCACTAAGTCCAATCTCTTTAATCCCTTAAATATACAGAGAGAAAAGCAAAGATCCGAGGATACTATCCTGTGGTACTCCAAATTTTATTTTATCTTTTAGACTTGCAACCTATTTCAGTAAATTGGGAACGATTATTTAAGTAAGAATTAAACCAACTATAGGCAACTCCTCTTACACCGAAACTATCCATTTGTTTAAGTAAAATTTCATAATCTACAGTATCAAAAGCTTTAGTTAAATCCATGTACATGATTGCCACTAGTTTTTTTTTATTTTTAAAATTTTGAACTGTTGTTATCATACCAACTAGTGCTGTTTCTGTATTTGATTTTTAAGCCATATTGTCTTTTAGTTAATAGATCTTTTCTATCCAGAAAAGAAGCTAGCTGTTTATTAACAACTTACCCAATGATTTTAGATAGTACTGGTCCCAGACAACTTGACCTGTAGTTATTGAGGTTTTCTTTTTGTCCCGATTTTAAGATTGTAATAATTTTGCCAATTTTCAACAATACAGGAACATGTCCTTCAATTAATGATGTATTAACAATTTTGATAATAGACTCAGTCAAAAACTTATTATAATCTTTCAGCAAATTCGTAGATATGTTAAGTAGGTCAACCGTATTACAAATAACAAAATAAATTATAACTTAATGCGAAATTTGGTTTTTGTACAGAATTTTGGCAATATGAAATTTTTTATTTTACGTTAAAGATTAATTAAAATTTTCTAAATACCTAATACTGTATTCTCAACATTCGTTAAATGCCAAACATATAAAAAAAAATAGTATTAATTTTGTTATAAAGCATTTTTAAATCATTCATTCATTCATTTATTCATTTATTTACTCAAATGAGCTCCATTACTCGTACAGGAGTGTTTTAGTTTTTTACAATTTTTCTTATAATTAATAACTAATTAAGTTTGAATTCAGTGCAATTTTTATTTTAAAATAAGGAATTTTTTGTTTTTTATAGAAGATATTTAAATTTGATTTTTTTTTATATAAAATATTAAGTATTATTACTATTATTTAATTGATGAAAATAATCACTAATTTTTTACTTTTAAATTTAGATATTTGAGCATTTTCTTTGATCGCAACTGGTAATTCATTATACGTTTTGTATGCAGTATTGTATATTGTGTTATTTGAGTTGTATTTCTAGTTGAGTATGTATGAACTTTATTATTCATCATCGGATTAACATTTGTATTAATATTCTTAGTAAGTATAAGATGTATTTGTGTGGCCTGTTTGCATTTTATAACATGATTCAATTGTAATATTTTGTGCTTTCTATGAATTTCCTGTGTTGAAGTTTGCCTTTTATATCCAAACAAGTTCTTTATCGTTTTATTCTGCAAATTCTGTAATGTGTTTAAGTTTTTATTCACAGTGTTTCCCCATATTTGAATTCTGTACATAATTGCGCTATCAAATAAGCTGTAATAAATTGATCTATTATTTTTTAGTGGTACTCTTTCATTTATTAGTTTGAATAGTCCTGCAATTTTTCTTCCTTTTTTTATTAGTTCTTTTATATGCTGTTCCCACTTTAAGTTCTCATCTAATAATATTCCCAAATATTTGTAATTGTTCACGGGATCCAACTTACATTTGTTATAGTAAATATTTAAGGCATCACCTGTCTTTCTTTTAAATAACATATATTTTGTTTTAGCTATATTTATTGTCAGCTTATATCGCTCCATCCATTGGTGAACTTCACTCATGTCCATGTTGATTAATTCTTCCAGTTCTTTGCTTGTTTTTTCTTCATAGATTATGGCCAGGTCATCAGCGAACATAAATGGCTTACCATTCAGTTTTGTGCATAATAAGCCATTTATGTAACAAGAAAATAGCGTAGGTCCGAGTGAACTTCCCTGTATTACCCCATATTCAACTTTCACAGCTTCACTTTTCAACCCATCACATTCTGTGTACTCTTTCATACTCTTGCATTCTTTCCGATAAGTAACTTTTGAACCAGTTGTATTCCGTCCCTTTTACTCCGAGTTCATATAATATTCTTAGAAGTGTATTTCTATCTACTGTATCAAAAGCCTTTCTAACGTCAAAAACACAGCTACCACTTTCTTCTTTTTATCCAATCCCGAATGAATTTGCTTTATTACATCAAATAATGCTGCTTGGGTACTAGATTTCTTCTTGAATCCATATTGTTGATTACACATTAATTTGTTCTTATGGAGATAAGCAGTAAACTTGTTATTGACCGCAGTCTCAATCAGTTTACTAAATACTGAAGAAATCGAAATAGGTCTGAAGTTATCAATATCATTCAGATTACCTAAATTATTATATATTGGTTTAACTTTATTATTTTTTAGACATATTGGCATTATACCTCTCTCAAGTGACTTTATTATGTTATTATAACTTTATTATTTTTTAGACATATTGGCATTATACTTCTCTCAAGTGACTTATTTAATAATTTCATTACGTTAACAGCCATATCATCTTTTAACATTTTCAATATATTTGCAGACATTAAGTCCTCCCCTGAGGCATTAGTATTAGATAATCCATTTATCAGTTTTTTACATTCAAAAGTGTTTAACTTTTCAAATTTAAATTCCTTATTTGTTTTTAATTTTGGCAAATATATACTTCCAAAGTTTTTTGCCAAACTCTCACCGATTGTAGCATAAAACTTATTAAATTTTTCAAGTTTTTCGAGTTTATGTGTTACACTCATTTTACTATCGGCGCAAAATTCGTTTACTTTTCTTTCATTGTTGCTTATTATATTTTTAATACAGCGCCAATTTTTCTTGGCATCATTACCTGCCATTCGAAATCGATTATCATCAAACTTTTCTCTTTTTCTTTTTCTTCTTTTGAGATTTGTTGCTTTGTTTAACCAGAATTTATACTTGTCTTTGATATATTTTGACTCCCGATTTTGGGCATGTTTTTTATACCAGTAATTTTTCCTTTGAATAACTTCTGAACCCTCAACATCTATCCAAAGTGCTGAATATTTGCCTTTACTACTTGGTTTTTTTTTCACAACGGTAGCACTTTCAATTATTTGCTTACACTTGGACGTCAAGTTGACCGCCATTTTATTTACATCTGTTGTTTTCATAATGTACTCGTTTAATTGATCTTTGACATAATTATAATTAATTGTTTTATACAGCTGACTAGTTTTAGTTAGGTTATTATTTTCCTTTTTGATGCTTATGTTTTTCTGTTCTACCATAATACCTAGATGATCTGATATATCATGGTGAAAATGCATAATATGTATGTCTGCATTTGGATTTCCAGTAAGTATATGATCTAGACAAGTGTTAGATTCAGGTCTAGTAATCTCTTCACTACAGAAGTAGTATCCGTTAGATTCTACTATCGTTTTATATGTATCAACAACTTCATCTTTGTTATTCCTAATGTTAAAATTAAAATCTCCCATAATTATGCTATTTTTATTCGTTAAATTTTCCAGTTGTGAACTTAATACTTCAAAGAATTTATGGATATGGTTTGATGAGTTTTCTGGAGGCCTATAAACAGCCACAATGTTATGTTCACTTGCACCATCATCCAACTTTATGCTGACAAAGCTGTTATACTCATCACAATATATTTTACAGACTGTATATTTCAACTCATTAATAATAAATATTCCCGCTCCACCACCTCGTCTTGAGTTTCTACATGATAATACTTTGGAATATTTTATTATATCAATATAGTCACACTCATTATCTAAGATCCATGTTTCAGTGAATATTAAAACATGAATAGTTTTAAAAAGCAACTCATATTATTCAGAAAACTATTCAACGACTACAAAAATTGTGTCTGAACAACATACTGCTGTGCAATTGCACAGGGTATTAACTAGTTATGTAAATACCAAAAGATAATCCATTTATATCCATATCAAAAATATTTATTTTAAAAGAGAAAAACATTTCTAAAAAAAATTTTTTTTTAATTTAAAATTTTTAACAAATAATGATGTAAAATTTATTTTATACCTCAAAAAGTTTTAATAATTCTGCAGAATGAAATAAAATATAAAGAAAAATAATAAAATTTATAATCTTTTGGAATATATTTACAACAAAAAAATTATTATATAAAATTCATTCGAAAAATATTCTATTAAATAATTTACAAAAAAAAAAAGTACAACCTGTGAAAATTACAATAATAACCTAATAACAGTTGGTATTCTAAAGGCCTATTAAAATTTAATTGACATAATATTTTAGGACCTATAAAAATACAATTGAGTAATTTTAAAGGAAAAAAGATAAAAAATTAATTGAATGAATTTTTTCCAAAAAAAAAAAAAAAAAAAATAAAATAAAATAAAACTTATAAACACGTAGAGTATGTTTTTAAATTAGGTAAATAAATGTACAGGTATTTTTCACATACTAAATATTTTCATATGCATTCATAAATTTTATTTTGCTTTTCACTCAAATATCAATAACTTCACATGAATAATCAAATTTCAATCCTTCCTTTATAATAAAAATGAATAAATCTTTTGTTATGTTAAATAATGGGTTCTCTTATAAATAAACTTAATTTAATTTTTTTTTTTTTTTTTTTCTATTATTAAAGGTAAAATATTATCTGCATAAAATTAGAACTGAAAATTTCCCACATCTTATAACAAAAAAAAAAAAAAAAGGAGATTTTGATTTGTCAATAGTATAATCCTTTTCTAAACCCTCTCACTTCCTTCATCAAAATGTATTTTTTAGATAAATAAATTTCCTAGAATATATATACATATATGTATTTTGTGTATTTATTTCATAACAATAAATTCGTCTTTATTCCATTGTGTTTAACAAAGTATACAGCATTGAGTCTACTCTATTAACTGTGTATGCACAGTGATTATCATTTAAATTCGCACAAATGACGTTTGAAGATGTTATTTTTTAAGTTTAAAACCATTTAAATTATTTCTATAAGAAATCTGGTTTTGAAAAATGCTTAAAGTTAATCTCAGAAGTTACCTAATCAAACTTGGACTATTTTGTATGGTTAGTAAATCATTATAGTATAACCGGAAACAAATTGGCTGGACTCTGTTACCGCAAACTTATTTTAAAAAAATATTTTTCAACAAACTAGATATGAAGATAATTTTGTGAATCTATTAAAATCAACTCTAATCAATAACATTCGTAATTACGATCCTACAACGTTCTTAGCTGATTTAGATGCAGTATTTATGGTTGAAGTTATCTAGTACAATAAATTTCTTTGTATAAAAGTTAAACAAAAATATGATACAGCACATAAATCCAACCGAACACTAGTTTTAATTTTTTGGGTTGTTGGGTCAACATAATTGGAAGCCAGACAAAGAAATCAAGCATAGAATCGGAATGTTAAAGATATTCATTCTGAAAATGTCAAAATGTACTCTGCAATCGTGATACAAACATTAAATTATGATAAAATCAGTTAAAGTTATATGGTTGGTCATTAGTACAATACATTTGGTCCATCATCCTACAAAACCAAAAACATACTAAATACAATGGAGACGTTTGAAATGTACTTCTGAGAATATTTTAAGTAGAGAAAACTACAAACGTTGTTGATGTCAGAATATTCGAGAAAGATAGAGTGCTACAACAAAATCGCTATTTTAACCAATGATAAATCACAACTAAGAATTAATCTTATTAATTGGCGTAAGTACAAAAAAAGTAACGGCACAAATAGAAGCTTCAATATATTAGAAATCTAACAGGACGAATTTGATGAATTAATCAACACAGGCAAACATTGTGAACAATTTTCTAAGAAGTATCGTGAGATCAGAAGTGTAATGGTAAGTAGAAGAAGAAGAATATGCAAAATGAGAAAAAAAATCGTAACCATCATCGCACCTTAACAATAAAGAAAACAATTTATTTCGGAAACATGAAAATAAACCAAACCAAATCTTTAGAAATAGACAGCTAGTTCTGGTCCATATAGCAACAACTGATTGTGTCTACGTTATTTTTTATTGACCATACTTTCTCTGAATTCTCTTTTCTGTAGGCCTGCGAAGTTTGTTGCTGTCGATTTTCCATTTCTTGTTTATTTCTTTTTCTATATCTCGTCATTTAACTCTTCTACTTCTTTAGAATAGATATTTAGTGTCTGTTTTTTGTTCAATATACGTCATATTTTCTCTTTACGACGTCCATCATTTATACCATCTTTTTTAATGGATTCTAGGTCTAGTAGACATTTGAAATATAGATTTGGCAATTAATTAGTACCTTGGCCAGTCGACATACTACCATTTTACCATGGTCTGTTCAGTTTCTTCGTCTACCTTGAATGTCGCATGCGATTCAAAATGTCGTTGCTAGGTTTAGTAGACATTTCAAATATAGATTTGGTTATTAATACTACCTAGGCCAAGTTGACCTACTGCTATTCTACTTGCCTACATGGTCTGTCCAGTTTTTTCGTCTATCTTTAATGTCGTATGTCTCTCAAAATGTCGTTGCTAAGTCTAGTAGACATTTGAAATAGATTTGTCAATTAATTAGTACCTTGGCCAGTCGACCTACTGCCATTCTACCTGCCTACATGGTCTGTCCAGTTTCTTCGTCTATCTTTAATGTCTTATGTCTCTCAAAATGTCGTTGCTAAGTCTAGTAGACATTTGAAATAGATTTGTCAATTAATTAGTACCTTGGCCAGTCGACCTACTGCCATTCTACCTGCTTACATGGTCTGTCCAGTTTCTTCGTCTATCTTGAATGTCGCATGCGATTCAAAATGTCGTTGCTAGGCTTAGTAGACATTTGAAATATAGATTTGGTTATTTATTACTACATTGGCCAGTCGACCTACTGCCATTCTACCTGCTTACATGGTCTGTCCAGTTTCTTCGTCTATCTTGAATGTCGCATGCGATTCAAAATGTCGTTGCTAAGTCTAGTAGACATTTGAAATAGATTTGTCAATTAATTAGTACCTTGGCCAGTCGACCTACTGCCATTCTACCTGCCTACATGGTCTGTCCAGTTTCTTCGTCTATCTTTAATGTCGTATGTCTCTCAAAATGTCCTGGCTAAGTCTAGTAGACATTTGAAATAGATTTGTCAATTAATTAGTACCTTGGCCAGTCGACCTACTGCCATTCTACCTACCTACATGGTCTGTCCAGTTTCTTCGTCTATCTTAAATGTAGCATGCGATTCAAAATGTCGTTGCTAGGCTTAGTAGACATTTTAAATATAGATTTGGTTATTTATTACTACATTGGCCAGTCGACCTACTGCCATTCTACCTGCTTACATGGTCTGTCCAGTTTCTTCGTCTATCTTTAATGTCGTATGTCTCTCAAAATGTCCTGGCTAAGTCTAGTAGACATTTGAAATAGATTTGCCAATTAATTAGTACCTTGGTCAGTCGACCTACTGCCATTCTATCTACATGGTCTGAAAATGTCGTTGCTACTTTTTTTTATCTCTCAATGTATATTCACATATTTTCTTCAAAGTTCGCATTTCTGTTATTCGCACTTTTTGTTTTGATTTAGATGCGTTCGCGCTTGTTTCAATACCGTATGTTAGTGTGAGTCGGATAAAGCTTTTCTATATTCGTAGCATGTTTTCTATTAGCAAGTATTTGCTTCTTCATATAACTACATATAGTAACTCTAGTCATTTTACTGATTTCATCAATTCTTGATGTTCATGACTACTCTCCAATTTCTTTTGTAGACATTTTTTCCTGCCAGAATACTCATAGAATCCGTTGCATTTGTCGAAAAATATCTTTAGGACTGACATAATTTTTTTTGTTCTTTTTCAATGTTTCGCATCCATATAAAATAACTGAGAGAACTTTTAATATAAAGAATTGAAGTTTTATGTTGGTTGAAAGAGATCTCAAGGTCTATTTTCGTATTTATTAAAATAAATAAAAAAAATGAAAAAAAATATATTCGATTTGAGTAAAAGCTTTGTATATTTAATTTCAAAATTTAAATATATAATTTCAAATGATAATAACTGTATATAATATTTTCAAATATATATACATACATTTTTAAGATGTCCTTTCAGGTAGAAAATTGTATTTAATGTATATAGAATCCTGTTGTATTTTATTTAGGTAGATATTTTTTGAAATTTCAAAATTGATTTTCAGTATTTCGGAAAAATTTTGTATATATATATATATAATATATATATATATATATAATTATCTACATTCTGGATGTAGCTATCTTTTGAGAATGAAAATTTCTCAAAAATAATATCAAGGACTTTAAATAAATTTTATATATTAATGATTTATCAAAATTTAATGTAGAAAATAATTTTGAAAATAATTCTTTAGCAAAAAAAAAGGACTTTAAAAGCCAATAAGTAAAGTAACTGATCTTAAATGGAGCGATTTTTAATGGAACGGATTAAGTCGGAATTTTCCTTTTAAAATAAATTATTTTTATAATAATTAGGAAATCTTTGAGAAATTCAATTATCCTTGTTATTCAAAAAAAAAAACAAAATATCCTTTAGTGTATTTAATCTAGAAAATTCAAAGAGACGAAAAGAAATATTTTTTTTAAATTTTTTTTTCTTTTTTTTTAATTTTATTTTTAATGATGTCGTTATTGTTTGTAAACAATTAATATTTTTTGAATGCGAGTTAGGTCAGTTATTTTTCAAGGATCTGTTGAATCGTTAGTGTATAGTTAATTTGAATAGTAAATTTTTAAAAGCTCTATTGAGAAATTTAAATCAAAGAAACCCAGCTTTTGAATTTCAACATGTTTAGTGGAAGTTAGTATTAGTTAATATAAAAGTTAAAAAAAGACTAGTCTAACGAAACGTTCAAATTGCTTAACCCAATAAAATCTTCAAACGCAGATACGAAGGTACAAAACACCGCAGCAGACAATCCACGTAACATCTTTATTGCTATAAGACTCTTGTGCACTGTTATAACACTATTATATCTTATAGCAGTATTAGTATTAATTTGAGTGCTCCACAATTGTCGCGAAACGTTATAAATACATTATAGCACTAAAAGAGAGAATCCTATAAGGCGTTGAAGCAATTGCTGTAATATTGTTATAGGATAAGTATAAATATCTATTAGTGATTGATGCAATTGTGACCAAAATGCAAAGTTTGGCTGGGAAAGAAATATCATTGACATTTATTATAATAATATTAATAATACTTCGAGAAAATACATTGCTCTTCAAAAATAACTAATTTTTAAATAAATAAAAGAAAATATATTTTTAAATTGCATCCTTAAAATATTTAATAATGTATATTAAATAATGCAAAATTACTACTATTTTAGCAATGCTATTCTTATAGCAACACTTTAACTCTTGATATAGGATTACGGACTTTCCGACTTATAACAACATTGCAGTATCACTTGCTGAAAATCCCATTATAACTACTCCTGCAATTGCTATAAGAACATTGTTATAGCAATATTAATCACATTATTCCCATAAAAACATCATTATAACATCTAACTGCTTACGGGAGTCATATAGAAGTCTTATAGCACTAATTTTGCTTCTATAACAATAAAATGTTATGTGGGCAAGTCTTTGTTGGAGAGACGACATATCGGCAGACATGAAACAATTTCGTATTTAAATAAGGAGGATGTTGATGAGTCAGGTCCAGGACCTATATGGTTGGTTGGTCATCTAAGCAAATAAGTATAAAGACATTGCTTACATTTTAACATTAAGTGAATGTTGTATTGTGAGATCACAAATGTAGCTTTGCTCTGCTACTAAGATGTGTTAATAGTTAAGTGAATATTTTTAGTTAAATCAATGGATCTGTCAGTTTAATCAAACCTTTATCTCTATCAATAACCTTCATTGAAAAAAAAACATTAAAATAATAGAATTATCATATTCTAAATATGTATAAATTCTATCAAAACAATTTTGCCTAACAACTTTAGTGGTTGGCTGAAAAAAGAAGAGGTATTTTATCATAATTGACCTACAAATGACCTCAAAATATAGTGTGTGATGATTTGATGATTAGTTTTAAATGGAGATAAATTAAAATTAATTTATCCTAATAAGTCAATGCTTAACCAATTTGAGACTATATAATTCAGGATAATTTATTACCCTCAACAGTCAAATTAAAATGCCCAGAATGAGAGTATCTACATCTGAAAAAAATAACAATTTTGATTGTTTTAATGAACTGTTGTACTTCAAGAACAAATACAGGTTCAAACTGAACTTCTCAAACTAAATGATTTAATTAAAAACCTTTTATTTTACTCCATGTTGTCTTTCTAAGACTGCTTGATGTAAAATGGGAGAAAGCATATGTTTAAACCTCTACCATATTTTCTTTGATATCAAGACTTCTAATCCTTCTATATTTGCTACACTTCAATCATCTGATGCCTCTGATTTCAAATCGCCCTTTTGCAAGAACTGAATTTGTTGAAAAATATAAAATAACAACCATATGGGTACTATAATCTAATATTCGTTCGCGCTAAGCCTAAAATTCCAGAAAAAATCAAAAAAATTACCTCAATTTGAAGTAGAAACGTGTTTAAATGTGAAAATTGTCATCCGACGCATACATGTAGTAATTGATTTAATAGGAGACATTAATTGATCATAAGTTTCACTGACTTAACTATTTTAATAAAAATAAATTAAATCTTTTGGGGCAGATTTATATTCTTGTTTTTATTTAAATATTAAGACTGCGGATTATACCGAGTAATAATTTAACATAATTTTTTTATTTTTTGTCGGAGAATCCAAATTTGCATAAAAAAGTACCTCTTCCCCTTTGAAAATCTGGATGTCGGCCAATTTCGGCATTTTTTCGTCTTTAAAAACCGATTTGCGGTATTTTCCGAAAGTTAAAAATACCACCAATCGATAGAGCACCCTCGAATTAGTTAACAAACTTTTTTTTAAATTTTAAAATAAATGCTCATTCTCCTCTTAAAAATGTGATATGCATATTCTGGAACATCCGGTATATTAAATATTAATGCGCCAACTATAAAGACATCTATATTATAATACACAATTGCACGATTAGTGAAGGCACACCTTTCGTGGTTTTTCGTGGGATTCGTTCTTTTTTCATTCAATCAATCGGCAGTGATGCAGGCCGAGGCGATCAAAATCAATTTTTATTTTATTTATATTATTATGCGCAAGAGCACGATTTTGAAGGCCCACTTTTCGTGGTTTTCCGTGTGCTTTGTTTTTTTTTTTCATTCAATCAATTTTTTTTGTCGATTCTCTTTTGAATCAAATTCTTTTTAGTTTTTTTTATTTATCGCATTTGGTTTTTTGCACTTTTAGTAGGAAAAAAAATTAATTAGTAAGATAATATTATTAATATAGGTTTTAATATCACAAATTTTTGTGAGTTCGATTCTCTTTTAGTTCAGATTTTTTTTTTTTTTTTATTAAACAAATATTTTTTTATTATTATGTAATTATTAATATAATATAATTAATAACAAAAAACAAGATTTTTTTAATAAAAAAAGTAATTTTTAATTATTATTTCAACAAAATACGAAACCGTTTAGTTTAAAATAAATCTAAGCGTACAAATTATGTATACTTATTACTTATCCATACATGAAATGTATTCACAGTTGACAGTTTTGACAATAAATGATGTATCAAATAGATATTTGCATATAATATTATATATGTTACACAAGGAAGGCCATGTGGGGAATATATTATATTATAATACACAAGATGAACGACGTGGTGAGTAAAAAAGCAAGATTAATTGAATAGTAAATTATTTACAACAAAAAAATATTAAAATTTTAGCAAGCTCTTGGTGCTGAATACTTTAAAGATTTCAAATATTTACACCAAATAGCGACGGTTATTTCCAAGTTGAGCGCCATCTATACTCTAAGAGAAATTTCATTTACGGGAAATTTTTAAAAATGCTTCATGAAAATTCTGTCATTTTAAATAAACACGCAAACTTATAGAAAAAAGTACAAAAACAAAAACACAAACAAAAATTGAAAACAAAACAGGAAAACCAAAAATCAAATCAGATTATACTCTTCAAAAATTATATAATAAATGTTAGTTCATTTGCTTCTGCTATCATTAAAAAAAATATATGCAGTAAAACACGGTTGTAGTCATTCTCTAAATTTAAGTAATATTTCTGACTATAACTGTTTTGTGACTATAGGCGTAGTCAAAAAAACTAGCATCTTTATAAACAAAATCAAATTCAATAAAATATCTTTCATATTACAATTTTAAACTTTATTTTATTCATAAATAATCACAAAATATACATATTTCTAATATATAAATCAGTGTTTTAATAAAATAATTCAATGTTTTTGACCTATTGCTATAGCAGAATTTTGACTACAAACGTTTTTGACTATAAACGAATTAAAATATATCGATCTACTATTTTGAGAGTAATGAGATTTTATTGTGTTAAGTTATATTGAAATTAGTGTTAATTTCGTCATAAAGTATAAATATTCAATAATTAAGCGATTCAGAAAACATTTACAATAACAATTATGCCAAAACAAATATTTCTTTTTACATAAAATTGTGTTTGAAAGAACTACTTCTGTGCAATTGCACAGGGGATCCACTAGTTTCATATATTTCGTATATGGAACTGACATGTAAACGCCCATAATCGACATGCGGCAATTAGGTTAAATCTAACAATTCGTTAAATCGTTCGTTACACATAGAATTCTTATGTTAAATTCCATCCAAACCGAATTCGACACATGCAATTTGTTTTTGTTTTACTATGAAAAATTATCTTATGCTATTAAATGTGTCATTATGGGTCGACATATGCTTTGAGAATAATACCAATGTCAGCTTCGTTAGGAAATTTGACATTTACAGTTCTAAGTCATTATAGTTAACGCATAAACATTAAATATTAAGACTGAGAAAAATATTGGTTTGTGTAATTTTTTTTATTAGCATGATAATAAAATCAAACGGCTAGGTAACATACATTTTTTTACGCATTGACTCAATATTGTTGTACCATATTTTTTGGAACATGAATACCAAAAGGATAATTAGTAGATCATCTATCAATATACAATGAAAATATCAAAATTAATTTTAATTCGTTTGTTAAATTAAACTTTTTATAATAAAGATTTGTATTGGATCTGCCTCTAAATAATGACAAAAATTTAAATGTAGTATTTGAACCTCAGGAGTCCAAGAACAGAAATAAATATTCATTATATAATTGATTTTTTTTTTGTTATTAATTTATTATCATTTTACAAAAATCTTATTAGTATGATTAGAATTATCCGAAGAATGGGTTAGAGCCTACATGTCATAGTTTCAGCACCTAAATTAAACCTTTTCTATAACGGTCCATAATTATTATGATAATGTCTATTAGGTAAATATTTGAAATTATTTTTTTTTGTTTTCTTTAAACCCGAAAATTTATTTAATGACATGAACATTTTTTCTTCACTTACTCAATCCTTGTTTCTTATATTATACAAAAAAAAACAATTCAAATCGAATCCTGATTGAATCTCATAAATTAATTACTTGTAATATTAAGCTCTTTTCCTTGAAAAACAACAAAAATAAGGATACTCTTCATAAAATACATACCATCCCTTGTGCAATATAAATACTTAACTTTTTCTTTGTTTCTTAATATTTTTTTTTTTTATATTTTTTCTATATAATGAATATGTGTATTTGTATTGATACAAAAAAAAAACAAAATATGAATATTTAAAAAGGATATTTTCATATAAACAAAAATAACCTCAATCAAATTAAAAAGAAAATTCTAAACCTCGATAAATTTATGATCGAAAAAAATTTGAAGAAAAACTAAACAAAAAAACAAAAAAAAGGATAAATACTAATAAAATAAAATTTAAATAAAAAATAATTTATGTATATGTATATACTTACATATATATATTATATATTATTTATAAATATATGTAAAATCAATAGAATAAAGTAATAAATCCTTGAGATTTTCCATTTTAAGAACCAAAAAAAAAATATATATATATAAAATATAACTCGATTTTTCGAAGTGAAAATTATTTATTTTGTTTTTGTTTTTTGTTTTTTTTTTTAGAATTATGTATTAAGGAGTGAACTTTTCAAGTAATATCAATAGAACGGATTTAAATGTATTGATGAAAGTTTAATATGTTATCATATCCTTTATATATTATAATTTTTTATAAACATCAAAAGAAGACAACTCTTAGAATTCGATTCAAAATAAAAAAAATAAAGAGAGTAAGTGGGAACCATAAAAAAAAAAAAAAATTAACAAAAAAAAACTTTTAAAAATAAAAGATTTAAATTTTAAAATAACTGAAATATTTTTTTATAAACTTTAAAGGATTTAAGAGAGTATATTTTAATAAAAATATATTCATGTATTGGGTATTAAATATAGACTTTTTCAAAGGATTAACGATCAATTTAATAAAAGATTTTATAACCTTTAAAAATTTTTTGTTTGTTATCTGTTCAAAAACGATGTGTTAGGCCTCAAAAGATTTCTTCAAATTTCTTGTTTTTCACTTAAAGATTTCATTTGTGCGTCCTTGAAAATATTTTCTTTATAATTTTTGACATTTTCAAGCTTTTAGGCTTCTTCTTATAGATTAAATAAAATATTTTGTAATGAGTAATCGAAAAATATTTTGAAGGACATTTGATATTTTATTCTATACACCAGAGTATTTTACTACTCGTATTACGATTGAACTAAGTGATATCAAATGATTTGAAAAATGTTAAATGATTAGTAATCAAAAATTATGCTTATATTTGCTTTTACATATTAATAACTACATATTAAATTGAATAATTTTGTCATGGTTTGAATTAACTCAAAATTAAAATTAGTTTAAAATCAAAATACAGTTTGTTTTTGTTAGAGTGAAATTTAATTTTCCCTAATTCAATCATTATCAATCTCAATAATATACTAAATTGAGTACGATAAACATAAAAAACAGTAGTCTAACACTGTAAATACCTACTGATGAGTTCTAGTAGTGTTATGATGAACGAAACAATTCTTAAAAATAATTTGTTTATTATAAACTCGTATACTATAAGTAAGTAATATTTATAAATACAATGGTGATATAAATTTACCAGGGGCCCCTGTTGAGTAATTATATTTCAAGTTGAAGTCAAATTTAAAGTTTTTAAAAAAACAGTAATTTACGTACTGACATAGACTTCGCACGATATAGCAGAAACCACTCGTGTTTAATAAAAAGTTTTGTGGTTAGTAAGTTTTATTTAGGACACATAAATACACGTCCCTCATATACTGCTTCGTTTCCGATATATTCCCTATATTTAGTGGCATTTAGTGGATAAAATTACTAAAAATATAAAATTTTGTCATTAAAGAGGTACGTATATATATATCTACATCATACATAATTGTAATAAAAACTATATTATTACTACAAATAACAAAAATTTAGAAATAGTTACTTAAAAAGATAAAAAGGAAGAATTCAAGTGATTTGTTTTTTTGTTGTTTTTATATTTTTTATTTTAGATGAAATTGTTTTTTTCTTTTTTTTTTGCATATGTACATAGATTCATTTGCAAGTCCATATGTAAATTTTAATAACTGATTTGTTTGCTTTTGTTTATTATTTTCATAAGATCTCACATATGCATAATGTATTTGCTGTATAATAAAATCGGATGTGAACAAAATGTTCAACTGTGTGCGCATTTTTGTTTTATATATAATCTTATATATTATATATATATTAGAAGTTCATTAAGGAGTAGGAGAATCGAAATAAAATAAAAAAGTGTCTACTGCGCAGGACCTTAAATGCTTGTCAATTATAATTATAGATATTTATGTATCAATGTTTAAACGTTGAAAATTAATAAATCGAACTTGTTCTTTTTATTAAAAGTAAAATGCTATGGAAATTTTAATAATTTCTAATTAAATTTATAAATACATAAATTTATTTTACAGTTATAAAAAACAGTTATAAAAATTCAGAGCTGTATACTATTTCCAGAAAACATCCTATTTTTGATCCTGATCTTTTGTTTCGGGAAAATAAACTTAAGCGGTTTGAATGCTTATGAATATTAGGTATGTAATTAAATCGAAAAATTGTTTAGAGTTATCATACAATTGATGTTGCAAAAACCGCATTCAAATGTTTAGGTTTATTTTGCCACTGTACGGCTTACTTCTCCTCTTGCGAGACTTCATGAAAATCTATAAAGCTTTTACAACCGAAAATTGTAGAGTACAGTTCTCACATATCCCTTTATGTCCCAAAAATATTTCCTTAATGATTGAAATAAAATAATGTCAATATTTTAAAAAGCTTATTCTATAGAAAACAAAAATCGGACTTCTAAATAATACAACTTACAACTAAAATCTGGTCGCATATTATATAGACTTCACTCAAGAACATCGTTTAACTTTTTGCTTACGATTTTTCCAAAAACTGTGAATGCCAACCCAACATATTTTTGTCTTATCATTTCACTGAACTAATTTTATCGTCGCTCCTTACATGCTGAACATATTCTCCTTGCTTCATATCCTTGTCTTTGAGAAATTGCTCATTTTTGAATCTATTCGCATGTATTTGTTCGGTTACATAAAGCTTCATGTCGCTAAGTTTTTTCAGAAGCGGTAAGCTGGTGAAATATCTACCAAAATAAATACAACTATTTTCGGGAATAGTTTTTACTTAAACGTAATATTACTACTGCTCCCAAACCCAAGTTCTTTTCTGACAGAGGTGTTGATGTTCATTTAGATATTTCAAAGTCGAGTACCATACCATCATGACACAGTTTGTTTTTCGCATATTGTCTCAAGGGTGTTGGGCATCTTCCTGTAAATAAAATCATCTGTTCATCCATGGAATAATGTGTGCGATGTCGAGGTAAGGCAAGTCAGCGATTTCTTACATCGTCTATTCTTGGTTTTCCCATAATTTGTTGTCTGTCTTCCAATGGTGGATTATTGACATCAACATAGTGTATGTACTTTCACAAATCGAATAGACGATTTCTGGAAATGTCTAAAGATCTGCTACCGTATCTTGTCTGAAGCGATGTTGCCGGTAAGGTCTCATTTTCGCAAGAGAAATACAACCAAAGTGTATATTAGCACCATAAAATTTTTATTCATCAAACGGAAAAGGCTTCCCATACCTTTCGAATCAGACATTTTAAATATTTCAGTTAAAAATATAGTGAAAAACACAATCTATTTAGAAAAAAATCAAAATTAAACGTGAACCAAGTTTATAATTGCGCATTTTAATATCTTTTTAAAAGTATATGAAAAATCCCAATTAAAACAATCGTGTTACTAACTTTTTTCTGCCATAGTTCTGCTTATTTGTACAAATTTGGAACTTGAAGTATAGCAAAAAATTAAATTTAAGCTATTTTCTACCTAAAAGTTACATCAAATTTAAAAAAACGTAGCACAGGGGTCTTTAAGGTATGTGGGCAGGCGCTTCTAGTAATGCCTTAAAACATTTGGTTTCCAAAAATGGGCTTTATCCCTAAAACGTTTGGGCTGGGTCGTTTTATCAATAGCCCAAATGTCACTGCTCATCTTGAGCTCTTCTTGGAAATTCGTTTATAACCTAAACATAGTGAGTGTGGAAGCAAATTCTATCTTATATTTTCCCTAAGCATTATAAATTCTATATTAATAACCTACATAAATTCAAGGCGAAAATTAACACGTTCGCTCGTAATTGACCTCCTCTCCTTCTACTTTTCTTCTTTTATCACTTTTCTTTCCCCACCATAGTTAAACGTAACATATATGAACATATTCATATCAAAAATACAAGGTTTTTCTACCTTTTATATCAAAGGTAGAAAAACCTTGTATTTTTGATATGAATTAAAAAAAAAAATTAAATCAGTACCGGAACATCGATACATTCATTAGATTGCTCAGGATTTATACATATAAATATTTCTAAAGCTGGATTTTCATTGGCCAATATTTAAAATCTTAAAAATTTTATCGGCTCTAAAAATGGAGATAACATGAAATGACATTATTTTATATGAGAGCTCAATGCGTACGACAACAACAAAAAATATCATTTATCGGAGATATTTTCGAAAAATTGGGGATATTTTCAAAAAATTTGAGATATTATACTTTGATAAAGTATATTTTTAAAATATCGGTTTCTTTAGTTCGGCAACACTGTTTTTAGCAAGTTTTTGAGTAAATGTATATAAAAAAATAAATAATTTTTTTCAACAAATGGTTTGGCCGGTTGAATTGTTGTTTTTTTGTGTATAAAATAAAATTCCCAAATAGAATTTTGGAGAATTCTTTGCATCGGTCTATTATTTTCTTACATAAAAATTCAATAAGCTATCTCCCTTTTTAGAGCCAATAAAATTTCTAAAATTTTAAATATTGCTCAATGAAAATCCACCTTAATACTCTTCTCAGAATCATAGGATCGTTTTAGATCATTAAATTTTTGGAGAGTAGATGATTATTCTACTTTTGACATTCTACCTTGTATCGTCCATGACATCTATAATGTAGTTAAAGAGATGAATTTTATCTATCTACGATGAAATTTGAGCTTGTAATTGCGATCTCGCTAAACTATTCCTATGGTTTGAAATTATATTTTTTTCCCAGAAAAATAGGATTCAAGAGGGTTCTGTGGATTCAATAGATGTGAATTAATTTTGTTTTTTTTTTTTTTGTATATCATTCATTTTCTAACTGTAACAAGATTAATTAAATTATCTACTTACATAATTTTATAATATATCTGTATTATGAATTAAATTTTCTGTTGTTATACTCACAAATGTAGTATTTTACCTAATTTTATATTATATCTGTATATAAATGTATTATGTATAAATGTATACATATTTCAAATATGTTAATACAATCGAAGTCAAATCTAAGATACTCATATACATTAAAGACAGTAGATAAACGCGAGTTTGTTATCACCTTTAATTCGTGTTATTTGCAGCTGATATTTAATTATATATCAAATAATTTTATAAAATAACACAAATTAAGTAATTTTACTATATTTTAATTATTTCGTTTTTAATTTCACTTATATATTTCATACATTAACTTAGATTGAGCATTTAAAAACTACTTGTATATATAATTAGATATTTTGCTTCTCAATTATGAAATATTAATAATTAAAAATAAATATAATATACTTATTTCACTGTGAGTTATAAGAGATGAAGTGAAATTACCAAAAATACATTTAAAATTGATAGTTTTAAGTTAAAGGCTATGTGATGAAATTACTATCATGTATATTCATATCAAACGCGATTCCTCTAAGAAAGCATTTCGTTCATGAACCACCAGAAAAATCTCTAAAAAAAAACTAAAAAAAAAATATCTAATTAAAAAATTCTGATATTTTTTATTTTTCCATAAACAGTAATAGATGCAAAGAATGAATATATGTATTATGTACATTTAATCTATTTTTCTATATATTTACAACTCCATTTACTTATTTTCTTACTGTTATGATACTAATTTAACTAAAATAACAATTTTAGTGAAGCTAAAAGAACTAAAATAACAATTTAACTAGCCATTTCGTTCAAATTTGTTATGAACGATGATAGCCTTTGCTTTGAGAATGAGAATGCATGAGAAAATGAGAATAATGAGAAGAAATATAAGAAAAAAAAATTCTTAAAATTTTATTTGCACATACGCACATACTGTTGAAGAAAACAAAAACAGTAGGCATAGCAAAATGTTATTTTATTTGGTGGACAGTAAACACACGATTATTATAAATGTTAATTTTTTTTTGTAGGCATATTAAAAGGAGAATACAAAAGAACTTAGTAAGTTTTAATTTTATTTTCATTTTACTCTGTTATGTAGGTACAACAGAAATAATTTATTAAAAATAAATTTTGTTGGAAATACAATATTTATTTCCGACAAAATTTATTACCATTATTACAATTTATTTCCAACAATATTTATTGGTTTGTTAAATTCCAAAAAGTTAAAGGAATATTCAAAAAATTTCCCAACAAATTTGTTGAAAGGATTAAAAATGTCTTATTTTTAATATTTTGATATTCTTGAGATTTTTGAGATTGTCAGAACTGGCAAATTTTTGTATAGAAGAAGAATTTCTAAGTCAGCTTCAGTCAGAAGAAATGAAAGTATTTTAGAAATTTTAGGCCAAAAATCATGATTGAACACTTTTAGACCTTATTTATAAATCAAAAATTTAATAAAATTACACATTGTTATTTAATGTGTGAAAAGTAAGAATAATTTTTCTCCACGGAAATTATTAAGATAATAATTTTCCTTAGAGAAAAAATATTGAGATAAAAATCTCCTTCAGCGGGTATTTATATTATAATGATATCTTTCACAGAAATTATATTCTCCCAGTACATACAAAGAAATGATCAAAGTAAGTTAATCTATCATAAGTCAGTTATGACAGACAAACGGAGGTGGTTCTAGGGCCACACACTATCATGGTTGGTTCGCAGCTCAAGCCACATAATATCTTTCGAGAATTTCCACCTACCGACGAAAAAAAAAAATCTAATCTAAAAAAAGCTATAATAGAGATAATATAAACCTCTGCGCAACTTATTCTATTTGTCCTTTTCTTCAGGAACTTACCCGTCCAATTGGAAAGTTGCCCAAGTTTATCCTATTCCTAAAAAAGGTGACAAAAGCAATCCTTCGAACTATAGGCCCATAGCTATTACTTCCATTATTTCCAAAACGATGGAAATCTTAGTCAATCAAAAGTTGAAGAAATATCTTGATAGTAGAGGTATAATTCATGATAGTCAATACGGCTTTCGAGCTCAGCGTTCCACCGGTGATCTCATGACATGCCTCTGCGAAAAGCTTAACACCAGTCTTCATCAATCTGGTGAAGCTGCTGTTGTAGCTCTGGATATATCTAAGGCTTTTGATCGAGTCTGGCATTCTGCTCTTATAGCAAAATGCAATGCTGTAGGCCTCGGTCCAACCTTTTCTAAATGGATTGAAAGCTTTCTCCTAAATCGATCTATCATAGTTTCAGTTGACGGTAGTTTTTCCGACCAACTTCAAATCAATGCTGGTGTTCCACAAGGCTCCGTCCTTTCACCCACCCTATTTCTCATTTTCATTAATGACCTTCTCAAATTAACTTTCAATCCAATCCATAGTTTTGCTGATGACAGCACTCTAGTAGCATCATATGATTTTCTTAAAACAAATAATGCTACAACTTCAGCAGTCAACTCCAAAAGAACAATGATGGCTGGTGCACTCAATCACGACCTAGCCAAAATTGTCGACTGGGGTAGAGCAAACAGAGTCGAGTTTAACACTTCAAAAACTCAAAGCTGTCTTGTTAGTAACAAGCTAACAACATTCGAACCAATTCTCCGACTTCAAAATGAAGTTATTCAGCGACTCAAAGACTTGAACATTCTCGGGATGCGAGTGAATCAAAATATGCACTGGAATGAGCATATTTTCGATATTGCGAAAAGCGCCGCCAAATGTTTGGGCTTTTTAAGTCGCTGCAAAGCTTATTTTTCATCTCCAGACCTCTTAAAAATCTATAAAGCATATATACGACCCAAGCTCGAGTATAACTCACATTTATGGGCAGGTGCACCAAAAGCTGCTTTAAATTTTTTGGACAAAGTTCAAAACCGCGCCATTCGTCTTATAGGCGACATAAATGTGACCTCATCCCTTATACCACTTGGTCATCGTCGTATTGTTGGAGCACTTTCTCTATTTTATAGATATCTACTTGGTGTTGGCACTTGTTCCGAGGAACTAAAGTCACTTCTTCCTCCTCTCAAGCAATTCTGTCGCATAACACGAGAGGCATCAAGTGCACACCCTTTCACAGTGGAAATTCCGAGATGGTTTAAGTCCGGCTATGGAAATTCTTTTATAGTAAGAACATCTCGATTGTGGAATCGCGTCCCAATCGAAGCATTCCCAATGAGAGAAGGATTTTTTATTTATGATTTACAGAAATTTAAGACGAATATTAACAACATTGTTCGCTCTTTCCCACAAAACTATTCTTCTTCCTTTTTCTTTCCTTTCCTTTAGCTATCCTTTCCTTTTTCAAATGGTCAACGGTAC
The DNA here is from genome assembly GCA_963942445.1 of Argyra leucocephala. Lineage (NCBI taxonomy): Eukaryota > Metazoa > Arthropoda > Insecta > Diptera > Dolichopodidae > Argyra > Argyra leucocephala. The sequence continues at coordinate 145,468,576 of OZ012679.1, forward strand.
GCAAGTGCTAAAAGGTTCAAAACCTAAGTTTTGGCTATAATATAAAAAAAAAAAAAAAAAAAATATCTCTGTTTATAGTTCCGGTTGAACTATTTACAATCTGGCGACAAAAAGGATTAAAATAACAGTGACAGAGTGATGTCAAATATCAGATGTTTATTTTCTGTGTTCACATTGTAGTGCAATTGCGTTCTACCAATATAATTTCTCTTTCGCACTTATGCGTTTTTTCAAGAAAAAGTTTTAAAAACAAAAAAAAAAACGACGAAAAACCTGGTGCAAAATATTAAAAAAATTTAAACCAAAATTTAGTTGCCTCACCAATTGTAATTTACCAACGCAAGTATAAATTTTTTTAACCAGGTCAGAAAAATTTTTTTGGTATACGTCATGAAATCATTCTCTTATTAAAAATTAAAGAAAAAATATCAAATCGACTGGAACAAAGCGTAATAAACAATAATTTTGTTCAATACATATTTTAGCTATGCATATTGTTTTATATTACATACTAGTATATCAGCCTGTTTAAAAACGGGTCCCGAGTAAAAAGATACCGAAATTTTTTTCGAACATAACCACTCAGTGGCCCCAAGTAATTTTTTTTCTAGAAACACTTTTTTGTTATAATTTAAAACAAATTAATAATTAATTTTCCATCCATTTTATTTTTTATCCATCTTTTTTTTCACAGTTTAATTGAAAGGAAAAATATATTTTTTTTAGTAAAAACAAAAAAAGTCAAAAAGCGTCGTTTACAAACATACAACTCTGGCCTTTTATATAATTTATATAAATAATGAATATTAAATTATTATTATTACCATTACTATATTATTATATAATATATTATATTAATATAAATACTAGGGGCCCCTGTTGAGTAATTATATTTCAAGTTGAAGTCAAATTTAAAGTTTTTAAAAAAACAGTAATTTACGTACTGACATAGACTTTGCACGACATAGCAGAAACCACTCGTGTTTAATAAAAAGTTTTGTGGTTAGTAAGTTTTATTTAGGACCCATAAATACACGTCCCTCATATACTGCTTCGTTTCCGATATATTCCCTATAGTAAGAAGCATTTAGTGATAAAATTACTAAAAATAAAAAGTTTTGTTATTAAAGAGGTACGTATATACTATATATATACCTACATAATACATAATTTTAATAAAAACTATATTATTACTACAAATAACAAAAATTTAGAAACAGTTACTTAAAAAGATAAAAATGAAGAATTCAAGTGACCTCCTATATCAAAATGAAGTACTCTAACTCTACTATATAAAAATAAATTTGCTAGTCATATGAACAATTCAACTAATTTTTTTTGTTTTTGCTTTTTTATATTTTTTATTTGAGATGAATTTGTTTCTATGTTTTTTTTTGGCATATGTACATAGATTCATTTGCAAGTACATAATATAAAATATAATAACTGATTTGTTTACTTTTGTTTATATTTTCATAAGATCTCACTTATGCATAATGTATTTGCTGAATAATAAAATCGGATGTGTACAAAATGTTCAACTGTGTGCGCATTTTTGTTTTATATATAATCTTATATATTATATATATTATAAATTCATTTAGGAGTAGGAGAATCGAAATAAAATAAAAAGGTGTCTACTGCGCAGGACCTTAAATGCTTGTCAATTATAATTATAGATTGGCTTTTATTTCAATATAAATGTACATATTTTTAAAAACAAAAAATTTTTATCTACGTAACCTGATATCTGATATTATTACTTGATTACAATTTTTTAAATGTATAAACATTTTTTAAAAGCATTTATACTATTATAGTAAAAATATAGGAATAGTATAACGTTTTCAATATCTAAAGATACTTTAAGACGAAAATTATATAAAATTAATTGAATATTTTGTTAACCTGACTTTTTTAATTTATATTAAAAAAAACAAATATTACTATTTTTGTATTTTATTATTTTTGAATGTAAATTAACTAAGTAAATTGAATTGTATTTGAAAATTGCAAACTATTTGAGCTAAATAGTATAAATAAATGAAAATAAAATAGAACTAAATTTTTTAAAATAACAATTTTGAGGAATCCATTTTAAATATGAAGTTGAGCCATTTTTGTTAGTAATTTTATAAATGAATAAATATTTAAATCTTTTTCAATTAAAATTAAATAAGTTTTATAATATGTATCAATATTATAATAAGTTTTCATTCATATTGTTAAAATATGTTTCAGTTTGTTTATTTGCTTTGTTCAGTTTTTATATTAATTTCGAATATAAACTTTTACGCACATATATAAAAATGCACTCGCAATTGAGGCATATAATGTAAATCAAATTTTCCCGTTTGCATCCAAGTTTGTAGAAGCAATTGCACTACAATATGAGCACAGCCATTAACCATCAAAATTTAGAACAATACTATAATAATTTTATTATACTACAATTTAAATTCCATTTTACGAATCAAAATTACAATTAATAATTTCCTAAAGGAATATAATATTCATTATAATTTGTATAGCTACTTTTTGTTTTATGTAATTAATTCATAATGGCAATAATTGTTAATTATTAATAAAATGTTTTCATAAATTTTTTTCATCATAATAGTAATAATTATATTATAATGTACATATATACTAAAAAATTACAATAAATAATGTTTTTTTTTTTTTTATTATTTCTCATTTTTTATTTATTAATAATTTTTAATTCAAAATTACAATTTATACATAATTAATATTTTGAATAAACTCATTAAATCATTTATTATATTATTTTATAATTAATTTATATTTATAAACAGTATTTTAATATGATGGTAAAATTTTAATTGACAATTAAATTCCAATGTCATGTGAAAAATATTAATATGGATAGGTAGTAAAATTTATTTTACTACTTATTTAATTTGAATTTGAAATTTTTTCAAAAATTATTTAATTTAATTTAAAATTTTTCATATTATTATGTATCTGTACTTGTTATTATAACTTTTATATTCGAAAGTATTAAATTAAAAAAAAAAATGTATATTTTAATATTTTAGAAATGTTAGGTTCATGAATTTTTTTCTAAGTCTAAATAAACAATTTTAAGTACAAAATTATAATGTTTTTTACGTTGAAAACTGAATTGAAAATATGAAATAACGGTGAAGGACAGACAACAATCAGAAAAACATTAAAAAATAATTGTATTCATGTTAAGCTATAATAATAATAAAAACCACATTACACTAGATTAAAATTAAGTAAATACTAATTTTCACGTATTCACAATTTATCACCAAAACAACAACTCTCACTAGGAAAATTGCGGAAAAAAATTTGTTATGACCAGCAGTATTCATTTTAATTTAAATGACTATGAAATCTATGAAAATTATAATATTTTGAGGCCCATAAACTGCTAGGATAATATTTAAATATAAATTATATTTCACCAGATGTATCTACTCGTATTATATGTTATGGTATTATGGATAATACAGATGGGAATAATATGGGAAAACCATTCAGAATTTAACACTGAAGTATGTAGAACTACAAATGGGATTTTTATAATAAAATTAAATTCATAATAATATTCTGCATTTATGTGGATGTTTGTAAGTCCGACGGAATACCCCAACACATATACAAATTGCAATATGTATACAAATTGCTTTGGTACTGTTTATTAACCCCTGTCTACCATGTTGAACCTTTGCAGGAAAAAATATCATTGCATGAAATATATTTTTTAAATTTAATGTTAGTCTTCTTCGCAAATAATAAGAAAAAATAAAAAATAATAATAATATAAATAAAACAAACAACGTTTTTGATTTATAATAAGAAGGACTAATAGAAATTTTATCAATAGTTTAATATGGTATAATAACAAAAAGGCGAACAGCATTTAACACAAAAAAAACATAATCCACTTAAAGGTTATTCTTATTACTTAAAATTATACCCAATATGCATATGTGTCTACATATATTTTTTTTTTTTTATTTTTTTTTGTTGTTTTGATAATGATCATAGCATCATAGTTTTGCTACCGTATGTATTGCCTGTACAATAGTACTATAGGTGAGTATATACCTATAGTATATATAGCCAAAAATGTGATGCGATGAAGAGTTAAAATTGTTAATTATTTTTATTTTTTTTGTATTTTGTTGTTGTTATGATAATGATCATAGCATCATAGTTTTGCCATACCGTATGCATAGCCTGTATAGTACAATAGGTATATATATATACTCTAGCCAGAAATGTGATGCGATGATGAGTTAAAATTGTTATTTATTTTTATTTTTTTTATTTATTGTTTTTTTTTGTAATATATATATATATATATATATGTATATGATATATAAATTTATGGTCGTATATAATATTTAGTATGTATTATGGGGTTAGGTTTTAGTTCTGCTGATTTACACATAAAAACAATAACAACCTATACATTTTTAAAGAAATTAAATGAAATTTTGCACTATTATTTTTTATTTCCTATCTTTGTAAATTTATAATTTTTAGGTATATTTGTTTTCTTCAAGTGTGTAGAAATGTATGTTGTAGAGAGTGATGAATTTATTTTAATATAGTAGGTAGGTATATATAGGTATCGGTTAAACCATATTGATTGTTGTTCTTCTTTTTAATGTATGTTATAAATAATAATTATTTATGAATTTTAACATGAAGAGTTCGTTTTGAAATGAAATGAAATTTTAAATAACCGATCAATGGTTAACAAGTTATTAACAGTTTTGTAAATACCTATTTATTTGCAGTAAAAATTTTTATTTTAATTTTTTCTCCAACACGAGTTTTTATTTTATTCATCAAAATAAATATTATGTGTTCACCTACAATATTATTGTTTTTTTTATATTTACAATTTTATTTATTTTTGTTTTTAAAATTGTTTTCGTTCAAAGTTGTGGCTCATTATAAAATATTATTTGTTTGCTATAAACTTTGACGCTAAGCTTACGCAGCGAATATTATATTAAATGTTAACAGGATTAACTTGATTCTGAATTATACGATAAATTTAAATGCTAAAATGATAGAGTAAATGACCCTGAGGGATTAGAAAATTTTGCACCTTACTACAAATATTCTGTTTATATGGTAATTAAAAGCGTTATAATACAAAAATAAAGGTATGATAAATTAGTAAGCAAATACGTATTTTTCTTAAGCTTGAAATGAAAACTCTAAGGAAAGAAATGCTAGAATTTATTTTGCTTCCGTCATTTATGGCGGGCTACCAAGCTAGTTTTATAATAATCTTCTGCTCTTCGCAATTATTTTTGTAATCAGTATTCAAAATTTTAAGTACACGCATTAATGAAAATGAATCCTAAAAAAACGGCTTAAATTGCAAAAACCATTCATAAAGTTTTAAGTTCTATAAATTATTTGTTTAACGGACAATCTAGCTACGGACTTCAGATTTATTATTAATATTTTAATGAAAACGATTGGTGTGGTTTCTGTGTATATGTTTTATCTGATTTAATTCTAATTTGTATACATTTGTATAGTACAAATGAACCATAGCATTAATTTAGGTCAAAGGTTATTAATTTTCCATCAAATATTTTCTTAAAAAGCTAAATTTAGTTTATTATTGTTGATACCATTAATTACTCCAAAAAATTGTTTAATAAAATGATTTTGAAAAAGCATTTGACACAGTCTGGCTTTATGGTATTATATACAAGCTGCTAAAATACAAGTATCCGCCACACTTAGTATTCTTGATTGAGAGCATGATAAGGGACAAAACTTTTAGAGTAACTTCTGGTAACAAAAAGTTCTCTAAAGAGTTTTCGCTAAACAACGGTCTTCAACAAGGTACTGTGAACTCGCCTGTATTATTCAATATATATATATTAGTGAACTGCTGGACTCTCTAAGCAAAAGCTTAGGGCTTAGTCACAGCATAGCTTTCGCTGGTGATCTAACCATATATACAGCGAATCACAACATCCAAAAGGCTCAATACCATTTACAGAAACTATTTAATAAAGTGGTTGAGTATAGTGTCAGTTGGAAACTTAAAATTAATTACCAAAAATGCGAGAGTGTTCTTTTCCGTAACACTGTCAACTTGGTCAATTATAATATTAAAAAACACTGGAGAGAATTCCATATAAATGCTCCAGACAACACAAAAATCAGCAACTCGAGTAAATTCAAATATTTAGGCATTTTATACTATCAAAACTATAACTTCAAAGACCATATAAAAAATCAAATAAGAAAAGCAACGAATGCCTTTCTAACATTACGTAAACTTTTTTATTCGAAAATTCTGTGTAGTAAAGTCAAACTACTGATAAGGCCAATATTAACTTATGGTTGTCCAATCTGGTTTAACATCAATTCTTCTTTGATGGAAAAATTCAGAATATTTGAACGAAAATGCCTAAGAGCATGTACAAATTTGAACAGCAAACCTACATCAAACTATCTGCACTATTATTCTAATAAGGCAGTTTATTCAAAGGCCAACATTATCAGAATCGATAATTTTATTATTCGTCTCATACGAAATCATATCCAACGGAGCAGCGAAGTTCTAGAAAATTCCTTAATAAGCCATCCTTGGTACGAAAACGACCTGTATATTAAAAGGTCTTTAGACACGGGATTTATTCCGCCAGAGGGATTTGTATTCCTAGATAAAAATAATTACATCGAAAATAGTGAATATATTCCTATTATATATCACTATAAAAAAAATAGTTGGAATAAAAAAGTACCATTAGGTATAAATGTAAGTGATGTGAATGATGCAGATATATTTTCATTTGATAAATATGTTCCTAATCAACACAAATTAAAAAATTCCAAACCTTTATTTTGGAAACAAAAAAGTTTTAGTTGTTAGTTAGTGTAGTGTAGTATTTAAGTTTTTTTTTCTGAATAAATCTTTTCCAGTACCAAAATTAGTCCATTAGTTATTTAAAAAAATAATATTTAACAAAACCAAATTATATAATTCAAATGTAAATATGTACATAATAACCAATTAATATTAAATGTAAGTAAGAGAGCTAAATATAAGTTAGCCATATGAATACTTTAAGTTATATATAAGAAATTCTATTTTTAAGTTTTGTTTTGGAATTATTAATTATATATTAGAAATATAAATAAAACTATAAAAAAAAAAAAAAAAAAAAATTGTTTAATAAAAATATTTTTCTTTTGTTTTATCTAAGACAAATCGTTGCAACTCTCAAATTGCAGTCATCTAAACAAATTATTCATAGCTTTCTATATTGACGTAATTACATTTTTTTATCAAATCTACAAACTTTAAAAATATATAAAAAAATAATAAAAACAACAACAACAACAAAAATTAAAAGAAACAAGCAAAACAAGGTAACTAGCTAATGTTTTCCTTGTCACACATTTATTTGTTCAGAGAGAAAAAAATTTCACAAACAACAAAAGAGTAAATAAACTTTTTTAATGCTTCATAAATTATTTATTGTGTAAAATTTTCAAAAAAAACGCAAAAATTAAAAATTACAAAAAAAAAACGTAAAAATTTTCTGGCTTCATTTTTTTTTTTTGTTTTTTGTTTTTTTTTTTTTCATTACTACAAATTGATGAAATTACGAGAAACGAGTAAAAATAAAAAGTTTTCATACATGTTCGGTGTTTATAACTTTATGGGAGAATTGAAAAACTTTTACTAACTGTTGACATTTAAAAAAGAAATAATAACAACTACAAACAAACAAAAAAAAAAAATAAACGCAAATTTTTTGTTTTTGTTGGATAAATTTTAATAGCGCTTCACGTTTTTTTTTTTTTTTTTTGTGTGTTTTTGATGTTATAATAAAGTTTCAATAATTCTCTTGAATTGTTTCCTCTCCATACTCTTATCAATCTTTATTTTTATTTCAGCTCCTTCTTTTATATTATGTTCTCGTTACACATTTTTATTTTACTTTTTCTTATATGTCCTCGTTATATTGAAATTTTAAACCGTCATATTCAATAAAACAGAAATTTATGACGCCACGTATTCTATAACGACGAACTTATTATAGGTAAAGAGTCCCATGTAACGTTTATAATATTAATAAATAATAAATTTGATTCTGGGAGTACGTGTCAAAAAGAAATTGAGGTTAATGTTTCATTAAGGCTCGATAACACAGAAATTTCGTTTTTGTTTACTTTACTGACATTAAAAATTTATTAATCAGACCCTTAAAAGCATATCATCGTCACAGTCATGAAACAAATGTATAAATTTTGTCAGTGATGATTCTGCATATTTTTGATAAAAGCAAGTACTTAATATAGTATCTACCTAATTAGCGTAAACATTTTTAAGATCAAAATGTAGAGAAAAATATTCATTTTATTTGAATCAAAAAACGCAGTCATAATATTTTTTAAAGAAAAACTAAAGCATAACGGTTGTTACCTTCGGTTACCATTCTTAACGGTTGTTATCTTCACTTACGTAAACAATAGTTGCTATCTTCGATAAACCTTTTTTTGGTAATTTTATTTTTTTTTATATCATTGTCAGTTTACCAAGTTATAAAAACTAACAAACAAAAACTGATATAATAGAGAAGTATTATAAGAGATTATTAATAATGGCAAAAAATATAGACAAATTGCGTGCATAGTTTTTCTATTAGGTGAAAATAAAAATTTTATTAATTTCCTTGTTAAGCAATTTTTGATTCTAAACATTTAATCAAAATTTTATAATATCATAAAACTCTACAAGATACTTATAAATTTATGATATACTATATAGTGTTATAAAATATGGAGTAAAATAATAAAACCGAAAATTGTTAATATTACGGCTACCAATATACATGAACTGCGGCACATCATCGATTTTCTCGCAAAAAATATTAATATATTATACTTTTTATTGTATTTACTTCAACTTTATTTTAGAATATCAGGCGGAAAATGATTGCTGAAGATGATACAAAACTGATACTAAAATACTAAGAAATATTGAACTGATCATTGAACTGAAACTGTACATATTTCTTTACTACATTAAGTATTAATAAATTACCACGTAATCCGTCATAAATGTCTAAAGTACAATAAAATCTATATTTTTTTTCACTTTTTATATTGAACTAAGCAAAGCCCTGATTTACTTTCTCAGCTTTATTTTATTTTAAAAAATTTTATTTAGCAAAAATTATAGTGAAAATATTAATATCAAAATGACTTTGGTTTGTGTCTCCAATATTGATTTCACCACAATTTCACAATACTTATGTAATGTAAATTTATTTGTTGATTTATAATAGTGTTCACCTCATATATTATTTATTTATTTTTATTTATTTCAATTTTAATGCCAAAACAGAATTAATCTCATTATAGGCTATATAAAATATTACAAATTTCATTTTATCAAACATTTTTGTAGTATGTAAGTGTTTAATAAGTATTAAGTAAAAATCACGAAATAATCAAAAAATACACAATATTCAATACAAATTCAGAGAAGCAAACGGATACAAATATAATACGGATATATATTATTTTTTTCTTCTATGAATTTATTGAATCTTTCTTTGTATTTGAAAATTATAATAAGTTTTAAAAGATAAAAAAATACAATCGTTAAGGGATGTATTAAAATAAAGGTTGGTGTACGGATTGTCTTACTTTAAAGATAAGACAAATTATTTTTCTGCTAGACAGCTAAAGCCAATGAATTTGGATGACACGACAGTCTGGTCGCATAGTTGTTTGTGCACTTTTCAAGTTCTTCTTTTACTGTTGGTATGTTTAAGTCTTTGTGCAAGTTTCTATTTTTCACATACCAAGGGGCATTTGTTATAATTCTTAGAAGTTTTGATTGCATTCTTTGTATCAACTCCATATTTGAGTTCGAAATACTTCTCCATAGTTGGCACCCATATGACCAGATGATGGGTTTTAGCAAGGAATTATATATCAGTAATTTATAGTTCAATTTTAGTTTTGAGTGTTTACCAATTAACCAGTATAAAGTTTTTAACTTTATTTTGAATTGATCTTTTTTACTTGAAATATGTTTTTTCCAAGTCAGCCTTCTATCAAGATGTACTCCGAGATATTTAACATCATTTGATTGCTGTACAGGTATTCCATTTATGTTTATCTGTGGACAGGACCTTTTTTTGAGTGTAAATGTTACATGGATACATTTTCTTTCATTTATTTTCTGGTAATAGGGTTGTGTGAAGTTGCTACCTGCGCTGCTTGAACTAGAAGTTTATCAAAATTTGTTAAAGCTCGGTTAATGTCTATTTGGCCTTTTAATGGTACTGATAAACATATATGTGAACTGATATATTTTTTATATTTTAGCCAGTTTATAGTCTTTTTCGTGATGCTTAGTGCTTCCTTTTTTTCAGCAATTTCAGATTTAAATTCAAGTAAAACCGGCGAATGATCAGAAGATAGATGTTGTTGAGATTTTGTTCCTACTTATATTTTTGGTGATGGCAAAGTCAACTAATACTACTGCAAACAAAAGCAAAACAAAACAACAAACAAAATACGGATATATATATTAAAAAAATTATATGTATAATTACACTGATGTGCTACTGTTTCCATACTGTTTATACCGACATACAAGTTTCCAAATGTAATCTAATTAATATATTCCATTTTACAACGAAGTGAAATATTTTTCACAATTTGTCTGCAAAACCGACATTTTGAACTAGTTATGTTAATCAAATCATTATTGCAAAGCAAGTACATAGCTATTACAAATCTAAGATAGCGCCCAAGATTATTTTGAGAGAAATGGAACATTTTGTGCAAAGTGAGTATAATTGATTTTTTACTACTTATATTGTATAATAAACGCTTAATAAAATATCAAATTGACTGGCATGGCTGAAATTGAAGCACGCAAATAACAAAAACAAAATAATTAAAATTGAAAAAATATCAAATAGTCCATAAGCATTACAACTTTTTCACTAAATCTGAAAAACTAACATCCTTTTGAAGGTTTTCTATGGATTTCATCGAATTAAGTTACTTTGAAGAATCACAATCTAACATAGGTATCTGAATGAATCACACATTATACAAAACCATATTGTCAAAGACTGAAAATTTTCACCATAATCTACTTTAATAACATAAAGGTTTTCCATACTTGATTGGCTGAATGCTATTTTGATTCATTCAACCCTATTACATTTTTGAAATTGATTACTAGGTTTTGGTGGCTGCTCAACCGAATGAAAATTTTACTTTACACCTATCTTTTTCAGTTTATGAGATATTTAAAAGTCATTTATGCCTTTTTTTATTAATTTGGAATTAATTTTGATCTATATTCAAAACCGGTGGCATATGAATAAAAATTAAATATAGATAGTTTTACGAAAATAAAATAATCACAATAATTTGATCCAAATGCGCATACTCATACGAAATAAGTCATAATAGAAAAAAACATTTAAAATGCTTTATTTACGTGCGTAAAGATTCCTAACGACGTAATACATTTTTGTAATTGAGGTATAGATAAATATAATTTAGTTTTATGTCAATACTGCTTTGATCCATTTCAGTTTGGTATACGAATACAATACACATAGATAATTTTAAATAAAAAATGTTAAGCATTATTGATTCATATCCATATAGTTAAATAGTCATATTTATAGTAAATAATATATATAGTTGGCTATGTTTTAGACATCGAAGTGATAAAATGCGTGGAATCGGTTTACCAGGTAACGCATTAGGCTTTGGGAAAATATAATTGAACGTTTACAATAATTTAACTGCCAGATTACTAGTATATTAATGGAAGAAAAATTCACTTACTGTGCAATTTGGTCAGAAGCCCGTAGAGGTAGGCTTGGAAACGATTATTCAAGCGCATAATTCTTAAAATAAATCATTTTACTTTGAAGCCAAAATTGTCTGCTCATTTCATTTTTAAACCAAAATTGTTTACTTCTTTAATTATTAAAAATTAAAACTTCTTCTACACTTGTCGCAACAAAAAAATACAACGAGATTTAGAAGTTTTAATAAAAACTTAATTCACTTGAATTTCTATACCTACACCAATTGTATATTCAATTTTGGATAAACTTTTTCTATTCTTTAATTACTGTCATGGACAAACTTTAAATACTTTCCTTTCATCTTTCTTACTTTTTTGTTTTTGTCGTAATGTCAACATATAAAATAAAGTGACCATGAAACTTGACTGACACAAAATTATTTTGGTAAATTTTATTTTATTTTTTCTTAATTTCAAAATAATAAATTTTAAAGGGAAATTCTGTGGAAGGTAAATTAAAAGTAAAAAGTTTATAAAAAAAAAACAAAAGTGGTGATGTTTTAGAAAAATTAATTTTAATTAAAATTTTAAATCTGGCAAAGTTCTTTAATTTGAAAGTTGATTAGTACACACTGACGTTTTGCAATAAATTTTATATGAAAAGAAAATAAAATAAGAGAAAAAGAATGATTCCAGCTGTACCTTGAATAGCAAAAATAATTTCTAATGTTATAATCAAGAACAATTTCAGTCTTAAAATAATATAGTTGTTAATAACAGTCATCATTTGAGCAATAGTAATATTTTTTCTATTATCCTGTAATATTTACATTGAATTATATTAGTATTTTATATATTTTGAATTTTAGTTTACACTGATCTATTTTATTAGATTATATTTTACACTCTGTACGAGCAATTAGGCTCATTTGAGAATTCTTAAATAAATAAATGTGCATTAACTTGAAAATATGACATTTAAATTGTTTTGAATGTATTACTAATACATGTACATTATGTATTTTATTACAATTTTAATCAATAAAGTAAATATTTTTAAGCAGTAAATATTTTACAATATGTTATAACAGAAATTATACCGTTAAATCAAAAAATAAAAATTTTCTGCTATCTATACTAAGGGCGTTTCCGAACCTCTCGTACTTGCACTTGATACTCGCACTAAATTTTTTCCGAAAAATTTCGAATAAATTATAATGCGCCCGTAATCGCAATTGATTTGTTGTCAAAATTTGAGTGTAGTCTCAAGTACACTAGATATCGCAAAATGAAATTTATTAAAAGTGGAAATAAAAAAAAAAATTACATTCAAAGAAGAGACCAACGAAATATGATAAAAATTATCCATAAAATCATACAAACTAATATGGACATGTTATTTAATGAGCTGACACATTTTTGGCGAATGCATTAAATATTTTTCTGCCTAAGAAAAATGTACTCTAAATTTTTCTAAAATTCCAGATTTCAGAAAGGACATTTTTAAGAAATATAAATAACCGTGACATTACGGATATGTTAAATGGCACACAGTTAATCAATGAAGTTTATTATAATATCAATTCATAAAATTTACAATAGCGATATTAATCAAACAATTTATTTATAAAAATATGTAGCTATGAATATACAAAAAGAAAAACCAAAATAACTTAAATATTCAAACAAAAACATTTCATTTTTTCTATCTTTTTTTTTCAGATAGTAGTAAATCTTCGAAAGAGGCTTCAGGGACTACCTATTACCAGGGAAGGCAGTTTGAAGGACTGTGGAACTTTAACCCACTAAAAACTCCTATCATTATTGCAACATTAAAACTAGTCTTATAGACTAACCATTAATTTACATTTAACTCAAAGAAACTAAGATACCTTTGATCTACCAAAATCCAATAAGGTTTTAATAGATAAAATGTTTTAACCTAACTCAAGTGGTCTTGTTCGTTTTAGTCGCTTCACAAAGTTTTGATTGTCAATTAAGCTAGAAGCTTCGGTATTGACATATTGGATCAGACGAGTTTTATGCCGTGCAGCGCATTTCATTATTTCGTCTTTTATTGATGAGATCTTCAGATCTCGATGAATATCGGCATTGCGAACATACCATGGAGCATTGACTATGTTGCGCAGTACCTTATTTTGGAACGTTTGGATAGTTTGAATATGGATTTGTTTAGCACATCCCCATATTTGAATACCGTATGCCCAGACTGGCTTCAATATTTGATTATACATCAAAACTTTGTTATAGGTCGAGACCGTAGAATTCCGCCCAATCAGCCAGTATATTTCTCTATATTCTTCTATCTTAAATTTATATTCTATCTAAGTATTAATTCTATTTTTTCTATCTAAATACATACTTAAATTTATATTCGATCTAAGTATTAATTCTATTTTTTCTATCTAAATACATATTTTAAATATAAATAATTTTGTTTTTACTTTTTAAAGTTAATATAACAAAAAATAATAAAAAAATTTCTTTTTATTTTGCATTTTTTTCTTTTAACCAAACAATAATTCAAAACAAACTGAAATAAAATGACAATAATGACATTTGATTAAAATTTAAAATTTATATCGTTGCCATAGTCATGATAATAATAAATATTACTAAATGCTGCTACATATTGCTGGAATAAAGCACTTTTTTGCTGTTTTCAAATTAATTTAACATAAAAAGTAAAAAAAAACATGTATTAAGGTAATACTAATTTTACTCCGAAAAATAAATTACTTTGAGATGTACATCTTTTACAAATGTTATCAAATATGCTGTTTTACAATATCAGCAATAGTAGAAAATACACTATCTGATATTACGGTATACCAATTTAGATAAACTATGGTACATCGTCGCCTTTCTGCCAAAAATAATCGATATTAAATTATTTTTATTGTATTTACTTCCATTTGGTTTTCTTCAGACATATACTTTCTTCGCTTGTTTGGCCTTGAATGTACAATATTAATAAACCGTAGCATAAATTTATTATTCTCCAAAATGACAATCTCTGAACACTTTAACGTATGATGTATAAATTTATAATTTCATCTAGGCACCCTATAGTTCCAAAAACTATTACAAAACTTACTTCTTTTTAACTAGTTAGAAAATTTTCAATTTTAAAGTAACATAAACTTAATTAAAAGATTCTCAAATTAAGTTTTTATTTTATTTTATTTACTTTTTTTTTAATTTAAAAATTTTTTTTTTGTTTTTTACAGCAAGTAAAACTTTTAATTAACGTATTAGTTTTTGTACGCAAGATTGAATTTTAAAATTTGTAAGCGAAAGTTGAAAACAAATTTTGGAATGAATTTGAAGCATAAAATTCTTGTAATTCACAAATCTGTATAAGAGTGAAGAGATTTAATAAAATTTATTTATTTAAAAATAAATTTAATTTTAGATAAAATTACATATATGGATACCTAGGTCAGTCGCGTGCGGTCATAGTGTGCAAGGTGTGCACTGCACACCCTATAAATAATCAATTCATACTGTAAATAATCATATTTTATTAATAATAATTTAAAAAAATCAAACCATAACTTAAAATCATCTTCCTCACTGAAAATTATTAGATTGAAATTTGAAATGTTTTCTACACGACTTTTTTTGCATATATTCAGGCAAACGCGAAAAAAAAATTAAAACTAAAAAATATGGTGGAATTAATGACTACGTGCAGTATATTCTTTTGCACGTTTATTCATTTTGTTTTAGAACCACTTTTGTGCATATATTCAGGCGGAAGAAAAGGTGAATTCTAATATGACAACGTGCAGTATATTTTGTGCACGTTAATTCATATATTTATATATCAATCTGTCTCTATTATTTTATACTTAAATTTCAGGTTAAGTTAAAAAAATTATACTACTCGGGTGTGCAGGCTCTAAATTGCACGTGGTGAAATAGAATTAGCTAATGATATACAAGACAAAAACAAAAAATAAATGTGACAATGAAAAGTGAATAAATAAGTAAGACGAGAAAATAAAGTTAAAATAATAAATTAATATTCTAAAATTCTTGTTACACATTAATTTGTTTTCGCTTAAAAACAAGTGCCTATTAATTTTCAAGTAAGACATTTTGATTAATATAACAGTTTATGGTAAATTTATTTTTTATATTCTGACTTTTGACATTTTGTTGATACATAATATCTACAAAGCAAAGATTACATGCATTTGCATACATAAGTAGTTTCATTTCATATTTAACAAACTGTTTTATATATTTTATTAAAAAAAAGAAATGGAAGCAAAATCTATTATTCAAGATTTATTGAAAAACTCTTTTTGGAACCGGGATATTGAATTTAAAAAGAAAATAATGCAATCAAGACCTATACCAGATTTAAATATAACGCAAGCTATAAAAATAAAAGACAAACAATGTGAACGACATTTTCAGAAATCAATTTATGAAAAATTCAAGCGGATATGTGTCTGCTGTTTGGGAAAGACAAAAATATATGTACTGTACAAGGATATTTTGATTTAAATCATTTGCATGAAGCTGAAAAAAAACATGAGAAAACACTATCTCATATATTTTCAGATGTGTACTCAAAAACCTTCGGCACGCTGAGAATAGACTTAATGTTACATCATCAAAAATCTTTAAATATTGTGAAACATAACGAAAAAGTAACTAGAAATCGAAATATTCTGAAAAGATTAATTGATGTTGTTTGTTATTTGGGAAAACAAGAAAATGCATTTCGTGGACATAATGAGAATTCTACTTCTTTAAACCGTGGAAACTACATAAAATTATTAAATTTAATCAGCAAATATGATGATCTTTTGTCAACCCACCTTAATAATTCAACTGTTTTTGCAGGAACTAGCAATATAATACAAAACGATATTATTGAATCTATATCAAATATTATGTTATTAGAAATTTAAAAAGAAGTCGTTAACACTCCATTTGTTGCCATCATGTTAGATGAAACTTCATATATTTCACATAAATCACAATTATCAGTTGTTTTAAGACACCTTAATTTTACTGGAGTACCTGTAAAGCGCTTTTATATTTTAGGGATGTAAGTGCCAATCGATCGGCGAATAGTCTATTTAATCTTGTAAAGGATACAGCGATCACCTTGAAATGTGAAAATAAATTAATTGCACAAACTTATGACGGAGCAGTAGTTATGGCAGGTGAAATGAATGGAACACAGAAAAAAATGAAAGATGCTTATCGAACAGCTCTTTTCGTTCATTGTTGCGCGCATGTGCTTAATTTAGTGTTGTCACAGTCTGTATCATATATACAAAAATGTAAGTTATTTTCACAACAGTTTCTACAATTTCATCATTTTCCTCCGTATCAACAAAAAGGAACTACATATTAAATTAAAGTATTAAAAAAAAATTTTCAAAGTTGGCTACAACTAGATGAAATTATTCTTCTCGATTGATAAATACAATCAGTTCCGAAAAAGAACTCTTAATTCAATTATTTGAAAATATTCTTGATGATCCTAACTATTGGGACAATCAAACTATCAATATGGCCAAAGATTTCTGTATTTTTTTTTAACAATTTCAAAATCAATTTCTTCTGGCTATATATAGTAAAATATTTAGCTATACTGACGTTTTGTTTGATATATTGCAAAAATCAAGTTTAGATATTGCTTATTCTTTAGAAAAAGTTAATGAAACGAAAGCTGTCATTCATAATATGAGAAATACTAATAATTTTGAAAATATATATATCAAGATATTGTGTCTTCTGTAGGACCACCAATTAAAAAAAGACGTGACATGGTAACAAATGATCCAAAACTAATATATAAGCAATTATACAATGAAATAATAGACACAATTTACAACCAAATGGACATGCGGTTTGAAAAACTTAATGCCTTAAAATTTTTTGAACTATTAAATTCAAATTTTTTTTATAAATATCAAAAAGAATTTCCGGTTGAAGGTTTAAGCTCATTGAAGGAAAATTATGAAAAATATTTTGATTTTGTACGTCTTAATAATGAACTTTGCGTGATATACCAGTCACAATCTATAAATAACATTACTGTAACTCAAATAATTCAGTACATTAAAGATCATGAGCTGAGTGAAGCATTGAGTGAAGTCAATAAATTGGCTCAGTTAATTGTTACAATTCCTTTTTCAACAGAATCGGTTGAAAGATCTTTTTCAGCTTTGAAAAGAATAAAAACGTATTCTCGTAATACAATGGCGCAAAATAGATTAAGTAATTTATCTTTGATTGCGATTAAAAAAGAACTGCTAATTTATTTGCAGTCAAAGGTAGATTTTTATGAAAATGTAATTGATGATTTTGTTATTAAGATAGATAGACGGAGGGATTTTATTTATAAGTGATTATGTATATTTAATTATGTTATTATATTATAGTATATAAGCTTTTTATGTTTTTATTTATGTTTTAGTTTTCAAGTTAATGTTTTTCTCGATTCCATATGTGAATTAAATTATATGTATATTTGTTTTCCGAATACATGTCTTTTAATTTTGTTGCACACCTTATGACAAAACCCACCGCACGCTACTACTAGGTACGGTAAAAGTTATTTTATTTCTTTAAAATTTGCATTTACTAATGTGTAAATGAACCAGAGTTTAGCAAAAAATATACATTAATAAGACCTTTAAAGTCTACCGTAGTAACAAAGTATGTTGTATATTTTGAAGACAACTTATGAAGCAAATTAATTTGTAAGAATATAAGGTTAGATCTAGTTTCTTTTAAATCGACTCAATTGACCATCATATACCCACCACCATAGTACCCACTATTTATGTACTATAACAATCTATATTAATTTATCCAGTGATGTCGAACCTATGAAACGAAAAAATTGTAAATGACATACTAAAGAATATTTACAATTTACACAAGCAAAAAAAAAAAAATTTTTATCACCAAAAGAAATGAAAATTTAAAAATTTTTGTATTAACTCGACCAAATTTTTGTGAACATCAAGAAATGAATTTCAATCAATTTTTTTTTTTAACAGAATTAATCATATAAAATATAAACAAACATACAAACTTTGATCTATTTCTGTATTAACATTGCTATTACAGTGCATTCATCAATAATGCGTAGTGTGGTGCGTACTGTACTTGTTTTGATTAGCAATATTTTTTTTTTGTGTATCGATTTCAAATTGTTGAACGATCACAAAAGAAAACATATCAGAACTAATAGTGAATTAATAATTAAGCGTCTTAGATTTTTATTTATTGTAAAACTTATTTCTACTTATTTAAAAGCGGGTTTTGTGGTAAGTAATTACTAATTACATATTTTAATTAAATACTAGCGGTGATTTAATTTTCAGAATTAGGGATTTTTTTTAAATGGCAACATTTAAGAAAGCAGAAACTTGATAAGGAAAGCGGTGGTAGCGGGATATTATACCATGAAAAAGAATAGAAAAAGAGGGGAAAGCTTTTTGCATTGTTTGTAACGAATCTATTGTGCTTCGTAGTTTTCACGTTAAAGATCATTTTACCAGAAACCATTAAAAACTTTTACTTTTGTCTGGAAAAGTCACGGTAAACCTATTTCCGAAGGCGAATTTATAAAAGAAGGTTTTTTATCTTGTGCTGACAATTTATTTCATGATTTTAAGAATAAGGAACAAATAATAAAACGTCTTAAGGAATTACCTGTTAGTAGAAATACAGTCAAGGACAGAATTTTAGATTATTTAGACTATTAGCTAATTTAAATTCTGCAAAAATATTTTCAATTTCCCTGGACGCAAGTACAGATACCACAGGACTAGCTCGTCTAGCTGTATATATGTCAGGTATTCTAATGGCAATATTATAATGGAGGAATTGATTAAATTGTTGACTTTAGAAAGAAAAATTAATTGGCTTAATATTTTTAACGCGGTAAAAAACGAATGGACCGTTACAAATGATGGAGCTCCCATCAGTATGGTAGGAAAGCATACTCGTTATAGTAAACACATGAAAGATGAAGTTAATCATCCTTTGATTCAATTTCACTGCTTGATACATGTACAAGCATTGTGTTCGGATAAAGGATTACAGGAACTTCAGAATGTTATGTTTATTATTACGAAAATTGGAAATAATATAACTGCTCGAGCTCTCAATAAACGACAATTTGAAATATCACTAGATCAGGTCAAATCTCAATATTCTGGATTACTTATGTACAACAACGTTCGCTGGTGGAGGTCAAGTTTTAGCCGTGGTCAAGTTCTTAACCGCTTTGTAAGTCTTTTGAATGAAATTAAATTGTTTTCATCAAAAAGAATGAACATTTTCCAGAACTCTCGAATTTGAACTTATGGCTTAGTGATTTGATGCAACATTTTAATGCCTTAAATATTAAACTTCAAGGTCGAGGGCACATCGTTTTAACAATGTTTGAGCACATTAAGAGTTTTATATCAAAACTTGACTTTTTTGCAAGTGATTTAGTTCCTGAAAAAATGAAATATTTTCCATCAATAAAGAGACATTTCACAACATCGGAATTTTATGCATATAGCACTGGAAACAAAACAGAAATATTACAGAAATATTATTTAATAATTCAAGAAATAAAGGATTTATTTTCTGAAAGAT
This sequence comes from Argyra leucocephala, assembly GCA_963942445.1. Taxonomy (NCBI): domain Eukaryota; kingdom Metazoa; phylum Arthropoda; class Insecta; order Diptera; family Dolichopodidae; genus Argyra; species Argyra leucocephala. The sequence continues at coordinate 145,489,067 of OZ012679.1, forward strand.
TTAGTCAATTTCGAAAGGTGGATTCAACCTTACAATTTTTAATCTCACCTAATAATATTAAGTATGAAAATATTGAGATTACTTTTTTTAATTGGCTTAATATTGAAAAGTTAGAAATAGAATTATATGAATACCAAAATAGTACTATAATAATATGGAAAAATAAATTCGTGAAATTGAATTCAAAATTGGAAGAAAGATTTTCATGTTATATGATAATACCGATCCAATAACATCATACGAAAAAATTTAAAATATTATTTTAACGATTTGGAATTCAATTCAAAATTTATTCGAGTCAATGAAAAAAGTTGCAACAGCTCTGTTAACAATATTCGGTTCAACATATAACTGTGAACAATTATTATTCTCTGCTATTAATTTCATTAAGTCAAATGCAAAAAATCGTCTTGTGAACGATTTAAGCCGCTGCTTATGTTATCCTTCAAAAGTAACAAAATATGAACCACGAATAAGTGATTTGGCATCAAAGCGGCAATAAGAAGTTTCTCAATGAAAAATTTATTACATTCATTGTTTTTTTATAATTATAACAAACAGCAATAAAAATTTATTTTTTGTACTAAAGATATTTCTGAGGTATATCATTTTTAATTTTTAGCTATTTTTATGGTGACACGCGAACTTGTATTATAAAATTTTGAAAAAAAAAAAAATGGCACGCTTATAACAAAACGTACGAGTTACGTCTAAGTTGGCAACTCCAACCGACTTGACAGTTCTTGAATTGAAATCGATTTCAACAGACTCTCTAAATAAACATTTCCACAATTATAAAGTCTGAAATCGATTACAATTATTATGACAAGTATTTCGTAATAACATTTTTAATACAAATATATTTAATGTCAATAACCACTTGACTTTTATTTTTTAAAATAAAACAAAAACAAAAATGCATTATTAATAAATTACCCAATGCATTTTTGGTCGGTCAGCTATTTTCGAAATCAATGTCAAGTACTTTTTTTTTATTGTATAATTTTAAAAGGTTATTATTCTTTTGTAACAAGAAACCTTTATTTTTCTTTTTTAGAAATAATGTATGAAATGTAATAAATTAAATATTTTATGTTTGTTTGTTGTTTTGAAATACAAAACTTATTTTTTTTATCATGAAGAAATTTGGTAATAATTATGTATTCTAAATCTTGTAATAAGAAACCAAATTTCTTAATTTCCTTTTTTTAAAAAAAATAACACTTAAAAAATTCTTTTGTAACTTTGATAAAAAAAAAAATTGATTCTTTGTAAGAAATCAATTTTTGATATATAAAAAATTCAGTCTTAAGATTCAGTTAGAACCTAAAGGTTACCAAATAAAAAAATCCTCTTCCTTTTTTTTTAAGAAGAGAAAGATTAAATCTTTGTTTGTTTTTTATTTTTTGGCAAGTACTATACAGTACTTAATTTACGCTTATATCATTTCACTCTACTAACATCAAAGTCATATAACGTAAATGTACCTATCACCGCCCTAGTACATTATGCCGCCCGAACCCTTATTTTGTAAATTAAATACTCCCACGCTTTGTATTTCAAATTTATTTTGGAAATAAAAAAAGAATATTATTTCCTCGTTGTATTACAAAATGATGCACATTTGTATTCATATTAATAAATAAATTATTGATAGAAAACTAAACTAGGTAGACATTTTAGTGAGAATATTGGTTCAAACGTTTAAAAAATTTTTTATTTTGTTAAGACCATAATAATTAAACTATGATGTTCACTTATTTATTTTATCCAAATAATTGTAAAAGATATATTATTAAATAGATTATAATATATACTTTCTTCAATTTTTTAAATAAAAAATATTTTAAATGGCTAATTTGTTTTGAGCGTGAATTAGGGACACGTAAATTTATGTTGTACGTATTTACGATCGACTGGGCGGAATTAAGAAATTGATATATCGAAATAATTGATTAAGTTATTCACCTATTTTTGGATTATATAAGGATCCAGCTGGACAATTTTAAATTGAAATTGAACAAACTAAGCTGGACCTAATTACGACCTATAAATTTAATTTCGCATATGTGTTTTTTGTTACAACTTAATTTTGATTTTTTGTAAAAATTTGTATGAAAAAGCGGGTCGCGGGTAATACGTTCAATATGACCTAATTCCGAACTAAATATGCAGGTGTAAGCTATTTTCACTAAATTTATACCAAGTCTTATATTAAAGAAAAAACTATATTTTAATTGTTGAAAATAAGCGAATATTAAAAATAAGAAATAGTTACACGTATCCTGTATAATAAGCATATTTAGTAAAATTAAAAGGAAAATATTTGACTACTTTTAACAATTAGATAAATTTTACTCTAAGGCTAACTCTAAAGAATAAGTTCTTCCAAAACTATGTTTTACTTATATTATATTTTGTATAATTTAAAAAATCTGTGGAATTATCTTGCCTTATCACCAAAATTTCATTAAGGCGTCCATTATAAATTACCAAATAATTTCTTTGTATACATTTCACAATAAGTTTAATAGAGGAGTGAAAACCATGACCATTTCGGAGATTCGGCCTGTAAAAGAAAATATTCTAATATACTTAGACAGTGACATGGTCTGCAAAATTGAGCCACCAGTTTCAATGAACAGCAGAGGACAATATAATGTATGAAATCATACAAATAAAAAATTCCAAAACTAAGAAGTAGTAAATGTGATATTTAATTTGTAAATTATTATGTATATGAAATACATTGTATTTTTATTTATTTATTTTAAATGTGCATTGTTATAATATTTAAGTTAATTATGTTATATTAAATTATTTTTTTTGCTTGAAATACTGAATCTTTGCACTATTTAATTTTTTTTAATTTTCATATTGAAATAAATGTATATTTTTATATTTATGGAATAAAAGTCGAGTTTCCTTTCACTAATCATTTGTATTTATTTTGCAAATATCGATATTTCGGAAGCAACTTACTTCCTTCATCAGTGCTTTGCGACTAATTAATATTTACACTAATCCTTACATATAATTATATAATTTGAACCCTCAATAATATGCTCATTTTGTTAACAATAGTAATTCCTTAATAGTGCTACCTAATCTATAGTGTTTTATTTATTAAATTTTTTTTTTTTTTTTTTTTTTTTTTTTTGTTTTTTTTTTTTTTGTATAATTATTATTTATTGCATTTAAACTAGTCTTACGCAATAACACTTATTCTAGTATTTATGATCTTAATTGTACCTGAACCTGATTTTTAATTTTAAAGTAATCTAAATAATGGCGAGAGTCCACTACCTACATCATTATTAAGTCTGTTGTTCACAGGTTCTCTAGATATTGCCAGGCTTTCATACATATCTAGTTTATTATTTTTGTTTACCTCTTTTATTAATTTTAAACTATTCTTATTTATATGATGTTCTTCTTCAACTATATGTTGCGCTACAGCTGACCTAAAATTCGTGTAGTTTCTTTTCCTCGCCAATTGTGCTTCCCTCATAGGTTCCTGGAATCTAACTGTAATTAACCTCTTGGATTGTCCTATGTAAGTTTTTGTGCAATCTTGGCATGATATTTTGTATATACCACTTACTTCTTCTATACTTTTCTTATCTTTAGCAGATCCTAACAGATTACATAATTTGAGATTTCTGCTAGTAGTGACTACATTTAAGTTGTATTTCTTAAATATATTGCTAAATTTTTTTGTGTATGCGGAATGTGCTACACAGATTCGTTTTGGCTTCTCCATATTTTTGTTTTGTTCGAATAAAGTTGAGAGATTTTCCATTTCAGTTCTATGGATCTTCTTCTTTATTATTTTCTCAACATTTTCTTTCATAAATCCATTTACTTCTGCTGTGTCCTCAATATATAATTTTTCCTTTTTGAAGTTTTCTTCTGATAAAGGTGTGGTCAGTAGTCTGTTAATCATTGTATGATATGCTGCCATCTTTTGTCCATGGGGGTGGTTTGAATCGGAAGTGATAGTTCTTTTAGTTGTCGTAATTTTCCTATAGATATCAAAATTTATTTTTCCTTCCCTTCTAATTAATTTGATATCTAGGAACGGAATTTCGCCATTTTTTTCATTTTCCATTGTGAAAGTTATGTTGTTATGGATGTTATTGAGTTTAAAAAGTAAACTTTCCATTTTTGCAAAATAAATACAAATGATTAGTGAAAGGAAACTCGACTTTTATTCCATAAATCTAAACATATCACTAAAAACAAATCTGATTATCAAAAACAAGTATATTTTTATGTGTAACAAATAATTTTATTTACATTAACTATAACTATTTTTTTTTTTTTTTTTCAAATTACTTATGAACTTTTATTATAATAAATATTTTTTATAATTTAACTAAGTACTAGTTAGTTAATTATTTAAAAAATTAATTATTAATTTTATTCTTAAATATAATTACTTTAAATAGCATTTTTAAATAAAATCGTAAATAGGTACTGTGAATCGCAAATAGGTTCAAAAAGCGGAATTGAGTTCATATAAGGGAGGAATTAGTTCAGATTGAAATTGTTGAGCGGAAATACGTACAATCAAACTTTTTTTGGCAGTTATAATATTTTATTATTTATTTAGAAAAAATTAAATTATAATTAAATGGAAATATTTTTTTTTTAATTAAAAAATAGTAGTTATTGTAATTTGAAAAAAAAAAAATCAAAAAAAGCTTATATTTTGCTTATTTTGTCAATTTAAACTAATTTTCACAAGGGGGCGGAAATTGGGTACATATACGTTATATTCGAAATATTATTTGTATGTAGGGTATGGATATTCTAAAAAAAAAATTTGGTAATAATTAACACAAAATGTTAAAATAATATAATCGCTACAACTACAATGAATACGTAGATAATCTAAAATAATTGTACACAAAATAGAATTTAATAAGGGATACAAATCCATATTATATTTATTTTACGAAAATGAGATGATTTTTCTCATAACCATTTGATAGGCTGAAAAACTGATGGACTGAATATATAATTGCAACTAGTTAAAAAGAAGTAAGTTTTATAATAGTTTTTGGAACTATAGGGTGCCTAGATGAAATTATAAATTTATACATCATACGTTAAAGTGTTCAGAGATTGTCATTTTGGAGAATAATAAATTTATGCTACGGTTTATTAATATTATACATTCAAGGGCAAAAAAGCGAAGAAAGTATATGTCTGAAGAAAACCAAATGGAAGTAAATACAATAAAAAATATTTTAATATCGAATATTTTTGACAAAAAGGCGACGATGTACCGTAGTTTATATAAATTGGTACCGTAATATCAGATAGTGTACCTAACACTATTTCTGACATTGTAATGTAAGTCAGCATATTTGATAACATTTGTTAAAGATTTACATCTTATAAGATAAATTTTCTAAAATTTCCGGGCAAATTATATTTTTAACAAATTTTTGAATATATTTCTGACAAATTTTTTACAAACTAAAACTGCATTAGACATCTTAAAGTCGAATATAAGCAAATCATAAGAAACCAAAAAAAAAAAAAAAAAAAACGAAACCAAAAAAATATTCAATTTATTCTTAACATAACCATAACCTTCAGTACCAGCTGCTAAAATGTTCACAATATTTTTCTCATTTTGAATTTATTATTTTAAAAATTTTTACGTTTTTTACCGTTTCAAAATCTGACCTCAACTTCAAAGCGACAATTTATATCCACTGGGAATATTTCCCATAAATTATTTTTTTAAACAAAAATTTCCATAAACAAAGAGAATCTCTCTTTCGTTTTGTTAATCTAATTCAAAATTTTAAGATAGATAAAGACAGTAAAATAGAGATGAATAAGACATTCTTCTCTCTCTCTCTAACTTTTATTTTTCAAACCAAGTCAAATAAGTTATAAAATTATTTCCATAGGTAACAAAAAATAAAAAAAAATAATTTTAATAAAATTATCTTTATTTTTGTATTATAACGGTAGACTTGTAATGAACTGGACAATCAAAAGAAAATATTTTTTACGTTTTTGTATACATCTCTCTTAAAGGATTAAAATATTTTATTTTTATCCTTTTTTTTTTTTTTTTGTTATAATTTTAAATATTTTAGAAAGTATTTTAAAGGAGTTCATCCATAAAAATAATAAGGAATAAATTTTTATGGTTTTTTGTCAAACTTAACACAGTAACCAGCAGCAAGGACATTGATATTATTATTTTTTTTTTTTTTGGAATTTATAAAATATTCTTATAGATATTTTTGATAGTAACAAGACAAGGATGACTATCATTGCCATTTTTGTTTTTCTTTTCTTTATTAAATTCTTAAGATTTCAAGAGATTTTCTGAAGTTTAGAAAAAAATTTAAAAGAAAATCTGAAAATGACAAGTGTCTTAAGAAAAATATAATTTGAAAGCAGTGGGGGAAATGAAAGAAAAATTAGAATTTCAAAGCTAATGTTAATTTTGCAAGAAAATTGACAATGTATAATATTTAGTATATAAAAAAGTTGTTGAAACTACCCACATTCATTTAAAATATTCAGTATTTTACTTTATAACAATGCGGAATGACATTGTGAGATCATCCAGTTGAATAAAGCAATGATTGTAAATCTTAGAAATATAAAATACTGTTATTTGAAGCTTTATAATATGTTTCGAACTTCTTCATTAACCCATTTCCGCTTGTTGGCCTATATATGGGATAGCAAAGAATATGTCATACAAATTCATATAACTTCCATTAAAATTAACTTAGCTCGATCAAAAGTAGCTTATTTTGAAGTTAAAAAATAAACGAACATTTCTTAGAATAGCAAATACCAACTTTTCAGTCTACAAATAACATTTAAGAAGGTGAATATTACAGGTCAATATGTAAAATGTTAAAAAATAAATACTGAAAAATATTTAATTGTGTTCAACCTACCAAAATTTATTTGTTTAAGCATTAAAGAAGCTTCGACAACACTATTAAAGATTGGATTTTAGTTAAAAATATAAATTATTTTTTTATTTAGAAATTGGTGTTCTGTATATAGTCCAACCGGACTGTATATATGTATGTAAGGATTTGTATTTCGTTATAGTTTTATTTTGGAAGTGTAGTTATGACACAAGTAAAAGCATTTTACATGGTAAAAGTCAGTTCAATGGTCTTCAGGTAGCTATTGAAATTTTATTGGGATACACAAAATAATTTTGAAGATCATAATGTGATAAACGTTAACATTTTCCCACCAGAATTAGATAAGTTGACAGATTGCGAAAAATTTTATGATCTCTCACAAATATAAAATTTCTATGAAAACGAATTGCCAAGAGATGTTCAATACAAGTGAAATTTTGGAACGAAAATGATGAATTGGAAGATATTATTGCGGCAATTTTTAATTTTTCAATATTTGTTATCCATATTTGGTAAACAGAGTTTGTTAAATGTGTGTGTAATAGTGTTTCTACAATGCTAACTAATTTTGACTTCATAAATCGTCAGAAAAACGATGGAATAGAATATCTCATAGAGAATAAAGAACTTAGCAAATTTTAACACGGATATGAGCGGTAATAGAATTGATCAAAATATCAATAAGAGTACAGAATCATGCTAATAAGTAAGAAATTGTAGTGAACGATTTGTATTTATCTAATTGATGTAGCAGAGTTGTAAACGTTTGGAATTTATACTTTGTATCACCAGACGAATCATCTCAACACATCGCAACTATCATAATGTTCTATATTTAGCAAATATCTTCAAGAAGCAGGAATTACAACAAATTTATGATTTTTACAAAACAGAATTAAGAAATCATGTTCTTGCCAAAATGAAAGCTTCGCTGTATTATTTGCTATAAGATACCATGTACAATTATGGCTCGTATTGTCATATAATTGAATTTCTTATTTATTTTTAATTGTTTTCTTTTTCATTTCGGGAATATAATTATATATATATTATTCTGCATTTATCTGGATGTTTGTAAGTTCGACGGAACGCTCCAACACATATACAAATTGCATATGTATACAAATGCATATATATACAAATTGGTTTGGTGCTTTTTTTAACCCCTGTCTACCATGCTGAACCTTTGCAAAAAAAATTGTTTGCATGAACTATATTTTTTTAATTTAATGTTAGTCTTCTTCGCAAATAATAAGGAAAAATAATAAATAATAATAATAATATAAATAAAACAAACAATTTTTTTGATTTATAATAATAAGGACTAATAGAAATTTAATCAATAGTTTAATATGGTATAATAACCAAAAGGCAAACAGCATTTAACACAAAAAAAAAACATAATTCACTCAAAGGTTATTCTTATTACTTAAAATTATACACAATAATATACATGTGTATCAGCATATTTGTATTGTATAATATTATACATTATACTACTTTATTGCTTCTACCTTTTATTTTTGTCATTATTGTGTGCGTAACTCACTTTACTCAAAAAAAATTATTTTTGTTTTTTTTTTGGTTTTTTTTTATTATTTGCTGTATCTGTATTCTGTATGTTCTGCATGCTCCATTCCAAAAATATTATTTTATTTTCAGTGTTAAGTGTTTACTGTTCACTACACTGTTCAGGTTCACTGTTCAATCAATAGAACTTGATAGAAGTAGAGTAGGATAATAAACTCTACTTCTACGTCGGATAATAAAACATTACTTTTTTTAAATTGAAAATTATTGATGAAAATGTTTTTGTATTTTTTGTAAATTTTACCAATTTAGATACAAAATTTTGAATATTTTTTTAAAAATAACACAATACCAAACACAATACCATAATAACAGTTTATTCATATAGCAAAATAAGATCCCTATACATTATACAAAAGACAAAATTTATATGAAAATAAGATCCCATTTTTAAATTTGCTCTCCCAGAGGCCACAATAACGCTAATACGGTATAATTTATACTAAATGGAACCCAACTAACGAATTATAACTAAATGGAAGTGAGTACGAGTATACCATACAAAAATACAAACATTTTATACAAATTTGTTGGTATGGTACTTTTTCTGTTATATAAAAAAAAAAAAGATTAGTGTTAGGCCAATATAAACATAAATAAAAATAAATAAAAAGTGATATAAATATAAGTACTGTAATTTCGGAATAAAGAATATAATGAAAGAAAACAAGAAACTAAGATTTATTTTGCTTCCGTCATTTATGACGGGTTACAAAGCTAGTTTTTAATAATTAAATAAATTGCTAAAGTTTAAATAATTTTAAATTTTCTTTATGTATTTAATTTGTAATATTTAGTTAGTCATTCACGAACTCTAAAAAATATAATATAAACTTTTTGTTTTAAAACTATGCACCAATATCTGCCGGTTGGCATATTTATATTTATATAAATCGGAACCAAAAAGCGTTAGTTGAATTTTATCTTATCCAGCCAAACATTACTCTGACTTTAAAATATTTTATTCATTTTACACAATGGAAAAGGGTACCCGGCGGGAAGGGCATAATATTACAACTCATTTACTTCCCACAGACATGATTCACTTCCTACTTTCAACTTTTACAAGTGCAAATTAATCAATAATTGTGCTTTAATTCATTCGAAATCCTATTAAAACTACTATTTTGCATCGAACCAACTTTCAATTGATTACAGTCACCAAAAATGTTGTACATTATGTCTTCGCTCATTTATTCTTCATAAAATTTGATTACGTTTTCAAGCTATCGCAAATAGTTTTTAATAATCTGTTAACATTGTTAATTATAAATTTATGAAGAATAAAGTAAATAAAGTAAATAAATAATTCTAAATTTTAATTTTACATTTAATTTTAAAATTACAAAGTCCATTGGACTGGATACACACTCACAGTGTAAAAAGCTAGTAAAAAGCTCAAATGAGAAAAAAATTTAAGTAGATTACGATTTAACCTAGAAAATATCACTCAACAATTAGAGTAGCAGAAAAGTAGGTGCGACATCAAACAGTTAACAAACAATAAAATGCAATATTAGGGATAGACATAAAAAAATGTAATAATATAAGGTGCAAGAAAAATAATAAATAAATCATTTCTAAAAAAAAAAAAAACTTTTCAGAAAACTGTATAATGAAATCTAAAGTTGAGTTGAACTACAATTGAGATATAGATGTGAACGTTATCCTGTATTAAGCTAAATAAGTAAATAAAGAAAAATTGCAAACGTTTATATTAAACAACACCTACATGATATCAAAAAAAGTAAAGAAAAAAGTATAACAACATTTGTTTGCAATAAAAGGTTTCGACCAAAAGGCTATTTTGGCGAAGTAGAATGAATTGATGAACTTTTAAAGTAATTGTAATCAACTGTCTGCCTATGAAGTATCTTATACAGTTAGAAGAGCAACTTTTTGTATCTAAAAATTTGAAAAAAAAATTTCTTTTCTTATTTTCGTCAACGCAGAAAAACATGCGTCAAAACTGCACAGATGCCTTTCTCTGATGTTTACCAACACGAAATTATCTGCAGATGATAAAAAAAAATCTGTGCAATTTTTTATGTTCATATACATGTTCATCAACGATATAAACCTACAATTCGGAGATAAAGGGGCAAGTACAATAGATTTTAAGAGGTCGCGCTTACATAGAACTTCAAATTAATAATAATAATAAAAAAAAAGTTGTTTGAAAGACACACTTTTGAGGTGAAATTTTAATTTATATTCGCCTACGGTCAAATTAATCAAAAAGAATTAAAACATTTGTGGAAAGCCGAAAATACTGGTAGATCAAGAATAAATTTAAAAATAACTTTATTTAACTATTTGGAAATTATAGTTACATGTGGCCGAAGGCATAGCATTGAAATTGTTTTTTCAAATCACTGGAATGCTCTTTAATTTGCGGGATAAATTCATTGTTTGACCAGATTCAGAAAGAATACACCGTTTCCTGGGGCGGGTTTATATTATGGGGTTAGTTTGTCAAATTTTTTTTTCATCTCACCGAAATTAATAATTTTATTTCAGCATCCTGTCCAATATTTTTCGTTTTCTGTTAGTCTAGATATTTAAAATATTTCCACGTTATCAATTTTATAATCTATAATTATAATTGACAAGCATTTAAGGACTTGCGCAGTAGACACCTTTTCATTTTACCTCTCTTCTCCATAATGAAGTCTTAATATATAATAAGTAAGTTGTAAATAAAACAATAATGCGCACACAGTTGAAATTTTTTTAATTATAATATGGTTTTATTATTCACCAAATACACTAAGAAATAGGTAGAAACGAAACAGAAAATGAGAAGTAAGGTATTTATGTTTTTTAACGAAAACATACTAATTTCAAAGCTTTTCATTAGAACATGAGTGTTTTCTGCTTTGTAATGAGAAGTCAATATCAGTCCATGCAAATCCCTGTTCTTTTAAAAACTTTAAATTTGGCTTTAACTGGAATTATAATTACTCAACAGGGGCCCCTAGTATTTTATATAATCTTATTTAATTTTACAATAACTCATACAAATTGTTTTGCGATTCCATTTTGTATTTCACGTTTTTGTGAATTTACCAATAAAAAAAATGATATGCAAATAAAAAGCAAGGTAAATTTTCGGCCTGTAAAATTTTACCGATACTGACGTAATCGATAACGAACTGTAACGCAAGCTTTTTAATTTCATCATATTTATCGTATGGCTTTGTTTATGAACACAAAATCTGCAATTGTGCGCGTGTTCTGCAATTACGAAAAATGTTCTTTGTTTACGAACTCCCCTTTTTGCTGATTTCATCGCATTCAAACCACCATAGATTATTGAAACTTAGTTCTTCAAATAGTTTTATGTATGAAAATTCTGGCAATGACATTGGAGCTTACTAACTACGTATGTTGAACAACTATTAAAAGTTATTAGATAATATGAAAGGGATCCCTATCGGTCCACTCGTAGCCTAATATTGTAGCAGCAACGAATTATTTTAAATGTGACCCTCCTATAAACTAAAATAACTAAAACTAATTGAAGTTGAGAAATTGATACTGAAAAAATTAAAAAAAAATTCTTTTACGGAAAACTAACATGAAATTTTTCTAAATTAGACCGATAGGACCCCTACACTTACACATTGAATACACAATACAATTGGGTAAAATCATTTATACTTTAAATTGACATGATTTGATAAATTTATTTCCAATTTTAGGTATCATATTTTCCGTAAATAATAATATTGTTGTCCTTTTTTTTTTTTGTTTTTTTTTTTTTAATTTTGTTTTTAATTTTAAATACTTTCAAACATACTTAAGAAAGTTTTTTTTGCCTTTGTCGCTTTTTTTCATTTTTTTATATTATTATAAAAAAATGAAAAAAAAAAACGAATTTATTTTTATAAAAAAGGATTTATTCTGAATTCGGTTTAATTATTGAGTTTGGGGTCAGAGTTTGTATTCTAGAGGTATGTTTTTCTCTAAGTATGTACAAAAAAATTTATATTTAAAAGTTTCATGTTATTGAATGGGATTTTCAATAAACAATTTTTGTGAAATAAAATACCATAAAATGAAATTTGCTTTGAAAAAGGATATTTAAAAATAAATTTTATTTAATTACTTAGAAACTATATATAGCGAGGGGTAAATTTTAAAATACAAATAGCTTTCAAGTATTTTTCAAAGCCAAAAAAAACTTTTGAAACAAATAAATAAGTTTTTTTTAAAACAAAATCGATTTCGAATTATTATGAACCCACATTGAACTAATGAAAAATTGGTTGCGAAATAACTTATGAATATCAGTGATTTGTGAGTAGGAATTTAATATTTAGAAAAATTTGTGTTTTTGTGATTTCTCGCCTTATTTAATTTAATTTTAACAATAATAGGACATAAATTTAAAAATGTTTACATCATTAGTTAATTGTGAAGAAATTTATGAAATATTATTAATAATCCACACTTTGGGAACACTACCGAACTAGACTTTATAAATTTAGAAAAAATTGCAAACAATAGATTTGCCTTACTTTTTTTTGTTTTTTTTTGTCTCCATTATTTTTTTCTTTTACTTCCAATTTAACGATAATTTTTGATGGCTCACCTGAATTTCTTGATGCTTTTATTTGCCTGTTAGAAAATTTAATGTCTTCTGACTTCAAGTCAATACCCAGTTCTTTCACTACTGTTGAAATTATATCTGCTGTAGCTTTCTCTGATGCTTTATCTATTCCAGTGAATACCAGAATATTGCGCTTTCTATCTTGTTTCAGCATTTCAATTTTAATTCTATTATTATTAATTTTTTCCTCTACTACCGAATCCCAGTATTGCTTTCAATTTATTAATCTCACTTTCTACTTCACCAAGTTTACTTTAATGTGAAATCATTTTTTGTAGTATTTCATCTAAATTCTCCATAATAATATTGTCTTTATTTAGATCTGCAACATTTCTTGGTTGAGACTGTGACTGCACTATGGCAGTGTTTGCCTCAGCATTTATTGCTTTGAAACTTCTCTTTTTTCCACTATTTTTGCATGAAGTACATAGCCAAAATTTAGCATCTTCCCCTACATATATTCATTGAAATCTTCATTTTCCAATCCTGCACATTAACTATGGAACCACTTGCTGCACTCTCCATCACATTGTATTGCCTTAATTTTTTTTAAATTAATATTTTTTTTTTGCACTCTAAACAATTTTTTGGTGTATTATTTGACATTTTGACAGTTCTCAACCAAGAACTGTAGCTGATATAGTATTATTTTAATTAGTCAAAAGGAATATTTCTTCACACACAATTTACCCGTTAATTTCAACTTTTATGCTTATTCCAGATTACGGCCACAGTTTCATAGTACTAATAATTATGGGAGGTATGAACCATTAAATAGAATGATGCCTTCTTGTAACTCATGCCATTCCCATATTAACTTTCTATTAATAAAGCAGTCTTTCAAAAATTATCTACATGTCGTCGCCTGAATATTGGTGTGTTCCATACGCCAAATCGTCGATTTGGAGTTAGGAGTGGTTTCTGGGCTCTTAAAAGGTGAATCCGCTTTCTCCTAGCTGTATAGTAGTTTCAGAGATATTCAGATAGATTTTTGCTCCATATCCAATTTTTTCTATCAAAATGTAAGTGATGTTTTGCTCTATACTTCAAAATATTCATACAAATCATTGTTTACAATTTTATTCGTATTGTTTTGCCTTACGTAGTTTTAAAATTTTGTTTCTTAAATATTGTTTTGCCCTATACAACAAAATTTTGGTGTATAGTGCTTAGGGCGAAAATATGAACCCACATAAATACTGTATGCTCTATGGATTGGATATACAATTGTTTAGTTGCATAATACAGTTGCTTGTGAGCTTTGAAGTGTCATGCCGTCACCGCCACCAAGTTTGCCAGATAGTAACACGCTGGGTGGCGCAGTAGGTAAAACGCCTACCTTTAACCGAAAGGTCCCAGGTTCGATTCCAGACGGAGGCAAAAAATGCTTTATGCATTTTTCGACCCAGTACCCTTTATCATTGGAATAAAATAAAGGATAAATAGTTGAGAGTTTTGGTTATCATTAAAAATAAAATGAAACTATGCTATTATGAAGGCGAAGTACTCTACAATAGATATAGATTTCCACATTTAAATTAGTCTATACCACAAAAATTCTACAGAAAAAAGCTATTGTATGTGATTGTGTATTCCAAATCTCTGTGTAAAAAGCAGTTAGGGTGTTCATCCCATAGACTTGGAATTATATAAAAACAAAAAAAAGGCAAGTTTAAATTGAATTTTAAATTATATTCATTTATTTGTTTTGTTATTATGGTTTTTGTTCATTATGGAAATTTCATTATAAAATATCGCTTGTCCGGTATAAATTTTGCAATCAATATTAGTACAACTTCCCAATCGATTTTAGACTGACTTGCCGATGAGCTAGATATTTGAAGTTTAAAGAACAGCTTGGACAACACTGTTTATCAAAATTGGGGGACCTGGTCTCCGCCGAAGCCCTTATTTAGACCAAAATGCATATCTCTAAAACTATTGTGCTTATTTGATTTAAATTTGGTACACATATTGGTCTCTGATAGTAACATCTTTTGCAAAATTTTGAAGGACCTAGGTCCCTACCAAAGCTCTTATTTGCATCAAAATTTATATCTCAGAAACAACTGGGCTAATTTTATTCAAATTTGGTACACATCTTTGCTTCTGATAACAACATATTTTGTAAAAATTTGGAGTGCCTGGGTCCTACCAAAAGTCTTCTTTGGACCAAAATTTATATTTCAAAAACTACTGGGCTAATTTTATTCAAATTTGGTGCACATCTTGGTCTCTGGTGACAAAATTTGTTTGTAAAATGAAAAAAAAGTGCAGCCTGAGTCCCGCCAAAGACTTTCTTTGGACCAAATTTCATATCTCAGAGCTAATTTGATTCAAATTCGGTACACATCTTGGTCTCTGCTTTATTTTTGTTAAATTTTTTATTTTTTGAATTGAAAAATTAATATTATTATTATTTTTATACTTAATAAACTTAAAATATAATATTTTGAAATTGTTGTGGTATTCACGGAAGGTGCTTTAAGTTAATAGTTATGTCTTTTATTTATAAATTAATAAAATTTAATACAAATTTATAATTTATTTAGTCGTTTATAGTCGTTAATAGTCGTTTGCTCTATGTACCCAAAATAATGCAAAATGTGATCAACTTCGTTAATATTGCTTTGCTCAACGTGCAAAATGGTGCTAGTTTTCCTTAAATCTGTAAGGTTACAAAGAACTTATTAAATTTTAAAATTTACATTTCAAGTAAAATTTTTGTAAGGATTTCAAAAAATTTTATCGGTTGCTTTTCGTGTAATAGGAAGCTGAACGTTAAGAGCGATTATCTCGAAACAATAACTTTGCGTATGGCGCAAAACAATATTCAGACGACGATATATTGAATGGTTTCATAGATTATATTATTATTTTGTTATTATAATAGATTGTAAATCGAAAATTGTAATTTACAAAACCACAATTAGACCATAATTTATGGTTGTCAGACATGGACGCTGGGAAAAATTTTATTAAATTAAACTGCAGACATTTGAAAGGAAGATATGTGAACATAACACCACAAATAAAATTAAAATAAATCATGGCTTGAGTTCATTTACTGGTTCCAATAGTTTAAGTTAAATTATCGGGACTTTTAAAAAAACCTATAATAATACTAGATAAACTGCTAGATATCTTTAGTGTACTAATTTCTTAATTTTTATCTTCTTATTTTTATTTTGTTTAGTTAATAATTATTTATTTTTGTTTAATTACAAAATATCTTCAAATCATAAACAAATTTTAAATGTAAACTCTGTTTGAGCTATAAGCGATAATAAGAGATAAATAAATAGAGAATACACTGAAATATTTAGGAAAATATTTTGTTCTATAAGGCAACCCACTGGTATCACAAATTTTGTACAAATTAAGAATGCTGAACGTTATTCAGTAATTAAAATTTCAAGGTCTGAAATACCTAGGACATGTTGTCAGAGTAGATGTGGAAAGGTCTTTGTGTAAAAGTTTTATTGGCCAACCCCATCTGCTTTGAGCCAAATGTTTATTGCTAAAGTGGGAAGCATTAAGTAGAAAGATCACGATTAATTGGGATTAATGTGGTGGTTCGACAATAAAAAAGATTAATATCCATAATATTGGTGTAAATGATTGAAGAAGTTATGGTGAAGCTAGTGGTATTTGAAGAATAATTATGAAGAATATGAAGAAACAGTTTTATTGTCCCATTCATCAACTAGTTTCACCTAATCCAACTACTCTTAATAAACCCAAAGAAATGCAGCAAAGAGTTGTATTCTATACTCTTTGATTGTATTTATTGATTTTATTGGAGTTTGTTCACGATTTTAGTGTTATAAAAAAATAAAGTAAAAAAAATATAATTATTTTTTATTATAGAAAATTTTTATTTTTTAGTGAATTGAAGACACCACTGGATGAAGGTATTACCCGCCACTTTGTTTACAATGGAGTTTTTTACATAGAACAAAGTATTATTCACGCTTCCTTCATATACAAAAACCCGACTTCTTCAAAATGGCGTAGTTTTTGAAATAGAAGTGCAAAAAATAATGTTATGTAACACTTTTGACTAGTTTTTCAGTAGAAGAAGGTGTCATATAAAATCCAGTACTCTTACCATCTTTATAAAAATATTGGTTTTGTTTTAAATTTTTTGATGTTGTGAATGAAAGTGTTAGGTGCCAACCACAAAGCATTTTAATCTAATGAAAAACGCGTTTTCTCTTAAATAAACCGAGGATGTTTATGTGAATGTAAATTTTATTTATAAATACCTTTACAATTTAGACATAAATGCAAAAAATGCATGGTTATTTAAATCTATCATAAAAACGCCTAATAAAAAACATCGTGCATATATATACTGCAGTATATATACAATGTTACAAAAAACGGCGTAAGCGAGCAAATTTGTAAAACAGCTTTTGAAAAATTGTACCAAATTGGACGAAAAAAAATAAATGTTGTAAAGAGTGGAGATTCTGCTCCTCCTGTTGATAGAAGAGGAAAGCTCATTACTAGACCATATAAATTAGATGAAGAAGTGAAAAATTATAAAACAAATCATATAAAGCAATTTCCTGTTGAAGAGTCTCACTATTCAAGAAACAAAAATCCTCATTAAAAATACTTGTCATCTTTACTGAACCAAGCTCAAATGTATAAACTGTATATTTAAATTTGTGAAAAAATAATTCAGCAGATAAATTTAAAATATATAACATATTTCATTATTAAAAGACGATTTTTCTTCCGGCCCTGACGGTATTCCTCCGATTCTTCTTAAGGAATGCATGATTAACTTATTGCATCCCATTTCTTTTCTGTTTAATTTATCCCTTCAATCGGGCATTTTCCCCTGTTTATGGAAAAAGTCTTACATTATTCCAGTTCATAAAAAAGACTCCAGAAATGAATGCACCAATTATAGGCCCATCGCCAAGCTCTCGTGTATTCCTAAACTTTTTGAGCGTATGATATATGATTTCTTATATGATTATTGTAAACGTTTTATTTGTGTTGAGCAACACGGTTTCCAAAGAGGTAGGTCAACAACTACCAATATGGTTGACTTTGTCTCCCAGGCAATGACCTCAATGGAGAATGGTTCTCAAATTGACACCATCTTTACTGACATAAATAAAGCATTTGACAAAATTCCTCATAGTATCATATTACTCAAGCACAAAATTATAGGTTTTTCACCACATAGCCTTAACTGGCTTGAGTCTTACCTCTCTTCTCGGGAATACTCAGTTTTATTTAAAACTACGATTTCTGACCAATACTCAGCGTCTTCTGGTGTTCCTCAAGGTAGTCATATAGGACCCCTTAGTTTTATAGTTTCAACAATTGATGCTCCTAAAGTGATAACTTTTTCTAAACTTCTTAGTTTTGCTGATGACTCAAAGCTTTTTACTCCTATATCTTCCTCATCGGATTGCTTAAAGTTACAAAACGATTTTAACAATTTCGCTTCTTGGTGTTCAAAAAATGGACTTGAATTGAACACTTCTAAATGCCAAGTCATTACCTTTTCTAGGAAAAATTCCATTCGGACAATTTGGTTCAGCTACCAACTAAATGGCTGTCAGCTTTCAAGAGCGAATTCTATTATAGACCTCGGGTTAACGCTTGACACTAAACTGAGCTTTAAGCTACATTATGATAAGATAGTGAGCAAAGCAAATTCTTCTTTAGGTTTCATTAAACGTTGGTGTAAAGAATTTTCTGACCCCTACCTCACGAAACATCTTTATGTTACTTATGTAAGGCCTATCCTTGAATATGCCAGTCAAGTGTGGTCTCCACATTACTTGACTGACATTAACCGAATTGAATCGGTTCAACGAAAGTTCTTACGTTTCGCTTTGAGTAACTTTTCGTGGAATGATCCATTACGGCTTCCACCTTATTACCACCGTCTTAAACTCATTGACTTACAGTCGCTAGCCCCTGAAATTTCAAATTATTTGGTTGCAAGATCCAATCGGAATAATCTCAGAAGCGTTGAGTTGTTCCACATTCCCTTCCACCCTACCGAATATGGTAGATTCGAGCCAATCACTAGAATGCTCCGTGAAGTAAATTCTAACTCTAGTTCTTTTGATCGTCAACTAAGTGTTTTAACAATTAAAAAACGATTACGTCTTAATGTACGTTCAACTGAGACTAACTAACAACTGTTGTTCTTTTTAGCTTTGATATTTTTCGGCCTAACTTTTTGAAGTGTTTTTATTAAATGTATATCTATTAACATAGGTATTAATTTATGACTTTTTACCCTTCTACTAACAGCATGTACCTGGTTTAGTTTATTTTTAATTATTTTAATCAAAGGTGGCGGTGTTTTACTAACCCTACTGGATGATGAGTTATTGCACAATTAAATAAAGCAAGCTTTCGTCTAGTAATAGACGTCTGATGTGCTTGCTCTAAGCATAAATCTGACAGTATATTTAAAATAAAATAAAAAGCAGTACCTATTCGTATATTTTTAAAACCCATTTTAATTTATCTTTCGGATATCCTAAAAGTGATACTTGCAGTGTATGTGATGTTAGTGAAGTGAATGAAGAACATATTCAAAATTATCGCGCATCTATTGAAGCAATGAAAAATAATAAAAAAAAAGTTAGAACATCAGAAAAAATAGCATACATTACAATAGACATGCAACAAACGATGCGACTACCGAAACTTTCAACTTCAAAAGCTTTTTATCTTAGACAACTATGGTTTTACAATTTTGGAATTCATGTCATTTCAAAAATAATGGAACATGCCTGCTTTTGTACATGAACCGAAGATGAGGCCTGTAGAGGTAGTAGTGAAATTTGTAGTTCATTAATTGTTAAGATTTATAGAAACCGCTGAAAATTTAAGAGAAAAAACTCATTTGATTGTTTGGTCTGACTCTTGCGCCTGGCAAAACAAAAATGTTTCCAGGATTTATCTATATATCAGTATTTTGTTTTAAAACAATATTTTAGAAAAATTTATCACAAATTTCCAGAAATTGGTCATACCTATCTCGATTCAGATCGTGTCTTTGGAAGAATTGAAAAAATTCTAAGAAGGCATGACACGATAAATTTACCAGAAGATTACTGTGATATCATTGGTAAAGCAACAAAACGAAATAAAGTAAATGTGTCCAATCATTTTCGAAAAATTGTCGATTTGCCTGAAAAACTCAATTTAGTAAACAGAAGAAAAGATGTCAGCAATGAAACTGTTAGATTCAAAGATGGAATAAAGTGGATACGAATTGGAGAGCATTGATCTTACTTATACAAGGAATCCCTTGATGAAAATATGGCATTTAGAAAGGTGAAAAGTGAACCATTTTAAAACATTGAAAGATATACGGAAAAATTTGCGTTCATGACTGATGAAAAAAAAAACTGATTTGTTGCCGTATGTCAAACAGGAATACCGTTATTTTTATAAAAATAAACTAAAAAATTAAATTTTTGATAAGGGTTATAGGTTATAATGTATAGGTATTTATTTTTCAAGAAAATGATTTTATGTTCCAATATTTTGTATTTTTATGTTAAATCTTTTTATAGTGTTATAAATTACAGAATGTAATAGTTTTGTTTAATTTTTCTAAATAAAAGGGTTTTGAAAATAACTTTCTCTCGTTATATAAACTGCTGTGTTTTATTGTTTTTGGTTGTGGATGAAGGTGCTATGTACATATTTTATTTAAAAACTACTTAAATATTAATTTTTAATAAATTTATTATTCATACATAAAATTCTGCACTCTTGCACAATAAATTTGTTTTCATTAAAATTTATTAAAGCCTACAGCAAAACAGGTATGGCCAAAATAAATTTAAAAACTTTAACCTTCATTTACTCAAAACTTTCATGTGTCTTCAATTGACTACAAGCCATTGAAGAAGTCAGGAAGTATAGGAGACGATATATATATGCATATTAGTAGGGTAAGCATATTTAGTAATATTAAAATATTTTCTATTCGACTATTTTCATCTATATTATAATACACAAGAGCACGATTAATGAAGGCACACTTTTCGTGGTTTTTCGTGTGCCTTCGTTTTTTTCTTTATTCAATCAATAAATCAAGAATGTGGACCGTGGGAATTGAAATAAATTTTTATTTTAGCTCAGTTAGTTGAAGTGTCATGTTCATATAAGAAATTTTTGTGAGTTCAATTCTCTTTTGAGTCAAATTTTTTTTTTATTGTTTTTGAATTATCGCATTTGGTTTTTTGCACTTTTAGTAGGAGAAAAAAATTAATTAGTAGGATAACATTAATATAGGTTTTAAAGGAAAATTTATAAAATATATAAGTATATTTCCTTTTTAGATACACGAAATTTATATAATTTTACAGCTTAACACATTAAAGAAACGTATATTCACCAATAAAAAAGACATAACAGAAATTATGTGATATATTATCGTCCCCGCAATGACAAACTATCGAATCTGCAAAATCAGTGAATTTGAGCTGACATCGTAGTTTTACATGTTTATTTAAGTTCTTTACTGTGACAAAGTCCCGAATCTCTATGTTGTCTCTAAATCGATGTAATTGCGTGTTGTAATTTGGTGAAAGTACATATCTAACATTTATCACTACAACAAACTGTCGAATGTGTTTTTACGTTAATTTACTTTTGTCATTATTTTTTAAAATTCTAATGTTAACTTTGAAAAAGTAACGAAATTGTCAGATTAGTGTCTTTGTCGATGTGAATTTTTAATTTAAACTTAAAATTTACTTAATCTACACTCAGTAAAGTGACGAATCTTTCAATAATTATTATATTTCTACATTTGTGCATAATAAATAGCTATTATTATATCTTTGATCTTATTTATGTATTTAAAAATTGTTTTAAAATGTTTAGTTGATTTAAATAGAGAACCAGAATGAAAAGATTTTGTTACAGCATGAAAAATGTCACGTTAAAAATTGTGATTTGCAAAGAATAATGAACATTATAAATAGATGTTGTGGGTGTTCTTTCGGTATTCAGTTTATAAAATTGAATTGTGATCGATTGTGATCGAGTTATAATTAAATTTATAAATTTTAAACGTTTGAGTGAAATTTATTCCGATTAAAAATTTTAGAAATTTTCATTCATTAAGTTTACCAAATTCAGGTAACGAAAAAATTATTATTAATTAATAATCGAAAGCCCTGTAAAGCTATAATGTAAGGTTGCAATAAATGATATGTAACATATATAATGAAAAACAAAAAACAGGTGAATTGTCAGTTATAGAAAAATACCAACTTGACATTCACATAAAAAGAAAAGAAGCTGCTCGTAATTTAAAAAATATTCAAAAGGAAATTGCTCAAAAAGATAAAACACTTTTGGCGTTTGAATTTGATTTACAAGCCGTTTTGAGTACCCCTAAGTGAGCTACTAGTCCATTTTTCTACGCAGTATATGTTAGCAGTATATGTTAAGCTAGCAGTATATGTTTTAACAGTATATAATTTGGGGGATGCTTAAGTAAAATGCTTTTTCTGGGATGAGACCGAAGGAAAAAGTGGAAGCATTGAAATTTCTACCAGCATATATAAATATATTATGCAGTATCCTGAAGTAGAAACTGTATTTATGATGTCTGATAATTGTGGAGGACAACAGAAGAATACTAAATTTGTGTGTATGAGTTTAGAGTTAGTTAAGAGACACCCACGTTACGTTAAAATAATAAATCACATATATTTTGAATCAAGACATAGCTTCATACAATGCCATTCAATACATCAAAAAAAATTTATGACGGCAAAATGACTTCCAGTGTATACTCCAGAAGAATGGGTTCAGCAAATAAGAAATGCACGGAAAAATCCATCTCCGTATAGCGTTTCTTCGCTACCACACACAGATTTTATAGACTATGTATAATTCAGAGAAAATTTTTTTATGGTAGACGAAAACAACACATTCTCTTTCAAAATTTTTGTTGGTTTCAGTATTCGAAGGTAACCCCCGGATAAATTGCATATAAAAACTGATTATGAGCAAGTTTTTATACAATACAGTTGAAAGCAAAGGAGAGGATACCCTTCGAACTTACAATAAATATGATAGGCTCGTATTTGTTCGATAAGATTTTCAATATCTGATAGTAAAAAATGGGATTTAGAAAAACTGTGCGATGAATGGCAAATTCCAGCCTATCACGCATTTTATGAGAATTTGACGCCCTCTGGTTCAGTAAGAGATGCTTTTGCAATAGCAGATATTTCTGAAGAATCTGATTATGAATAGCTTCAAAATTGAAGCCCCTTTCATAAATAAACTTATTTAACTTGTACACTTAATAAAATGAATTGTTATGTTTTGTTTATTATTCGTTATAAGAGATAGAAATTTTAATTGTTGTTTTCATTTATTTTTATATAAAATATTTTGGAATAAAATTTCTATTACAATACAAAATAAATTCTATTACATTCTATTACTTATATACTTCTTACTAATTTTTTAAATATTAATTTCAAGTTTTTCAAAAATTATATGCAGATTCGCTACTTTATGCAAAAAATTTAACACGAAATTTTTAGGAACTCTGACAAACTAACTACAGCAAACTAACGAAACTGCAATTGCTTTTCGTCTCTTTCGCAAATCTTTGCTTTGCCCAAAATATTTTTCACACTTTAAAAATAAATTAATAAACAACTATTAATAATGAAGCCTATGCCGAAAAAATCAATGCGAAAAGTATAAAACTTGATTTTACACGAAAGGTTAAAAATTGTTTTTGTCCTCCTGAAAATTGTAAAATTTACACATTCGCGAGTTTGCTATTGAGGGGACGTTATTATGTTTATCGAACCTTTTTTAAAATTTTATTGCTCAAATTTATTTTACAGATTGTATAAAAGTAATTTTAATAAAAAGGAATAGCGGATATTTGTGAAACAGCACAATAAAATGATTTTTAATAAATTTTAGCATTTGATATGTTTAAATTATCTGAAAACAATGTATAGCAAACCACAAAAAAAATAAAAATTGTTCAAGGTTTTAAGTTAAGTTTCTTTTGCTCGGCTGGGTATGTACCCGGGGTTTTCTTCTAGTAAAAATATCCTTTAGCTAAGCAAAAAATCGATATGAAAAAATAAATAAAACAAATTTTAAAAGTTAAATAAGTATAAACAAAAAAAAACACACACAACAAAAAAAAATTCTGATAATGTCATATAAACAGATTTTTCAATAGATAAAACAAATCACATCAAAAAGCAATAAAGTCACTTAACCCATAATAATATGATTAGATACTTTAAACTTATTGGAGTCATTAACCCGATTATTATTTCTACATTAATAAATATATACCTACATACCAATTTAAAAAAAATGTCTTTTCAAATTAATTTTTAACAAAATTTTTAAGATTATCAAATTAAAAGAATAATCTCTTCATTTTTTCTTAATCCGAAATTCATCTTGAACGTTTTCTTTTCTTAATATCTTAATTCTATTGAAATCGAGATTTATTTCAAAAAATAAATTTTAATTTTTTATTTTTTTTTTTTTCTTATTTAATTTCTACTTTGTTTTCTTTGAAAATTATGAATTTATATTTTAAAGTTGATAAAAAAAATATATATATATAAGCTGCTTAAATCATACCACCAACATCCATCCACCATATATTCAGTCATTCAAATAATATTAAATATACTTATTTTTATATTTTTGTATTTCTCAAATAATGAAATATCATACCTCCAATCCCATTAGGATGGTATAATTTCAAAAAAAAAATAAAAAAAAAATTTAATATTTATGGTTATTTCAAAGGCATAGATTATAAAATGGTATGTCTGAAGTTCAACTGTCGCACTAACATAAATAAATATAAATAATAAAATTTAATTTTGAACCTTTAAAATCCTCTTTAAAACTTTAACATTAATAAAAAGATTACAGTGTTCCATTTATTTTAAAATAATTTTTCTTTAACTTAAATTTTCTTAAATTTTCTTTTTAAAAATTACCTACATTAATTTCCGTTAGTATTTTACAAGAAAAAAACAAAAAAAAACAAAAATATTATCTTGGAAAAACCAACAAATATAATATTAACAAAAAAACAATGTTCTTATTCAACGGTTATTAAACAACAACAACAACAACAAAAATGTTTTTTGTTTTTAAACATAAAAACTTCTCCCAACGGCAACATTGTTTTTATATTATTGTTGTGGGCCTAATTTTGTAGCGATATCAAAAGAGAAAAACAAAAAATGAAAATAATTTATTTTCTTTTTATTATTTTCTATGTTACGGAAACTAAACTAAAACTGAAGAAATAAATTCAAAAATAAAAAGAAAAATAAATGAAAATAGTCCGTTATTTATATCGCGATTTCCCGCTTTTATTTTTGTTTTTGTTTTTTAACAAAAAAACAAAAAAGAAAAATAAAAATAAAACTTATTTTATTATTTTATTTTTTGCATATCTTGCGGGTTTATAATTTTTTGAATAAAAATAAAACAACAACAAATTACATCTGTCATTGTTATAACAAAATATTATACATGTCACTTAGTCGTCAGTCATTTTGTTGTACAATTTTTTTTTTTTTTTTTAGTATTTTTATCAGAATAAATAACAAAATGTGTCTAGTATATCTCAGTAGTTGTTATAACAATTTACAACAAAAAAGTATAATTAAAACAAGCCATTCTAAAATTTGGGAGAGCAATGATGCGTTGGGGCCGAAATACCAAAGTCAAAATCCCAAAATCAAAATCCCACAAAAAAAAATCCCAAATTTAAAATTTAATTTGGGATTTTGTATCATTGGGATTTTTTTTTTTGGGATTTAGGTGGACTCCCAGCAATGAAAAATGGTAAATAATATCTAATCTAGTTATACATATAAATTGGTTAATGTTCAGAAGGACGAATTTCACTCAATGCTTAGATTTTTTAATTCATTCTTTAATATCACATTATTCTTCTTCTATTAATTTCTCCTATAATATTGATTATTCCAAATTAAATAATATTTTAGTTTTTGAGCTTTGGGAAGATGTTTATAACTCTGATGACCCCTCAGCAGCCTATTCTATTTTCTCTAAAACGCTTAGTAAGCATGTTAAATCTTGTATATCTACTCGTACTTTTACTAATAATACGCACAAGATAAAACCTTGGATGTCTAATGTTCTTTTGAAACTTATTCGTAAAAGAAATAAAATATGCCTATCTGTTAAAAAACATCCAAGTAACACTAACTTAATGTTATATTATAAGAAACTCTGTAAAGAAGTTAAAGTTAAAATACGTCAGTGCAAAGACAATTATTATTCCAGACAGTTTAGCGAAAATAGAGGGAAAAGTAAAGCTGAGTGGAAAATTATAAACTCAATTTTAAATAAGGATTATTCTACTTCTGTTTCCACTTTGGTAATTAATTCTCAAATAGTATCTGATCCATCAATCTTAGCTAATCACTTTAATAATTTTTTTGTGAATACTTCTGAACAACTAGTAAATAATGTAATTTCTTTGAACGCACAATCTGAGAATTTTGTATCTAATTTATGTGAGGAACCTTTTCAGAGACATAGCTTCTTTTTTGAACCTATAACGTCTTTGGAAATTCATAGACTCATTATGAGTCTTAAAATATCTAATTCTGCACCTAACGATTCTTTTTCCAATAATTTTTTGAAGAAGATTTCGCTACTTATTGTTGATGTTTTAAGTTATGTTTTTAATCTCAGCGTTTATCAAGGAATCTTTCCTGATGAGTTAAAAGTAGCTGAAGTAATTCCCCTTTTTAAAAAAGGAAATGTATTGGAATCTAATAACTACAGACCTATTTCTATACTGCCTGCTATTTCAAAAATTTTTGAGAAAGCTATTAAGTCCAGAATATTACAGTTTCTTGATAAAAGTAAATTTTTTAGTGACGCACAATTTGGTTTTAGGAAAAAACGAAGTACCGAGGATGCACTTATAAAGTTCTGCAGTGAAATTTATGGTGGTATTAACAATGGTAATTTCTGTAGTGGTTTATTTATAGATATCACTAAAGCGTTTGATACAGTAAGTCATGATTTACTATTAACTAAAATTTATAATGCGGGGTTTAGAGGTTTTATTTTTAATTGGTTCGAGTCATATCTTAATAATAGGAAGCAACGAGTCAAATTGAATGGAAAGTTCAGTGACCTTCTTAGTATCAAGGTTGGTGTACCCCAAGGTTCAGTATTAGGTCCTGTTCTGTTTCTTATTTTTATTAATTCATTATTGCAACAGCAGTTCAAGGGTATACCTACAGCTTTTGCGTATGACACTGCTTTTTCATACAACAATAATAATCTACTTGACTTATTTTGCGATTTAAATTTTGACTTGGACCTAATTCGAAAATGGTTTTATGTTCATAAATTAGTTATAAGTAATAAAACTAAAATTATGCAATTTAGGCTTAATAATTGTCTCCTCGAGAATCTTAGTATTTGGTATCATTCTCCTGATTGTCCTAAATTTCCTTTATTTCCTATACAGTCTCTAAACTCTTTTGTCTTCTCTTCGCCTTGTAGCATTTCTTGTTTTAACATTGAAAGTGTAGATACGTTTAGGTACTTGGGTGTTTTACTTGATAATAAACTGAATTGGTCTGCACATACTTCCTATTTAAATAATTATTTTAAGAATGTTTTGCGAAACATTTACCACTTAAATCTGTATTGTTCTTTAAAAGTTATGCTAATGGTGTATTTTGCTCTATTCAGTTCTAAGCTGCAATATGGAATTAGTTGCTGGGGTGGTTCTTATTTTAATAAAATTCAACCTCTTCTCATCGCTCAAAAACACTGTATAAGGATAATTTTAAAAAAAAATAGACTATTGCCTAGTTTTCCTTTATTTAAAAAGTTGGATATTCTACCACTTAGACATTTATATCTGTTTAAAACATTGAAAATTTTTTTCAATAGGTCGGGCTATCTCGCTCACCGATTTGTTACTAGATATCATCTTAGAATTAATAATTTATACCTTGTAAATGTTCCAAGAGCCCGTACCTCTCATTTTTGCCACTTTTATGATTATATAGCTCCAAAATTTTTTAATATGTTACCTTATTCTTTAAGATCGGACAGATCACCTGTTTCATTTTGCAAAAATCTTCGATTTTGGCTTTTTGAACTGGATCACCTTCAAATTGAATCTGTTTTTAATACTATTTAGTTTTAACTTTAATTTAGTTTTTTTTCTAACTATAATTTTTTTAATTTTCTTTCAGTCTTCTAGTTATTAATTTACTTTTTATTCTTGTTATAATTTTGTATTTAATTCTGCTTACTCTCGTTTATTATTTAAATTTTGCTTTAAATTTTATGAAATTTTATTTTAAATTTTATTTTTTTCATTATATAATTTTAATTTTAAGATATTTTAGTTTTTTCATATTTAGCTTTAATTTTCTACTTTACTATGTATATGTACCCAACAATATTTTATATTTTTAATGCTTGTATTTTTGCTTGCAGTTTCATTCATCACATATTCTAATGAATATCCGAATGATCCTATATTTATTCTTATTATTTTTATTTAGTAAAGGTATATTTTTAAGTATTGTATTTTACTATAATATGAATAAATGAATTAAAAATCTAAATCTAATCTAAATAATTTTTTTTTTTTTTTTTAATTTAGTTAAAAATATTATTTTATTATATTAATTTAGTTAAAATATTATTACTGTAAGTTCATAATAATTAAAATAAAATTGAAATGTTCTGCTTACAAACTCCTAGTTCTGATATTTAACTTTTCGAACAATGGCTTAAAGTCTTAAAGCATAATCGTAAATGTCGAACTAAGATCAAATGTAAAAACATTTTAAGATCAAGCAACAAAACTTTATACTATCCAAAAATACGGACTGATGCTAGATTTAAATTAAAAAATATTAAACAAAATGAAACATTAAAGCTTATTAGCTCATTAGCAAACACAAATAGCGAAGCAATAGACAGAATTTCTACTAAATTAATAAGGTCGTGTGAAGATGAACTGGCAAAACCAATAACAAAATTAATAAATGTATCAATACAAAACTGTGAAGTTCCAGAACCATTTAAAACTAATAAGGTCACACCAATATATAAAAAGAGTGGAGATAAAAACGACATAAATAATTTCAGACCGATATATGTCTCGTCAGTTTTCAGCAAAATAATTGAAACTTATATAAACGAGCAACTAGTCAATTATTTAACACAGAATAAACTAATTTGTAGTAGACAATATGGTTTTACAAAAAATTCAAATTCAAACGCTGCTTTATTTGACGTTATTGTTGAAATTCAAGAACGCATCGGAGAAAGAAAAAGATTGGTTGGGCTGATTTTCTTTGATTTAACCAAGGCATTTGATTCAGTTGATCGCAAAATACTACTTGGATATCTGTACGAGTATGGAATTGTTGGAAAAGAACATGAGAAATGACTTTGAGAAGAATTTGAGAAAAGACAACAATTCTCTAAATGTGAGGGCATCAAAAGTGAAGTAAAAGATATAGATTTTGGTGTAATTCAAAGAAGCTCACTTCGCCCAACACTTTTTTCACATACTATATAATTGATTTTTCTACAAAAGGAAAAGCTTATCTTTATGCAGATGATTTGGTTGTTGTTTATGCAGAAAAAAATACTACACAACTGAAAACATAATAAATTCTGACATGAAAATGATACACAGCTGGATGAATTTGCATAAACTAACTGTAAACATGAAAAAAACTAAGTCAATGCTTATTAGGTCTAAAAACGAAAACTTTAAAATAGTATTGTAATATAGAAAAAGTCAGTAAGTATAAATGTTTAGGAGTAACAATCGATGAAAATATGAATTGGAATCTGTATACGTTGGAAGTTAAGTCAAAAGTCAGTAAAAGAGCAGGAATATTTAACAAAATAAGAAAACGTATACCCAAAAAAGAAAAAAAAATTGCAATATTTGATAGTATTTTCCACAGTACCTTAACGTACGGAATTAGAATATGAGGTAACACTTTTAAAAAAAATATAGGTAATTTACAAAGAATGCAAAACAAATCCATTAAAAATCTTTTCGTGGTAGAAAAAATATCGGCGAAAAATGAAATCTACAACAATCTGCAAATATTTAAACTCAATGATTTCATAACCTTGACACAAATGACTCACATACACAACATACAGAACAATCATATTAAAACAAATACTGAAATGACAATCGGTACTCAAATACACGAATATTCAACAAGAAATGCAACTTATCTTCGTTATTCTACTACTACAAATCTATTTGGATTAGAGAAAGTAATAAACTCGTCTATGAAAATGTTTAATAGTCTCCATTAAATATTAAGCTGTCAAAAAAGAATATATTTAAGAGTAAATGTAAAAAAATGTTAATTTCACATTATTGAACTTGTACTTTGTATTTAATCTATAATTATAATAGACAAGCATTTAAGGACCTGCGCAATAAGCACTTTCTCACTTTATCTCACTTCTCCTAAATTAACTCTTAATATATAAATAAGTTGTATATAAAACAATAATGCGCACATAGTTGAAAATGTTTACTCATATGGTTTTATTATTCACCCACCAAATACATTTTGTATATGTGAGTTCTTATTCAAATAAAAAACAAAAACAAACAAATCAGTTATTATTATTACTTGCAGTGAATATATATACATATGTCAAATAAAAACAAAAAAACAAATTCATCTGAAGAAAAAAATATAAAAACAACAAAAACAAAAAAAAAAAAATCAGTTGAATTCTTCATATGACCGGCACTTCCATTTTTACATAGTAGAGTTAGAGTATATCTCTTTAGTTAAAAAAATATTTTAGTTTTAGTAATTTTATCCATTAAATGTCACTTACTATATGTCAAAACGTAAAAAAACAGTATATGGGAGAGCAGTATTTATGTTTCCTAAATCAAACTTATTAAGATGGTTACTACTTTATCATGAGAAGTCTATGTCACTACGTAAATTAATGTTCTTTTAAAAACTTTAAATTTGGGTTCAACTTGAATTATAATTACTCAACAGGGGCCCCTAGTCATATTTTTACTATTGTCCATTAAATTATTTACATAATCATCACTTCTATTCTATTACATGTAATATTTTTTTTTTCTTTCTTTCTTAATTTAATATTGTTTTTTGCGTTGTATATTATTTTATATTACTTGAATTTGTATAAATTTGACTAAGCACTTTAAAACGAATTGTAAACACTATATACGAGCTTCGTTAGCTCTTTTTGAGAAATTAAATGAATAAATAAATAAAAATAAATAAATAAAGTTGGGCTATATGTTGATGAAAATACTTTTGTTTCAATTAAATTACAAGTCATCGTTGTAGTCTAACTTTTAACGTTTGGTGTTTGTCGCAATTGTTTTTACCAAAATATCTTAAGAAGTTTAATTTAATAAAATCAAAACGCTTACATGTACATTTGTTTACCAAGAAATTAATACAATTATACCGACAAAAAGAAAATAAAATAACAAATAGAAATAAATGAAAATACTCAAATTGAATATGGAATCTATTAATATACAAAATATACCCAATGATACCCAAACGCTATACCAAAATATACATAATGACACCCAAACGTTAATTAATTTGAAGATTTTTAACAAAAAACTTCAATAAAATTGTTACAGCATCAAAAGGTGTTTTAGTTTTTATCGACCTAACACGGTCGGTCGGTTTCACTCATTTTCTATTTTAATACACAACTGGACTAAGGGTGTTTTCGTTAATTCATCCCGAATATTCCAAATATTCTGTTCTGTATTTTGTATTTATTCCGTATATTCCGAACGTATTCTTTTTATTCCATCTCAGAATTGGAATAAACAGAATAAAATTACGGAATAACATTCACTTCAATAACAATTTGACTACCTATGTTTTATTTTAATTTAAAAAATGGAAAATATTGGTTAAGTAAAAAAAGTGTTTACAAAAAAATATAATATTATGAATAGTTGTATAAATATTGATATTTATATAAAATTAGTAGTTGTATTTTATATTCAGAAAATAAAAATTTTAAAAGTTTTTATTGTTTTTTTTTTTTAAGGAATGAGTATTTAATGGTCGTAGGGAGATGTAAAATGCCTGATAAGCCTTTACAAATTTTTTGTAACTATTATAACTATCTTAACTATATTAACTACTTTTCACAAATTAAAAAACAGTAAATGCTTTTATTCACAAAAATTAATAAATAAATAAAAAAACAATGACAGTTTCTGATGTTTATTCTTTTTATTCTATTCTGTTCGTTAATTATATTTGTTTGGAATATTCTATCGAGACGCCATCAAGTATTCTATTCTTTTCGAAATTATGATGATGACATTTTCGATTACTTGAATTTTGTCTCAGTAAATAATATCGATTACACTGCAAAAATAATCATGTATGATTGACATTAAAAATTACATGACTTAAATCAAACTGCTTAATCGATTAGACTACAAATGCATTTGATCTTAGTTGAACATTTCCCATTACAGTTTTATTGTGATGCTAGTATTAAGTTATACCAATACATGAAAATCATTTAAAAATCACTCCAAGATCATTATTTTCATCCAAGGTAATTTTAAGGTCAAATCAAGGGTATTTGAAAGTTATATCGATTTTATATTAATTATTACATTAAAAATACTTTATAAATTGAAGCATTTTAATGAATATCTAAAATCTAATATAATTTGTTAAAATAGAATTAGTTTTATATAATATAATTTAGTTACTAAGGGCGTTTCCGAACCTCTCGCACTTGCACTTGATACTCGCAGTAAACCTATCAAATCGCACTTGATTTGTTGTCAAAATTTTAGTGTAGTCTCAAGTACACTAGATATCGCAAAATTAAATTTATTAAATTTAGTGCGATTTGACAAGTTTAGTGCGAGTATCACGTGCAAGTGTGAGATGTTCGGAAATGCCCTACGTAATAATTTAATAAATAAATAATAAAAAAAAAAAAAAAAATTGTTGTGGTGCAAAGTTGTCTAAAATTGTTAAAGAATTTATTTGATAATATTTTTAAATATTGTAGACAATGGCGTACATCATTTTACTTGACAAGATAATAAAAATATAATTTTAATACATAAAATATCATATGAATCAAAAATTATAATTCAATCAATTTATATTAAAACAAGGTCATAAAATTTACTTAAAAACAAAGTTCTTAAGATGAGTACATTACTATTGTTCATAAAAATTATTTTTAAAACCGAAAATATTCTTAATAGAGTGAACAGATGATATAAAAAGATATAAACAGCTATCAAGCATTTATAAATATTTTTTGAGAAAAACAAAACAATTAAATCCTTTCATCTTGATAGCAAACATAAAAACAGATATGTTATTAAGCAAAGATATTGTTTTTTTCATGTTCCTGTTACACAACAGTTATTGTCATCAATAACAGTACAAATTCTGTTAAAATAATTATTTTTTTTTTTCATTTATTGTTTTTTTATATTTATTCAGCAGATAATTGCTGAGTTTAATTTTCGTTAAACGATGCCTCCGATAGACTCGTCGAGTCAATGAGGTTAAATGTAAAAGTTGAATACATATAGGCTTATGGAGCTTAATAAGCTGAACAGCGTAATGTAATGAACGATAAAACGTTGAATTAATATTTCAAACATAAAACGGCATCGAAATTTGGCGTTTTTCTTCATTCGTTCAGAGTTCGACAAATCGAAACGGGAAGTGTCAAACAATTTAGTTTTTATTTTATAATCAGCCAAAGCCTTAGGATTTTTTTTTTTTAGGATTTTTAACCTTTAGGCTTTTGGATTTAACCTTTAGCACTTATATACCGCTTGATTCGGATTTTATAGAATAAAACTAGAAAGAAATGAAGGTATGAGAGAGATTAATAGGCACATTTATGACAAATGTATATTCTACAATAAATGTGATAACAAATGTTACAATAATTGCCTGTGTTTTTTTTATTCGGTTTCAATTCTGTGTTTCGTTATTCAATCATAGCGGACTAATGTTTAGAGCATATATGTTGTATGCTCTGTTAATAACAATGTAGCTTACGGAAGACTACATGTAGTTTTCTAGCTTTGTCCCTCAATAGTAAGTTGTAATGTTTTGTAGTAGATTGTAGATTGCAAGGTGAGTGCTGCAATGGGAAAATCAACTGGTATGTATAAATTAAATAAATAGCTGTAGTCGGAAATGTCAGCTGCGCATCAAATGACTTAGCAGTGTAACCTAAAACGCAACAAAAACTAAAATCATTTAACTTTTATTGCAGACAGATGGCGACGGCTTTTGTCAGCTAACCGAAATTGAAAGAAACAATAAACAGAAAATGTCATTTTCAAATCATAACATCACAAAAAAAAAACAATTGTGCAGTTTTTAAAAATAGATGCACAATTTTCGAAAATTAAAATAAATTTTTTATTTTAATTGTCTGCATTTTCAATATATCTTCTTTATTTTAAAGTTTTTTTAACAAAATAATTAATCACCAAAATGTCAAAAGCGCTGTAAGAAAAGTAAAAAACAATTTGCTTGCTTTAGTCGTTAGATGCTTTCGCATCTGCAGCAATAGTAAAAATAAAATTTTGCAAGCAATTGTCAGATGCTGACATTTTGTAAATGCAAATTTTTGACGTCAGATTTTGCATTTGATGTGCAGGTGACATTTCCGATTACAGCTAATAATTATAGCTTATTCATTTTTTACGACAAAATAACTAAACTAGAAACTTGATAACAAAAATTCTTCGAAATAACTGTTTTGACAGTTATTCCAAGTTGTTTCTTTTTTCACTCAGAATGTTCAGAATAGAGTACAAAATGTACAAAGTGTGTTCTATTCTATGTTCTATTCTGCTTTGCTATCTGAATTAATAAAAAAAACATCATTTGCCAATAATAAAATAAATTTATCAAATTTTTATTTATTTATTTATTTATTGCCATGATACATATTCATAATTTTTTTTTTTAACAATATTAATTTTTTTAGAGCTTATACTATTGTGTTTACATCTATGACTATTCTTAATTATTACTTAGGCTAGCTGACTAATTTATTTATTAATTAATTTATTATTTAAAGGAAAAATTATCAAATTTTATTTGCTTCAATATGCGTCAGGTGGATCAATACTATCTACCGTAATGTTTTTAAAATTAAAATTTGTAAAAATGTATACTGTAATAATGTAAAAATATAATGAAATTTAACATTTAAATTAACTTCAAAAATATTTCGTTCAAAAAATTAAATTTGTATTTTAATTTTTTTATTTATTATTCACCTTGTACAAAGAAATACAAATATAATTCCATTCGATTGCATACCATTCTAAAGTTATATTATGAAACTGAAAAATAAATTTCTACGGTTATTTCCTGTTTTAATTAACAAAATTTATTTGACACAATTAATTAATTAGATAACTTAAATGTAAGGAGATTTAATTTTTGCAAATTTATTTTAAAATTTGACGTAGGTACAGAAAATTAAATTACTTACAAATTAGGAATACAATCAAAATTTATTTTTACAAATATTTTGCGTTAACAAGCAAGAGCAAGAGACTTTTAAAAAACTGTAATGCTTTAAATTTTGAATAATAATATATAAGTTTAATTCCAACTGGTATATTTATTTCATAAAATATTTTAAAATTTTTGTTTTATTTATTTGTCATGAAAAATAAATATTATGTAGTTTCAAAATTCAACTAAAAATATGTGATCTATTTTTAAATTTGATTTCGGCTAAAGGTTTAAAAAGGTTAAAGAAAGTAGGATTAGAAAAATAACTTCCAATAAATATCAACCACTCCGACAACATTTAGTTAGAATAATATTTTTTTTAGAACAATTTTTTTAAAAAATGAATTTAAGTATACACTTAAAATGAACGTACAAAAATATTGTGCTTTGTTGGGTGGATTATCAGACTTACCTTACAAATAAAATTTAACCAAAATTAACATTTTAGTTTTTAAACATTTTTTTGGCGCAGATATGTGGATGATGTTTTTTGTATCTATACAGGTACAAGTCGTCATTTATCAAATTTCTTAACATATCTTAATAAATTCGACAACAATATTTCATTCACAATGGAAATTCAACATCAAAATGTACTAAACTTTTTAGACATCACCTTGGGTGTGTCTAACAATAGTCTTACATACAAAATATATAAAAAAAGCCAACGACTACTGATACACTTATTCCTGTAGCCTCTAAACAATCTTATTATATAAAATTTGTGGCTTTTAAATAGTTTTGTTCATCGTTTAATTAATATTTCTTTGTCAGAGAACGATTTCATGCAGGAATTGTCAATAATTAAAATTATCGCTAAAAATAATGGCTATGACGAATGTATTGTGAATAATATTCTAAGACGAAAATTATACCAAAAAATGCGAAGTCTTGTTTACAACGGAAAGTGTGATGAAAACAGAACTATTGTTTGATTAACTATATGAGGAAAGTCAGTAATAAAATAACTGCTAAATTCAAAAAACATGATATATTCGCTATGGAATATAATAATAATAATCTTCACAGAAAATTAGTTAACAACAAAATTTAAGATAAACAAATGCTGCAAAAAAGTGGGGTTTACCAAATTCATTGTGATAATTGTGACGCGATCTACACAGGTGAAACAAGTAGGAGTTTTAATACTAGGATGAAAGAACATAGAATGTGTATATCTATACAACAAGAGGAAACAACAACAGAATTAAGTGAACTTTGTATATCCGAAAACCAAAACATTTCAAGTAGTTTAAAACCTTTACATTTAATCAGTAAAGAAAAAAAATTAGATTTTAATGAAGTCTTAGAATTTAAGAAAGCAATATAAAATAAACAAAATATTCTTAATAATCAAATAGAAATTAATAATTTAAATTATTTTGTTATTTATGATTGTATTTTCAATTATCAATAAGCTTATTATTTTTTACCTGGAATCATAGAGTAATCATATAAGTAGAGTATTCACGTAGAACAAAGTTTGCTAGTCACTTTTTCAAATATCAAAATTCTCTGTTTACTCAAAATAATATTACTCAATTTTTAACTGCTTATAAGTTGAGCGCAATGTATTTTGTACTCATAAATAAAAAAATTTTGTGTACCTACTATCTATGAACATATTTATTTGTAATTATGCTGCCAACAGTGTCAACGATATAAAATTTGTATGTACAGGTACTCAAAAATGTATATATGCTATATATGCGAATATGCATGCTACAGTATATACATACTTCATTATTTTGCTGCTCGCATTTCTACTTTACTTCTTTGATAAAAATTAAAAATTACATAATGTATGTATAAAAAACCATATACGCATTTAAAGTCCTTTCAATAGACCAAAAATAATATTACAAATCAAAGTATTGAATTTTTTTTTAGAAACTGAAAGAATTCAAGATTATTGCTGGATTTGTTGTTATTTTACTTTAATTTTTAAAATTTGAAAAATTAAAATTTTTATTTGAACTTGGTCAATGTGATTTATGAAATTTGTGATTTCAAACTTTATAGAAGAAAGGGACAAAAAAATTAATGTTGGTTTTGTAAAATTAAAAATACTTCAAATTGATTTCTATTGAAAAGTATACTGAAAAGTTGGTACCTACATGTATTTTTAAATTTTCAGCAATTTAGATTTTGTTAATTTTGTCTGTTCCTTACCGTAGACAATAATATGAATAGTATATATATAGTTATGACTACAAGAAAACAAACAAGCTATCAAAATTTAAAAAGGTAAGTAAAAAAAGTAAAACTGGACATTTTATTCGTTATATGAATTGTTGGCTGTTTTTATTTCTTCAAAAATTATTTCATCTGAAATAGAAATACGAGTTTTAACCAAGTTCTGAGAAAAAAAAGCAAAACGGTATTTCGTACAAATTTCACGATTTGTAATGCATTACTAATAAATTTTATTCTTTTATTACCATTATTTTTAAAAATTTTTTCGAGATTATGTATGTGTACTTTTTCATTCATTGTCTTTGCAATTAATTGTGTTTTTTTTTTTTACATTTTTCTATATATATTACTTATATTGAATTAGATATGTAAATATATGGTGAACACATATACGATATTACGATATACACTCTTCATATAAATTAAAAGTACATACGTATGTGTATACTCTTCAAGCTATCAAACATGCCTCTATACTCCTAGCCTAGTCACTGGTAGACGAAAATGAAATCGTAATTCGATAAAATTGCGGAAAAATGATTCTGTGAATAGGCTAGAAGTGTAGAGGCATAGTATGAAATATTCTCCTCAATAAATAAAAAGTTTTGAGTAAAAATAATTGAGTTTCTAAAATGGTATTTGAGTGTTTTGGGGTATTGAGTGAAAATGAGATGGCATTTTCGTGTTTTGAGTAAAAATGGAACGGGATTTTTAGAAGAAAATGATTAACAAATATTGTTCTACGTGAATACTCTACTCATACGATTACTCTATGCTGGAATCTAAGTTCACTTTAAATTTAAAATTTTTGAATATTAATATGTAAACTTTACCTGGTTAATTTTTTTTTTAAATTTATTAAAAAAATTTTGTATTTAATGCTTTTAATATTTTGTTTTGTATCCATTTAAGATCCATGATTATGACCGAAAGGTCGAAACACGTGTCAGAATAAAATAAATTTGTGAAATTACAAGAGTCTTTTATTTTTTTGTTAAATTAAAAAATAACATTTATCTAGTTAATATTTTTTCTTAACTTGTATAGTTATTTTTATAGTGATTAAAACTCTTGTTAGTTCATTTTCCACAAATTATATTTATTAATTAATTTTAAAATATTTTATTTATTTATTTTACACATATTTTATTATTAAATTTATTGTTCTTTTTATTTTATAACTATTTTTAAGAATTTACATATAGAACTACAGATTTTAAGATTTTATTCTATTTTCTTCAATGGTCCATCTGAGACTGAATTTTTTTCTAACAATGGTGTCTTTCATTTCCGTGCGTACACAGCAACCGGATATAGTAACCGGCTGAAATATATCTTTGACAGACACCACCTATTAGATCTATTACATAACTATATAAAACAAAAAACATTTATTATCTTTGAAAACTTAAATTTCATTTCCTACAAAATCTCACCATCCTCTATAACTTTGTCAAACACCATTTTTATCTTAAACTACAAAATTTATATTTTTTAACCAATTTAAAAATAAACAATCTTCTAGGGCACTATACTAAATATTAATATTTAAACTCACCTAATAATTACTTTTTTCAATTTTGTAAACATTTATTATAAATTATTTTGTACCTACATATTGATTTATAAACAAAATCATAAAAAAAAACTATATAATAAATTTAATTGCTAAAATTTATAAAACCTTTCAATTGCTAGTACCTATGTACCTACATCCATTTACCACACTCAAACAATCAACATAAATAAATTAACAACAAAAAAAAAAAAACAAATAACAAAACATTTTGGTGGTGAAAATATTAAAATTCATTGAATAAAATTTATGATATTTCACAGCAAACTTAAACTCTTTTCCAAATATTATGCTTGTTACCATGTTGTATATAATTATTATTATGTAGGTACAAACTTTATTTTGTATTGCCAATTCTCTATAGTATTTAGGATAAAAGCAATTTTATATGTGAGCAACATGATTATCTTGTATTGCATGAAAAAAAAAAATCTATTTTTTATTATCTATAAAATATCGTAATTAAAGAATATTATAAAATTGATTAGCCGTTAATAAGGACCTGTAGAATTCTCAATGGAATCTATTATATTTATTGTTAAATTATACCATATAGTATTTCACCTTAAAGCTATCTTTTTTTTCAATTGTGATTTTTTTTTTGTATTTTTAGCTCTCTACAAAATGTTTGATTTCAGGGTTTCATACGTTCAATGTCATATGTTCGTCCATAACAATTAATTCATTTGCCACCAATTTATCATATCTATCATTCACATCATCTACTCATGAGTTTAGATCGGAAACAACGTTTTTTTTATATTACGGATATTACGTTTACATAATTCGTCGACTGCATTCCTACTATATATCTAATCTACCAAAAGCAAAATGTTGAGAAAATCGATTTTGTAATTTTTACAGAAATTTTGACTGTAAAAATTTAAAAATAATCAAACAAAATTTGTATTGAGCAATTTCAGCAATTTTAAAACATCTAACATAAATGGTTTTAAAATTTTAATATTTTGAAATATAAAAATAAATGTATTAAAAAAAAAATGAGTAATATAAAAATTTACTGTGAAGGTTCATAATATGTGTTTGCAAATTTCGGAATAAAAATGGTCTGTTAGATAGTTAGGAAAATTCAATCATACGGAATGCTTTTAAAACTTTTATGACTTATCAGTACAAAAACTATAGCTTGAATAAATAGACACAACTTGAAGACTTAAAAAGCAGTAAAATATATATTGTTTGGATAAATCAGAAAAAAAATATCTCGAAAACTATAAAAGATACGTTTATTTTGATTGCAAATACGGATAGAGCATAGCCGAACCGAAAATGGTATAGTACATTGAAAAGTCATAATTTCGGAACAAATGATTGGTTGGATACATAGGAATGCAGCTGACAAATTATAGACTAATTTATATTTAAATTATGATTTAACGTTTTGATCAAGATGTTAATGTTAACATGTTAATTAAATATGTACAATTAAATTCAATTAAATTTCGTATAGATAATTATAAACTATAAATAGCTTGGTTAAAGATATCTGATTATTTGTCATAAAAAAAAAACAAGAGGCTTAACCGCGTCGACTCATGGTAGCCTATAAAGCCTACTTCTTTTTATTCCGTCATTATCTAATCAACGCGACATCAAATAATATCAGTTATTGTTGTTCATAAAAGC
This sequence comes from Argyra leucocephala, assembly GCA_963942445.1. Lineage (NCBI taxonomy): Eukaryota > Metazoa > Arthropoda > Insecta > Diptera > Dolichopodidae > Argyra > Argyra leucocephala. Next base: position 145,530,254 of record OZ012679.1, read on the forward strand.
TACACATGTACAATTCACATGTTTATATAGTTATATTATATTATTTATAATTATATTATTATATATTTTTATATACATTTAATATATTTTAATATATTTTATATATATTTTTTTAAATATATTTTATAAATATTTTTTTTAAATTTTTTTTTTTTAAATATTTAATATATTTTAATATATATATTACATATATATTAAAATATATTAAAATTATTATATATTTTTTTCAATATGTTTATTTTATTATATTTATATTTATATATTATTATTATAAAAACATTTATTTTATTTTAATAATTAATTTTTTATTAAATGTTAAATGACATGCACTTTAAAAATCAATCAGAAGCAGTCGCAATAAGATATCTGCACAATCTGCGCAACGCTGACGCGACACCGATTACTATAAACACACCTATGATTACTATGAACACATCTTCCATCGTGATAGTTTGCTTAAAGACCACTTGATAATTCGGTTTACAAGAATGTTTTCATTGTTATAAGATTCTAAGTCTATTATCATAATAATTTGCTTACTGCTTTGGTAGACTTAAAACATTGGATTCTGCGTGTTATTTAAAAACTTTTTCACTAAATTAAACAAACTCTTACCTACTACAGAAAAGTATGATTCACAAGCAACAAATGACCTTTCAAACAACATTTTCAAATCACTTAAATGTCAATAAGAAGATAGGAAAGCACTCCAATTTGCCTTTTTATTAGATACTGTCATATTAAAAATTCTAAATTCATAAATCATAGTAATATCAGGTAATATCCTATTAATAGTAAACAAATTGCACATGTTATTTAATTGTTACGTGAAAAATAAAATTTAAATAGACCTAGCTGGTCGATTAAATTTGTCATAGTTTAAAATAAAATTTAAATTCGAAATTAATCCTAAAATTTTGCTGTGTACTCGTATAAATGCATTTTTAAAATATCCAAACGAACGAAATTTTACCAACTCTGATCTTTTGTTAATTTTTTTATAAAAAAAAAAATATATCATCCAGAATGTTTTCGGGTCGTTAACATTGATATAACGTAAATATAGGTATAAGGTAAATATGAAAATATTCTATTTGAATTTATATCCTTATCATGTTCTATTTTAATTGAGGACTAAAACTACTAAAAAAGGATAATTACGTGACAAGAACCATACACAAATACAAAAAATTGTAATAATAACAATAATAATAATAATAATTACAGTGAAAAAATTCTAGGTTCTAAAAATGAAGTAAAAAATTATTAAATGAACGATAGGTGGTAGATAGATACATAGATTTAAAAATGAATACTGTAGTCAGTGTTAGTGAACAAAGTTATAGCAAAATAGAAAATATTTTTAAAGTGCGAATAATGACATTAATTAGAAAGTTTTATCCTTTGCAGTTCTTTATACCACATAAAAGAGTAATGAGACTTAATTCTTTGTATATACAATATGTATGTTAAGATATACATATATATAATTGTGATGTGTATATACAGAGAATGAATGAATTGTATTAATGTAGGAAAATTCTGTTTTCATAAATATTTGTAGTCATTTTGAATTTAAATTTCAAATATTTTAGTTTGTATTTGTTTGTACATAAAATAATTTGTTGGTATTAATAATTATTTGCTAAAAAATAGATAATGCGGTGAAGAAAAATATTACGTAAAAAATACATAATAGTTATATAGAACACCCAGTATACATGAACGATGATACTTTCTTTAAATTATAATTAAAATAGACCACAATTCACAAAGAATTCGTGAAATTGGATAATATTGTTATTGCTATAGGGTGAGTCAAAGTTTACATTTTATGGTTTTTTAGTTCTGATTTTTTCTTCTTTTGACGTTTTGATGCTTACAAAAAATAAGAAAAATTTATTTATAGCTTAAAAAGTAAATAGCTTTGTTAGTAAGTCAATGCTATCAATTTTTTTTATACATTTTTTTATTAATATAACTATCATTCAATTTTCGTGTTATCATTAAAAGTTAAATGTCAAAAAATATTGGGTCCTCCTGAATCAATGTTTTTATCATTAATTTTTTTATTAATTTCTCATTCACTTTTGGTGTTGTCATTCAAAAATTTAATGTCAAAAAATATTGGACCGTGTTATCAATATTTTTATCCTACATTTTTTTTATGAAAATATCATTAACTTTTGGTGTTATCATTAAAAAATTAAAAACTGTTTTATTTCTCGCAACCTTCCAGGATTTCTAATCCCTCCTTCCAAGACATTGTACTTCACAAACCACAGATAATCTAAATATTTTAGGCAGATGCGAATCACAATATTATTTGGGGGATTCTGAGGGAGATGTTGTATCGGCGTGGGACCTAATATCCCAAGGATAGCTGGAATGGCTAGCTTGTCAAAAATATATATGTTTAGTTGCGCATCTTATTTTTTAAGGACGAAAAGGACATTTGAAAGTATCCTTTTTTTTGTGTTGTATATAAACCGTTATATCTGTTGACCTGTTAGATGTAGATATATTCAATTATATATTCTAGAAAGACAAGGGTTTGGAAAATTTATTTGATTATGATTGGTGATGCCGTTAAAGAGATATTGTATTTCGAAATCTAAAATTTTGGGAAAAAAAAAACAATCTTTATTTTCTTTCTTGAAAACCCAAAATACCTGAAAATTTTACCATAAAAGCCCCCCCAATATTTATATATTGTTGGAAAGATCTCTTTTTTTTCTGAATATTGTCATTACATCCTACACGCCTATACAAGATCGCTCTCAGAAGAGCCATTACTTGGAACGACCATAATTTTGATATCATGAAAGGAACTGCCAAGTGTGGGATCGAATTTATTTTTACTGGAGGGCATGTGTCTTTATTTAGAGTGAAGGTGACGTGAACACTTATATTTTCATTTATTTTTATTTTCTATTTACTAAACCAATTTTCAATAAGTTTAGTATGGTCCTGGAGATTTTTGGAAGCAACATAAGCGTTTATGTATGTCAAATGTGGATGGATTAGTATTTGCCTACTATCTGGTAGATCGGCAGTGTAGATTAGATATAAAAGCGGCCCGAGCACACTACCTTGCGGTACACCAACTTCGATAACATGTTCTTCTGTTAAATAATCATTGTATTTTACTTTAAATCGCCTATCATTTGGGTACGATTTGATAATTTGATGAAATGCAAACGGTAGATTATTTTGAATTTTAAAGTTTAGACCATCATGCCAAACTTTATCAAAAAAATGTGTTACATCGAGGAAGATGACTGAACAAAATTTTTTCTCTTCGAAGACTTTTCTAATTTGTGCAGAAATTCTGTTTACCGGCTCTATTGTACTGTGTTCGGCTTGAAATCCAAATTGATGTAGTGGGAGTGGGATTACACCCTTATTTTTTATTTTGGGCATTAGTTTATGTACTAGGACTTTTTCAAATACTTTAGCTAGTGTTGGTAAAAGACTAATAGGTCTATATGAATCTATTTTTGTTGAGTTTCCATAACGAGGAAGCTTACATAACGAAGAGATATAGTTTTTTCTAAAGGTAGCATTGAAAATTTGGGTAATATGAATGAAAGCTATACTCAGTAATTCCTTAAGCATTTTTACATTGATTTTTTTTTTTTTTTGCATGCTAATAATACATATACATATAATAACGCATATAGTCATGTATGTCATTCATTTCATTTATTCATTTATTTCTCAAAGGGCTCATTCGCTCGTACAGAGTGTATATAAAATTAATAATTCAGTCCAGTAGAAAAAAATCAACTCAATAACTAAATGTATAATAACTTAAGCTAACTACACTTGGTTTCCAACAATATCCATTAACAATAATAAAAAAAAAAAAAAAAAAAAACCCAAAAATCAACACTATTATTTTAAATACTTATTAACTACATTGATTTTTAAATTTTATTTAAATAGAATTCATTTAATTTTTTCTTAAATATGTCTAATCTAGTTATTATTTTGATTTCATTTGGTAAATCATTATAATTTCTATATCCTAAATTGTGTACTGCATCAAGCCCATTAAACCTGATTTTTGATGACATTATTCTAATATTTGTAGCAGATCTTGTATTGTAACTGTGATATTCTCTATTAAATGTAAACGTTGTACTTGTATTGGTATTCTCCGTCAACATCATATGAATTTGAGTTGTTAATTTGTATTTTATATAAAGTAGTAGTGGCAATATATTATGTGACTTGTGAATTGATTTAGTTGAAGTTCTTTGGTGATATCCAAACTAATTTTTTATGGCTTTGTTTTGTATTTTCTGTATTGAACTCAAATCTTTAATGAAAGAGTTTCCCCATATCTGTATTGGATATGCGATAATAAAGTGATCTTTTCATATTTTGTGGTACTGTTTTGCTAATTAATTTGAAAATACCTGCTATTCTTCTTGCTTTTCTTAATTGATCATTTATTTGTAAATTTCAATTTAAATTACTATCAATTATTACTCCTAGATATTTGTAGGAATCAACTTTCTCTAATTTGTAATTGTTAAAACTAATATTAATATCTTGATTTCTTGTATTTTTAAATATTACGTATTTTGTTTTTTTTTTTTGTATTTACAGTTAATTTGTGTTCATTCATCCATCCACTAATAATTGACAAGTCTTCATTTATATCATTTTCCAAACATACCAATGACTTACTGCTATAAACTACTGCCAAGTCATCTGCGTACATAAAAGATTTTCCATTTAAATTCACATTCAAGAAGTCACTTATATAGCATAAAAACAAAGTCGGGCCAAGAGAACTACCCTGTATTACCCCAAACGATACTTTGTTCAAATCGCTGTTTTTACCTTTTCACATTCAGTGAACTATTTGTTAGATAATTTTTAAACAATTTCTACTCCTTTCCTTTGATCCCGCATTCAAAAAGTATTCTCAATAGTATAGTTCTGTCAACAGAATCAAAGGCTTTTTGCAAATCGAAAAAAACCACACTCACATTCTTTTTATCATCAATTCCTGTTTGAAATTATGTCAAATAATGCTCCTTGTTGTGTACTAGAGTTTCTTTTAAAACCATATTGTTTACTACTATTTATTTTTTCTTTTTCTAAATAACTAACAAGTTGCTCATTAACATAAGTTTCAATGATTTTACTAAATGTTGATGAAATGGATATAGGTCTAAAATTATTGATGTCATCGGTATCACCTAAATTCTTATAAATAGGAATGACTCTGCTTATTTTCATTATGTCAGGCAGTTCGGCAGAATGAAGTGATAGATTTATCAAATTCCTAATGTTTTCAACTAATTCCTCCTTACAGAATTTGATTAAATTAGGTGGAATTTCGTCTGCTCCTGATGAAGTAGAGTTTGATATTTTATTTATTAATTTCAAAGTACTACTTATATCTATTGATTTAAATTTGAATTGATTCTTGGTTCTATGTTTTGGAAAATAAACCCTATCAAAAACTTTTGCCATTTGTTCTCCAACATTACAGTAAAATAAATTAAAATTATTAATTTTTGTCACTTTATCTTCCATATTCATTGATATGCCAGAATAAAATTCATTTCTATACGTATTTTGCCCTTTAATTATTTATTTCATATATTTCCAATTCTTTTTTATATCACCGTCTGCTTTTTTAAACTGTTTATCATCATATTTTTCTCTTTTTATTCTTTTTAATGTTGTTAATTTATTTAGCCAAAACTTGTATTTTGATTTAATATGCTCAGAGTTTTTATTTTGCACTAATTTCTTATACACTGAAAAAAAAATGGTTTATAAATTTTCCTATTTTTATAAGAACCGATTTTTTTGTAAATTTTACAATTTTTTTGAGTCAAGTTCTTATTATTTTTAGATAATTATCTATTTTTTTAATAAGGTTTACAAAGCCATTAACAATTTAATCGCTTGGTAATTTTCCTTATATTTGTTGGGTATTTCACTAAAAAAATAATAAATTTTGTTATTGTATCTTGTACTTATTCCAGTTTAAATAATAAATTTTACAAAAAAAAAAATACCAAGTTAATAGGAAAATTTACAATAATTTTGTTATAAAAATAATAGTAGTGGTTATTTATATAGGATTCTTTACGTTTTTTTATTGTGATATCTCCAATTTCATTTAGATAACTTATTATTTTATTGAGATATTTTCAAAACATAAAATGCAAATATGTGAGATAAATTCCTAATAAATTATAGGAATTTTTACAAAATAAATAGCAATATCTCATACTTTTTTATGAAATTGTAAAAACAATTATAATAACTATTATATTTTATATAAGAAAATTGACTACAAACTATTTGTAGAATATCTGAGCTAAACTGCTATTTTTTCTCAAAATATTAAGAGAAGTTATTTACCATAATAAGGAAAATTTTTCTCTCAAAAGTAGAATTTCTAATAAATATTGTAATAGGTCTTATATTTTGGACAAATAATGTTAAAAATATAATAAATAAGAAATTTGTTGCGGAAAATTTTGCCTTATAGGCTGGGCGTCGTTTTATTTGTAAAGTACATTTTATAGTGATTGATTTGTCATTAAGTAAGTGATTTTTTTTAAAATTAATTGAGTGGAACATGATCGAACTTGTGGATGATTTTCAAGGGTAAGCAATTAAAAAAAATTATATTCATGGGTTTCTAAATTTTAATCAGGGAAACTCTGCAATATTTACACAAGTTTATAAGAAATTTTATTTAAAATTTTATCCACTTTATTATTCTGTAGGTTGAATCAACTTAGTCGGATCAAAGATATATTTTTTTGTCCATACTTGCTGTATTTGTATATAAGATTATAAGAAGACCACTTGCGGGTTTTGCTGTTCTTCCATTTTTATTAGCTTCATCGGTATACAAAACTGAACTGGAAAAGCCAGAAAGTGCGAAGAGAAATTGTTATAAATTAAGCAAAACCGAAGTCCAACAATCATTTTTTATGTTTATTACTGTAAGTAGAAATAAACTAGTTGCTTCAAAAATATAATCTTATAATTTGAATAATTATAGCTTAACTATCTTGTGGAAGAGCACATACAGAAATTTACTGAGAAGATATTTAATGAAAAAAAAATTCTCCATCCTTATCTGATTTTGTGGCACAAAATTTTCGTAGGTGTTTTTAATATTAATATAATAAATAACTTAGATGCAAAAAAAATTAAATACAAATATTTGAAAGTTACATCAATATGTTAGAAGTGAAAAGAAGAATTATGTTAAAGAAAAAATTATAAATAATTATAAGAAATATTGAATCAGTTAATATTATTAGTTCATTAGTATATTTAAATAAATATAAATTAAATAACTAAAAAAATCATAAAATATTTTTTTTTTCTTGAAAATAATATTTTTGTTGTTTTTATTTAATACGTTCTTATTGAAAAAGTTCCTATATATATGAGAGCAATAATGGCTTAAAGTATAGTAAAACTTCCTGAAATTATAGGAATTTTCCATATTTTTTTCAGTCAATATTCCAATTTTTTAGGAAACATGGCTATAATTATAGTAATTTTTCTTATATTTGTGATCAGTTTTTCTCATTTTTTAAAACAATATTCGTAATATTGTAAGAAACATTCTACAACTAAAACAATAACTATTATTTTATTAGTATATTTTCAATATTTTTTAACAATTTTTGAGAACTATTCTAAATTTTCTGGATCTAATTCCTACATTTTTTATACGTTTTCCAATAAAGTCGTATACTTTTATGAAATGTTATTAAAAAAATAAGAAAAGCTACTATAAAATTGGGAGTTTTATAAAAAAAAATATAGTTATTGTTCTAAAAACGGATGGTAATTTGCAAAGAAAGTATAGGAATAATTGTTAAAAATGTCCACTATACCGCTTGTTGTTATAAAAATAGGAAAAATTGTATAAAAAAAGCGACAATCATTCCTATTTCTTTTTTCAGTGTACCAATAATTTTTCCTTTCTATTAATTCAATACATTCCTTATCTATCCACGGTGCTGCATATTTACTACTTTTTTCAGTAATTTTTCTTTCATCGGTAACTCTTTTCATTGCATTTTTTATTGTAGATGTCAGTTTGTCTGCTAAATTGTCTAAATTAATTTCATTGATCACAGCGCAATTCAACTCATTTTTGATTAAATTATAGTTTAAAATCTTTATCACCTGATTTTGTTTATTTTTTTTATTTGCATTTATTACATTACTTAATTTAATTATCATACCCAAATGATCTGATATATCATTATGACAAAGTGAAATATATAGTTTTAATTTTGGATTATTAGCAAGAACATGATCCAAACAAGTATTCGAATCTGGTTTAGTAACTTCCTTATTGCAGAAATAAAATGCATTTGTTTCAACAATAGTTTTGTAAGTTTTTATATTTTTATCTATTTTGTTTTTAATGTTGAAGTTAAAGTCACCTATTACAAGTGAATTTTTATTTTTTAGATTTTCCAAATGTGACTCGAACTTTTCAAAAAATTTATTAATCTGCGTTATTGATTTTGTCATATTCTGGTGACTTTTTGTTGTCAATTTTTTGAGTTATTATAAATTGCACTGTTTTTTTCTTAATAGGATTTATTAAAAAACGTTTTATTTAAAAATTTATAATTTGCAAAAATTTAAGTAAAATATTTATACATTTATTATTCAACTTCCTCATACTAATCAATCTCACTTTTTTCATCCTAATTTATCCCATCCTATTCTATCCTAACAAATCGGTACGTAAGTCCTAAATGTATTTTAACTAACTTTGGCTGTTTATAAAAAAAAAAAAATATTAAAACTTTTCAATCTTATTTCCAATAACACCATTGATCAAAAATAACGGTTAATTTCAAATATTAAATTATAATTTTTGATAATAAATATTATGAATATTTTCGTTATTAATTAAAAGATTTATTTGAGTTTTAGTTTAACTGTATAATAATATAAAATATTTTCTTCCTGGTTATGGAGATATTAAATTATGTATTCTCAAAAGAAATTAATTAAATTTTCATATAATAAATAATATTCTCTTAGTAATCAAAGAAACAAAATTATTTATTATTCTCTTTAATATTATAATACTTGTATTTTATAATAATATAGGAGAGAAATTTATTGCTCATGGGAAAGCAAAAAAAAATTGTTCAGTTCGGTTTGGTTAAATTAAAGAAAATTCTGTTAGAAAATAAATCAAATAAAATTTAATTAGAAAAATATGTTATACAAATTTTAGTTTTCACTCTTTTAACGCAAAAAAATTCTTTTTCATAATTAATTCTTGAATTTTCTCTCTTTTCAATGCTGATGAAATTAAAGAGAAAATATTTTATTCGATTATTCAGTTTGTTCTAATTTCACATAATTTTATAAAATTATATTCGTTATTATGCAAATTATATTTTGTTTTACTTTTGTTTGTTTTTCTTTTAATTTTTATTCTTTACAATTTTATTTTTAGTTTTTTTTTTTCTCTAAATTAAAAAATATTAGAATAATAATATTAATTTTTTATTCAGTCAACCTCAATTAATGTAGGTGAGGTTTTTTGCAATAGATACATTCATTACTGAAACCTGCTTTGCAAAGATTGTTTTTTAGAATAATTAATTTATTTTATGGTTTGTGTCAAAATGTTTGTGTCTATCAAAATATTTAAGTTTTTAAGTTTTACAAAACTATTTTTTAAATTGAAAAATATTTTTGCCTTTAGTATTTTTTTAGTTTAACCCATTTGTATTTGTTGGTCAATATAATATGTTAACAGCTTATATATTTTACATAAAAGAAAAATATTAAAACTACCCTATGGTGATTGTCATGATAATAAATGGAACAAATTTATGTAGAATACCCAACATTTTGATTTACACAGAAAATGAAACTCAAATATAATGTAAAGTGAAACATACCAGGAGCACTACACTGCCTTCTATATTTAAAATCTAACTTTAAATAAATTTTAAATACATATGTTAGGAAAAATTTAAAAATTGTAATATTTTGTATTTATTTATATTAGTTTTGTGTGTGTGTGTGTGTGTGTGTTTGTATATTATTTTTGCTTATTTTGAAATTGTTAAAAGTTTTGAATAGTTATTTCTAATTTTGCAAAACTTCATTTATTTCTCATTTCATTGATTTTTCCATCCATCCATATTGTCCTTTTACAATATTAGTAATTTTCAAATTTCAAATAACAAAATAAATTAAAATATGAGGAAATATTGTGTTCAGTTGAAATATTTGAATTGTATGGTATATTAACAAATCCTAAATAACCTGCATGTGCAACCGAGCATAAAGTACTGCAAAATGCCTCTGAGGCACACATATAAAATTTCTCGTAGAATTATGAAAAATAAACCTGTAATATAATAGTAATAACAGATTAATCTGTAATAGTAATAATTTAAATAGGTACATGAAAAAAATAAAAATGTTAACGGTACTTGGGTACCCAGAAGCCAGAAGAGGTCTTATCATCAAGATATATAATAAGAATAGTTCGGTACCTAAGGATAATTTTGTTATAGAAATGAAATAAAATTTTTGTAGACTTGAAACGTACATCATCGTCAGTATAGGTGCATGAAAAAAATCAAAATTCTAAAATCCTAACGGTACTTGGGTACCCAGAACATGTTTTATCACACAAATATAAAATAAGAATAGTTCGATACCTAATTATAATTTTGTTATAGAAATGAAATAAAGTTTTTGTGGACTTGAAACGTATATCATCGTCAGTATAGGTACATGAAAAAATAAAAATTCGAACGGTACTTGGGTACCCAAAAAATGTCTTACCATCAAGATATAAAATCAAAATACGTAGGTACCTAATGATAATTTTGTTATAGAAATGAAATAAAATTTTTGTGAACCTGAAACGTGCATCATCGTCAGTATAGGTACATGAAAAAATACATTTTCTAACAGTACCTGGGTACTCAGAAAATGTCTTATCATTCAAATATAAAATAAGAATTGCTCGGTACCTAATGCTTATGCATCATACTATCATACAAGACTATACACTAATGATATTGATTCTTCAAAAATATAAAATAAAATTACAGCCCTTAATTCTATTATTTTTATAAAGGCAAGAGCTTCTGGAAAAAGTTATTGGTTGTTGCTACATGAATATAAATATCCTTTGGTTCCACTTATCTATGTGAATCGTTATTTTCTCATATGAAAATAATAAAATCTAAATACCGCAGTACACTTACAAATGAACATTTAAAAATGTGTCTACACTTAGCAATGACCAGTTACGTGCCATCGTTTTACCAGCTTGCTGAAAACATGCAATGTCATGCGTCAACATCTAAGGACAAATATTAAATTCATATTAAAAATTATTATTTAATATTTATGATTATGAATTGAATAAATTAAAAATATAAATTATATAATATTCAGATTGGGTCAATCTTCAATAAGAAAAGTCTGGCCACAGCTGTTATATAATAATAATTATATTCGAAATTGTACAGCATATTATATCAATTAAATTGTAAAATATTGTAGCAGCCATATCTATTACACTTACATCATACCGAAAATGCATGTGCCATTTGGTGTAAAGTATCTACCCCACCCTTTTTAGAATTATAATATTTTATTATCAAAGCTTTGTTTTTATCTTCTTCGTCAATATAATTAGTGTGGTGCATCGCCGATAATAAAATAAAAATTTTTTTTTTTTTGGGAACATAATTTACAAGAGTGATATTTTTGAGAAACCGAAATAAATTTTGGAGTTATTATTTTTTTGGCATAAAATTGGATAAAAAATTTTGAGACAACTCATGTTTAGTGAAAAAATTGTCAAAAGTTAAATTTCAGTTAGTTCTAAAAATAGTTCGCATAATTTCACCCAAACTTCAATTCTTTTCCTATATAGGGTATGTCATACAATGAATAGCTATTTTTCTTTGGCCACCAAAAAACCACCATATTTTCATACCATGCTTCCCACGTAACATTTTATTGTTTTAAAAACAAAATTAGTGCTATAAGACTCCTATATGACTCCCGATAAGCACTAAATGTTTTATATAGATGTTTTTATGGGAATAATGAAGTTTTTATAGCAATCTCAGCAATAAATATAAAATCTATGGAATTATTATTTGAAAATAAAAAATAATGTACCTTTCTCACTCTCGTATAACATAAATTATTTCAAATGAATTTCATTTAAAAATAAAACCATATACATTAATACATAATATACCGGGTGGTCCAGAGCATGCGTATCAGCTTTTTAAGAAGGGAAGGAGCCATTATTTTAAAATGTAAAAAAAAGTTTGTTAACTACATCGAGGGTGCTCTATCGATTGGTGGTATTTTGAACTTCCGGAAAGGACCGCAAATTGGTTTTTAAGACCAAAAATTACGTAGAATCCGAATTTGTATAAAAAAATTACCCCTTTCCATTTGAAAATCTTGATTTCGGCCAATTTCGGCGATTTTTGGTTTGAAAAAACCGATTTCCCTTCCTTCCCGGAATTTGAAAATATCACCAATCGATAGAACACCCTTGATTTAGTTAATCAAATTTTTATTCAATTTTAAAATAACGGCTCTTTCTCCTCTTAAAAAGCTTATACGCATGGACTGGGACACCCGGTATACTAATTTTACAACAATATTACAGCAATTTCTCCAGCAAGTCCCTTACAGGACTCTCCATTTTAGTGCTATAACGTATTTATAACGTTTCGAAATAGTGTTTATAATAGTGTTATAAGAGTGCGCAAGAGTCTTAGAGCAATAAAATTGTTCGTGGGTTATCAAGTTTAGATGGTATTTATTGCAAAAATTTTACTTTTCCTCTAAACAGAACCAATTGCTCATTGCACAGTTAAATTGTCTCTAGGTAACCTATTAACTATTGCTTACATTTGTATATACCTACCATTTTCGTATATATCTACATTTATTAGTAATCCAATAAAAGCGCGAATCTCAATAGAATCAGCAAGTTTCTTTATAACAGACAACCTAATAGAATTACAACATATAGTCCATAAAGTTAACTATCATAACGGATTGTTCAACTTAAAAATAAATATCTTATAAACTAAATTAATGATTGTTAGTAGAAAAATAACGCCTTACACTGCTGCAACAACTAAAATAAATAACCGTTCAATTGAGAGAGCTCAAACGAGGATTAGACCTGCGAAAATGAAATTAGATGCCGATTGAAATAGTAAGAAATGCATTTCGTAAAATGAGCTTTTAAGCCTTTACTTACGATTCGTTAAATGCTATGTATATGGTCTATATGGTGTAGAAACATGGAAATTAAAAGTAAGAAAACTCAACAAATTTGAAGCCTTCGAAATGTGGAAATATGAAAAAATGTAAAAAATAACATGGACCTTAAAACTAAGACAACTCAACAAACTTTAAGCCTTCGAAATGTAAATCTACCGGAAAATGCAAAAAATATTGTGGACAAATCACATTATACACGAAGAGAAGTTATACGTAGAAAGAGAACTACTTCTAAGGCTAACGAAACAAATAATCTCCCCTGAAATATTCTCAATTGAAAATATTTCCAAAATAAATAAAAAAATAATAAATCAATGATGTTCCAACCAGATTAAAAAAATGAAAATTACATTTTCATAATGGAATACAAAAAATTTTCTCTTCTTTTTTCACAATTAATCTACATTAGCTACATATAATTTTCAAGGACAACAAGATGAAAAATTTTAGTTTCCATTAATAAATTATTTAGAATTTCCAATTCCAGAAAAAAATCTGATTTAAAACAAACCTAATTATATTCAATTCAGTACCTATCAAATGAAAATTATTTGAAGAAAAATATTTTAACATCCAACAAAATTATTTACATGGCAATATTCAGAAATTTATTAAAACTTCATTAGTTCTTCTTACATCAAAAATGAATTAACATTTGTATCTAAAGGCGATATCCAAACATCAAAATTATTTGAAGGTCTTCAAAAATTACATTATATTAACAATTTTTTTTTTTTTTGCAATATTAAAATTAATTTATAATCAATTTATGTAATTTCATATTGATTATCTCTGATAATATAGTTTTGTGTACACCCACTTCCAATTGTTAATGTTACATTTTTATTAACGAATATAATTCAATTTCCGGAAGCATTATAATTTTTTTTTCATTCTTAATTAAATATAAGATAAATTTCTAAATTAAGATATATATTTAGTGATCATAATAATCATTTGGTAAATCAGTTTTTTCGAGGTAAATCGCCCAGGGATGGCGAACCTTTTTTTGACTACGTGCCAGTAAAAATTATTTTGATAAAATGAAAATATATACGTGGCCGTGCCTTATTAAAAAACTATATTATACATTTATTTCTATAATTAGATGACATAATTTTAATTGAGATTTTTGTTGTTGAATAGTTTTCGTTAATGCATCAATATCAGGATGATAGTTTGACAATTTCCGCCAAAATCGTCTGTAAGTCTGTTTCGTACATCAGATTTTATATGATTAGAAAATAAGCTTTCACAGTTTATCCGTTGATGAAAAAATTGAATGAATAGATAAAGACAATTTCTTAATCGTATTAAATGTCTCTGGAAGTTCATGTTTTCGTATTCTTCTTCATTTAATATTTTTTTTTTTATTAGTTTCTATTTTGTGCCTCAATTCTACAAATTTCTGTTTCCAAATACAGTTTGATTGAAACTCTGACAACTGCATTTCTAAATTCTCTAACTTTAATAATTCTAATTTAACAATTTTAGTAGTTTCCAAATTGATATTTAATAAAATTAATTAACCGATAAAATATTTTAAAATTTTGAAATCTCCTTACAAAATTATATTGGTATGTAATTTATAACTTATTTATAAAATTTATATTATTTTCATAGGCTCCACATGAATGGAAAATTTTCGAAAATGATCTGACAACAAAGGAAAATTATTAAAAGTATTGTTGTCAATATCACGTTTAAATATTATTAATTTGGCTTCAGAACCTTTAATAATACCGAAAATAACATCAATTGATTTTCCACGGTCTTGCAATTTAATATTTAATTCATTTAAATGGTTTGCAAAAATCCGTTAAGAACATTAATTTTGTGAATCAGTCATTATCAAAAATCTGAGGAAATTCAGAAATATTATATTTCATCAAAATATTCTACAAAACGTTGTAACACAAATCCGCGACTAAGCCAGCATACGTGATTGCACATTAGGAATCCATGGTAATTTGATACAACTTCTTGTAAAACCAACAGAAATTGCCTCTTATTCAAAGCTCGGATTGCTATAAAATTTATTATTTTGGAACCAATACTTAAAATATCATCAAATGATGCCGAACCAAACTTCGTAATTGATCAAATTTGGTTTATGTTTTGAAAACATGCTTTGTTATTTTCAAATGCATATACATTATGTACACCTACATACACAAATAATATAACGTTGAAATAAAGGCGCCAGAAATCTGTGAAAATTCTTTATTTTGGTTTTTAAAATGTTATATAAGCCTTGAATAGAGTTAAATTTTATTCAAAATTAAAAATGCATATGGTTTAGTACATATGTATGAAAAATGAAAAATATGTATTTATATGTATGTGCCACTTAATAGGTTCGCCATCCCTCTATACTAACAATGTACAATTATAGCATTCATACCATTTCGTATGATCAATATTCCAGCATCCCGCATAATCAAATTAATATTATACAATGTTAACAGAGTACTGATGCCATATTATCAAGTTTTATAAAAAAACATTTTTCTAATTAAAATTTGCCCCGCCAGTTAATTTGAATAGCTTTCAAGTAAAATTGTACAATTTTATAGTAATATAATTGTCCAGTGAATTATTGATCTATTTACTTTGACTTCAAAGCCATGTATCCATTAAAAAGATACACAGCAATTCCATTGTTGCAGTTGTTGATGATATAGATGATAGATGACACATAAGCTAGTTATGAACACTTTTTCTGCAGTTGTCCAACCTCAAACTCCGGTCTCTAGATAAATCACTTCCAACAAAAAATTAGGAGATATAGATCTGATTAATTATCTTAATTGCGCATTTTGGTTCTAGTTTCATGCTTAATCAAATAATCATCTAAAAAAAAACAAACAGCAAAAAAAATATATCACTTCAGTTTTATTATAACCAAAAACCAATAATTTGTTTTTCCAGGTTTAATAGTAATAATAAAGATATCATTTCGTGCTACCTATTTTGTAATTTTCTTATAATGATGATGATGGTGAGCGTTACTACTAATAATACGTCAAAATTCAACACCGCAAAATAACATTTTTTCGCTGCCAGTATTGCCATTACTTCGATTTCTACTGAAAAACTGAATATTCTGCTTATCAAATAGCATGCAGACTATCATTTCATTTATCATTTCAGTCGCAACTGTCATTTAAAATGATGGTGTAATCGTATTAAATGATGGAATGACAGTTTAAATGATGAAAATCAAAAATTTTTAATTTGGACTGACAGTTTTTTAAAATTAGAATAGTAAGAAAAACAACAACAATTTTTTTTTTAAAATTACAGTTTTTTTTTATAGTGTGTGATTAATGACAGTAGCGCAAATGATGAGAAAACTGAAATGATGAATGAAATGACAGTCTGCACGCTACTTCAAATAAATACAAGCTATGTAGTAATTTCAAATAAACGGAATGTTTTTAATAAAACAGGCTATGAACAAATAGTTTTAATAAAAATTTTAAATTCATGGTGAATGTTGATGTTAATTAATAAAAAGTTACGACAAAGCATGATTGACCTCAATATGATAGTGTTGAATTAATGTTGATTATTGGGTAAATGTGACATGAATTGAGTTTTTGTGCAATTTAATGGAAGATATTGGCTAATCGGAATTTAATATACTTCCAGAGGTGTTACTCCTACCCAAATTTATGTTAACGTTGATCATTGACTTTAAATTTCCGACTAGTTAAATTATATCCTTAAGGATTTAATAAAAATGATTTTGTAGTTCTTACTACAATTTGAAATGAGAATACAACTACGGCAGATGTTACCTATATACTTAATTTTACTATTGAAAAAAAAAAAAAAAAATTAGTAACAAAAATAACTACTTTGTCCAAACTTGTTACAAAAATTAATCAATCTAAGTAACTTAATACATAATAACAATGTAAATGAATCAATTTGTATAATATAAAAACGAAATGATATTTTATATCTGGTTATCTAAAAATATCAAAAAATACAGGATGTTTGAGGGCTGAAAAAATAAAAATTACGACAAAACAATGGTATGTTTTAAATCAAAGGTATTTGTAAAAAATTACAGCCTAAAGCGGTAAACACAATTGTGACCACCGACCACCGACTTTAAGTCAAAATAAAAATAAACAAACAAAACCGAAAAGCAAATGGCGAAATTTCAAAATAAAAAAATATTTTATTAAAATATTTTAAAATTTATTTGTAGCATCATCATATTCAAATACATCGCTAATAAATTTAAATTTATGTATGGATCTAAATAAAAAAATAAATAATTATAAATTGTAGAACATATAAAACTTTTAAAAAAACAGAACAATTATATTATCATAATATCAGATTTCAGAATAATTGTTTTGTTTTATTTTTTGATGCTTAAAAAGGTTGTCAGAAATGTCAAATCCAATTATCAGCGAAAAAAATAGAAAATAGCCTTATTTCAACGACAACGGAAATGTGGTTGAGCGATTATAGTTGAAATTGTGAGCATATACATAAGAGCGTATGTATTTTAATTTTTTCGTCGGGAATTTTTCGTCGGTAGCCACAATTGTGTTTACCGCTTAACATACCAGTTTCATAAAAAATATCATTAAAAAAGAAGTTAAAAATTAAAATTCGTAATTTTTAAATTTAAAATCTTATTAATTATAAACTGCAAAAAGCTGTAATACCCAATGTATACTCTTTTCAATCGTAATCAATTCTACTAAAAAAAAAAATCAAACAAGATTAATTATTGTAGTTCATAATATTGTTTGTTGTATCAACTAAAATTTAAAAATAATTAAATCTACTTTTGCCACCTAAAATATTAATAATTATAATCTTAAACGCTATAACAAGTGGTATTTAGTACCAATTCACATACCCATCTGCGAAAAATAATGATACAGAAACATCCTGTATATTATCATTTTAATAAAATTGCTTCCAACTAAGATGGATCACTTTAATTATTCACTAATAAATGAATTACTTTATGAAAACTTTCTATAACAAAAACAAAAATGATAATGGCTAAGTTAAAGTGAGACAACTCAAAAAATGAAAACAAATCAGTTCAATTTTACGAAGCGTTTTTTTCTTTTTGTTATATTTTTTTTTTTTGTTATGTCTAGAAAACACAAATATTCAAGAAAAAATTAATCAATTTAAATACAGTACATACAATTTTTAGTTAATATAATCAGTATAATATTTTTAATCTAATTCCATAATATATTAATAACTTTTAGTATTGCGAGAATAAGTAGTGTTGCCGACTTTTAAAATATATGTCCTTAATAGTGCATTTAGTACTAAACTAAATATACAGGGTGGTCCGGTTAAGAGCAAAAAGTTTTTAAGGGATGATTCCTTGGAGTATTTTAGGAAAAAAATTGTTCTAGAAGAGGGGTCTATCTTTAAATTTACCTGGGCTACAGAGGGTTAAAGAAAATCTTATTAGAAAAATTATGTCTAAAGAATATCAACTACAGTTCAGAAGAAATTGAAACTAGAGCAACATCTTCTTCATAGCTTTTTTTTAAAATTAATACACCTAATTAACGGTATATGTTGAATGAGTCTCAGACTTACCGTTTGCAGTTACAAAAGCCGTAAATCAAATGCATATCTGCATATTCTTCGTTGGAATAAGACATGGTTTATTATTCGATTTTTTTTTTAGTTCACCCAATCAAATTCTTTTAACAACTAACTGTGTTGCACAAGTCAATATTCTTTTATATTGTAGCCAAAACGATTAGAAATGTACATGGAGCATCATAAAACAACTTAAAACTAGGTAGCTACTATAAAACAGGTGCAACCAACACCATAAATCCAGTGACAATCATAAGTAAATGTTCGTTCTTAGCAGGAAGTAGCCAAATATTACTGAAATTTTATATGACTTTACCTAAAAAACGGCAAATCTGATATGAAAGTTGTGTATTAAAAAGTTCTACGGGATGATGTAGCGCATCAACACAATTAAAAAAAAAAAAAAAAAATTTGCGAATTTTTTCGAGATAATCAACGTTTTTTACAAAATTTTCAGTTTTTAAAAGCAAAATTTTAAGTTTATGCAGTTATTACTCAAAAACGGTAAGTCTGATACTCATTCAACGTATACCGTTAATTAGGTGTATTAATTATAAAAAAAACTATGAAGTAGATGTTGCTCTTGTTTCAATTTCTTCTGAGCTGAAGTGGATATTCTTTAGACAAAATTTTTCTAATCCGATTTTCTTTAACCCTCTGTAGCCCAGGTAAATTTAAAGATAGACCTCTCTTCTAGAACAATTTTTTTCCTAAAATACTCCAAGGAATCACCCCTTAAAAACTTTTTCCTCTAAACCGGACCACCCTGTATATATATCAAATAGATCAACAGATATAACGGTTTATATACAAAAGCATAAAAACAATAAGGATACATTCAAATGTCCTTTTCGTCCTTAAAGATATATATTTTTGGAAAACTAGGAACACTCTAGATATCCTTGGGATATATCATTTGGTCCTACAAGGATAAAACATTCAAAAAGTAGATCGTTTATATTTATGAGATACAGATTTTAATATGCGTATACTCTAATAACAGTTATCGAATTTGGTCCGCAATTACAAGGATTTTGTGTCCAGTAAAATATTTGTTTACATGGACAAGAAAATTACGATTGTCACAGTAAAATATCTGTAAATTCAATATATTTAAGATACAGAATTGACTCCGAACATCTTTAAAACTACAGCAGATACAGGATGGATGTGTAATCGAAATCAGAAATTAAAATTATTAATTTAAAATTTTATTCCGTTCAATTTCTTTCCGTTCAAAATGAAATATTTTGTTTTCAAAAACTTTAAATATTTTTTACTCAACACATAATTTTAGACTTACACCATTATTATTAGAAGCCCTCAATATTTAATACCTACATCTACATACAGAGTATTTAATGTATAGATATAAATATTCTTTTGTAAATGATAAAATTGACATGATATAAGTTTCGACCTATGTTTCTTCCGGTATTATATTTCTTTTCTTCTATTTTTTTTTTGTCGTTTTTGTTGTTTTTGTTGTTCCTTATATACACGTATATCATATATCCTGGATAAGCATAAAAATAAAACAAAAAAATATTTTAAGATTGAAAATCTGCTTACATTACAAGTTTATCTAATAAATGTGTAAAAAATTTCAATAATCGTACAAACATTTACATACATACATATATATATGTATCCATGCATGCATGATTTTGTAAATTGTATGGAATACAGTTTTCCAAGCATTTTCTTATAATTTTTTTTTTCTTTAAGAAATAACGAACATCTTTGTGCTGGTTGATACTTCCTGATGAAGACTTTCTTCTTTTTTTTGTTGTTGTTGTTCTTCTTTGATATCAGTTCGATTTACATTTTTTGTTTTGTTTTTTGACCGAAATCCATGTATGCTGCGGAAGTAAAATTTACCTTTACATAATAATATATATTACATACAATATACTTTATACACATACATACGGAAGTAATCGATTTAAATTTATGTGATGTTTCATATTAGAAATAGAACTTATGCAAAAAAAATATTTTGAAACTTTTGATATTATTAGAAAAGGAAAAGTTTATACGGAGCACATCGTTTCTTAACAAAAAGTAAAATGACAAAAAAAGGACTCAAGGTGAGAAATTAAACAAAAATATAATATTTTTTACTTTAATAGAATATTTTAATGCAATTTTTCGAAGTTGAAAGTTCGAAAAAGTTCAATGTTTTCATTGATACAATTTCAGGGCAAATGTATAGTAAAAACATAACATCGCACGATGATTGGTTTGCTGTAAGCGCCAAATTGTGATTGTAAGTAAAAAGCAATTTAAGTTTGAGCTTACATTACTAAAAAACGGATCGATAGAATTTATGGGTATTCTGAGGGAGATGTTGTATTCACGTAGGACCTAATGACTACATCCCAAGGGAACCTGGTGCTCCTAGTTTTCCAAAAATATATATCTTTAATAGCGCATCCTATAAGGAGGAAAAGAACATTTGAAAGTATCCTTGTTGTTTTGATGTTTTTGTATATAAGCCGTTATATCTGTTGACCTGTTAGATATATATATATACATTCAGTTTTTTTAAACCTAGTAAGATAGCTGAAGCATATTTTAACATATTTTTGATAATGATTGGTACTGCCGTTATGGAGATATTGCAGTTCAAAGTAGACAAAAGATTTTCAACAATTCGAATATTTTCATACAAAATTTATAGACAAGTTGATAATATTTTGTGAAAGGTTCAGCTAAGCAGTTATTTGGATGTTATGCGGTTATTGCTACAATAATCTTGATGTATCTATCTTTCGGAAAAAATTATGAAAATAAACAGTTGATTCCACTGGTTCCAAAAGTAGTAACTGATTTTTTGAATTAAATTGAATTTCCGAGCTACAAGTACAGAAAATCGTTTAAAAAATTGCCCATTTAAAAAAAAAACAAACTATTTACAAATCAACCTCGTGACATATTTTTGATTATAGATATGATAGCACATACGAGTTACTTGCTGTACAATGGATAGATAATAGCATATGTTCAATTACAACAAATTCTGCTACAGTCATCCTGTTGCATCACCCTGCATTAAACAAGCTAATTCGTGGCTAATTCAAGGACACGAACCACGGAAATTTACAAATAGGTAACGTAATAGGTAGATACTTTTTTTTGGGAATTGTTTTGGTGGCTTGATTTGGATCTTGTATTAAATATATAATTTTCTTATATGAGATTAGAATTAGATTTAGATTTAGAATTCATTTATTTCTTTAAATATAATATTTTTTACAAACTAGCTAAATCAAATTAAAATTGAATATTAACAAAACATAAAGCTCTTAAATCTAATAAACTAATGTAATAAATTAATAAAAGTAAAAAATTATAACTAATATAGTTTATTAGAATAATTAATAGGAACAAATAATAATATAATATTCAATAAGAAATAATTTAGTAAAAATAACAAAACTTTATATATGTAAGAAAATAAGTAGGATCATTCGAATATTGAATCAAACAAACATAAATGAAAAAACAAAAATATAAATATAAATGTTTTAGCGGGGCACTAAAGTCAAAAGTAATTAAAAATTAAGATTAGACAAAATAATAAACAAAAAAAGTAAAATTAAAAATAAAATTAAAAAGAGTGTAAACAAAGTATCAAAAACTGTGAAGAAAAAAGAAATAAAAAATAAAAAACGTATGAAAAGCGTATATTGAATTAAAAAATTTACAAGTACACTATAAGTTCACGCAAAACTAAAGTATATAGTATAATTGAAGTATCAATAGAAAACCACATTTAATTATAATGCAAATAAAACACTTATTTAATACAAATTTCCACCATCAACTAGTGATTCAATTTAAGAGATCGAACTGAAATAATCAGATTGTCAACTGTATAAGAAATGAAGAGAGATTACGTTCACTTCTGATGTGAATTGGTATTAAACTATTTAAACTATTAAAAATTCGTGGTGCCATATTAACAAAGCAATGAGTAAATTGTGTTGTTCTGGCCATTGGGACAGCAACATAATTCAAATAATTAATACGTAGGGTGTAAGTTGAAGTTAATCTTTGATCGAGGTAACCAGATCTAATGAAAAAAATGTTCATAGTTTTGTAAATATAGAGATGTCTGAATGGCAAAATACAGAAACTTTTCAGAAAAGTGGGAAACTAGATGATAGACGATTAACATTAAGCTTGGTTCTTAAGTAATGTTTTTGGGCTAGGAGAAGTGGACGAATTCTGTTATTGGACGAACCACCTCAGCAAGCTAAGCCATAATTCAACTTGAAATTGAAAAAGGCGTAGTAAGATCTATATTATAATACACAATTGCACGATTAGTGAAGGCACACTTTTCGTGGTTTTTCGTGTGCTTCGTTTTCTTTTTCATTCAATCAATCGGCGATGATGCAGGCCGTGGCGATCAAAATCAATTTTTATTTTATCTATGTTATAAAACACAAGAGCACGATTTTGAAGGCACACTTTTCGTGGTTTTTCGTGTGCTTCGTTTTCTTTTTCATTCAATCAATCAATGATGATGCAGGTCGGGGCGATCAAAATCAATTTTTATTTTATGTGTATATTTTGGGTAAACAAATTTTTATAAGATATTAGCTGGGTTGGTTAAAGCATCATTGAATATCAGAAATTTTTGTCGATTCTCTTTGAGAAATCCTTTTTTTTTTTTATTTATTGCATTTTGTTTTTAACACTTTTAGTAGGAAAAAAATTAATTAGTAGGATAATATTATTAATATAGGTTTTAATATCACTAATTTTTGTGAGTTTGATTCCTCATTAATTCTAATTTTTTTTTATTTTTTATTCTTATGTATTATAATATTAATTTTTATAATATATCTTATATATATATTACACAATAAAGGTCATCTGGTGAGTATAAAAGCAAGAATAATTGAATAGTAAACTATTTACACCACAAAAATATTAAAATTTTAGCAAGTTCTTGCTGCTGAATACTTAAAACATTTCAAATAGTTACACCAAATAAATGACGGTTATTTCCAAGTTGAGCGACATCTATACTCTAAAAGAAATTTCAATTACGGGAAATTTTTAAAAAGGCTTAATAAAAATTCTTTCATTTTACATAAGCGCACATCCTTATAGAAAAAAGTACAAAAACACAAACAAAAATTGAAAACAAAACAGAAAAACAAAAATCAGATAAAATCATACTCTTCAAAAATTATATAATAAATGTTAGTTCATTTGCTTCTGCTATCATTAAAAAAAATATATGCAGTAAAACACGGTTACAGTCATTCGCTAAATTTCACTAATATTTCTGACTATAACCGTTTTGTGACTATAGGCGTAGTCAAAAAAAGATTGCATCTTTATAAACAAAATCAAATTCAATAAAATATCTTTCGTATAGCAATTTTAAATTTCATTTTATTTATAAATATCAATTATTATGTTATATAATCACAAAATATACATATTTGTAATAAAGAACAGAAAAAAACTATGTATAAATTCGTGTTTTAATAAAATAGTTCACTGTTGACCTATTGCTATAACAAAATTGTGACTACAAACGTTTTTGACTATAAACGAATCGAAATACATCGATTGAAAGTACTACGTTGAAAGTTATAGGATTTTAATGTGTTAAGTTATATTGAAATTGATATTAATTTCGTCATAAAGTATTAGGTATTATAATTTAATTTCATTATATATATTCAATAATCAAGTGATTCAGAAAACAGCTACAATTATACCAAAACAAATATTTTTTTTACAGAAAATTGTTTGAAAGTTTTACTTCTGTGTAATTACACAGGGGATCTACTAGTATATTTAAAATTTCCAACGTACTACATTTTCTCAAATGGTAGCCGTAACGAACAGTTTTATTTAAATTTTTTTTAAAATTATGAGTATGTTCAGACCAATTTAATTTATTATCCAACATAATTCCCAGGTATTTGAAAGAGACAGAATCACAGTATGACATATTTGAGCTTGGTGAAACAAATAAAGGAAAACGTTTAAAAACCGACGAGTGATAAGATAAATTGCTAATTTCATTACTATCAGAAGAAGTTTTGAAAAACATTAACTTAGTATTAATTTGGATATTTTTTTCTACAAATGATTTATTTTTAAAACATTGGCTCCAAAATTAGTATTATTTAATTTTTTTTTATTTCTTAATCGGTAATTTTTTGCGGTAATATTTTTAAAAAGTTTTAAATTTGAGTTTTTGGGTTCCTCACACTGCTTTTTGTTTTGATTCACCGAGGTGAAAAATTTTACAGACATTGGCGTATTAATTGATTAGATTTTCAAACTATTTTCTAAAATCAAAAAGATAGTAACCTACTTACGAATAAAATAATTAATAATATTACGTGTTATGGAAGCTTATAAGTAGTAATTTTTGAGTAAGTTGACAATGAAATATAACTGGCAAAAAGATAACAATAAACGAGCTAATAATATATTTAAAAATTTTCAAACACATAATTACTCGTATACACCACACCTTACGTAGTTATGATTCTGCTGACAGAAATAATTTAATGTCTTCACACCTTATCCTTATGTAGTATTATTCTATTGTCAACTCCTCTTGCAGTATTATATTCTATTGTAAACTGTCAAACGTTTAAAATTTTAAGCTATACATGTGGATTTATAATTTTTGAAGTCTTTTTTCGATTGTTCAAGACAAGGCCTCCTAAATAGACAGGCCGCAACATTCAATTCAAGATGGCGCTTTAAAGGTCACAAGAAAATGTAAACAAAGAAATTTCTTATATGACATTTTTCAGTTCGAATCAGATTTTTGGAGTGATCGAAGTTTTTTTTTTTTTTAAATTTATTTAATAATATATAATAGTATAATAAAAAAGACTTTATTTTATCAAACCCAAAAGCTAATTTACATTAAATATTTAAGACTTAACTTAATAAGTAATTCAACAAATTATGTAATGAAAATTCTATTAGATCATTTACGTTCAACTGAAAACCAGTTCAGTTGGAAAACGTTGTATCGTTTCAGTTAACAATTTAATAAATTCAATAATTGAAATTACATCTTTGTTGAACTCTTTAGTTGAAATATCTCTAAAATTTAAATATAAATAACATACAATATTTATATTAATGGTTTTGAACATACGTGTTATATAAAAATAAATATTTTTTAATTGTTTATTTTTCTCCTGTTATTGTAATAAAATTAATACAACTCAAAACTAAGTTTCTTTCCTCTATTTTACTATAACTGGTTGATGACATGTGATTTTGAAATAAATTTTTATACAAAGAAGAACAAAACTTAATATTCTCTGAATTTTTCATAATATCTTCATTAAGAAGTAATGATCGAGAAGTCAAATAAGGTAGAATAACCTACAATTAATTTAAGATAAGTTTCAAATAAAAATAAAAGTTACTTCTGCTAAATTATTGTAAATTTCAAATTGTCCATTTGCTAACAATGAATCTGAAATTTCTTCCAATAAAAGTATGGGCGCATTTTCTTTATATTGTTGAAAGCAGTTTGTGGATAATAAATAGGGCAACGTTCTTAACCAAATTATGTATCCATTTGATACCTTTTGAATAATATCTACTTTTAAAATATTAACATCATATTCTGAAGCATTTTTGTTTTTTTTTTTCTTTATTTCAATCATACTAATTTAATATAAAATTTCATTGACTTAAAACTAAATTGTAAGTTGTAGATCTTAGCCTAGGCTGTCTGATCTTAAAATTTAAAAAAAATTAAAGTGCAAATAAAAGTTAATATACAAAGAAAAGCTATGGAACTGTCAATAATATGAAATAAAATAAATTACATTATAGGAAAACTTAAAAAATAAGATAAACTTCAATGCTTAAATTTATAAAACGAAAAAAAAAAAAAAAAAAGAAAACAAAAAAGTACTAATTCTATTATAAAAATTATATATAAAGACTATTTAAAACTACTTATGAAATTAACTTTAACATTTTTACTGCAATTACTACTATCAAACATTTTTAATTTTTTATTATTGTTGTTGTAATAATACAAAATATTCTTATATTCAATTATTTTTGTTTATTTATAATTTATTTTTACTTTTTTTCCATTTATTTATTTTTGTTTTTTTATTTTTATTGTCAACTAATATTTAATATAAATTTTTGAAATGAAATTATGTTTGATTTTATTATTAATTATTTTAAACGCTACTAGATATAGTTCTCGTTTACAAATATTAGTGAAACTTAAATATTTATCAGAATATAATAAATTTGTTGGATACATACGTGGGTAGAAGTGAATAATTTTTATTGATTTCTTATGAATGACATCCAGCTGACTTAAGGTTTGCTGGCTCGCACCGTTCCATACGAAATTGAGATATACAATGTGTGACACTATAAAAGACGAATATATTGCGTATAATGCTTTGGTTGAGATAAAGTTCCGTAATCTACGCAATATGAAAAGATAGGGTGATATTTTGCTAATAATATGGTGCACGTGGTCAGTCCATTTCAACTTTTTATCGATAATTAACCCTAGATAATTAAAGCTATCTACAGTTTCTATTAATTTAGATTTATAAAAGAAATTTTCTGAGTTATATAATTTATTTCCAAACAAAATAATTTTGGTTTTTTTTATATTTAGGCTTAATTTGTGTTTAGTAATCCATATTTCAATATTATTTAGATCGTTTTCAATATCCCTCCTCAATTCGATTTCGCTTGTTGCTGAATATCGTATTACTGCATCATCAGCATACAGTTGAATTGAGCCTTTCAGCTTTAGTCGGGATATATCATCAATATAAAGCTTAAAAAGGTCTGGTCCTAGGATGGATCCCTGTGGTACCCCTTTTTTAATAGTAAGGTAACTACTAAGAGAATTTCCTATTTTGACTCTTTGTAGCCTGTCATTGAAATATGATTTAAAAAAGCTTATATTGGATGGACTAAAACCAAGATTAATCAATTTTAATAACAGTATCTCATGGTCATGGTTTTTAAAAAAAATTTAATTTTTTCAGATAATGTTAATAATATAATGTTCTCAACTTCATTGTTTATCTAAAATATATTTTCAAAATATTTTCAGATTTTTAATAAAAATTAATTTGATTTATTTATTACCAAAGAAGAATGTTTAATTATTGATTCACCAATAGCAAAAACTGCTACACAATTATTAACTAGTTCACATAGTTTAATTAACATTACAAATGTTGTCAAAACTGGTTAAAGTAGATTTCTCTAAATCTGAAAAATGCAACAAAATATTTATTGATTTTTCATATAAAAATCTGATGTTAAATTAATTGTAGTATTCTTTTCATTATTTTTCTTCAAATGTTCCGTTGAAATATAGATCAGCTTTGTTAATGTATCAGAAATATTATCTAATTCTTCCATTGATAATTCATAATTGTTTTTCAACTTATTTTCAATAATTCTTTTACACTCGTTCAAAAGTGAATCGTCTAACGATATATCCTCGCATGATAAAGCATTTTGTCAACGTGTTGTTATTTTCCAAGTGAATCTTTATAAAGATTATCATTAACAAAAGAATTGATACTAAACTTAAATAATTCCATAAAAATTTTATATCGGAAATTTTTTGTTGCATTATCATTTACACATAAAACTGGCATAACTTGAGCAACAAAACTACCACATGTATCTATATCATATTTTCTTTTCCTAAAGTAAATAATGGTTCAATAACACTATTTATAATACATTCAACAACTTCTTGATTTATTAAAATTTCACCAGCATCATTCTGAAAGAAACATTTATGCAACAAATTAAATTTTTCAGTTGGGTTTTCATTAACAGCTTCTTGTGAAACACGCAAAATTATTTCTTTAATACTATTTTCTGCTAAAATATTTCTAATGTCAGGAACACAACACAATGATGGCATTATTTCCTATTTCCTATATTTTATTTACTTTTTAAACAGTAAATTATAACACCCAATTAAATTTTTAAATTAAAAGTTTTAAAAAAAAACTTCTAATCCCTCCAAAATTCTTATATGAACTGAAAAATGTCATATAAGAAATTTCTTTGTTTACATAATCTTGTGACCTTTAAAGCGCCATCTTAACTAAAAAAAAGTATGAAGTGTCATGCCTGTATATTTAGGATGCCTTGTTCAACACTCTAAAAAAATTTCGTTGTAAATTTACCTCGATAATCGATTGTATTCTATTGCCATCGATTATCATGGTAAAATTACTCTCTAAGTGTAATTTGAAACAATTACACATTAAGATGTAAAATAAATTGCATTAAAAAAGAGTAAATTTACAGTATAAATATTTAATTTTTAGGCAGAATTTCTCTCTAGAATACTACGTGGTGTAAATTTACAGTAAAATGTTTAATTTTCGTAGAATTTTGAGCAGAATGATGTAAATTTACACAATTTTTTATAAAGCTAATTGCAAAATTACATGAAGTGGCTTAATTTTCGTAAAATTTTGAGCAGAATGATGTAAATTTACACAATTTTTTATAAAGCTAATTGCAAAATTACAGCAAATTGTTATAAATTAAACAAATAAAATTTTTTTGTTACATTTTAAATTTTTATTTAAACTTATAAAAATAATGCTAAAACATAATTGATTCTTTTTCGTCCTTATTTAATTTGTTTATTAAAGTGTTAATTTTTCATAAATTTTTGATGTTTTGATGTTTTGTTGACAATGATAATAAATTTAAAAAATCTTCGTTTTAAAATTTTCCTACTATAAGTTACTGATAGTAACCTGATTCTCCATTGATGTTCCTGAAAAAGGTATTTTAAATAGTAAAATTTTGATTTTGTTTTTTATAAGTTTTCTTACTTAACATTGCAATTCAAGAAGAAGTTATCGGGCATACATTTGCAACATCATCCAGAGTTGCTTCAAACTGGAAAGGAAAATATTAATCAATACTAATTTTCATCATAAATTTATCTTTTTAAATTTAGAGCTCAATTACATATATACTTATATGTTATATATATTACAAATTTAAATTCACCTTTCTCCAGCAGCTCATCAATGGCAGGCAATGCTAAAAAAGTTTTCTTAATCGTTCTATCGCCGTTATTATATTATATATTTATAAATATTAATTATTAATAATTTTTGAACTTATAATTAATTTAATTTTTACTTAACACAATCAAACACTACTTAATAAGATGACTTTCTATTGACAAATGATGATTTCACATCAGCACGCTTTAACAAGCCTGCTAAAAAAAAAAACAAAAAACAAATTTGGGTTTATATTTATAATCAATGCAATATTAAACTCGTAATGGAAAGTTACATTTTTTTTGCGAGTTTAAACAAAGAATATCTATAATAAGAAGAAGTTCACTGGAAGTCAAAGATATTTTCACAAACACATTTACAAAAAAAAACCATTAGCTAAAGAAGCAAAGAACTATTGTAAATATTTTCTTATGTAAGAAGTTGTGAGAAAGAATGAGTGCGATATAAACCATTTAAAAAACCACTTAATTTTTGCAATGTAATTTTAAATAGCCCACGGGAGATTTTTGTTTATTTATTTAGCCCACTACAGATTTTTCATGTGTACAGTCGTCTGAAATTTTGTGTACGAATTTTTTTTAAAATAAACGTATTAAATTTATAAGAGTATGAGAATAAATAAATTTTGAATGATTAATTTTTTACAGATCCCTATTATATATATATTATTCTGCATTTATCTGGATGTTTGTAAGTTCGACGGAACGCTCCAACACATATACAAATTGCATATGTATACAAATGCATATATATACAAATTGCTTTGGTGCTTTTTTTAACCCCTGTCTACCATGCTGAACCTTTGCAGGAAAAATTGATTGCATGAACTATATTTTTTTAATTTAATGTTAGTCTTCTTCGCAAATAATAAGTAAAAATAATAAATAATAATAATAATATAAATAAAACAAACAATTTTTTTGATTTATAATAATAAGGACTAATAGAATTTTAATCAATAGTTTAATATTGTATAATAATCAAAAGGCAAACAGCATTTAACACAAAAAAAAAACATAATTCACTCAAAGGTTATTCTTATTACTTAAAATTATACATAATAATACACATGTGTATCAGCATATTTGCATTGTATAATATTATACATTATACTACTTTATTGTTTCTACCTTTTATTTTTGTCATTATTGTGTGCGTAACTCACTTCACTCAAAAAAAATTATTTTTGTTTTTTTTTATTATTTGCTGTATCTGTATTCGGTATGTTCTGCATGCTCCATTCCAAAAATATTATTTTATTTTCAGTGTTAAGTGTTCACTTTTCACTTCACTGTTCAGGTTCGCTGTTCAATCAATAGAACTTGATAGAAGTAGAGTAGGATAATTTACTCTACTTCTACGCCGGATAATAAAACATTGTTTTTTTTAAATTGAAAATTATTGATGAAAATGTTTTTGTATTTTTTGTAAATTTTACCAATTTAGATACAAAATTTTGAATATTTTTTTAAAAATAACACAATACCATAATAACAGTTTATTCATATAGCAAAATAAGATCCCTATACATTATACAAAAGACAAAATTTATATGAAAATAAGATCCCATTTTTAAATTTGCTCTCCCAGAGGCCACAATAACGCTAATACGGTATAATTTATACTAAATGGAACCCAACTAACGAATTATAACTAAATGGAAGTGAGTACGAGTATACCATACAAAAATACAAACATTTTATACAAATTTGTTGGTATGGTACTTTTTCTGTTATATAAAAAAAAAAACATTAGTGTTAGGCCAATATAAACATAAATAAAAATAAATAAAAAGTGATATAAACATAAGTACTGTAATTTCGGAATAAATAATCTAATGAAAGAAAAAAAGAAACTAGGATTTATTTTGCTTCCGTCATTTATGACGGGTTACAAAGCTAGTATAAAATAATATTCGTTTCAAAAACATATGTTATTTCTTAAATATCATATTATTTTATTTTATTGGCTTATAAGGGAAGCATATTTTTTATCATTCATGTATTTTCAATATACACAGTTTTCAGGTATTGAAATAGGTAGTTAAAAAGAATATCAAGCGGTTTGTTTTTTTATGAATAATCCGATGGCTTTTTAGTTCCTGAAAAATTAAATTGTGCATTTTAATCATCAATGAACTAATAATACATATTATATTATAAGTAATATAATGCATTTAGGTACCTGTTAATTTTATAAATAGGTAACAAAGTTGAATATTAATAATATGAATATATAAAATTTTAATAAATAATATTTTTTATTGATATGCATTTTTAAAAAAAAAATTAGTATATAAGAAAGTACTTAGAAAAAAAAAATGCAGATTATATATCAAAATTAAGCAGTGTATGTTATATTTAAAAATAAATCAACTCTAACGCTTAAAAAAAGTTTTTATAAAAACTATTCTATACACAATTTTTTAAAAATGTTTCGAAATTGAGAAAAAATCATCTTGTTAAGTGTTTGGTGTGCGGTGCTGAAACAAATTTTAATTTGGAATTAAACTAACTAATTAAAAATAAAGACAATATTTTTTTCATACAAAAAAATTGTTCGTTCATTTTTTTTCCACTTTGTATTTTGAATTTTTATCTCTCTTTCACAAATTAAATTCTTATGACTATCTATTTCTTAAAATATTGGAAATCAACTGGAAAAATGGTGACCAACACATTGACAAATTATAAAATTTTATTCCAGTGAACCTTCTTATTATAGATATTCTTTGGTTTAAACACATATGTGTAATATTTTACGTAAATTTACTCTTCTCGATGTAAATAATACATAAAATGCGTAAAATTACTCTTTTGAATGATTTTTTTTAGTTTTGCATAGATATTAGTTTATTTTTACATCTTGCCTGTAAATTCGCATTGAAAATTATTCTTATTATCATTGTAAATTTACACAACTCTACCTTCATTTTTTAGAGTGAAGAGTTAACAGTGTCAATTAATTAAATCATTAAATGAAATTAAATAATTAAACCTTGTTTTTTAATGGAAATAAATATACTGGAAATAAATAATTAAACACTTTTTTGAATAGAAACAAAATACTAAACATTACCAATTGTTATTCCTGTCTTAAAATATTACGAGTCACCACTGATTAGTGTCCACACAAAATATCACAATTTTAATTTTTTAAATATATTTAATTAATTTTTACATTTTAAATATTTGATTTATTTTAGATATATCAAATAAAATATAAATTAATAATTAAATATTTTTATTTTATTGAAAATCAGCAATAAAATTAGTATTTTTGATTTTTGACTTTTTTAACGTTCTATCACTGTTCCAATTACCAAGAGCTCGGTTTAAAATTAAGCAATAATAAATAAAACTAAAATGAGTCATACATAATAGAGAAAGGTTCAGCAGGTTAATAGAATTATTTTATAAGAAATTCTAATCTCTTAAAATTAATAGGCTTAATATTTTATTAAGAAAATTATCAAAATATAAACTTTACAACAAGTTTTAGCCTTTTTTTTTTTTTTTTTTTTTTAGAAAAACAATACTCAAATAAAAAAGTTTGCACTCGATTAAAGTTATGTAAAAGTTAAATATATACCACCCTTTTTCATATTTTTCTTTTCAGTATAATGTGCTAAAACGTGTGGTGCTTAATATTAAGTATCAGATTACTTAAAATGAATCTTATAATTAAAATCTAATATTTTATCCAATATAAGAAAAAATTCCTTCCTTTAAAAACTTTTTAAGAAATTCCCAGATCCTTTTTTAATTTAAACAAAAAATATAAACGACCTTACCTATACCTTATTTTAAGCATTGAAATTGTGTATATGTAACGTAGTAACATATTATCTTTTAATATACATATATTATATACAATAAATATAAGTTAAATCGACATCATCGAATCAGGATATTTGCCTTCTTTTAATATAAAAGTTTAAGGATAAATATGTATAAAAGGAATATTGTTAAAAAAAAAAAAATAATAAAATAAAAACAAAATTTTCTTATAACAAGTTCTAAGCATATAAAGTTTTCTACAGAAGTTGAAGTACAGCCATTGAAAAATACATTTGAGATTTATTATCTTTCATTTATTTATCTCATCACTGTCATGTAACCCCTTTCCTGGAAGGCTTAAAACGGAAATTATATAATTATCAATAAGTGTAATTATTGTTCTACTGTTAGGGCTATATCACGATAAATAAAATGAAAGATTTTTAAATTGATCATTTAAGGGTTAGAGTAAATTTTAATATTTGCTTTGTGTATTGTTTATTCAATGTACCTTTAAGTATTTGACATAAATAATTACAATTTTATTTTGAAACTAATCTTACATGGATTCATATTTGTTTTTTAATTGAAGTTTAAAAAGAGAAATGTCATTGTTAATGATATGATTGAGTAGTTAGTTCTAATTAAGTATAATGACTTAAATATAAGTTGCCAACTTTTTAAGCTAATATAAGCTGTCGTTGGAACAGATAGCTTCTTCGTCTTTAAATTATATTTTTTTTATTTTAATAAATTTATTTTATTAAATTATACTTTAATAAGTCAAAATAGAATAACAAACGAATCAACCCCAGACCTTACGGTTATAGTCCGTCAAAACTAAAACAAAAGAAAATTAAAAAAAAAAAAAATAATTTTAGGTTTTCCTATTTCGAGATGGATTTATTACAAAATGTTGTTAATTTAAAATCGAGTTCTTTCGTAATTGGGATTGCGACATAGTATTTAAGATGTAAAAAATCAAAAATTCTGATTTTATTGCTGGTTTTCAATAACAATAGTTGTTAAGTTTTAATTATGGCTCGATATCGTGAAAATTGGCTTCGGTAGCCGAGTGTAAAGCACTCAAGTGTAGTAATGTAACGACCGAAGGAGCAAGGGTTCAAACCCCGTGAGAACCGAAAATTTTTTCAAACGATGAAAATAACTAAAAATATAATATTCAATACAACCACATCGGTTCAAATGTAATTTAATAATAAATATATATAATTTTCTGCATTTATCTGGATGTTTGTAAGTGCGACGGAATACTTCAACCAATATACAAATGCAATATGTATAAAAATTGCTTTGGTGCTCTTTTTTTAACCTCTGTCTACCATGCTGAACCTTTGCACGAAAAAATACCATTGCATGAAATATATTTTTTTAATTTAATATTAGTCTTCCTCGCAAATAATAAGGAGAAATAAAAAATAATAATAATAATATAAATAAAAAAAACAAGTTTTTTGATTTATAATAATAAAGACTAATAGAATTTTATCAATAGTTTAATATGGTATAATAACGAAAAGGCAAACAGCATTTAACACAAAAAAAAACATAATCCACTTAAAGGTTATTCTTATTACTTAAAATTATACCCAATATGCATATGTACATATTTTTTTTTTTTTGTTTTTTTCTTGTTGTTATGATAATGATCATAGCATCATAGTTTTGCTGCCGTATCCATAGTCTGCATAGTACTATAGGTATATATACTCTAGCCAGAAATGTGATGCGATGAAGAGTTAAAATTGTTATTTATTTTTATTTTTTTTGTTTATTATTTTTTTTTTTAATATATATATTATCTATACAATATATAAATTTATGATCGTATATAATATTTAGTATGTATTGTGGGGTTAGGTTTTGGTTCTGATGATTTACACATAAAAACAATAACAACCTATAAATTTTTACAGAAATTAAATAAAATTTTGTACTATTATTTTTTATTTCTTATCTTTGTAAATTTATAATTTTTAGCTATATTTGTTTTCTTCAAGTGTGTAGAAATGTTTGTTGTAGAGAGTGATGAATTTTTTTTAATATAGCAGGTAGGTATATAAAGGTATCGGTTAAACCATATTGATTGTTTTTCTTCTTTTTAATGTATGTTATAAATAATAACTAGGGGCCCCTGTTTTGTAATTATAATTTAAGTTTAAGCCAAATTTAAAGTTTTTAACAGAACATAATAATAACATTATGCAGAATAGTATAAAAATAATAAGATGTTGAATGACACAAAATGGCTCTATTTTACTGAAAAGTTTAAATATTATAAAACCAAATAGAAATTTGATTAAACCGTATGGGCATTTCGGCCATATATACAACTGATTTACATATTAGGAACTCCTAAGAATTACATTAAGAAGAAGCGAGATAAAATGAGAAGGTGCTTACTGCGCATGTCCTTAAATGCATGGCTATTATAATTATAGATACTCTATTTTTGTTTTTGTTGTTTTTACATTTTTTTATTTTAGATGAACTTGTTTTTTTTGTTTTTATTTGACGTATTATTTAAATAGGTTTATTGCAAGCAAAGAATTTCTAAACAATCAAAAGTCAAACTCGTATATGTATTTTTGCTAACACACCCATACATTTAAAAAACAAATTGATAGAAATAGACGGTAATAAGAAGTGTATGTTCACAAGATAAAATTCAAATAGAATGTCTGTAAATAATAATTTTTTCGTATTAAAATGAAACTATTTATCGTGGTATCTATTAAAAGTTAAATTTTAACATAAATAAAATTTACTTTTTGTTGTCTGTGGGAGTTTACTTTTTGTTGTCTTTGTTTAGAATTTCAATATAAAATCTTTAATTATTGTCCGAACTTTTTTTCTCACTATGTATAATCTCGCATATAAAAGTTTCATAAGCGTTTTCAAATCTTTTGTCAGCCCAATAAAAATTTATACATAAAACTTTAGGCAAGCATATACTGTGTTCTATTTCTTTCTCATTTATACGGCAATGCTGAAGTAGGTATAGTATGATAGTTTTTACTTGTTTCAACTAATGGAAATATTTTGTTGTGGTTTATGTAAAAAATTGCATTAGGTTTACGTAAATGAAGAGTTTCCTTTCTAATATGAGTTGAGTTCATTAAGGAGAAGCGAAATAAAATGAAAAGGTGTCTACTGCGCAGGTCCTTAAATGCTTGTCAATTATAATTATAGATTATATACATGGATTTTAACATGAACAGTTCGGTAGTGAATTTTTTGAAATGAAATGAAATTTTATATAACCGAACAATGGTTCACAAATTATGAACAGTTTTGTAAATACCTATTTATTTGCAGTAAATTTTTTTATTTTAATTTTTTCTCCAACACGAGTTTTTATTTTATTCATCAAAATAAATATTATGTGTACCTACAATATTATTGTTTTTTTTTATATTTACAATTTTCTTTATTTTTGTTTTTAAAATTGTTTTCGCTCAAAGTTGTGGCTCATTATAAAATATTATTTGTTTGCTATGAACTTTGACGCTAAGCTTACGCAGCAGAATGTTAGCAGGATTAACTTGATTCTGAATTATAAGATAAATTTAAATGCTAAAATGATCGAGTAAATGACCCTTACGGAATAGAAAATTTTGCACCTTACTGCAAAAATTTTGTTTATATGATAATTAAAAGCGTTATAATACAAAAATAAAGGTATGATAAATTAGTAAGCAAATACGTATTTTTCTTAAACTTGAAATGAAAACTCTAATGAAGGAAAGAAATGCTAGAATTTATTTTGCTTCCGTCATTTATGGCGGGTTACAAAGCTAGTAAATATATATTAATATAATAAATTAATAAAAAATAATTAATTAAAATAATATAAATATGTAATATACAAAAATATATACTTAAGTTAATATAATTTAATATAAAGGCCCACATTTCGAAAGGAGCCTATAAAGTTGGCCTACAGATTTTTCTATAGGATCAACTGTTAAAAAAAATAAATAAATAAATGTCGTGAAAATAAAATAACAACGAGGGTGCTAACGATAGAAATCGTATTTAGTTCCTATATTTAAAAAAAAAACGATATATTAAACGATAAAATACGATAACGATAAACTAAATTTTTTTATGTAATTTTAACGATAAAATAAATTTAAATAAAATTTCATCTCAATCTCAAAACATTTATAAAGCACTGTAATTTTATTTAGAAAAATATTGATATGAGATCACATCACGTAGTCCACATATTAGGTATATTTTTAGGCATATTCGACAGATACGTAGCAATTTATATTATTAGATAAAAGATATATATATAAAATATAATATTTATTTTTTTTGTTAGTATGTCCTTTATAATCTTTGTTAGTATTAAAATTATATCCGAAAATTCTTTAAAAGTCATTATTAAAAGACACAAGGTAATCTATTAATGTAAAAATATTCAACAACAAAAATAAAACAAAAAAAAACAAAATATGTAATTGAAGTGAAAATTTGTTAGAAGGGATCTGGTTTCAATTATTATTATTATATTTTTCTAACAAAAATTACATATTATGGATTTTCTATTTCGAAATAATAAATAAAAAAAAAAAACTCACCTGATAATCCATAGAATTTCCATATCCCATATGATTACAAGAGCATGAACAATGTTTGATATGATCCTCCAATTCATAATCAATATTATCTGTTCCATTTAAATTTGAATTACCACTACCACTACCACTAGCACCACCACCACTAACCGAAAATGTATGACATCTACTATGAATGGAACATATATTATTAATACCACTTACAGTACCGCCACTACTATTACCACTCATACTACCAACAACACCACCTAATATACTACCACCTAATGTATTATTACCACTTAATGATGCTATTGTCATTTTACCTTTTGATGGAAGTGTATTACGATGTCCTTTATTACAAGTATTTGTTGTCATTGATGATGATGATGGTGTTGTTGTTGTTGTTGTTGTTATCGAATTTGAATTAAAATTTGATTGGGATTTTTTATTATTATTTCTACCTAATGTAAATTGTGTTGTTGTTGTTAAAGGATTTGTTATTATAGATGTTTGTGAATTTTTATTTTTATTTAATGATGATATTATAGCACAATCATCATTCGAATTAGCTGATGTACACATCATAAATGATGATAATGCTGAACCACCAATACCAACAATACTACCACCACCGCCACCACCACCACCACCAATACTATTTTCTGTACTATTATTACCAATATTACCACCACCAGTTGTTGTACCATCTAAATAACCAGCTGATGACAGCTCTGGTGGAGCTGTCGATGATAAAAACATCATCATTGTCATCATTTCTTTTGAATCGATTACAGAGCCACCAATTAAAGATGATTTTCTACCTAAAATTTTTGAATTATCTTCAAGTGATATAGATAATTCTTTTTGATTTAATAATTTTTTATTTGTTATTTGTTTATTATTATTATTATTATTACTATTTAATTTTGAATTATTTAATGCTATATCATTTATTGTTGGTGTATTTACTTTACATGGAAAATGATGTTTTGATTGTTTTAAATTAAAATTTTTTGTTTGATATTTTCGTGCTCGTCCACGATTTAATGTTGCACTACGTGTTAATTGTGAACAACAATTATCGTTATGTTGTTGCTGTTGTTGTAATTGTAATTGTTGTAAATTATTAATACTTTTACTATATAAACGATTAAAATTTGTTTTAAAATTTGAATTAGTATTACTGGGCCCTCCTAATGATGTCGATCCAAATGATGTTGATGTTATTGGTTTTTTTTTTGTTAATAATTTTGGTGATTTATTTAATGTTGAAGTTGAAAATGTTGAACATCCTACTGTTGCACCACTTTTACGTAATCCTTTTGTTGGTGATCCTAATATTTTTGATGATAACGATGTATGATTTAAAGGATTAATTGATTGATGATGATGATAGAAATGATGTTGATGTAAATGATATGGATTTGAATGTAATTTATTATTTTTTGATTTAATTATTGATGATGGTAATGGTATTAATGATGTACCTTCAAATAAATGTAAATCATCAATATTTGTTGTACTACCACCAAATTCACTATTTATATCACCACAAAATTCATCAATTGTTGGTAATTGTGGTGGCGGTGGTACATTTAATAATTCTGGTTCACTTATTGTACGAAATTGTAAACGTTCTTCTTCTTCGAGTGCCCTTAAAGCACGTAAATCCCATTCCCCGGATGTCATTAACTTTAATAAGTAGAAAATTTTTTTTTATTTTTGATTTAACTAAATTTATAAAATTTTTTATTAAATCTATATTTTTATATCTATTTATTATATTAGATTTTTTATTAAATTTATTTTTATATTTTCGTATTAATAATAATTTTTTTCTATTAATTTGATTTGATTTCAATTTTGTTAAATATTTCACTTTATAATATTGATTTTTAATTTTAGATTTTTTAATTATTTTATTTATTATATTATAATTGCAATTTTTGGTATAATAATAATTATTGGTACCAGCATTTTTTGTGTAGTAATCATTATCATATTTTTGATTGTATTGATAATATTTTTTTATATAAGCATAATAATTTTTGTCGTTATTTCTTAATAGGTTTATTGAACTAAATAATTTGAAATTGAATTGATAATTGAAAATTGTTCTTAAAAAATTCTCTCTTATCAGAGATGTTCTTTTTCTTATTGGAAATATTATTATTGCTATTATTATTGTTGTTGTTCTTATAGTTATTATTATTGATGTTGTTGTATCAATGATTACATGAGAGTTTTTTATAGTGTATAATGATGATTTTTGTTTCATTTAGTCGAAATCGTTTTAAGTAATTAACAAAAAAAAAAAAATGATTTCATCTACAGTTATATTACATATATCTATATATATATATTATGTACATCTGAATATATTTATATATATTTCGTTCTTTTTTTTTTTTTGCTGTTGAATTGATCCAAAAATGATGATATTCAAGTTGAATTCTTTTGCACCAGTAAGTCAAGTAAATTCACAAAAACAACATCAATATCAAAAATTCGAAATTAAAAAGAAAAACAAAAACAAAATGTTTTTCTTCATGTATGTTGTATGTTTTCTTTCCTATTCACTCGTACATTTTGTTGATATTCGTGTGTATTAAAAAAAATTAATACTACTATTACATAATAATGTGTATTAATATATTCTAAGAGTTTCAAGAAACCATTAACAAAAACTTGATCCTCTTTCTGTTCGTTTCACATAAATTCAATTGTTTTATTATAAAGCAATATCATCTCTAGCCCAATGAAGGAAAAAAAAACGATAACAATGTTATAAAGAGAACAAGAACAACAACAACAAAAAAAAAATTAAATTGTTTTATACTCTTGTATTAAAAGGACTTTAGCAAAAATAAAACCAATATATCTACTTATACACAAATATATAAATTATAATAATATCCTTGCAAAACAAAAAAAAAAAAAAAAAAAACTGGTAGTGGCAACTCAAAACAGAAAAAAAAAACACAGTAACGTCAAATAACAGGAATTATGTGTAATAAAAAGTGATGATGCTCTCTACTTGTATGGACACAACAAGATTTGTGTAATTTTATGTTGTTGATTATTTCTATTGTTTTTGTTGTTATTGTTGTTATTATTATTAGAAAATAATCGTAAGTTCCTGATTAATTTTACATCAATATATGACCTCTATTTGGTATTTTGGTATAAGAATTATGTTGATTTAACAGCAGGAATACAACACAAAAAAAAAAAAAAAATAACAACAACAAAATAAATTACTTTTTAATATCTCTTTCACTCTCGTTTAACTTTTTCTTCATTTTTATAATATGTAGTATTAATGATTTGAATCATTTTGATAGAAATTACAAAAAAAAAAATATATATATATATATATATATTATAGATATATTATTCACTCAATCAAACACAACTACATAGAAACAAGTATAAAATTAATGTAGCTCTTATAAATATTATAATTAATTTTGTTTAATAACTATAATGAACAATTTAATTTTATATTCTACCACTTTTTTCTTTTTGTATTTAAATAACTATTGTTTATTATTCAAAAAAAAAAAAATTTTTATTTTTTTTTTTTAATTTATTTTCATATAACTTAAATAATATAAAATTAAAACTATTTAAAAATATTACAATATTGAAAATTTAAATATTAAATTAATTTACTTTAATAGATATTGTAAATATAATTGAATTTTAATTAAAATTCAATAATTTTTAATATTTTAGTACAAACAAATTTAATTTTATTAAAATTTAACAAAATAACACTATTATATATATATTTTTTTTTTTTTTATTATTTTTATTTAATTTAATAATATTATTTTATAATAATATTTTAATGAACGAATATAATTTTAATTATTATAATTTGATAGCGTTTTAAAACAAAATAATTATATGTGAAAGAAAAAAGCGTATTTAAAATGTTCAATATTTTTAAATTGGTAAATAATTGTTAACGATATTTTATTGTTTATGTTTATTATTGATTATTTTCGATTCTTATTATTTTATTACAATTTCCTGATTATTATGATTATGATTTCCTGTATTATAGCTGACACATAAAATAATCTGAAAAAAAAAAAAATACAATTATTATAAATTTTATATTATCAATATATTCAATTGTGTTTTTTTTTTGTTTTGTTGTTTATTAAATTTTCATAGAGAGTGTTTAAATTTTGAATATTAATTTTATGTTTTGAATAAAACAATATAAAATACATATTATAATGAAAATGTTGAATAATTAATATTTAAAATTGAAATATAGAATATGGTTTGGTTAACAATGATAATTAAATGAATAACAATCTCTATTTGTTATATTGGATTATTAGAAACAAGCTTTGTGAATAAATAATTTTTTTTTTTTAAATTTTTGTTATTATTTACAATCTGTATAATTTTATACAATAATCAAATATATTTGATGTTACCGGTGGCTTTAAGTAGCTTATCTAGTGATAAACTACATACTAAAATTTATTTTAGCTAAATAGTTTAGTTAATGTTGTTAATATTGTGTCAACATTTTTTTGAGCCCCTTAATATTTCATAAATGTTTGAGTTTTGATATTTTGGGTATTGCACCAATAGATTATTGTATATAAGTTTGACACAAATGACTCACATGCACAACATACAGAACAATCATTAAAACAAATACTGAAATGATAATCGGTACTCAAATACACGAATATGCAACAACAAATGCAACTCATCTACGTTATTCTGCTACTACAAATCTATTTGGATTAGAGAACGTAATAAAAACTCGTATATCAAAATGTTTAATAGTCTCCCATTAAATATTAAGCTGTCAAAAAAAATATATTTAAGAGTAAATGTAAAAAAAAGGCTAATTTTACAATATTGAACTCGTACTTTGTAATTAATTTGTTTTTCATTTAATCATATTTTTACTATTGTCCATTAAATTATTCACATATTCATCACTTCTGTTCTATTACATGTAATATTTTTTTTTTCTTTCTTTCTTAATTTGATATTTTTTTTTGGATTGGGTACGAAATCTCGTTTTTGAAAATCCTTTTTTTTAAAATCCTCCATATCAAAATCCCTCGTTCTTAAAATTATTTT
Source organism: Argyra leucocephala (assembly GCA_963942445.1). Lineage (NCBI taxonomy): Eukaryota > Metazoa > Arthropoda > Insecta > Diptera > Dolichopodidae > Argyra > Argyra leucocephala. The sequence goes on from OZ012679.1 coordinate 145,573,751, forward strand.
AATTCTTTTCTTAAAATAATTTTAAGAACGAGGAATTTAAAAAAAAATAATTTAAAAAGTTAAATTAAATAAAATGAAACTACTCCATTTAAGAAGGCTTAGTTCCTGTCAATAGTAGTAGTTTTCCACATTTAATGAGTTGATAAGCCAGTAATTTGTTAAAATAAATACTCAAATTATTGTATATATTGTAGTGTAAAATTGCAGTACCGTACTTAATTAAGCACGAAAAGGTGATTCTACCTAAGTTACTGTCAAGATCATAAAAAAAAAAAATGAAAAATACATGTAGTATTTTTATATTATTAAGAATTCAATTAGAGTATAGTTTTTATGTAAGACGCTGCTAAGGTAACTAGTTTTTATTATAAAAATAAAATGATTTTGTCATTCATTATAATCAAAACTAGGACATACATATATAACTTAAATAATTAAAAATTATAAATAATTAAAATAATCAAAATTATATATGTAATTAAAAAAATGAAGGTTGAAACAGGGGAATGACAAATTATTTGTAGATGGGTACGATTACCACTTAAATAGTAAAAGTAGCAAAGCTTTTAGGTGGTCGTGTGCGCAATTCAAGTCCTTATTGTGATCAGGTCGAGTTCTAACAGTTTTGGTAGATGGAAAACATTTAGTCAAGAAAGAGCCATCTGATAATTCACATGATCCGCAGGCTTTTAAAAGAACCATTTGCCAAATTAATAAAGAAACATAAAAAGCCAAAGCAAATTACTTATCATCTAAAAATGACATACCATTTATTAGTTTAATTTAAAGATAGATTGTAAAGTTAATAATAATAAAATAAAAAAATGTAGCGCTTCAGAAAATACCAAACTGACTTAGTGTCATAACACTGGACTTTAATGTAACATTTTCATAAGCAATGATTTCAAATATTTTTTAACATACCGTTCGTTGGCTTATACTACGCACTTATACTGTTCGAGAGCCTGTAGAGATGGTTAAATGGCCTGAATATCCAATATACGTTTTTTTTTTTAAACAAATGCTTCTTTTCCAAGACCTGAGTTTCCGAGATACAGAGTTTTAAAATAGGTTTAGAGAAAATGTTAGTGTTCATTTTAGTAAACAGTACTTATTTTGAATATTAAACCTAAAAATAGGTTGTTTACTAATCCAACACAAATATATGCTATGTGTTTAGGATATTAAACATATTAAAATTAAACATATTAAACATAAAAATGACAACTAGTCTAACACAAATATGCCAAGTTCTTAGACATAATATGAATAATTATACTAAGTCCCAAATTTGCAATTCAATAATATGCTAAGTAAAAAATCTGTTACAGAAAATATAAAATTTAAAAAAAAAAATCATTTAATCGTAAAAACTGTTTTTAGTTATTATTTGTGAAAAGAACAGAATGCAAAAAAAACGTTTTTCCAAGCTATCAAGCTTTCAAATTTCGCTTTAAAAGTCATTTAGAGCGAATTATGCTTAGAGCTCTAAAAATTGTTACTTGGGGTGTTCTAAGCCATCGATATCCCTTAAATCATAGTTTACAACTTACTATAGAAGTATATGTTATTTCTGTTATAGATTTTTCTCTCAATATAAATCTATCAATATTTGTAATAAAATATAAACACCCATATTCTCTTAGATCCATCGTTGACGAGAAGAAAAAATTTATCTCGTCTCGTCTCGCTGAATATGCATTTCTGTTAGACACTGTAAGCGGCGCGATAGAATATTTTATTTGTAGATAGTACTGTTCATTTTTTACTGTAAAAAAAAAGTTATTGCTATATAAACAAAATATGGTTAATAAAATTTTTGGAAAGTATAGTGGGGTTTAGTTTTAAAATATTTTTTAAATGAAAAATAAATATAAATATATTTATGTTTTAAATATTTTTTAGTTTGTTTAGTACATAAGCAGTAGTAAAAGAGTAATAGTAAAAGACGGTTTTTTTTTTCAAAACAAAAATACAATTTTAATAATAATGCAAAAAAAAATAATGAAAAATTGTTTATTAATCTTTACTTAACTATTTTATTTATTCAATTTATTTATTTAATTAAATTTTTTGTTAGAAAAACACAAAATACTTTGGCGAGATACTCTATCGTATGCAATTTTGGAGATAAAAAATGCTAATAATAAAACTAAAATTAGAATGATAATAATTGTTTTGTTGTTTTTTAAAGTTTAGGTTATATCATTTAATGACATTTGCTTTTCTAGTTTTTTTTTGTTTATTTTAATTTTTCGTTTCGCTACAATTGTGTTTCATTTGACGAAAAATAGTTGTGCGAAGCAAATTCCGTAGTCGGTGGTCGATGGTCGCAATTGTGTTTACCACTTTAGTTGGTTTTTTAATGATCTGAGATCTATGTAGATTCGGATTATTAAAAAAACACAGCTGAACAACTATAGCTGTGTTTTTCTCTCTATAGATCTATCTATATTTGTAATAAAATAAAGTTTTATTTCGAGTTCTACTTAACAACTATTATATGACATACAAAAACAAAAATAACTTTGATTGATTATTAAAAAGAGTACTTTAATAATGTCCTATACATTATTTGAAAGTAGGGAATATTTTATTCAAATGTGAATTCAACGAAAATAAAAATTTACAAAGGTACTTACATAGATTTTCAAAACAGGATTATTATAGTAACAACATTTTCTTTTTTTCATTTTTTTTTTTTTTTTTTTTTTTAAATATCAATGATAAGTTCAGATTTAACTTTAAGGAAAAAAACTTTTCCAACATCAATATTATATATATATATATATATATATTAAGTACGAATTCAATCACTATATATTGCTTTTATACTATACATTATCAATCTGGAATTACTTTATTTTCAATTGAAATTTTAATTTACGAAATCTAAACTTTTCAATATAAATTCAATTTTGAAAACTTAAAAATTTCACAATTAAAATACAACACTTCAAATATTTGTGTTTGGATATACAAAATATAAGTTCGAGATGAATCATCAATATATAACTCAATAATGAAAATTTGAAATCTTCTTCAAAAATTGGAACTTCATTTAATTGATTAGAGAAAATTTTTCAAAATGATTTTCATTTTCAATTTCATATTTTCTTTCATTTACGCTCGAAATAGTAGGTAAGTACCTACATACATCACCAAAAGAAAATGTTCAACATTTCACATTAAAGTAAAATTATTTCTCATGGTATATAATATGTATGCAATTTAGATACCCACAGTACCTACATACATTCAAGCATATAATACTGTATAAGCGAAACCATTTAGAAAATTTCAATTCCATATAGAATAAAAAAAGTAATCTTTCCTTAGAGAAAAATAGTTGAGTCCAGATGATAATATGCTCGTCGTAATGGTAAATTTTCATAAAAGAGTAAATAAGTTCCAAAATGAAAACGTACACAGGAAAATAAGTTAAGAATGAAATCAGCTTTTTTTTTTTTTTTTTTTTTTTTTTTTTTTTAGATTTTGTAATTTGTTTTTGAAAAACGTTTACTTTTGAATTTTTGGAAAAATATTAAATTGCTTCATTGAATTAAAATAATGATTTTAACTTTTTAGAGTAATGAAAACAAAATAAAGCAATTGAAATTTTGTGATTACAAAAATGATATTTTTCGAAGAAAAGATTTTTTTTATTTTTTTTTTTTTTTTTTTTTTTACTTTTTCAATTCAACTTTCAGATACATTATCATTATAAAATGTTTGAAATAAATTTTTCAAAGTTTTTCAATTTTTAATTCAATTTAACTTAATTTACTTTAAAAATTATTTTGTTTTTTTTTTCTTTGGAAAAAAAAAATAAGTTTTGTAATTTAAGTTATTATGTTATTGTAAGCGAATTAAAAATATTTATTTATATTTTTACAAATACAAATACAATAATTTTTTTTTCTATATTTGTCTTCATATTTTTAACACTTGAACAATTCAAGAAAATTTTCTATACATTTTCTTTATGCCAATGAAATTTTTAACTTATATATTTTCACTTTTTGTGTTACTTTTCACATAATAATTAGTGAAATAATATATATTTAACAAGATTTGTTTAAGCGGTTGTGATCCAACGGTCCAACATTTTGAGATCCTTTCCCTCTACTTTTTATATACATTTTTGAAATGTTTTTATATTACAATAAATGTCAAATTTTGTTCTTGATGAAAAATTTAAATTGAAACTGTCGTATGGATCAACTAATTAAGAAAACGCGAAGAATAGCTCGAATATTTATTAAAAATTGAAAGCGAGTTCCACAAAAAATGAAACGAGATATCTTTTTCTGTCTTTTTACCAGTTTAATATCTACTAGTTATTCCCGGCGTAACATTCGCCGGTCTAGCATTAGCATTATAAATGAAACAATTTATTTTATTTATTTATTTTCTTTATTTTCTTAAAAAAAATCAATCTTTTACATATTTTTTTATTACATAATAAATAAAGAAAATAAACAAATAAAATAAATTGTTTCATTTATAATGCTAATGCTAGACCGGCAAATGTTACGCCGGCAATAGCTAGTAATTTACAATATTGTTTGATCTATCTATAACTATTTTTTTTATATTTTTTATTTAGGTATTTATTTATTTATTAAACAGTGGACCTATAGATAAATCCGCAGGCCTACTTCAGGTTTATATTTTTTTTGTTTTATTTTGAAAGCACTTTTCACTGTATGTATTAAAATTTTATTTTTACAACCGATAGGTAGGGTAGGTATTATATTACGTACGGTATCATAAATATTATTATTGTAATTATTATTGTGATTTAAATAATAATAATAAAATTAATAAAAAAATTAATAAAATTATAATTTACAATATTTATATTTATAATATGCTTAGTATGTATAATATTATAAATAATAATTTTATTTATTTTTCATAGAATCAAATTGAAAATTTTGACCATTAATAGTTTTGAAGAAAAACTTTTATAAAAGACAGCGTTTATACGTTTTTGAATTGTGTTTATAACGTATAAATGATGTTCATTAAAGTTTGACATCCGACTTTGTTATAGAATATCATACATTTTTTTTTGAAATAATAGTGCTCGACACGCGTTTTTGTATTTCGCAAGTTGAAAAAGTGAATTTTGAGAGAAAAGGTATTTATAAACTTCTAATCGTGTTATGCCAATATATTGAAAGATATACTTTAAAAAATACAAAAATGTGTATTAAATATTATTATTATTTTTATCAATACAAATACTTAGAATAATTTATTTACTATTTAAATATTTATATTTCATAAATGTTCTGAAATTACACTCAATATTTATATTTGTTTATAAGTATTTATTATTAGTACTCGTAACGCATATTTGTGTCTTCGTATTTTGCAAGTTTAGAAAGTGGATTTTGCATGAAGAAATATATACTTTGCAACTATATTTGTTTATCTTTGAGATATGTAATTAAAACTTTTAAAATAAAATTTGATGTAATTGCAATAAAATTTGTAAATGTAATAAAAATAAGTAAAACAAAACTTTCATGAAATAAAATCTGATGTCTAAACGCTCCCTAACAAATACTATTAATAGAGACGTACATTTCAACAAAATGTGGCGAACAGAGATGTTGCTGGCAGTATAGATATGAAATTAAATGCATTTAAACTAAATACATACCACATTCACATTAAAAACACATTAAAATAGTCATAGACACGATTTTTGTGTTTTTTTTTATTATCATAATAGCCTTAACTATTTCAAAACTCAAAATAAAAAAACAAAAACATTTATTTATAGAATTTATATTTTTATTTCCCTTCTTTTAAATTTTGGTTTTGACGTTTTGGTATGATTAGATATGACCATTATAGTGAAGGTTATGATATGGTTATGGCTTTGTTAAATCATATCGAATCTATAGGCTATTTATTTTATATTTAGGGGTAAAGCCAATAATTATGCTTTTTTTCTTATTGTTCAGTTTTTATTGATGCCTTATGACTATTATAGTTAGGGGTAAAGCCAATAATTATGCTTTTTCTTTTGTTCTTCAGTTTTATTGTTTTATTGTTATCCCACTAAGAGTCTCTGATGTAGGTAAGGGTAGTCTGTGATTTTTCTTTTTAAAGTTTTTTTAATTTTTATGCGTACTAAATTTGCAGTGTATTGAATTGGAACTTGATAATAATGTAATAACATATTTTGTTTTTCTTGTTCTTAGCAGATCGTAAATTTCGGTTTATGATTCTCCATGCACAATATAATACTTACTCAATGCTACTGCGCATTTGAATTTATACTTTTGAATTATTTGTTAATAAGATAAATAAATTTCAATTATTGGATTTTCTAAACATGAGTCAGGTAAAAAATATATTTTCTAAATTTACTATTTGTTTTACCGGTAAGTTTTTTTGCTGTAATATCGTAATATTTTAACAAAGAATTATTTATAAATCGATATAATAATAATATTCTGATAATTCGGTTTTTGTCTTTCCTACTTTGTTTTTTTTTTTTTAAATTAATTCATATAATCAGATATAATCAATGCTATTGCTCAATAGGTGAATTATTTTTAGGTTAATTTTAATTTGTTTTGTGGTTTATGTCTTTAAATTAAATTTTGCACACTATCGTAATTCGTAATAGTTCTAATAAAGTTGTCTAATCTAGTTGAAAAAAACTTTGTGAAAAGTTTAACAGACGTTGAAGCGTATTAATATATAAGATTAGGGGAAACCCATATGCTAAAAATATAAATAGATTACAAAATATTCAAAACAAAACAATCAAAAATCTCTATGAACTTAGTCATAGAATATCTACCAGTTGTATACATCAGCAATACAAGATTCTTAAAGTGAAAAAAAGTAGAAGTTTAGCTCAAATATTACGAATACATAACAAGGAAGTCTTATATATAATATACACGATGAACGACGTGGGAAGTAAAAAAGCAAGAATAGTTGAATAGTAAATTACACCACAAAAATATTAAAATTTTAGCAAGTTTAAAAAATTTTAGCCAAAAATAAAAATAAATAAATATTAACAAACTAGAAGTAATATTTAATATACAATTGTATATTTTACGGCATTCAATTATGGGGTTGTTAAATATTTAAAAATGACTTGTTAACGCCCTGTGGTACATAGATAATACAAAATAAATTTGCTCACTAGAGAAGTAAAAAAATATGGGATAAATAAAATACAATCACATTAAAATTATCATATTGTTTATTATCCAGACTGAACGATTGCCATCCTAACTGATTCAAGGGATTGGTATTTACAATAATATTTACAAGATGGCATAGACAATAACATTGTCTACTTCTTATCCATTTTTTTTTCTAATTTTTGGTACAATATATATTGACAGTATTTATTGATGACAAAGAATATTGAAGAAATACTGATGTGTAAACACAGATTGATATCAATATTAATTGAAGAAAAAAATAGGATTTATTTATATGATAGAAGAAGAAAAATAGGATTGACATTAATGCCAGCGCTAGAGCGAATTTTAAAATTGTTCGTACCATTAAAAGAATATTTGCTCCTACAACCAAAGTGCCTGACAATATTGTTAAATTTTTTTAATGATCCATGTGCTGAATTATGGTTATGTTTTGCTCATAGTCAAGCTTTTTTCTTCCATAAATATATCCTTCGTCTAGAGTCACAACATATTTCAATGCCTGAGGTTGCTGTTATTTTAAAGGATTAAAAGTAAAAATTAATAGAACGCAAATTAAAAGCATTTTTACCATTGGTGATTAAAACTAGTTTAAGCAGACTAGAGTTGGCTTATAGTATTAATCGATTTAATTTTAAAGAAATAGTTACAAATTTTTATCAAATCTGTATTGACTATTTAAGTCAATGGGATGGATGCATCATTCAAAAGCATTGAACATTTGAATTGGTCCTTTTACGTAAAATTTCATGCTGGCGAAAATAGTCTATCGAAAAAAGTTTGGTTCATATAAATGAATTAAGAAGAGATTTGGAAATTAACAATGAAGAAATTTTTGATGAAGTAGCTTGCAGATGCAGCAAAAATTTAAAAGTGGAGGAAAGATGAAGCCTTAGTGGATGAAAAATGGGTAGAAGTTTTTAGCTACTGCAAGGAAAATAATATTGAATATAAAAATATATTAAAGCTAGTAGAATTTTCTTTGGGTCTTCTGACTTCAAATGCGCCAACGGAAAGAATATTTTCAGTGGCCAATAATATTTGGACTTCCGAAAAATCAATTTCAATAACAAAGTGCAATTTTCAAATGGACTGTGCGGAATTTAAAATATTTTTTACAAATAATAAAGATATTCTAAAATAATTTTAGAATTATACCTATAATTTTTTTCAATTATTTTTAAGTTTATTTTACTAAGAATATATTGAGTTAAGAAGACTTACTTGTACCTAATTTTTTTATGTGATTGCCTTTTTTTGTGATTGTTTCATTTTATTTTTTTATTAATAATAATATATTTTACTATAATTTAATTAGTTCTAATCAATAAAGTTTGGATTGTTTATACCTATATACAAAAAGTTTTATTTTGAACTTATAATGTTTTAATACTTTTAATTGTTATTACGTTTGTAAATGTCCTTTTTTTCGTTAAAAAATATGGCAACCGTACCCATAACCCTTGTCTAGTAGTTACATGTAGTAAAGATTTTAAGTCTGCTTTTCTTTATTATCTCTTATTACATATAAACACAATTTCTATAAATAAACTTTATTAAATAAAATTCATTTTTTTTTTCAATTTTATTTCTTTGAAAATAAATGCTCACTCCAGCTCTTTTTCTTTTTTCTTACTTTTTTATTTTTGCTTATTTTTTAATTAATTTTTTGCAAAAAAAAAAAATTATAATTAGGTCAAATAAGAGCCCAAAAACTTTAGGATGCCAACTATATATCCTCAGTAAACAAGATAAAAAACTAAATCTAGATTTGGGTCTAATTATTATATTTGAAAAAAATGCAAAAAAAAATAAATAAATAAATATTTTAATTTGGAAAAAAGGGTTACTGTTAAAATATCACTTTGCATTTACAAAAAAAAAAAAAACAAAAATATAACCATCAAAAAATTTCCCATTAATTGATGAGTTCTTTGAATCAATTTTAATTAATTGTATCTGGATTAAAATTTTGTAATTATACTTTTGTGTTAATTACTTTAATTGATAAATAAATGTACGAAAATATAGTTACATATAATGTATGTATGTATGTATAAATGAAAGTAATTGAAATTTTTCTTTTATATAAAATTGAATTTATTTATGAAAAAAAATTAAAACCAAGGAACTGTTTTTGCTGTTTGACAGTAGAAATTGCACTTATAATTAAATAAAAAATATATTATAATTAAATTAAACGGTTTTGTTTATTTGATACAGGCTGTTCCATTCTAGACAAGTAGAACTTCGAAATATGATAAGTGACACATTGAAAAGAAAAAATTGTGTTGTAGAGAGGGGCCTATTTGTTATATCTATACTAAGTTATACAAACTTACAAATTTTTTGCATATTTTAAGAACCCTGTAAGAACTGTGGTCATGATATTTTTCTTTTATGTTCACTTTTTAAGTCAATAAAATCAATACTGATGATATTGAAGCTAATTTTTCTTCTTTTTTTTTAAATCTTTATAAACTAAACAGTCTCTCCCCACGGAAACATTCATTTGTTGATTTGAAATTTGATATAATCTATAATTATAATTGACAAGTATTTAAGGACCTGCGCAGTAGACACCTTTTCATTTTATCTCTCTGCTCCATAATGAACTCTTAATATATAATAAGTAAGTTGTATATAAAATAATAATGCTCACACAGTTGAAATTTTTTTAATTATATGGTTCTATTATTATCCAAATACATTAAGAAATAGGTAGAAACGAAACAGAATATGAGAAGTAAGGTATTTATGTTTTTTAACGAAAACATACTAATTTCAAAGTTTTTCATTAAAACAGAGTGTTTTCTGCTTTGTAATGAGAAGTCTATATCAGTCTATGCAAATCCCTTTTCTTTTAAAAACTTTAAATTTGGCTTTAACTTGAATTATAATTACTCAACAGGGGCCCCTAGTAATGAAATTTATTTATATATATTTTTATAACTTTTTGTTGTTGTTTTTAATAATTTTGAATTATACATAAAAAAACAAGAAATTTGAACAAACAACAAACAATAGTTTTTAACTTTGGATACACACATTAGAATATTATATCACAATAGTCAATAGTAAAATAATTTCAATTAAGTAAGCTGAAAACTAAAATCTAAAATGAATAAAAGTGATGCAAGCAATATTAAACACATTGCTTAATATAAAAGTAAAATAATATAAGTTATTATCTCAACTATTGGATCGCTGTACCAAATACATTATAGATTATTAGTGCATTATAGTGGTCAAGATTCGAGTTAGCCCCCCTTAACGTTATCCTTTCTTTGACTTTCCATGGAAAGAAAAATTTCACGGTTTTCTATCCGGTCTGATTTTACAATAATTTGTTTTTTATTGTACTTTTGAAATATTGAAATAAAGACTAAAAACCCCTTGTATATGTTTCACTAATTTTATTAAATATCTCAATCGATTTCAGTTATTACACCATCATCAGAATAGTCTTAGAGTTTTTCATGCGTTACTATTACATGCCTGTACTTTCATTTGCCTACATTTTTATTTGCCTGTACTTTCATTTTCCTGTATTTCATTTGCGTGCATTTTAATTTGCCTGCATTTCATTTGCCTGCATTTTCATTTGCCTGTACTTTCATTTGCCTGTATTTCAATTGCCTACATTTCATTTGATATAAATATAGAACTTCATTTGTAAAAGCCATAAAACTTTGATTTTGAATCCAACTCGAACATCTCTCTAGATATCCCGAAAAAAAAAAGTTGACCGACGTGGAATCTTCGGACACATATTTACCGAGGTACGGTGAAAAAATGTGAATACAAAATTACGAAAAACTTACGGAAATTCACGAAATGAATAATCACATCCAGCACACACACACATTCAAAAATTCACAGCCAAAAATTATTACTTTCTCTAATTCTCTTCTCTCTTTCGATGATCATTTATTTTTATAATAGAGAATAATATGTATTCTATTATTCTTGCAATGCACTCCACTACAGGCCTTCTTACTCCGAGCGCAACTTTCAAAATGTATCTTATTTGTGTATAAACCTTATGGGAATATTTAAAACCGAAAGATCTTATTTGTTAGCAGAGATATTTTTAAAATGAAATATTTTTCAAAAAATATAAATTTTTGTCTAATTTTACTAAAAATCCTATTAAAAACTAATTATAATTTCATTCAAAAATTTTATTTAAAAAAAAAAATCTACTCAACAATCCGACTTAGATGTTACCATCACAAGCTAAAGCAGAAAACTGGAGAGAAGTCAAAACCATACTAATGAAAAAATTAGAAAATTTTTCTTTCCTTCATCTTTTCTCTCAATTTACATACTAAGAAAGCTTTAACCAAGGTTAAGTGTTGTTGTAATTCATCAACAAAATGGAATAAAAGAAATAAAAATAAAATTTGAGTGTATTGTGCAAACGAAGGCTAAAAAGAGGTAGTTTTTGACAGTTTTCGCTTAATTTCGTAAAAAATAGTGAGTAAGAAGGCCTGTAGTAGAATTCATTGATTCTTGGCTTAATGGCTTGGCTTTGCACCGGTACATCGGTACGTCATTCAGTATTTCTTAGTTCTTATTCGTCAATAAAGATAGAGTGGTTATTGTACAGAAATTAAAATATTTTGAAAAATTATATATTTATAAAGTTATAAATAATATATTTAAAAAAAAAATTGTTTTAAAAACGTGAATTAAGTTTGAAAAAAATGAAATATAATAATATTATTTTAATTTAGGTGAGTACATAACTTATATCTGTATTATATCTGTTACAAGTAGTTTTGAATAAAAAAATAGATTTTCATACTATAGATACTTTTGGTGAAATATGGGAGAAATGTGTCCGAGATTTAACCGGTAAAATTATGGTATAAAAATCAATTTGGTGTTACATTTTAGTGTCATTCGTCAATTTGGTGTTAATCATTACATCTAAAGTTTCCATTTGTATGTATATTTTTTTCTAGAAATAACAGAACTGATATTTTCTGAAAATGGAAAAGTTATACGTTCAATAGAAAACACATTAAACTACTTGAAGAAGTTATAGCCCACGAATCCGGGAAAAAAGGGATTCAAGAGTTTTTAAAAATGTCAACAATTAGAAATAACCGCCAAAAATTTAAGGGAATTGTATTTTCAAATACAAATTAATTAAAATCATTTAATTTTAATCAATACTACTGTAAGTCTATAAGGCTGGCTTTAAACTTAAATTATATAACTGTTGTACAAAATACAATAATTTACATAATATAAAATAAAATATAACTTTTCTTTGACGGTTATTTAATTCACTGGTATTTACAGCGGTACCTAAAATACCACCGACAATTTGTCCACAAAATTACTGAAATGTACCTAAAATATCACCGACAGTTGGTCCACAAAATGATTGAAATGTACCTAAAATATAACCGACAATTGGTTCACAAAATTACTGCTGAAATGTTGTTAAAATGTAACCGAACATTTGTCCATAAAATATCCAAATTTTTATCAGTTAGAACTAGTTTTTCCACAGATAAATATTCGAACTTATAGCTGACAAGAAATCCGAAAAAATACCCGAATCAGTCTTCGTTCGGTAACATACCGTGACTAAGGTGTTCCACGCAGCACACTTATGTACGGTGTACAAGTCGGACTTTCACCGACTCGGTCGTCAGGCACAGCTCGGTTATTTTTTGGACTTAAAATTAGAAATTGTTTTTCGGGCATATGGATAATATTTATCCTATATTCGGTATCCAGCACATTTAATCAAATGGAATACAAGCAAATAAAATGCAGGCATATGACACGCTCCCGTTTTTATCCTTATTTTTAAAAATGTTTCCTAATCTAAAGTCTACAGCATATTCTATAAAATTAAATTTTTTTCATCATTTTGGACATTTCATCATCAGTTGGACAGCTGTTTTTAACTTTGCTACCTGTTATCTTCTTTAAACAATTTTTTTTTTTATTTATTTTTTTTATTTATTCATTTATTTCTCAAAGAGCTCTTCTTGCTTTTTTTAATTGATCATTTATTTGGAAATTCCAATTTAAATTACTATCAATTATTACTCCTAGATATTTGTAGGAATCAACTTTCTCCAATTTGTAATTGTTAAAACTAATATTGATATCTTGATTTCTTGTATTTTTAAATATTACGTATTTTGTTTTTTGTTTTTTGTATTTACAGTTAATTTGTGTTCATTCATCCATCCACTAATAATTGACAAGTCTTCATTTATATCATTTTCCAAACATACCAATGACTTACTGCTATAAACTACTGCCAAGTTATCTGCATACATAAAAGATTTTCCATTTAAATTCACATTCAAGAAGTAGGTTATATAGCATGAAAACAAAGTCGGGCCAAGAGAACTACCCTGTATTACCCCAAACGATACTTTGTTCAAATCGCTTTTTACCTTTTCACATTCAGTGAACCGCATCCTATTTATACTCCTTCCCTTTGATCCCGCATTCAAAAAGTATTCTCAATAGTATAGTTCTGTCAATTCTGTATTGTTTGATAATTGATTGTAGTTTCTGCAACTTTATTTGTGTTCTCATTTGATGTTGCACTTATCATAATAGTGGAGATTGATTTTCTTTTTTGGCGCTTCAATTTGCATTGTTGACAAAACCAAATTTTTTCAACATTCTGTGAATATTCACGGATGACTTCAATATCTAATGATGAGCAGTGGCTGCAGAACCACTTTTTACAGTCACTGTCACATTGGAGCCCATTATTAGTTCTTAAATTGATTTTTTTCGTGCACTGGTTACAATTATTGTTATTCTTATAATTTGATTTTCACCTTCTCTTTATATATCGCACATTCGTACCTTCAAATTTCGTCATCTAATATGGATCCAATGAGCAATACAGTTGTATGTTACACGTCAATACTGTTTTATTTTTTCTTCTCAAAATTTGAGGGTAGGTTTGTTGTTTAGCATTTCAACGTAAGGTGTTCTTTTATTTATTTGAATGTGTACATCTCTAGTTTCATCTTAAATACTTGCATAATTCGTTTCATACCCATCCTAACAATCCGATTCCAGTACCAAAATTCTATGAAAATGTGCCATCTCATAGATGTGCCATCACATGTGATATATAGTTCAAACAATCCTTTATAGCCATAATACAAGTTAAATGCATGTATATTATATTTTTTCAGAAATTATATAAATATTAACTGTTTCAAATCTCATCTCATAACATAACCCAAATTGTAATAACATCAAAATATTTTCAATTCTTAACAATACCATAATAATATACTTTGATAATTCTCAATTTATAATATTATTAACTTAGATTTTAACTTTTACATTTGAACATTTATTTCAGATTTACTGAAATACATAATACAATATATTTATATATATATATATTATATAAGATACTTATTTATATAATTTAGAGAACCGTAAAGATAAATGTTCAGTTTATCTACTATATATATACATATACATATATCTTTAATACCTTCTCATAATCTTTACTATATCAAAATAAATTACTTTTTTATTTAACATTAAAAAATCATACATTTTCTAATATTCACAGTAATTTAAACATGGAAAATCCTTTCCTATAAGCAAACACTTACCATCAACCATACACACCTATACATAATAATATCTAAATGGAATGTAAAAGATTCATTTTTAGAAATGAACAAAATTATTGGATCTACTAACATAACTAAAGTACAGTGAAATTCTACATTTAAATACGCCAGCCTCTCCCACCCATCTTCAGCTCCCTACTTCTGCACGTTGAAGCATTAATGTTCAACAGAATTTCTTATTTCTTTATCTAAAAAACAAAAATATAAATATAAATAATATAAATAAAATTTTATTTTTTAAGTCATGATAATAAAAATATTTTCATATACCTATAATTTCTATTTTAGATAAAAATGAAAATTATGAAAAAATTTATTTTTGAATAAAAGAAAATAAAATACAAAAAGCCAAAAAAAAAAAAAAAAAACAATCGACATTTTTATATACATGCAAATTGGTTTTTGGCAGAACAAAATTTGTGAAAGGAAAACTTCTGTTAATGGTAGGCAAATAAAACTATGCTCGTCTTGAAAATTCGTATTTTATTGTAATAACTCCTTTCTGCTTTGTGCCTTTCAACCTCAAAATACTTCAAAGTTAAAATTTTAAATCTAAATTCATGATAAAAAGATAGAGCCAATTAAGTTGGGATTTCAAAAAGCATAAAGCAAGAGTTAAGGTGACTATGAACAAATTGATTTAAAATTATAGTGCCAATGAGTCTGATTTAGCCATAAATTATAAGAAGCATTTAAAAAAATGTTAGTACTAGACATTGTTATTAACATTTTCGTCAAACTATATCATTTCATTGTGGTCATCAGTCTGATTGCAATAGATTAGTTGATATCACTGGTCTGTTGTAAAAGCCATTAATTTCTCTAATATCGCTGAATAATACAAAGTTAATGTTTTTGTTAAAGCTGCGAACCTCAACAAATATATTTTGGGAATATTGAGCTTAAGATTTGAAATCTCAAGTAATATCATATACAAATACAATACACTAATGATCTTTGCTAAACATTGCAAATTTTATAAATCTATTGAGAAAGATGGTAGTGGAAGATAATATTCCAAAATGCTCTGTATTTTGCCACGATATAGACATAAGTTTGGAAATCGGGAAAATTAGGCCAGAACACAGTAAATAACAATTGGAGATTGGCTTTGTCAGACAACTTTAAATTGAAAGTTATAAATTCAGCTATTGATCTATATATCATGGTTCTGCATGTAGTTTGTGAGATTTTGGGCCTCATTTAAAGAAAAAAAATTAAAACATAATGTACGATTCCTGGCATGACTCTTTTATCTAATCTAAATTAGTTTGGGAACCTTAATACAAAATTGTTTTGTTTGGAGTTTTTTACACAATATTCCAGTCAATGTGACCCTGTGTGAAGGTTTTCTCTTTTCTCTAGATCAGGTCTGGCCAACCCAAATCGCTCTGCGGGCCAACTTTCTGATCTAAAATTGTGTGCGGGGCTATATATTATATTCAAAAACATTTTCTATTAAACCGTTTCTTTATTTCAGTACATACTTAAATTTAAATATAAATTTTATTAATGTAATATTTGTTTTAATGAAATTAAGTTTTATTTAATTTCATTTTTGAAAAAAAAGCTTCACAAACATATGTAGAGATCCGAAGTCGCTTACAATTTTTTGCAAAGCAAAAAATATTGAGTTAAGACATTTTTCCGTTGTTTTATACGTGTTGTAAAAGTCAATTTTTGATGTCGTTGTATGAATCTGCGTCAACTCATTCTTACACTGCATATTGATTATTTCCATCTGTAATGCTTCTGGAACGATGCAAACGTCCATTTGAAATGGAGTGAAAAATATCTCAAACGTTTTGTCATATTTTGTAAGTTCTTAAAAACGACGATTTGACTAGCTGAAAGTTTTCCAATTTTATCTGCGTACTTTGCAAAATTAGGAGTTTGATTGCTGTTAAATTCTTTTAATGACTGAAAATGGTGAAGATTGCTACTTCTAAGTTGGCTCTCAAATAAAATTAGCTTGATTTGAAATGCTTTGATGTGATTACAGGCATCAATAATTAAGTTATGTTGGCTCTGTATAACTCCTTGTTTAGGTCGTTAATCTTTTCGGTTATATCTACTAAGAAGGTCCAACAACCACATTTCATCATTTAAATTTGAAACTGGAATTCTTTTTTCACTCCTACTATAGTAATATTTTTGAATTATGCATTTAAATTTTCCACTTATGAATGAAAAGGGAATGAAATATGCACGGATAAAAGATCTTTTTTGCAAACAGAGAGATAACGGTTTTTTATTTTTCAAACCGAGCGATAAATTTTAGTACCATTTTTTTTGTGATAGATTCTGTAAAAAAATTTATTTGTTTACAGAGAATAAATATCATGCAACGGGCCACATTAAAAACACATGATTGGCCACTCCTGCTCTAGATCAATTCAGCATTTATAATTAATAAAATATTAACATTTATTCAAGAGCTATTCGATGACTTCCATTTTGGAACACCTGTGGGTTCCAAGCAAACGCTTGTTTACATATTTAAGATTACCTCTTCTAACCTAGTAAGTCCAAAACTAACTAAGTTTTGCCAAATTTTGTTTGACTTTTTTTTACTCCTAAACTTTGACTTTCTTTAATTCCTTTACGCTCGTCATTTTACTACAAAAGAAAGCGATTATCATTATCACATTTCTCTTTATTTAATTAATTTATAGAGTTTTATGATAGGCCAATCAACCTCCTGGGTTTTGTCGGGCCCAAGGTATGTTTGTTCATTTGTGTTTTTTTTTGTTTTTTAAAGACAAAACTAATTTACTTAAAACTAAGTCAAAAGAACAAAAAAAAACCACAATAGCTAATTATATATTTCTATCCATTGCCACATTAGTATTACCTTATTCTATGTTAATAGCCACAAGCTAAAAGGAAAATGTAGGATTTGAGTTAAGCGTTCCGTTTTTTGAAAACGATTATCATTATACGCAAAAATTCAATGACTTTTCCTGCAGTTTGTTGCTAACTTCAAAACTGCCAAACCTGTGATAGCAAGTTCGATTCTTACATTAATGTACAAGGAACAAGAATATGGTGTTTTGTAATGATGATCTAATATGTAACAATGACATTTAAAGTTGTTTGTTTGTGACCATCAAAAAGCTGTTAGTCTGTTGTGATTTATGCGCAGTTTAGTCTTTATAACGGTAAAATAAATAAAAATAAATAAAAATAAATAAATAAATAATTTTTGGAGATTTCTCAATTTTTGAATACATTGGTTTTAGAACTTGGTTTTACGACTTGGTTATTTGCAAAAGGTCCAATTTGCCATATTAAAGTATATTTCTTCCATATAATTTGGTTGCGCAAGTATTTGCAATACTGACAATATGATTTTTGTTCAATATTGAAAATATCTATTGCAGCTTCTTCAGTCAATACGTGAGCCTATTATTTGCCAGTAATATTTACATGTTCAGATAACGAAAGAAAGTTTACTGCATTTCGGTTTCGGATGCAGCCAGCTTGTGATTATTTTGGGATGTATGATGGATTAGGTTTCTCTATTTATCTGAATTTTTTTTTTAATTACAAGTTTTATTTCATTTTGTTATTTAAGTTTGGGTGAACACAGGGCCTTGCAGAGCTGAGAGGGTGCCCAGGCCAATAAAAAATATGAAGCCTCTTTTGTGTGTAAAAAGACAAATTTATATATATTTCTTTTATTATTTCTAATTTATTTAAACAAAATAAAATTAATAATTACAAATAAGCTTTTTGAGCTTTAGTGTTTGCAAAATCTTTTATAATAATTGAAAAGTTAATATTTCGGGCAATTTCTGAATTTATATGTAAAATTGATAGCCCATTCAACCGTTCTTGGCTTATTACAGATCTGTAAAAAATTTTAACGCTTTTCAACACACTGAAGCTGCGTTCCGCTGAAGCAACGGAGGCGGGTGTTGATATATTGGGAAACAATCCAAATAGATTTTTTTCTAAAATGTTTAGCAGCAACTTCGCTGGAGATGAAGATGATTCTATATCAAAGTTTACTTCAAAAATATTTTTTAAAAATATCAGTTCATCACATATTTTAATTGATATTTATTTCCTCGTCTGATAAAATTTGAAAAATCCAAAGGAATCCAAAAGTCTGCCAAATTTTGCGTAAAGACTAAAAGCAACATGTCAAGCCTGAAATAACCGAATCAATAATGTATATAAAAACATTAACTCTATAATGTTCTTCAGCATCCATCCAACTGTGATATAAACGTAATATGACGAGTTAATTGAAAATCAGTTGACATTTTGAAGAGTACTGCAATCTCTTTTGAACTTAAAAATATTCTATCCTACTCTTCACGTTTTATTTTCATCCTTGCAATAATATTGTTAATATTTTCTATTCCGACGTCAAGTGTTGCATTGCATGCTTCAATAATTATATTAGTTTGTTGCAATAACGTTAATATTCCAAGCCATATTGTTGTCAAAAGAATGCATTCGAATATATCTAAATATTGACAAATTCACTGAAATTCGATACGTGCGTGCGGTGGAAGGTTTAGTGACTTATATTCCTCTAAACCAACCAGAATATTTGATTGATTATTGAAAATTGGTTTAACAGCAGCATCAATTCGAGCACACCATCTCGTTCTTGATATTATATGAAGTGACACAGCTATATATTTCTTTAAAATCTCCCACTTTCTGGAATTGCTGCTAAAAAAATTATACATCTGTTGAATTATCCCAAAATATGTAACTGCTTCTTTACATGATTCAGCAAAGTCAACTCCATCTTCCTTTTCATCCATTAAGGGATTTTCCATCTCTGAGAAATACTATCACTGATTCAACATTAATATTCTGTTTTATGCAATTGGATTGAATTCTACGTAAAAAAGTTTTATATAACGTAACTTGAAATTTTTACTATAATTTTTGTATCATTGCATAATCTTTTGATATACTTTATAGATCATTGGTTAAAATAAATTTATTGTTGAACTCCAAATAATATTTCAATTTAATTTTTCCGCATCTACTGTGACCAAATTAGGAAATCAATGGATGCCCTTTTACAACTCGGGATCTGAGCCAAATGGCTCTCATGACCCACCCTCTGTTATGGCCTGGGTGAACATATGGTAAAATAAAATATATTACAAAAACGGAATTGCTTGAATAAACAATCTCTTAAATCTAAATTTCTTTTAATTACAAGTCAAAGAGTAGAACATCGTTCGTAAATTAGTTAAAGTAGGATATCGATTCAAATTTTTCTCTACAATATTTTAGAAGTATTATTTTCATTTTTCTTGCCAATATTTCAGATGAAATTATAATCAAAATTCGTTTCAAAGATTTAATTTCTAAAAAATAATTTGCGCTGTTTTTTCTATTATTCCGTTTAGGGTTTTGTATGTGATAAACACAATCGGGATAAAAAAAAAAATTCCACATTCGGGCTATAAACCCAATGCACATACTTTTCTCTTCAACCTACCGATATCATTTAGTAGTTATATCGAATAAGTAGGGATTTTGTCAAACTTTGAAATTCATTAGGGCTGCAACTTGTTATTCACTAAATTAAAATAAATTTATGCTATTATGAAGAAGAAGTTATTTTACTGTTTCTTTTATCATCTTGATATATTGTAAACAACAAAAATTGAGCACTTTTCGATGATAGGCAGATATTATGTATAAAAACAAAAATAAGTACCGTTAAACTTCAGACAAGAGTACCACATGGCTAAATTCACAAAACTCATCAAAAATCAATATTATAATGAAACTTCTATGTGCCATTATTACTAACAACAAGCTGTTGCCATTTCTAAAGACGAAAATTTATTATTTTGAAACTATTTCACCTCAGATTGTGTTACCAATCAATGTAATAACCAGAAAAAGATAAGTGTTATTTTTAAATTCAGAAATTCTTAGAAAATTTATGTTCTTATTCTATATAAAATAACAATTTTTGTTGTGTTTTTGTTATTCTTTTTATAAATATTGTTAGAGTACAAAAATCCTTAAAGTATGTAAACAAATAATTGTATATATACTTATATTAATATACTCGTGTAATATGGGTAGTTCTGCGTAAAATATCTGAGTACATTACATTTCCTAGTAAATATTTCGTCAAATATTATGTATAATAAAAATTTGTAATGATCTGAAAAACGAAGTTATATTAATATTAGAAATAAACTAACTACAGTATTCTACATCAAAAACAATATGGTTTTGAAAAGAATTCCAACACCACGGCTACTTTTCTGTCACTAATTGACTTCATAACCACACTGAACCAAAAAGGTACGTAACTACAGTAAAAAAAATTCGTTGAGACAATTAAAAATTTATTAATATTTGTCCGATGAACTTGTTCATTGAGCCAATGAATAGCTATTTATTAATTTAATAACCTCGTCGTTAATACAATGAACAATTATTAAATGTGTTTATTAAAATAAATTTTTGTTTTAATAAACATGTTTGTTGAAATAATAAAACATTTCATTGATTTAATACATTTGTTTATTAATTTAATAACATAGATTTTTGTTTCAATAAACATGTTTGTTGAAATAATAAAACATTTCATTGATTTAATAAATCTTTTTATTAATTTAATAACATAAATTTTTGTTTCAATAAATATGTTTGTTGAAATAATAAAACATTTCATTGATTTAATACATTTGTTTATTAATTTAATAACATAGATTTTTGTTTCAATAAACATGTTTGTTGAAATAATAAAACATTTCATTGATTTAATAAATCTTTTTATTAATTTAATAACATAAATTTTTGTTTTAATAAACATGTTTGTTGAAATAATAAAACATTTCATTGATTTAATACATTTGTTTATTAATTTAATAACATAGATTTTTGTTTCAATAAACATGTTTGTTGAAATAATAAAACATTTCATTGATTTAATAAATCTTTTTATTAATTTAATAACATAAATTTTTGTTTCAATAAATATGTTTGTTGAAATAATAAAATATTTCATTGAAAATTTCATTTTGTCGGCATTTTGTCGGTTCCCACGTCTTACACTTCTATAATTTATTTGATCGTTGTCCCCACTTTCTGAGCTCTCCTCTTATCTCCCACTCTCTGCCACTTATCACTTCTTTAAATAAAAATACAATGTTTTTTAGTTTTTGTGTATTTTTATTTTAATTATTTGGATTTTATTTTTTTAAACAATTTTTATTTTATAATAAATTTTTGTTGATAACTTATTTTCTTTTGTACCTCTTAGTCTTAGTTTTAAATTTTCATTAGTTTTAAATATGAAATGATTAAATATGTTTTTTCATTTTTTAAATTATATTCTTAAGTAGTTTATAACATTTTATTTAATTATTATTTTTTTTACTTGTTATATTTATTTTGGATTTTTCGTTTATATTCTCACAATAAATTTACTTCTTAATTATTGTAAATAATTTTTTTTATGTGGCGTTTAACACTATTTTTTAAATAAAAAATGTCACTAACTATTCTGTTTTTTGCACATTTGTATTTAATTTTAATTTGTTATATTTTATTTTGGAATTTGATTTAAGTTTTGGGTATGATAGAACCATCTAATTATTGTAAGTTTTTTTGTATTTATTTTTATATAGTTCTTTGTAATTTTCCTTCCTTATGTATATTTAAGACTATATTGGAATTGACCGGAAAGAAAATAAAGAATTTAAAATTACGCTAATTTATAAGATCTTACAATTATAAATTCTTTTTTACACTGAAAAATTCTGTTAAAATACGAGTACATAAATTACAAGTAACACGCGTCGTGTCATTAAGTAAACAAAAAAATTGTTAGTTTTAATAAACTAGTTCGTTGAAATAAAGAAAAAATTACGAATTTTAAAGTATGAATTCGTTGACATAACGAAACATTTTATATTTGGTTGATATTATGCAAGTAACAAATATAAAAGTATACATACATATTAATGAACGCATTGCTAATCAAAGAGGAAATTATTGATTTTAACAAACGAATTTGTTAAAACAACGAACACTGTTATTAATCTAATTTTAATGAAAGTGTTCGCATTATTAATGAATTAGTTGTTCAATTATTGTATTAAAAACTGCATATTTGTGTCAATAAATCCTAATTCGTTGAATCAATTTATTAAGAAAAAAAATAAGAGATGTTATATTTTCATAATATTAATGAATAATTAATTGAGCCAACAAAAAATATGTTAATAATCGCTGTTCATTGATATTACGAACAATTTTTTTTTCAGTGCAAAAGCATGGACACTGGTAAATATGCGGCTTGTTTATCTTTGGACTTAGAAAAAGCTTTTGATAGCGTTGATCATGAAGTATTGTTACATAAACTTTCCAATCTTCACTTCACAAATGATCAATTGAGATTTTTTCAATCATACTTATCGGAAAGAATACAGAGGGTCCATGTTAATTAACAGTTTAGTGAAACTTTAACGAATAAGAAAGCGGTACCACAGGGCTCAATATTGGGTCCTGATCTATTCAAAATATATATAAACGATATTGCTTATATTAATCTAAATGGAAGTATTCAACTCTGTGCAGATGACGCTGTGTTAAAATATTCGAGTTCGGAAACAGAGTTCTCTAATATGATAAGTGAAGATCTTAATATGATTGAAGAATGGCTGCACAAGAACAGATTGTCCCCGAATATTAAAAGAACCAAGATTCTCCTTTTCAATAACAAGACCTTCGTCTCCTCAAATTTTATACACAGCAATAAAACAATAGAAGTTGTCAATTCATTTAAGTACCTGGGCTTATTAATAGACAATAAACTGAGGTGGAATATACATGTTGAGCATGTTTTGAAAAAAATATCACCCTATATTTTTATACTCAGAAGATTGAAAATTTTTTTTAATGCAGATATACTCTTTATACAATCTACACTTCTTTCATACTTTCCAACCTTATTTATCTAAACCCGATTTCGAGTAGGTTCTCTCAAATCCATACAAAAAAGTTAGAAGTCCAATAAAAAAAAGCAATAAAAATTATTCACGGATTTAGTAATCGACATCCAACAAATATGTTATACTCTCCTAAATATCTCAGTTTTAATAATATTTGCCCTAAAAAATTATACTTAATAGCCTTTAAAATAATAAACAATAATATTAAACATAATGTTATACTAAATCGTAATGTAGACATCAATAGCCATAATACACGAAACAAATCTAACTTCTACCTATCACTTTTCAAAACAAATAAACAAAAAAACAACTGCATATAACTATATTAGTTTAAAAGCTTTTAACGACCTACTTGAAAAGTTAAGGTGCCTATTATGTATTTCGATCGAAATTAATCGAATCGTTCATCGTTATCGTTAAAGTTTTTCGATTGTGATCGTTAGTGTCATTATGTATTTCGATGAAAATTTGATCGAAAGTGTTTAAAAATGCTGCCATTGTAAAATTCAAATCTACGATGAAAATGACATATGTTTCATTCCAATAGTTTTATATTTAAAATTTTTAAGTTGAAAATAAATTGAAGTGTTTAAATAAAATATATTTATAAAATTATGAGTTTTTAAAAATAAAATGATTTGAGCAGAGTGAAATTTTTCAATTTCTAATAGCGCTGAAAAGCGCTATCAAATTGCAGAATTAAAAAACAAGCAAACATATATTCGGGATTATTCTAATCCACTAGATTTGGAAGATTATACCTATGTTATTTAAAC
Organism: Argyra leucocephala; assembly: GCA_963942445.1. NCBI lineage: Eukaryota > Metazoa > Arthropoda > Insecta > Diptera > Dolichopodidae > Argyra > Argyra leucocephala. The sequence goes on from OZ012679.1 coordinate 145,598,344, forward strand.
ATGAATTTGATGAGTTATTATCTACATTATTAAAACTATTAAATTAGAACAAACATTGAAATAACCAATAAGTAACACGTCGATTCCAAATATAATTAAATTGGTTAGTGTATTAAGATTCTGTGCGGTTTGTACCAAGCAAATTATTTTCAACGTAGGAAATGATTTTCATGTCAGACTAGCACAGCTAATTTTTTTTGGTTCTTAAAGAAGTTTAATATGTATTTGCAATTTATAATTATGTGCAAAATGGATCAAATTCCATTACGCACTAGAAGGAAAAAGTCAGGCAAACATTATTTTTATGATTAAAGCAGAATTACTGAAATAATTTGGAGCAGTAGATGGAAAGCTTATTCAAATTAAATCACCGAAGCAAAACGTACAACATTTATGTTATAGCTTTCTACTATTATTTTTTTATCATTAATGCAATTCTGATAAGTTTATACTTTATTGTAATTAGTTTATATTTCAATCAAAAATTATTATGAAGAATAAAGTAAAATACCTACTTTCATTTCAACTTTTAAATTTATTTTTATTTCAAAAAATATCATAAATATGAAACAAAACACCAAGTGTCCAATATAAATAAAATAATATTATGTCCAATATAAATAAAATATATTTGTATCTCTTTTATTTTATCCTTTCAATTCAAAATTGAAATAATTTGTACAAAATCTGTCTTTCGATGTCTCTTTCGTGGTCAAATTTTACATCGATAAACTTTATCGATTTCGTCGACAATTTCTGAACGATATCGTAATACATAATGGCAATTTTACATTTTGACATTTCGTTCGATCAAATCGTAATCGTTATCGAAATACATAATAGGCACCTAAATATTTTTTATTGTATTTCGATTTTCAAAAACCAAATTATGGAGTATTTATTGGCGCAGTAAGAGATGCATAATAGTTAGGTCTCAATTTTAATCTATTAATTATTACATTAAAAAATACTTTGTAAATTGAAGCATTGTATAATGAATAATCTAAAATCTAATATATTTTGTTAAAATATAATTAGTTATATATATAATTTAGTTACTAAGTAATAATTTAATAAATAAATAATGCAAAAAAAAAAAACTAACTAAATCGCAATGCTAGACGTACATATGGTGAAAATACTTTTAGCCAAGTTTCTACTACCAAACAATTCTGGTCCAAGGCAAAGAAATTTGGTGTTTTAGAAAACAATAACTGTTATTTCAATCTGAATGAATTAAATAATTACTTTACTGATGGTCTTGGTAATAATAACACTGAATTTTTCGCTAGAGAAGACTCTGCGATTCCTGAGAGGACTGATGCCTTCTATTTAAGAAACATTTCGATTGATGAATACTTTAAATCCTTAAAATCTAATGCTTTACAAACTGATGGTATCTCGTTAAAATTTCTGAAATTGATTTTCCCTGCTTTTGGAGGTTACATCCTACATTTTTTTTTTTTTTTCCCATTTTTATTTACATCTTTCTTTAATATAAGACACCTAGTAATTTTCCTTACATTTTGGGTAGAGTATAACTATACAATCATTTTATATAGTAATTTTTTTCTAAAATTCATTTACATTATATTTTTGCTTATTTTTTTTTTTTTTTTTTTTTTAAACTTAAAATCTATTTATTAAATTATGTGGTCTGTATTTTTTCAGGCGTCTATTTCTTATTCTTTCTTGTTCTGATATAGAGTGCTAATTTCATTGTTAGAATGGGTTGATATTTTTTGTTGATATTTTAAACTTGTCTTTTTAATTTCTTCATTTATTGTTAGTATTTTTAAATCACGGTGTAGATCATCATTTCTCACATACCATTCGGCTCTCGCTATCGTTCTAATTATTTTTGATTGTGCTCTTTGTATTAAGTTAATGTTGGTATTGCTTGAGGTACCCCAGATTTCTGCACCTTATGTCCATATCGGTTTTATGATTGTTTTGTAAAGTAGCAGCTTGTTGTTCATTGTCAATTTAGATTTATTTCCCAAAAGCCATTGTAGTTGTCCGGATTTTAGCCTTATTTGATTACGTTTGTGGATTATGTGGTTCTTCCATGTCAATTTATTGTCAATGTGCATCCCTAGGTATTTAGCTTGATTTTCGATTTTTATTTCTTTATTATTTATCATTATTGGTTCAGGTGTACGTATCGAGTTCTTGTTGTATATATAACTTGAGTAGTTTTGTCTTCATTAATTTGGATATTCCAAGTTTTGAACCAAGTCATTGTTTTATTCATAATTTTTTGTACCTGTTTAGTAGCTGTTTTTAAGCAGTCATGTGAAGCAAGTAGAACAGTATCATCTGGAAATGTTGCTAATAGTGTATTCTGTTTTCTTGGTATTGGAATATCAGCTGTATACAGGAGATATAAAACTGGACCCAAAACACTGCCTTGTGATACTGCTGCTTCTATTTTACTTATATTTGAACATTCAGATTTGTATTTAACAAAGAAATAACGATCACTTAAATAGCTTTTTATAATTACGCAAGAAGTTTCTCAGTTTATGTAGTAAGCCTTCGTGCCAGACTTTGTCGAACGCTTTTGCCACATCTAAGAAGATACCAACACAGAACTTTTCATCATCCAGGTCCATAGCTATTTTATTTATCACTCTATGGACTTGTTGTATTGTTGAATGTTGTCGTCGGAATCCAAATTGGTGATTCGGTATTAGATTTTCTTGTACTAATATTGATTCTAGTCGATCAAAAAATAGTTTTTCGAATATTTTTGAAAGAATAGGCAAGAGACTAATTGGTCGGTACGATGTTGCTAATGTAGCATCTTTTCCAGGTTTAAGTATTGGTATGATTTGGGCTACTTTCCAGACTTTAGGAAATTCTTTCAACCTAAATATAGCATTGAATGTATTTCTTAGAAATTCAATTGCTTTTTCAGGCAGCTCCTTCATTATTTTACCTGTCAGTAAATCATAACCGGGAGATTTTTTATGTTTTATTCTCTTTTTGATGCATAATTTTATTTCTTCTGTAGTGACCCATTTAATGTTAACTTCATTATTTTCATAGTCAGTTATCGGTAGATTGCAGGTATTGTTGTTTTCATTTGTGAATGTTTGTTTGAAGAACTCGGAGAGTAATATTGCTTTTTCATTGTTTGTTTTAGCCCATTGAGAAGTTTGAACAGCCCACTGTATTATTTCGCGAAAAGTCTCCCAATCTGTTTTTTTTTGTTATATAGAGTGCATTCTTGTTGCTCTAATAAGGCAATCGTGTTGTATTCTAGTATTATAGGTGAATGGTCAGATGATAGCTCTAAGCATGATTTGATTGTCATTTTATCCATAGTCAAGTTTTTTAGTATACAAAAATCAATTAGGTCGGGCTTTTTGTTTATGTCACTTGGCCAATAAGTAGGCTCTCCAGTGCTTACAATTGTTAATTTTTATAGCATTTAATAGTTTTTTACCTTTGCTATTTTGGATTCTGGATCGCCATTCTGTGTTTTTTACATTGAAATCCCCTCCTACAATGAATCGGTTTCCTAAGCTCTTGATATAATGATCATATTGTGCCACATTTATGTTATGTTTAGGAGGACAGTAGAGGGACGATATAACCATAGGCCCATCTATGTTTTCAATTTGTATTAAAGTTGCTTGTATGTGTTCCTTTTTATATTCTTGTAGTACATTGTATTTAATTTTGTTGTTAATTATAATAGCTGTCCCACCATGTGCCTTTTCATCTGGGTGGTTTGTATAGTGTATATTATAGTCATGTATTTTTAGGTAAGTTTTATTGGTAAAATGGGTTTCAGAAATTAATACTACGCCAATTTGATTTTGATATACAAATTGCTTTAATTCAAGCGCATGTTGGATTAGTCCGTTTGCATTCCATATTGCCATTTTTATTTTAGGTTTATTTGTCATTTCTACATGTTATAAATTCTGTTCTCACTACTACTGTTTAATCTAGGATGGAAAGGGGCTCGTATTATTGTACCTCTTGCCAAAGTCAATAATCCGATAAAACTTACAGACTTCCATCCAATTAGTATTTTACCTTGCTTATCTAAACTTTGTGAAGTTGTTATGAGGAACCAAATCGTAGATTTTATAAAAAATTACCCTCTAGTAAATTTCTTTTGTAACCAAACTAGCTTTAGAACTGGCCACAGCAAAGCAACTGCAATGTTAGCAGTCATGGAGAAAATAAGGCAAAACATTGATCAGAAGAGAATCTGTATATTGTTGTTACTTTATTTTGCTAAAGCTTTTCACTCTATAAATCATAATATCTTATGCTGCAAGCTTAAGACCCACTTCTTCTTTTCTAACTCGGCATGTAATCTTATTTATACATATTTAACTGATAGATTCCAATATACCGCCATTGATGGTGAAGAGCAATCCGCCTTTCGTAGTATTATAAAAGGAGTACTTCAGGGCTTAATCCTAAGTCCCCTTTTATTCATTATTTATACTAGTTAAATACCCGTTACTACGTAACTTTTTGCTACCGTTATATACCTATAGTGAAAAATCAAAACTAGAGCATTCTAGGTTGTACTACATTATAAATTATCAAAATCAAATATTCCCCTATCAACAATATTTTAGTAATAATACCTTAGTTAAATTAGTAGATTAGCAGACAGACTATATAATTGGATTGATATAGATTGAAATATTTAATCAACTAATATTTCATTAAAAACTATATTTCTAACAGTTCTATTCTCTTCGGTGACAATTTTCAAATGATTTATATTCCCAGTAGTGCGCAAAATCCCGACATATAGTTGTCCATGTGAAAAACCTGGTGCATCAAGTAAAATACCAACATTATTGAGAGTTTCGCCTTTCGCTTTGTTGATGGTCATTGCAAAGTCAGCTCGGACGGGAAACTGGCTTCTTACTGTTTATTTTTTTTTATAAATTAGGAAAACCAAAAAATTAAAAACTACTGTTTTTTTTTATTTTAAAATACAAAAGACTACAACATCAGATATAAATAAATAGATATAGGATATATTCATATATTACATAGGTACATTTATTATTTATCTATACCTACTGTTTATTCTTTTTTTAAATAAAAAACACTAAAATATTAAAACTAAAGTAAACTAATATAGCTATTGTTTTTTATTTAAAAAATTAGGTTACAGTTTAGACATCAAGATTTTGTTTATACTATTGAAAGTTTGACTGTCCCGTAAACGTTGTTCCACAAATTTTGACATCCGACTTTGTTTAATGAAAAAATAGAATATTATCCTATTATCATCAAACATTTTTGAAACAAAAAATGCTGGAAACTAATTTTTTCCTTTGAATCGAAATCGACTCTTGTCATTTGTTGAACTTTTTGTATAATGTTTGTTGTGTTTGCTTATTTTTGTTGCTATATTGATTATTATAAATAATAGTATTGATAATAACAATTAGTAGATACTAAACTACCTACATTTATAAGATTTTTTCAACTTTTTCTTAATTGTATTTTTTATTTATTTAAAAATTTAATAGGTAAATTTTTTTTTTCATTTTGTTGTATTTTTTATTTTTTATTTTATTTGTTTATAATTTTTAATTTCTATAAATATAAAATCATTGTTTTTTATTTGAGCCAAACAAACCTTAAATAAATAAATAAGTAACTTTTATCAAATAAAATCTGATATATAAAAGTTGCCCTAAATGTTATTGCGTCAACATTTATGTAGTTGATTATATAAATTGATTAAAGTGAAAGGAAAATTTTGATTATTTTTCATAAAAAAATACGTAATAACTTACGCTAATCAATGTAGTCAAAAAATTATTTTAAAATATATTTTTCAAGTAAATAAGAATGTATTCAATAGCTTTGAAATTATTATTCTAAATATTTTTAATCCATTTTGTTTTAGCAGGGGAGGAAACAGAAAGAATTACGTGCTAATTCGACATTTATTTGATTTTTTTGTTGTTATTTTTTTTTCTCTTTCGTTTGGGTTAAAGAAATGTATCCATAAAACAAAAACAATTCTCAGTAGATTGAAATAAAAAGGGGAAATATTATGTACATAAATTATTATATAATATAAAGCCGCACACGCATCTACTATCAAAGGATAGTAGGTAAAGGATCCATTAATAAGAAAATGTACTGGAATAAAATTTTATAATTTGTTAATGATTGGTTACCATTTTTCTAGTCGAGTTCCAAAATTGTAAGAAACAGAAAGTAATAAGAATTTAATTCTTGAAAGAGAGATAAAAATTCAAAACACAAAGTGGGAAAAAAATTATCGAACAAATATCGAGATGTGTTACAATTTAAAAATGCATAGCAATAAAAAACATTATTTATTCAAATTTCCTTCCTATTTATAAATTCTAATATTATTAATAATTAATAAATTATCATTGATTATTACATGGAAAAATTTAATTTTGAAGGAAATAATAAAAATGCATCGAGTCATTCATAAAAAAAACGATTGGTTCTTGGTATTCTTTTTAACTACCTGTTTCAATACCTGAAAAAATTTATATATTGAAAATACATCAATTATAATCTGTTTGAAATAAAAAAAAAATTTTACTTCCCTTATAAGACAATAAAAGAAAATAATATGATGTTCAAGAAATAAGATATGTTTTTGAAACCAATAATATGTTATGTAGGTACCTGTAAAAAATCAATCATTCAAAATTTCTTTACTCTCATACCCTAATAAATTTAATGCGTTGATTTCAGACGACCATGTACATTAGAAATCTCTTCTCCCATGGCCCGTGGGGTATTTAAAATGAAATTTCAAAAATTAAATGGCTTTTTAAATCATTTATATCGCACTCTTTCTTTCTCACAACTTATTACATAAGAAAAACAATAGTTTTTTGCTTCTCTAACTAAGGGTGTTTTTTTGTAAATGGAATCTTGACTTCCCCAGTGCATATCTTCTTATTAAAGAATATTCTTTTCTACTATGATGTATTAAGAAGAAAAACAACAAAAGAAAATAACAAAAAATGTGTACAGTATATTCCGTTTCATTTAAATCAATTTGAGTAAAGTTTGATTTTTTTCTCCTATATTAACGGCATTCTTGATGTGGTGTAAGAAAGAAAGAAAAAAATCTCTTCCAATTTGATTGCAAATAAATTCTCTTCTTCATTTATGTTAAAAACAAAATGTATGCATGAAACAGAAACAATATTTCTCTTTCAAACAAAAAATTATAACGGTACATGCTGACACCGGCGAAGAATTATATATAGATTAATGATTTAACCCCATCTTTAAATCATTTCCTTGTTCACATATTTGATGATGATATTCAACTAATGGTTTGTAGTGTTCTAAAAGAAATGGACGAAGGAGTTGATAGAATGAATGCGGATCTGGAACTTGTCTCATTATGGGTCCAGAGCAATAAGTTTTTTCTAAATGTTTCTAAAAGTTAGGCTCAGTTTATTCGTAAATGTAAACTCTTTTTATTTTAGAGTTTCAGTAAAATTAATATAAATTAATTAGGTTTGATTTAAATTAACAACACAAAAGAAATATAAACATACTTTTGGATTCGACAAAACCCAGGAGGTTGATGAGCACATCATAATACTCCATAAATTAAATTAATTATCTCTTTGATTCAAGTGTATTTTAAAATTTTTTTATAAAATTGTCATTGAAGTGGCTTTTAAAAATTTCTATTTCTAAGCTTTAAACTTTAAAATGCCATAAGTAATTTTCAAAAACTTGAGTTGGAAGTAAAATAATTCTAAAGGATAAACCTTAGAAATATAGTAATAAAAAAAAAAATATTCCAGCTATACGAGAGTTCATTTTATGCAAATTTTTAAATTATTTCATTCCAAAATGAATACAAACTATACTTTATTTACAAGAGTAGTTATCACACAACACATCAGCATCGACACAAGGCGATTTTTTAAGGCGGAATAATTAAAAAAATATGCTATTCTGGTGTTGATTAAATTTTGAAGAAATTCTCGAACCCAATAAAAACATTTTTTTTTACTATTTACATTAATGCAAAACCAAGCCATAGCCACCATTCGTAATTTCTAAATTTTTTCCACCATTTCATACACTTTCCGTAGAACTACCCATATTTTTACTTATTTTTATAAATGTATTAGAATTACTTTATATAATAAAAATAAATAAAAGAATTTCTTAAGAAACTGACTCTTTAGAAAATTTATTTCTAATTTCGATAATGCTAAATGAAGGAGGCAGGTGTTTTATAAATTTTTTGTAGATTTGGTTGAGTTGTAAAAAGGATATTCACAAATAAAAAATTTCGAAAATTACTTTACAGTCATTATCAAAATTATTCATACAACTAAAAATATTTATCAAAATGTAACAATGTTTTTATACATTGGAGAATATTAAGGGCCAGTTTTCAGGTGAACACTTAAGTATCAAATCAAACTTAAGCTATACTTAAATCAAAAAATGTGTTTTTCAGTTGGTACTTAAAACAATACTTAAGTGGCACTTAAGCTTAGTAAAATGACCGCTTAAGCTACAATTAAAATTTAAATATTTTGATAATCTTTCTTACACATCTTTCTGACATTTACACTTTATTTGTCACTTGTAACCGAAAACGACAGCTAAAAATCAACACTTAAGTTTTAACTAGAAAACTCAATTTATTTTAAGTGGAGCTTAAGTGTCGAATGACAATTAAACTTAAGTGTAACTTAAGTACTTACCTGAAAACTGGCCCTAATGAATAAAACGGGATAAATTTTTGTTTAAAGACGGTGAGCTATTCTAAGTTAGTACAACATTTTTAGATCTATTGTACTTCCCCGTTTGATTGTTTAAATTTCTGGAGTGGAATTTTGTAAGGTACAACAAAAAATAATCATAAGTTCTGTTCTGGTATTTTATAAAATTTTTGATAGATAGTGACAATTCTTGCTAAATTGAGAGTGACAAGAAAATCGTAGTCACCGTCATCACCATACAAAATATTATTTTTCTCTTCTTACACAACTATGATTTCATATATTTGCCATCAAATTATTTTGTTTAAGTTCACAATTACGTGCTGTGATATCCATAACTATACCCTACTACATAACACCAGGCCGCTATATTTGTATTTGAGCTTTTTTATAGTTATATGTTTTGCTTGGATTTAATATACATTTATAGATATTGCTTAGTGTTGCTAGTTTTAAAAATAATAATTTTACAAAATATCAAAAATTTCGCTTTTATTTCTTGTCACAATTGCTATCGATTATCACCTTACAAAATGACACTCCAGGTCTATGTATGTCTTTTAGGAACACTATTATTACGGCAATGTCGATTTCATTATCAGGCGATATATGCTTGACATGACTTATACTTTTTACAAGCTTTTACACCGCCATCAAGCAGTTGGGAAAAAAACGATTCCTTTTTCTGTAAAGATCGCACACATTAAATCAACATGATGATAATCGATATTGTTATCGTTTTGCGAATCGACAATTTAATTTACTGTTAATATTACTCTACACTTCATACCACCCTACAAATCAAAGTATAAGATATTTTTTATATGTTTTTAAATGTTTGCAAACATTAGATCCAAAACCTTTATAAGCGCTGATGTTTTTAAAGTGATAACAATTTAAATTAAACAAAAAAAATAATCCAATTTTTTTATTTAATAAAATTTCAGACATATTATGTTCAACAAGAACAGCTCTAGGCGACCACAATTTACATGAATTACCATGACCATATAAATAACATGAATTTTCAATGTATTAATACTAATTTATTAGCATAATCCTGTGACTCACATATTAATAATTCAATGACGTTAATAGTTCTTAAAATAATTTATTTTGAAGAAGACTTGCTTTAGACTTAAATTCTTTCAGATCAATCTCCAGTTAATTTGGGAAACAAATAATAATTTAAAAGCGATCAAGATATGTAACGATTCAATGATAACAGTAATGATTCGTTCCAATATGATTTTTTTCCAATATTAAAAAAGTAAACATCAATAATACCTTTAAGACATAAATTACACCAAATACTACATTTTCAGGATATAATTAAACCTTAAACAATCACATTAATTGTTAACGTAATCATTTATTTCAAAATGAGCTTCACCGCTGAATAACATTTTTCAATAAAACCAGCTTTCGATTAAATTTCAGCTCACTTCCCAAACAAACAACGCAAAAGTTTTCTTACGGTTTGTTTTTTGAACTAATTGAACCTTTATGAATGTAAACCAAGAATTTTTACCTACATTATCCATTTAGTTGAAAAATAGATTAGACTAGATCTAAAATTTCGGGAGGGTAGCTGTCCCCTATCATATCACCGCAGCTGCAAATAAGCTTATAATGATAGAACGCGCTTATTACCTATTATGATAATCAGTGTCTGAATCATTAAGAATAACTGATTTTGTGATAACACTCAGGATATTCTTCAATGGTATTCTGGGTAGCTCGCATTGTTCAGCGCACGCTGTTCCCAAGTGGCGAAATCTGCTACGAGTGAGCCGTCCCTTCGCATTCACAATAGATTTTTCCTCTATTTTGCATATTCTGCACAAATTGTTTTCGGTTATACCCATTTTATAAAGGTGTTCCTTATTAGGCCTGTTATTATCCCCGCCAGGATATGTACCTGATTGAGATCTAGAAGAGTTATTGTTTTCTTGAGCGAGCGTTTAGGCATAAGCATTTTAGCTTGACGATTTCCAGAAACGTTGACCCAGAACGTTTTAGCTTTTTGTTCTACCCAGGCTTTAAATTGCATTTTCGATGTGCTCAGGGGATTCCCACAAAACAAAATTGGCCCCATGAATGGGGTACTCGATGCTTTTCTTGCTTGATAATCTGCAGCTTTGTTTCCTGCTATGCCAGAAAGCCCTGGTATCATCATTATTGTGATATTATTTGTTTTTGTCAGGTTTTTAAGTATTTCTATTCTAACTCAGAGTGCTCAGGGTGTACTCACGGAGTTTTTCTTGCCAAATAATCTACAGCTTCGTTCCTTGATATGCCAGTATGTCCCGGTTTACCCACATTATTCTGGTATTATTTGTTTTTGTACTAACTTTGATATCTAATGGTATATGAATTAATAGCTAGTGTGGCTGCTTTGCTATCCGATAGAATGTAGATTTAACGTTTTTTGTTATTTCTTCTAATTAACTCAGAGTTCTATAGCATATACTTCGGCTCGAAAAACTGTGTTTGTAGGGTCTAGGCTTGAATAAATATGGGACTTGAGGCTTTTTCGAATTGATAAATTTGAAATTCAAATTTTCACTTAACTCAATGTTATCTTCTACACGTACATTTTTTCGTCTTCTTGTTCCTCTTGCATCGGCAAGAGAAATTATTGCTCAAAATTTATCAATAATTTGCCGAAAAATTTGAGCAGATGAGCGATTTTGTATACATACAATAAACGAAATTCTCAACATTGGCGAACAGAAAATTGATTTTAAAACAAATTTTTATAATTTTTAAACGGTGTTACGAGTAGAACAAATGAGGATGTAACACTTAAGTTGTCGATAAAATTAATGACTTGATTAAGAAAACGTAACATTTTTGCGATAATGCGAATCGTATTTCATTTTGGGTCGTATGTAAAACATAGTATATCCAGAGGAGAAAAAAACGTTTTGAACTAATTCAGAAAATACAAATATACTCGTATTACAACATTTTCGGCAATATAAAATATATGATCATTCCCCACAACTTCTGCAACAAATAAATACTTTTACATTGAAATCAGTGAAATGCTGGCCCAACTTTTTAATCTTTTAATTTTGATTTCATTTTATTTTATGCGTTTGAATATTTTGATGTCCTGCAGTTTTATATTTAAAAGTCTATTATTTTTTGGTCATTTTAGTCTGATATTTTTATTGCATTTATTTAAATATCTCACTAATTTTAACACTGACTGTACTTACTATTTAATCTTATGTTTTTTTTTACAAGAAAATTATATAATTTGTCATAATATTTTTTGAAAATATTAAATTTTAATATTTATATAAAATGCAAAAGTTAAGTCATGTGGCTATTAGAATTTATACCAAATAATTATGAAGAAAGAAGATTATTGATAATTTGTAACAAAAAAAATAAAATAATATATTCATTCCTATTATTTACTTGAATTATTTTCTATTTGCAAAATATGCCAAATTTATTTCAATTTATTACAAAATATTATATAACATAATTTAAATTTTATATTATTTTCTATATAGTAAATATTTATTCGTAATCTTTTTAGTCTTCAAAAAGCATTATTAACAAGCTATCTAATAGTTTTAGAATATTATATATATATATATATATATATATTTTAATTTTATGTAATTTCTTAATTAAAAATACTGCAACAAATATTTAGGAAAATTAAAACAAAATCATATCTTCTGATTATCAAAATTTATGAATTATTTTATTATAGTCAACATACAAGAAATATCTAAACTACTTCCTTGAAAAGGATATTTTAAACTTGAATTATTTTAAATTCCTAATAATAACTTCAATGGTTGCTCACTTGAGCAAAATAAAACCAGCTCATTCATAGCAAGTAGATAATTCGTATAGGATTTGTAGAACAAAATTCATCTCAGTTTTTAAAGTTTATTTTTAAAATTGATTTACCTAGCCCACAGCTTATTTTATAAAATATATTGAATTAAAATGCTTCAAGTGTCGATTTGCTTTTGAAATATGGACATTTATTTGTAATATTAAAGTAAATATTCGCAAAATTTTAGTAAATTTAGATATGGTTTTTTAATTAACCACATATATAGTTTGAAAATTCATTATGTAGTGTCATGCATAAATTTTTACATGAAATATACAAAATTATATTTAAAAAAAAATATATAAAAATAAAAGTAGAATATTATAGGGCTTATCACTAGTAAGTATTTCGCTTTAGGCATTGATTTTTAACTAAGAAATTTTCTTACCTTATTTAAAGTGAAATTAATTCCCATATTCTTGCACATAAATTATTTACTATTAAAAACCGATAATTAACCCCACATCTCAATATATGTAAGTACTTATCAAAGGATTAATATTTTCGGTTGACCGAATCGAACTTTAATTACTATAATAAGAAATCTAAAACTATTATTTTATAACGTAAAAACACATCAAGCTTTTGTTTTAAAGCCAATATTTAAAGCCAAGTCAGTCAATGAATTTTTAATATACAGTTAATTAATTAAAACATTTTTTAATAAAAAAACATTTCATACAAATATAATTTGTATTAAAAAAAAAGTTAACACTTCCATAGATGAACAAAAGAAGCTGCAAGGGTCCATTCTTTCATATTAAAAATTTTTTTTTTGGTATCATACAAATTAATTTGTGGTAAAAAATTCTCGAAGATGAAATTTTAATTTCAATCAATGTAATCCTAAAATTCAATAGTCATACCAACGCCAGAATAATAATCTTCAAATATAGACAACTAGCAAAGTCACCCGACGTTGTTCGGGTTCAACACAAAATATATAAAATTTCAAATTGTGAAATAGTCCAATGATTTGCTTTAATGATTCGGTCAAATTAAAGCTTCTTAACAATATTTTTTATTTTATTTCCATGGAGTTAAAAGAAAAATATTTTTTTTGTTACTTACTCTCGAGCAAGCTACATAAAATTGACCATGAGAGAAGCATGACTCTCTTAAGTCAATTCTTGCAACACTTAAAATTTGTCTTTGTGCTTTATTTATGGTAATAGAAGAACATATTTTTATGGGAAATTGAAGCCGCTTAAATTGGAAAGGGTAGTCAGATGGAATTAATGGTATTCTAAGAATAAAAACATTATACAGAACGTGAAGCTAATTACGCAAATGACGTAACGTGACAAAAATGACGTCAAATGACGCAAATGACGCAAATTACGCTAATGATGCAAATGACGTTGATTGACTTGAAGTGACGTGGCGTTACGTGGAGTTACGTGATGTGACGTAAATTGCGCCAATTGCGTCATTTGTGTCAACTACGTCATTTGCATCAATTGCCTCAATTGCGTCAATTGCGTAATTTGCGTCAATTTTGTCATTTGCGTCATTTGCGTAATTTGCGTCATTTGCGTCATTTGCGTCAATTGCGTCAATTGCGTCATTTGTGTCAAGTACGTCATTTGCGTCAATTGCCTCAATTGCGTCAATTGCATCAATTGTGTCAAATTTGTCAATCGCATCATTTGCGTCATTTTTCGAATTTTGATTTAAATTTACTTGACACGAACAAACAAACACACAGTGACGTCATGGAAAAAAAAATAAAATCTAAAATAACTCGCCCCCATGATAACTTTTTGGAACTTCCCGATGTTTTGACTTTCCTACCATTGTGGAAAATTTTAAATTTCCAGGTTAACTGGAATTGAGAAATACTTTCTGGGCATAAACATACAATCAGTTTTGTATTTAGTATAGATTAAAGAATACCCTTAAATTATATACCCTTAATACCCTTAAATTATATATCTATGTTGCATAGAAAAATTTAATCCAACAAGGTGGCAAGGTCAAGTTGAAATCCCGAATAGATAACATTCGTCTCATCTATACCAGTTGTAACGAATGGTACAATTAATGTCAAAAGTGGACTATTTATTTATTGCTAGTTTTACAGTGGAGCCACTTGGTCCACTTTTATTTATTATAGCAACTAATAATGCCTCCAAATCTATGGTATTAACTCAGTTAATTTGTCTTGCTGATGACTTCAAAACTAGCAAAACCATTATGTCTGTTGACAATTGTACCCTACTTCAAAATTACCTTAACAATTTTGCTGAATGGTGCACCCTACAAATAACCTCGAATTAAATGCTTTTAAATATCCGGTTGTTAGCTTTAGTAGGAAGCTTCAAAACTCTATTATTGAATTTGAATAGCATCTTTGAAATCAAACTTTAAACCATTATGACTCGTGATCTAGGTGTTATTCTGGATCACAAACTCAATTTCAAAGCACATTTCAATTCCATTATTCAATAAGGCTAACTCTATATGCTAGGATTTATAATTGCACTGGGTCAAAGTGTTTACAAAAGAGTTTAGATTCCTACGAAACATTTATAAATCACATGTGTTAGACCAATACTGAAATATGCTTTGCAGGTTTCGTGTCCATATCGTACTGTTGATACTTTTCAAATTTCTACTTACGCAGATATATGTTCTTTTGATAAACTTGAAATCTCTCCAACAAAGTCCATATAATGGTTGACATTACATTTATCCACCAAATTGTTGCTGTGTATATCCTGGCACCTACAATTAGGGATTTAATAATAATATCTTTTAAAACCATAGATAAAAATATTCTTATACGTCAACTTTTTAAGTATGGCATAAGGGAAGCAGAACTTAACTGGTGTAATTCGTTCTTGAAGAAAGAATACAAAAAACCTAATTACAGTAAGAGTATATTCTCAACCTAAATAGATGTTTGGGTGTGCCACATGGATCAATACTGGGTGTTATGCTATTTTTAATATATGACATTAAAGATGGCTCACGGTTTTTAAAAGTATCGTTTTTCTCAGATGATACTTTAATGTACATTGTTAGCGACGATGTAAAGGTATGTGATCAAAAATTAATAATTGAAAGAAAGTTTATACAAGTGTCTGTGCAAAAATTGAACATAATTAAAACCAAATTAATCTGCATAAGCCATTAAAATTCAGTAGATATAATAATAGAAAATAGCTTAATTGAATCTATTAGGGAAATAAAGTATTTTGAAGTATAATTTTAGATAACGGACTTAAATTTAACCAATATGCTGATTATATTTCTTCTAAAATGTCCAAAAAGATTGGACTTGTGGGCAGAATTAGAGACAAAAATGTGTAATTATGATATTTAATTCGATAGTTTTACAACATATAAATTATTGTTTATCGGTCTTATATTTATGTGATACGGGCTATGAATCAGGCAATGAGCGAATAATATCGAAATACACACATATAGCGAATATGAATGAAAGTTTGAACTTACTGAACATAAATCAAAAACTAAAGTTCATTTTTAAATTAAAGTATGATATCTTCCCCAAATGTCGACAAAATAATTTAAATTTGGTAGGAGGATACTATTACAAGTACTTAAGAAATGCTGGACTTCATCTTTAAGTGATTTAAACACTTCCACTAAATGGAATTATTTAATAAAGTTTATAATATTTCAAAACATTTGTTTTATAGCTTAGGAAATAACTATATAGAAACAATTTATTTTTATTTGAACTGTGTGGACAAAGATAACTGAGTAAAAGTGAACACACAAATCTTAATTCAAGCATTCAAACATTCAAATTTATTTCTCTATCATTTTATTAAAACCGATGTGATGCTCTTCAATGATTACATTTCTATTTCTAATATATTCGTTTGTTTAAAAATCTGCAGGTTTGCTTTAATTACTCATTTTAATATAACCATCTTTGAAATACTTTATGCTCACATTCTAAGTTTGATTTCAATTGCTCATTATGGAAATATTTACTCTACACAGATGTGTTATATTTTTCAATAATTAAATTATCTATATTTGAGTAACTCAAATAGAAAATTGTATTCAGGTAACTTAATAGATAAATTATCTATTCATTCTTTAGTAAATTTAAAAATATAAATTTAAGATAAAAAATCTTCAAAGTAATTTTTTCAAACTCAGTAGGTATTACAAAAAATTAAATAAAACTTAAATAAAAAAAAAAAACATTTTTTTTTTGTTCAGTGGCCAAAAAAATATCAAAGACGAATTATTCATTTTCAAGAACTGACATCTGTTTAGGATGATTTTAGATATCCTTGCATTATCCTTTACACAAAAACAAAAAAAATGCAGCATTAAATATTTATTCTTTTTATTGTTGTTTTTTTGTTTTTGTTTTTTTTTTCAGTAGAAATGTTTCCTAAGACGACAAAATAAGTTGACATAAAGAAGGACCCATCACAACGTAAAAATAAACAAAAATGTTAAAAACTTATTGAAACTTTGAGGAGGATTCATCCCATTTCAACTTTATCATTCAATCCATTCATTCATTTATTCATTTATTTTATTATATCTTGGACAAAGATGTTATGTATAGTACAATATAAAAATTAGGGTGTTCCTTATTTTTACATTTTAAAAATTTTTTGCAGCGCTGCAAAATTTCTTAACTAAATTTTTCTAAAATGTGATTGAATTTTGGCAATTTTTTTTCAAAAACAACAAAAACGTAACTATTTCAACTTTATGTAATAAATTTCTATCATTGTTTATGCTTTAAGCTTTCGGAACTGATGTCTTAGATTTCGGGACTGATGTTTTAGATTAAAAATATTGAAATTTTTAGGGGACAAAATACTTATAACATTTATAGGTAGATCACCTGTCTTTCAATCGAAAGGTTTCAAATTCTATCCCCGACAAAGCAAAAAAAAAACGACTTGGTCCAGTACCCTTTGTCATTGGTATAAAATAAATGACAAAAAATAATTGAGAGTATTAGATTAGATTTGATTTATTCCGAGAGGGATCCAGTCCCTATATCACTGCAACTGCAAATGGGATTATTGTGATAATTTGAGAGTGTTGTTGTGTGAATTTTAAAAGCTTTAGTTCCTAACAATAGCAGTAGCTCAACATTTAATGAGTAAATCAGTAATTTGATAAATAAATGCTCGAAATATTGAAGATATTGTAATATAACCTTGCAGTGCCGTATTTAATTAAGCACGAAAATATGATTCAAGCCAAGTTATTTTCAAGAGCATAAAAAAACAAAAAAAGGGTTAAACTTCGAACTTTTTTTGCGCTTTACTAAAGCCCTTGATTTTATTCATTTCGCCCAGGGTAATTTTCAAACCTAACAAATTCATCTCATGCAATATATATATATATATGGTATGCGAGAAATTAACCGTATGTTCATATTTGCAGAACAAAATGAGTTAGCGTCGTGCGTAAATTTATTTCTACCTGACAATACTATGAACAAAAACCTTGCGCAGGCGAGAAGAAATTTGCTTTGCAGTAATTTTTGTTCATTGAGGCAGTCAGTACATACAAAATTGTCTGTTTTTATTCTTGAAAGATGTCATGCGGCTTTAAATCCCAACTGTTTATAATCATTTCTCTGAAATATAAATGTTATTTACTTCGTACATAAAATTATTTCTTAAAAATGTTTTAAAATAATTATATTTTTTAGAAAACATAATTAAATATATATATATATATATATTATTTCAATTTAATTTAAATTTTTAATTTTCTTACATATGTTTTCTAAAGCCATTTTCTATTTCGAAAAAATCGTACTATAATAACTGTTAATTCAGAAGCAGTATAATACATGCTTAATCTGCATGACGCTAATGCAACACCGACATGTATGAACAATAGCTCCTGCTTTTGAACTGCGTAGAATTTGTGATAACATGCAGGTAGTAGTTGCTAGTAGACACACTTAGCTCGGTAAGGTCCATTGTATCCATTGATAACATTCAACTATGAACAAAATATATTTTTTGTTGGGCAGGTGCGACCACTATGAGTAGTATGAACTTAATTTTTAACTCTTGTATATAAGTTCTGTGCCAACAAATCAAACCGGTTATATAAACATAAGAAAATATCGATTAAAATGTTTCACATCGAACCACCATGTTCAGAATTTTTTAAAGTATCTCCTGTCAAAATTTGGCTTGATTTTAATAACTAAATACGTTGAATTTTCGCTGAAGTACATCATAATCGCTTATGTCAGGCGCTATTGTCAAGGCCTAAGAATGTTTTGCGCATAATCGCTTATTACTTTAAATATTATATTCGGACAATTATCCATACATGCTTATAAATTGATAAGGGGTTTTTTATAAATTTGGAATATCATTTTCAAATTTACAAATGTATTGAATGTATAAACGGCTTATTTTACTTAACCGGGTTTTACAAAATTTTATTTATTCAGACAACAACAATGGGTGAGTTCAGTAGCAGCCGGTAGATCTGGAATCTATTTTGGATTCATGTACCATATATATGGCCACTGAATGCAATTCATCACAAAAATTTACCGCAATACTAGCGCCATCACCGGAAAATATAATGAGTACTTTTAAAAATAAATTCAATTTGAATGAAATAATATTTATTATCATAGATATAATTTATTTTTCATAACTATTAATTTAAGTTTTATTTACATAAATTTTCCTTAAGAATTTAAATTTTCACACTAATTCAAAAAATAATGGCGATTTCAATTGAACAACTTTTATAAAAAAATATAAACATTTAATTTTTCTTACAGTAGATGTCACAACATTCAACATAAAATCTGTTGTTGTTGTTTTTACATACAAAAAGTCAGACCCATGAAATGTATCTAGAATTTTTTCAGATCCATTTTCATCAACCGCGATACATTAACCGGTACATTTACCACACCGTTCAGTGAACAGATCCATGGATCTGTGGATTTCAGATTCATTGGTTAACTTCACTGAACGCTACCAATGTAAGTGTTTTTTTTTTTACAAAATTAAGTTTTTGGACTTCAAATGCTTAAATAATTTAAGCGATTTCAAAAAACTGGTACAATTCCGTTACTATTTTTAAACTTTAAAATTGATTTTATTTTAAACATCAAATGCAAAAATAAGCGATTATGACTTGTTGCCGTAGAATTTTGAAATCGTTAATTTCTAAACAACGTCTAATCGATTTGATGATAAACACTTAATGAATAATTTTTTATGTAATAAGTATTTCTCCCCCCTCACAATGATTTTCATCGACGTACTCGAACAGACATAAATATAAAAAAATTTTGTATTTATGACATTTTCACAATGAACGAACGTCACATCACACCGGACATGTGATGAGAACGAATAATCAAATAAGGATGGACAAATAAATAGTACATTACGAGAAGAAGAGGCAGAACACGATCAAGATGGCTGGACAATAGGTGAAAGAAATTTGGGGAAGATAGAGAAGAATGGGAGAGAAGTTTTAACCGATGCTACGACTAACCTCGGACTGTAAAACCAACTGCTGATATACTTCAATAATTTGATGATTATAACCATATATAAAATGCAAAGCTGTTCCAAACAGAATTACATTTTTACTTTAAAATAACTGTTGGATTGTAATCTAAATAGGTTGCATGGAGATCTGACATTATTAAGTACTAAAATAATTAATTAACGAAAACGTCAACACTTTATTAAGTTTGACATAATGTACTTGTCATGCTATATACATTTCCTTCTTCTTTCTTGTTATAAACTTTTGAATATAATAAAGTCGACATCGTTTATAAACTTTTGAATATAATAATGTCGACAAGCCATATTTTGTCAATTTGGATTTCTTCATTTCAATTATAATTAACAGGTTATAGACCCAGTACGCTTCCACTGCGTATTTTCGAACATCAATATGTTTTGATCGCCCATATTAGTTTTTCAGTTTCGATCCATTTTAATACACTTAGATTGTCTTCAAAAACTGTTGTACACTTGCTACCTTTCCAATTGGAATCGCTCAATAATTTTTGAAGCCAACTGGATTCCTTACATGCTTCGGCAAGTGGAATATATTCAGTTTCTTTGATTGAAAGCGAAACACATTCTTGTCTTTTGCACGACCAGCTAATTGATACACCCAGCAGAAATATGTACCCTGAATTTGATTTTCGTGTATCACGATATTCTGCCCAATCTGCATCTGCATAGCCAATTAAATTTTCAGTTTCATCTTTACACCCCAACTTAAGTTTTTAACCTGATGTACCATTTAAATAACAAATTAGTTTCTTAACATAGTTCCAATCTTTAACTGTTGGATGTGCCAGTTTTTGTGATAAAATTGTCACTGCTGCTGCAATATCGGGTCAAGTGTTTGTACAAATGTAGTAAAATAAACAGTCAATAGGTGCACGATATTTTTCAACATCAATGTAAATAATTTCACACGGGTCTTTATAATAATTCGGACTTAGTGGAATTTCTGGACATTTTGCACTTTTCAAATTGAATTTGGATACAAAAGTTTTTGTGTACTTTTCTTGATCCAGCAGAAAATAGTTGTTTTTTTTTTTAAATTATTCTGATTCCTAGATAACTGTTAAACTCGCCTAGATTTTCAATTTTAAAATGATTGTTAAGTTTTTTTTTCAACTGCTTGACAATATTTTTCTGAATTACTTGCTATGAGGATATCATCAACATAGATTAATACATAATATAGCTTTGTTGGATGTATCACTATGATAATAATACTAACAGCTGTCAGCAGAGGTTTGTTTTAAATATAATTTAATTAGTACTTCATGGAGTGTTTTATTCCAAACCTGTGCACTTTGCTTAAGTCCGTATAAACTTTTCTTTAATAAACATACTTTTTCTTTATTATCTTCCAAGACCAATCCGGATGGTTGACGCATATATATATATATTTTCATCCTCGTTTGGACAACATACTGTGTAGTGAAACCCTCTGTACAAAATATTATTTGTCACTCATTCTTCTCTTAACATATTATTATTATTATTTCTTATTCCATTTGTTTTAGTTAGACTTAACTAGAAAAACTGATTGAAGGTTTGACATTTTCATCTAAAGAACGTTATTTCTAATTTTTTTCTTATTACTTGTTTTTGTTTTTGTTTTTTTTTTGAATCTTTATGTCATTAGATACAGCAATTTTCTTTTATGGTGATAATTTTCTGATAGTATTAGTGATGATGATTATTAGAGATTTTAATTTAATAAAATAATGATGGTGTCAGATCATTGATGAATCAGAAAGTAAGAATGAGAAAGTGAACATTTTTTTTGTTTTTTTTTTTTTTGTTTTAGAGTGAGAGAGATAATAATATAATGTGTCAATGATTTATTATTAAATATTATACAGTTTGTTGAAAAATATCCTAATATCCTGAATTTTTTTTTTTTTTTATATTACATGAATAAAGTTATGTCATACATTATGACAACAACTGACAGAATTAATATTTAATGAAACATGTTAAGTGATTATTCTTAACTTTTATTTTGTAAATACATATGATTTCATATACACGTATATATTAAATACATGTATATAAATATTACATAAAATTACGAAGGATATTTTTCAAGGATTTTCGTATATAAAAGTTGAGTGAAGAAAATTGTCAAAATCAATTTTTTTTTATTTTAATCATAAAATTATTAAATTTTATTACCAATTGATACATTAGGGATCGGTCAATTCAGTGATAATAATATCGGTATAATGAAAACGTAATGTTGGATTATAATTTTAAAGTATAAGAGAAATTTTATCAAATAAGAAATTGTGTTAACAAATATCTTATATTCATGTTTTTTATCAGTTCATTTCTTAATAAACCTTAAATAACCTAGGTAGGTAGACAGTGGCTACGGGAAATACACCAACACAATTAAACTAGTAAAGGACATTGTGATATCACAATTTTCCTCGAATAAACCTACTCATTAAACCATTTAGAGCCACAAAGTAGTGTAGGTTTTGGATTTGAACGACTGCAATGAGGTACAGAATGTAAACCCAATGAGAGGACAGGTACAGAAAAGATATCATGTCTGTAACTGACTAGTCTTTTGAATTAAAATTTAAGATATAATCAGCTCATATTATGTTTCTGAATTACCATAGAAAATTGTCTGAAATATTACATATTCTAAAGTACATGAGACAGCCGTATAGGAGTATAAATTTAGTAAACTGAATATACAGAAATCAATTCTCTAAGATGGTCTACAGATTTGTTGTAGACTTGGCAGACACAAGTCTCGTCTCGATATGATTAAAAACCTTTGGGAAATTTTTCAGAGTCAAAAATGCGTAGTTGTTTCAACTGGGTTTATGATATCGGTTTTTTGTCAAGACCCTATTTTTACTTAAATACAAGATTATAATTTTTTTTTGATTAATTTATCAAACATACCATATAAAAACCTATGTCATGGCAAGAAGATAGTCCAAATAATTCTATATTCGTCTCTTTACTTGTTTTACTTCTTTTATCTTCAATACTGCATCATTACAAATCTAGATTTGTACAAATTGTGATTCTAGATTTTACAGTCTGAAGGCCGTGGAGTAATTATATCATGTTTTTATGTAATATTATTGGCAACGCCAACTCTTTAACATATTATTATTTCGAAGTTTCTATAGAAATTCATTAAGTTTAATTTCCAACAAAAAAATGTATAGCAAATTTTTTTTCTATTAGTTTGCGAGCTTAATTTTTATTCTGTCTTTTTTATTTTTATTCTCAAGTTTTAATCCTGTCGCCTAACCACATAAACGTTTTTAAACCGTATATCATTTTCAATATTGAGTAGGGTAATAATGCGATGCAAAAGTTAATTGGTCGCGAAAATTGAAACAAATTTACTAAATTGTCAGTATTTTATTAAAAACATAAATGTAATCAATACATAAATTTACTTTACTTAATTTTTTTATTTATTAATCTCATTATGTTTTAGATAAAATACGTATTTAATAATATCACCAAATAAATGTACATTAGCAAGCCAAATTTGCTACAGCCAAATCGAACAAAATTTGTAAAAAAGTTATTTGAATGTATAGCAAAACGCGGTACCAAAAATGTTCATATAAATGTTGACAAATGATATTCTGAGGTTCATGTGATTGCAGTACCGTACTTAATTAATCACGAAAACATGATTCAAGTGATGAAAAAAAAACTGTGAAATGTCAAATATTATATGAAAAAATTATTTGAATGTATAGCAATACGCGGTATCAAATATGTTCATATAAATGTTGTCAAATGATATTCGCAGGTTGATGTGATTGCGGGACCGTATTTAATTAAGCGCGAAAATATGATTCAAGTGATGAAAAAAAATACTGTGAAATGTCAAATATGATATGAAAAAGTTATTTGAATGTATAGCAATACGTGGTACCAGAAATGTTAATATATAATGTTGTCAAATGATATTCGCAGGTTGATGTAATTGCAGGACCGTATTTAATTAAGTACGAAAATATGATTCAAGTGATGAAACAAAAAAAAATGTGAAATGTCAAATATGATATGAAAAAGTTGTTTGAATGTATAGCAATACGTGGTACCAAAAATGTTAATATAAATGTTAAGAAATGATATTCGCATCGCATCACATCAATGCTACTTTCACAATAAGAAGTGACAAATTTTAAGAAAGCAGTTAAAAACTTTTAATAAATTTATACGCAGTTAAAAATTATTAATTATGTCTGGAATCTGTTGCAAAGCCAGTACCAACAATTTTTGTTTTGAATCAATTCTTTATTCTACGTTAAGTTGAAACACGGAATCTGGCATCATCATTGAGAGTAGAAAATGATTAAAGAATACATACATTTTCATCAATTGTAATAATATCCCTTTGAATTGGCCGACCATCATTATCATATTATGGCTTATTTAATCTGTCTACTACCACCAAGATAATGCGTATTCGAATCCAAGTTGCACCATAAATGTTCTAAACTTTTGTTTCCATTCTTCTTATACTTGGTAGTATAATTTGACAATCACTGAAATAAAATCAAACTCATTTATTTTGAAGCAACTTACTTTATATTATATTTAGTTTGCCACATTCGAATTAATAGATATACCAAAAATATATTGTAATTTTTTGCTCGCTAAAAAAAAGTCTAAAAATTCTTTTGAATCGATCACACAGAGCTCATTTTCTTCTGATGTTATATTTAAGCATTCAATAAAAAAAAAAAAAAAAACACAAAATTCAGGGAAAAAAATTCAATGCATATTTCATCGTTAATTTTAGTACTGCGTAGTGCGTATATTAACACCACCCATCAAATGATATATACCATATAAGACCCTGAAGTATGACAAAATCAATGATTATGATGATGATGATCAGTAAATAAGTATACCCTATCTGGAATTTTAGCATCTGTAAGTAATACAAAACACCAATATACCAATTTTATACCATGGAAAATTTCATCTTTGAAAATATCATACATATTTTCTTTTATTAAACATTATTCCAATTTGAAAAGATGTTTTTCTTATTTCAAGGTAATCTCAAAATAATTTAGGTAAGGTTTTTGAATTACTTTTTAATTTATCCAAAAAATTTCAAAAACATGACCTAATTTTTTGTTATTTTGTTGTTTTTTTTTTTTTGTTTAAAACCTCTTGAATTTTCTTCTTTACCGATTTTTAATTATTTTCCAATAAAATTAATCGAACAACCCTCATTTTAAATTAAAATATCAAAAAGAAAATAATAAAAGTAAAATTTTTTTTTTTTTTTTTTTTTTTTTTTTTTTTTTTTTTGCGTGGATTGGTGGGAATCTTCATAGACACAATGAGCCCCGTAGCTTCCATTGTGTGCCAGATTTTTACTGACTAAACCACACCCCTCCCATTAATACTAGTCCAACGGACTAACCATTAATTTATTGCTATTTTGATTTTCTTAAAGAAAAATTTTACGAAATTCTATCGTATTAAATCTAGTGGCTTAGTTCTTTTAAGCCTTCTGACATCATTTTGATTATCTAGCAATTGAGTGGCCTCAACGTTAACATGTCCCTCCAGACGAGCTATATGCTTTGTTGCATATCTTTTTATTTCATTTTCTATGCAAGGAATTTTTAGATCTCTGTGCAAATCACTGTTGCGAACATACCAGGGGGCATTTACCATGTTGCGCAAGACTTTATTTTGGAATTTTTGTATACAAAGTACATGTGTTTGTTTGGCACATCCCCATATTTGTATGCCGTACAACCATATTGGTTTGAGTATCTGATTATATAACAAAATCTTGTTATGTATAGGTAATTTAGAATTACGACCTAAGAGCCAGTACATTTCTCTATACTTATTTTCAAGCTCAAATTTTTTCTTTTTAACGTGCTCTTTCCATCTAAGTTTGACATCTAATGTCATTCCTAGGTATTTAGCATTGTTTTCTTGGGGTATATTGACCCCATTCAGATTTACCAATGGTGGTTGATTTTCTAATTTTTTATTTGTAAAATTTACATGTACTGATTTTAACTCATTGAGTTTAATTTTCCATTTCTTTGTCCAGAGGTATAGCTTGTCGCTTGCTCTTTGCAATTTAATTGTAGCCTCGTCAATATTTGATCCTACTGCCATCAACGCAGTATCGTCAGCGAATGTAGCTACAGTTATATTTTCCATTTCTGGTAAATCATTGGTGTAGAGCAAATACAGTATGGGACCCAGAATACTACCTTGAGGCACACCCGTTTTAATATCTCTAATAGTAGAATACTCTTCGTCTTGTTTTATTCTGAATAGTCTGTTTTCTAGATATGATGAGAGTATATCTACGTATTGTTTAGGTAACATATTGTTTAGTTTATTTATTAAGCCTCGATGCCATACTTTATCAAAAGCTTGGGCTACATCTAGAAATATGGTAGAGCATACTTTCTTTTCCTCTAAAGCTTTTTCTATTATGTCTGTTATTCTATGAATTTGATCGATTGTCGAGTGCTTAGATCTAAAGCCAAATTGATAATTTGGAATCAGATTACTATTTTCTATGATCGGTCTCATTCGAATCAATAATAGTTTTTCAAATAATTTTGATACTATTGGTAGTAATGATATTGGTCTGTAGGATTTGACCTCATTTATGGGCTTACCTGGCTTTGGTATCATAATTATCTCTGCTATTTTCCACATATTCGGCACATACCTTATTCTTATAGCAGCGTTTATAATGCGTGTTAGCATTGTTATAGCTTTTTTCGGAAGTTCTTTCAGGACTTCCGATGTAATTAGATCAAAACCTGGAGCTTTTTTATCTCTGAGTTTTTTAATTTGTTCCACTATTTCACTCTCTGAAAATGGTGATATAACATTTTCTTGCCAATTATTATTTTCTTCAGTGAGATCATCCGAATCTGTCTCGTCTGGACAAAAAATTTCTTCAAGATGATCTGCGAATGTTTCAGCTTTATTTTTATTATCTCTCGCCCATTCACCGCTTTTCATTCTGATTGGCGGGATTTGAGAGATCGAGGTTTTTGTACTCTTTGTTGCTTTCCACAACGAGTAGTTATTTTCTCTTTTAGCTGATAAATTTTTTATATATTTTTCAAAATTTTCATTTTTAAGATCTTTAATTTTTCTTTTAAGATTCTGAGTTAATCTATTTAGCACAGTTTTGTCTGCCGGATCACGCGATTGTTGCCATCTGCGTCTAGCTCTTCTTTTTATTTTTATCATATTTAATATTTCTCTAGGGTAGTTGAATCCTACCGATTTATATTCACAATTTTTTGTATTATTCCATCCAGCATTTTGAATAATTTTAATAAAATTTTCTACTTCAGAATCTATATCACATTTGGATCTTAGTTTTGTTTTTATGTTTATTTTGTTTTCTATTTCTTGTTTAAAGCTAGCCCAGTCAGTTGTCTTGTTCGTTAGCAGAGGTTTCGACTGTTTCTTAATAACCTTTTCATATAGACTTAGTATGACTGCAGAGTGATCTGAGTCCAAATCATGGTTATCTTCTAGCTTAATATAATTGGGTGAAATTTTTTTTGTTATATAAAAATCAAGCAGATCAGGAGTTTTATTTCTATCAGTTGGCCAATAGGTTGGCTTACCGGTAGATTGGTAAATGCAGCCTTTTTCTTTTATAGCTTTTCTTAGCTCTCTTCCTCTCGTAGAGGTTACTCTAGACCCCCAATCTATATGCTTGGCGTTGTAGTCACCTCCCAGGATAAATCTATCGCCAAGTAGTTTAAGAATTTCTTCAAACATGTTATTCTTTATGTTGTATTTGGGTGGACAGTATAATGCACCGACACAAAGGCTTTGTTTAACAGACATAATTCGTAGCACGATTAGTTGGAATTCATCTATTTCTAGACTAAGTTCCTCGTGGTGCTTAATATCTTTCTTTATTAAAATTGAGCTACCACCTCTGGGTGTATTACTCGGATGGTTTGCGCTGTAGCATGTATAGTCATTTATTTTAAGCGATGACTTATCTGTCATATGTGTTTCTGTCAAGAGACATACATCAATATTTTGTGTTCTCAATAGAATTTCCAAATTATTTTTCTTGTTCAGAATACCATTGGCATTCCACGTGACTATACGAAGTGCGTTCTTAACCATGCCTTGCGGATTTATTTTTTGGTGTATACATATATATTTCATTATGTTTGTTTTCTAATGTGCATAGTCTTGTTGAGATTTCATTCATTGTTTTTATCATATTTTGCATCATCTGCATAATGGTATTTTCAGTCAACTTTTGTGTAGAAACTTTATTTTGTTCTTTCGGGTTTCTTTTTTGACTTAGGTTATTTTGTGTTACCTGTGAATATGATAAGCCTTCTACGACTTTTTTCGACGTAAAAGTTTTAGGTTTCTCTGAAGTTTCAATGCAATTCTGTTTCTGTGCCATAGGTTGCCTAGGTTTTGTCTTTTGTTTTTCTTGTCTATGTTGCATTTGTTTTGGGGCATTTTTTTGTAGCTTCTTTCTTTTTTGCAACTCTCTAGCCACCTGGCAACCACGATAACTCGCTGGGTGTGCCTCAAGGCAATTAGCACATTTAGGCTTAATATTTTTTTTTTCTTTGCAAGAAATTGTTAAGTGGGGACCAGCACATTTAACACACTGAGCTAGACGCTGGCAAAACTTTTGTGTATGGCCAAATCTTTGGCATCTCTTACATTGAGGAATGGTAGTCGTTTTACGAATAGCCTCCATTTTAACCCTCATGTGCTGGATAAATTCAATTTTGAATATTTTGTTTATATCTTCGGAGTTTTCGAATGTTAGCATAAAGAGAGGAAGACGTACCGTAGATTCTTTGTTATTTTCCTTTTTCTTTATTATTTTATTTGTGACTTCTAAAATTTTGAAGCCTCTATCTTTCAATTCATTTTTTATATCTTCAGGTTGGCATGACGGATGTAAATACCTAACCATTACTTTAATAGGCCTGGTGCTCTTATTTTCATAAGTGTGCCATTCAATATTGGCTTCATTTATTGCCTTAGTCAACTCTCTATATTCTTTTTCTTCTTCAACATTAATTTTTAGTTGTTTATTGTTAAGCATATTAACTTTATATTTAATATTGCTTTCTTTTAATTTTTTGTTTATTTGAGGGTATTCCACTACATTACTAAGTATAACTGGAGGAGGTTTACCTTTTCTTTTACTTTTACATTTCGCAACTTCATTTATTTGCACATTTTTCTCTACTTTGTCCGCAACATTTTCTGGGCTTAAAGTAGGTGATTTTTCTGCTTTTCTTTTTTTACAGATTCTTTTTGTTTTAAAGATCCAGTCGGTTTCTCGAGCTAGTTCTTCATCATCTGTATGAAATTCTTCAGCAGTTTTTAGTACTACTCTTTTAGTAGACATGTTTTGTGAATTTTTTAGTTTCACATTTTCTTCTTTAATTATGCAGAGTTCATTTTTCAATTCCCTGCATAAGATTTCTAATTCTGTAACTCTGGCATTAAGTTGATTATTTTTTGCCTCAAGTGCCTTTTCGTTATTATTACCCTCGTCGGGGTTTCTATATCTGTCTTTTTGGGACATGTTTTCGTAGATATTTTGAGACCCTGCTGGAGGTGTTCTCTGGACCCCAGATTTCCTTCTGAATGGGTCAATTAAAGCAGCTCTGCTTTCGTGGTTTTGCAATAAGTGGTCTCCCCCAGAATCCGTGAGACCTGCCTCGAAAGAGGGTGGATTTTCCAGAAGATCTGGATTACCACCTGGGGTATACAATCTTTGAGTTTTATTCATTGCATACTTTTTTTTTTTTTTGTTTTAATTCGGAGTTCCATCTCCTAGCCTAAGGATAATATTTCCCTTGTACAAGGCGGTACCTTTTATTCCTGCCGTCCCTCTGGGATCAGTCGCAGACCAGAAAGCCGCCCATTCTGGGTCAGTCGCTTCTGGATTTTTCTAGGCTTTTAGTGGACTTTTACCACAAGCATGCCTTACTGCGGATATTTCGTACCCCAACCCGCCGGGGAAATAAAAGTAAAATAACACAAATTTAAAACAAATTCATTGATCAAAGTACTTTTCAACCAAAAAAACAAATAGCAAAAACAAAAAAAAAAAAAAAACAACAACTAAAATTTTCTTTAAATCCTGTAAAAGGCAAGAAAAATAAAAAAAAAAACAAAAAAACAAAAATTAAAACAAAAGAAATGTATCTGATTTAGTCAATTACATTCAATTACCCTAAGGATATTTGAAGGTCCTGTGACTAAATATAATATAATTCTATGTGTATGTTGTATATTACAATTTAACAAACAAAATCAAATTATATATGTATAAAAGAACAAAAAACAAAAAAACAAAAAAACACAAAATAAATTTCAATTTATAAAATTTTATAAAAGATTTTTTTTTTTTTTTGATAAAACAAAGTCTATAAACATGAATTCTTAAGGGCCTACATTACTATTTTTGAATATAATTATATTCAAAAGGACCTTTCTTTTATAATAATACTTAATGATATCCTTATTTGTGAGTATTTTGCCTTCTTTATTATTTTGTTTTTGTTTGTTTTTTTATTTTTGTTTTTATTTTATTTTTTTCAAATTCTTTATGGTTATGGGACTGGTAGGTACTAAATTCAAACTTCTTTAATTCTTCTTAACACTATATAGAATGATCAGAGTTTCTATTTTCATTACTATTAAAATTTGAACTCTTAACCTTTAAAATATTCAACTGGGGGATTTTGAATACTCAAAAATATTTTTATGTTACTTACAAACTCTTAAATAATTTCTTCTCGACTTTCTATTTTTGAATGTATCGGTTTGTATCGATTATTTAATATTCCAGTTTATTATTGAGAAATGGTTGTTGTATTTTAGAAGACAAATTGATTTGTTTCTGACGTTTTTGTTTTACAAAACATACAGCAATTAAAACCTGAATTGGTAAAATTTGAAAGTTTTATAGAAAATGGAAATAATAGTAGCGTTCCATTAAGCTGTATAAACTCCTCATGAGTAGATTGTAAAAAGAACGCTCATTTTATGCTCATGAGCAAAACATAACCCAAAAATATTGATGTTAGTTTGTTTTGTTTTGGATTTTTATTTATCAAAAAATTATTTTCTTTTCTTGGTGTTTTCTAGTTTTATTCATTAAATTTAGTTTTATATGTAATTATTTTTGAAATAAAATCTATAATTATAATAGACAAGCATTTAAGGACCTGTCACATAAGCGGTTTGTGCTTTATTGTGAGAAGTCTATGTCAGTACGTAAATTATGTACTATTCTTTTCAAAACTTTAAATTTGGTTTCAACTTGAATTATAATTACTCAACAGGGGCCCCTAGTAGTTACTTATAATATTTAAATTATTTTTTTTTTGTTTTGAAAAATATTTCAATTCAAATTTTTTTATTTATTTTTATTTAATTAAATGTCAATATCAAATTTCATATTATAAATATGACACTAAATAATTCTTCAGCACACAAATAACAAGAGGTAATGTAGCTGTGTAAAAATGGTTCATTCACAAATGTGTTAAAAAATGTGTAAAAATGGTTAGTTTACACAGCATAATGGAACGTTACTAATGTTCTTCAATACATATTTGAAATCGGCCAAATTGTGGTTGCATTTCGATAATAATATTCTCTCGAATTAGTTTTGCTACAGCCTACAACATTAAAATATTAGAAGTATATTATCGATTTGCATTAGAAACTGGCCATTTTCAATATTGTATCGTGAACGCATTTTAAAAGTATTACTCCCCATCGCGATGAAAGCCTCGTTACACAAAATTATTTCATAATTATATTCAAATGTTTTTTGTAATATTTTTTACAAGAACAATATAAGTCTTTTGACAGAACAATCTTGCACTATTAGAACTTAAAAATTTATAACATCTTCCGTAACATCAACATCCTTTATTGTATTATCTTTAACACGCACATACGCACACTCTGGGTGGGCGCAGTAGTTGGAGCGCCTACCTTTCAATCGAAAGGTTTTACGTTTAATTCCCGATGAAGCAAAAAATGCTTTATTGGTTTTTCGACCTGGTCTAGTACCCTTTGTCATTGGGATATAATAAATTACAAAAAATAATTAGGAGTATATTCTGGTAACAAATTAAATAAAATGGAGCTATTCTATTTAAGAAGGCTTAGTTCCTGAAAATAGCAGTAAGTTTCCACATTTAACGAGTAGATAAGCCAGTAATTTCTATCTAGGGCTATCTAAAGCTTATAATTTTAGAGCCTCTAAAGCCTTTAGTATGCTTGGTTTTATAAAACTTTTAAATTTGTATAATTCACCAATGTACGGACAGGACGGGATGTACGCTTTTAGCTGTTTGTATCTTTACTCACATAGAACTAACTACGGGTTTTCAGAGTCTGCAGTTAATTATCAGAGATTATTTACTGATTATTTACTGTTATTCAATAATTGATTTCCATTATAATAAACATATTTTTAGAAGAAATGTGAGCAATTTTTTTTTAGTTAATTAATTTAATGTCCCTTTATATAAAGTAATATTAATATTAAGTAGTTATGACTTTTTTTGTGCATTATTGCTTAGTCTTAAGTTAAAATTTGTAAATTTGTAAATTTGTCAAATTATATATTTTCGTAAATCATTTAATATAGAGTTATTTTAGCCCGAATATCAGAATTATTATTATTATTATTTTATTTATTGCCGTAATGTATTTGTATACAATATGTTATTTTCATATTATATTTTAATTCTACATATCAAGAGCTTATATTACTAGAATATTTACACCTTTGATTTGTAATTATTTAGACTAACCTGACTTAAATATTTAGAATAAATTTAATTTGCAAAGGACAAAATGGCAAGTAAAAACCTTTAATTAATTATTTTATGCTAATATAAAACCTAATGTAAACCTAACCTAAATCTTAATTAAGAGCTATTAGTTAAAAATTATAGTTACTCTCCAATTAAATAATTTCATAGAAGATAGCCATTCAATTAAATAATTTTACATCATTAATTTACTAAAACTGACAAAATTTCTAGTGATTTTTTTTAATTTGCTTTGTTCCCAGATCAATTGTTTTGGCCGAGCCGATCTGCTGATTTGATATTTTTTTTTTAAATTTATAATATCAAAATAATTTCGTTTGTAACATAAACAATGTTCTGACCTTTTAAAACATTTTTAGGCTGTTTTAAGTAAGTGAATGGGATGAGCAACAATTTGTGAGGCAGCTAAATTTTAGTTGGAAATCTCGTAACAATTTTTTCGTAGTACAAGCGTAGTAAGCAGAGCGAAATAATAATATATGATATGATTATGATCAAATTGAAATACATAGCTTAAAAATTTGTGGTTTGTTCTTCTAACACATATACAAAGTGCTGTTTCGATTTTGCATGTTCATTAGGAAAAAAAAAAAACAAATAAAGTACAAAAAAGTAAAGTAAATTATAAAAAAAAACCATATATATATCTATCGTATATCTACCTACTAAATGAAATTTGTTTTCTTTTTTATGAATAAAATAAAAATTCGTGTATTAAAAATAAATGAAAATAAAAAAATTTGTGGACAATGTGTAGACAAAATAGCTCATAACTTCTGAAGCGTTGATCGCCGTATAGCCTTTCGATAATTTTTTTTGAAATTTTCTTATCAATGTTAAAATTACTTTAGAAATGTCGCTTTTGAATTATAAGTTTAAAAAGAAATCAAAAATAATATCTAGTAGCAAATTATTTTTCTCAATTTTGTGAATTGTTTTCCGCTACTCTCCGCTTCTATTTACGTTGTTTCATGAACCAACGACCCTATATCAATCGATCTATTTGCATTAAGATATGATGATTTTACATATACTTATATTTATACTTTTATATATTTATATATGTATATACTTTTATATATTTATATATATATATACTTTTATATATTTATATATAATATATACTTTTATTAGTATATACTTTTGTTTATTTTTCGCACTTACACTCAATGTATATTAGACACATGCTCTCATCTAAATCGAAAAATTCATGTAGATTCAATATAAAATGTCGTATTTAAATACTTTTAGACTAAGTAAGACTTATGTCAGACTATAAAAGTCTTATGTTTACTATAATTGAAATTCGATACTGATCATTCTATACCCTTACTACTACATAAAGGTTTAAAACCTTACATTTTTGTTTTATAATTTTAATAATATTCTAGCTAAAGGAAATAGAATTAAAATTTTCTAATTTTAAATGTATTTTACATTATTATGAATTTGTCTTTTTTTTTTTGTTTATTGTTTAACACAGACTATTAAATTTACATTAAAATATGAAGAAAATATTTGAAAAGAAAAAAATAAAATAAATAAATAAATTATTATATTTACTTTTTCAAAATAAATAAACAACAAAAAAACAATATAATGTTAGAGGCACTTTTTCATAGCTAGGATCTTAAATTACAAGAAGATTCATTAAAAATAAAAAATATCCTGAAACCAAAAAAATTAAAATAACACCAACTAAAAATTTATAATATAATATAATATTATAACCTACCGCCCACTATACAACAAAAAAAAATAAAAAAACAATAACAAAAAACTTAATAACAAGGAATTGGGTATATGTGTATCAGATGTGTTTTTATCCACGTAACAGAAAAAGAAAAAATTAAAAACAAAACTTTTAAAAAATTTTAAGAAAATGTAATAAAAAAATGTAAAAATCAGGCACACATGTACAATTTTTTAAATTGTATACATGTAAGTGGGTTGTAATTGTACATATAATATATTAAAACTTGCCAAAGGATAAATATCTTGTATATTGTATTTTTCTTTAATTTTATTTTCTGTTTTATAATACGAACGGTGGTTCACATTGAGTCTACAAATTAACCAACACATAAGATAATTGAATATAAAAAAAAAAAAATGTTTTGTTTTAACTAGGTGTATTGAAACTACACAAATGTTATTGCCCCTATTCATGGCAATTTCATATATTTGCTTTTTCCGTACATTATGTCTAACATTATTTACACCTGCCTGAAGTCAAATGTTAGAATTAAGCACATACCATTTTTAAACAGAGCTTGTACTACCTATTTTAATATCTCTTTTTTAGTACATTTAATGTTGCTACCAAAATTGTGTAACGAAAAACGAAATTTTAAAATTTTAATCATTTCAGTTATTTCTTTGTTGTATTTATGAATACGTTTCTTTAAAATGTTTTAATCTGTAAAAAAAATTAATTTAAATTCCTATAAATTTCGTGTATCTAAAATGGAAATACTTATCTTTTTCCTCTAAAATCCATATTAATGTTATCCTACTAATTAATTTTTTTTTTTCCTATTAAAAGTGCAAAAATCCAAATGCCATAATCCAAAAATAATAAAAAAAAAATTTGAGTTAAAAGAGAATCAAACTCACAAAAATTTCTTACATTAACATGACGTTTTAACCAACTGAGCTAACATTCAATTAAAATTCTTTCACCAAAATACAGACATAAAAAAAAATTATTGTTTTATTTGGTGGGTTCAGTAGAATTAACCGGTGGATGTGGAATCCATTTTGGATCCATTTACCCCTGAACGCAATTTACTACAAAAATATACCACATTAGCGCCACACCATTATACCACATACCACCATACCACATTAGCGCTATATTCGGAAAGTATAATAAGCACTCAATTAAAATTTAATGAAATATTAATTTATTTTTTATTTACATAAATCTTCCTCAAGAAATTCAATTTTTTTTACACTAATTTAAAAAATAATAGAAATTTAAATTTAACAACTTTCATAATAAAATGTAAACATTTAATTTTTCTTACAGTAGATGTCACAACATTCAACATAAAATTGTTTTTTGTTGTTTTTTCATATATAAAAATTCTATGATCCATAAAATGTAACTAGAATCTTTTCAGATCCATTTTCATTAACCGCGCTACATTAACCGGTACATTTACAACACTGTTCAGTAACCAGATCCATGGATCTGTGGATTTCCGAAACACGGGTAAATTTCACTGAACGCTACCATTGAATGAAAGAAAAAAAAACGAAGGAGCACGAAAAACCACGAAAAGTGTGCCTTCACTAATCGTGCTCTTGTGTATTATAATGTGGATTTGTTAAGTTATTAATAAGATTATTTCTTAAAATTATGTTTTTGTATTTCTGAAAAATTTAACTGTACACTGAAATTAACTTTTTATTATTATTGTTTTAATTTTTTTTAACTAGTTTTTAAAAGTACTTATATTATGATTATGTTTTTTTTATCTATATTGAATTATTATAGTTTTGCACTGATCATTCATTAACATAGTTTTTACATTTCATAAGTAATTTATATATATATATAGGTACAGGAGCTCTAAAGCTCCTTTTATTATTAATTAGAATAAATAAATAAAATAAATAATGTTATTTGGGGTCTATAGTTTAGCATTTTTGCCATAATACCGATTAGGCTATATAGATAAATTATTTAAACACAATAATGTTAATACAAAATTATGGTACATTTACTTATTAGACAATTAACCAACAGTTTGTTCGAATCTACAAAAAGTAAAATTGTGGTAAAACAATATAGAATAGATTTAAGTGAAGTATGCGGATCTTCCTGGAAACTTCGATCCCAAGTCAATAATTCATATTTGCTATTACTAATACTTTTTAAAACTTGGCCAGTAAAGGACAAACTGATTAAAAACATATTTTGTTTTGATGATTATTTTGGTCTTTTCTTCTTTGAAGAATATGACATAGTTATATAGAATTTCTAAAATTGATTTTGAATTTTAGTTTGATTATTTTTTAGAAATAAAAGGTTTTTGGAAGATTTGGATTTGATAACCAAATCTTATATAATTACACCGTAATACATATTTTAATTTCATATTGAAGCTGAAATAATTAAAAAATATATTTCGATAATTTTTTAAACTCACTGTACATATTATAGTATATATATTATTATTTTATACTTGACTGGTTATTTAAATGTAATAGATAACAAAGAAAGAACAATAACAATAACAAAACAACAAAAATAAAATTATATTAAAGAAAAGAACAAGGAATAAAAATCTTACAAATTTTTTTCTTTTTTCTTTTTTTTTCTCTTTTTCTTATTACAATCTATCTTTATCTGTGTAATTCGCTTCAAGCATATAATTTATTAAAAACCATATGAATGAATATTGAGTCCTTTTTTTCAATTTTCATTATAAAGCCACACCATATTCTTTTTTTTCAATATTCTTTTTCGATTTAATAAATTAAATTACTTTAAATTTAAATTAATGTGAGCACATGTTTTTAATACATACACACAAACATACATGTGTTGTGCATATATGTATGGAATGTGGTAGACGATACTATAGTCGAATTAATATAGATAATAATGTAATTTCATTTTATATGCTATAAAATATAATCGGGCAATTTCATTTTAAAATAATAATCCTTAAAAGAATTGCCAGATCACTATGAAATATTTCGCAAAAAAGTAAATTAATGTGAAGATTCTAAATATTGTAATAAGAAATTAACAATAAATTGTGATGATATCGGAAAAAGCATATAAGAAACGTTTATATATTTATTACTGCTTAAAATTCGCTTATATCGATAAAATATATGGTATGAGTTGGTTTTTGGACATCTCATGATAAGACTCCAAAGCATTATATTCAAAGTATAGCTGCAGAAACACCACTTCAAAGAGGCTTGAATGAACTTCTATAAACCTTGAAAAGCACAAAAAATCGTTATATTCGGAATGTAAATTTCAATTTTCGAAAACTTTTTCAAAAAACTAAAAAAATTACACTATACCCATACAGATACAAGTATTCAACTAAATTAAATTCAATTAATATTTATGCTTGAGGCAAACTCGACGCCGTAAAAAATTCTTTAGGCGCAGAACGGCGAAAGTTTATTTAACCAGGCAAGCTGAACGGCGTTAAATGACATTTAAATCTATATTTTTTAAGATGTCAAATGTCAATTGTAATTTTTTTACTTTATTGTGAAAATTTTCTGTGCGCTTCCTAAAATTAAATATCCTTTTTTTTTTAAATTTTTGGATTTCTTAAAATAAAATAAATTGTTTTTTTTTTAAATTTTTATAAAGGTTTTGTGATTAAATTTTTGTTTTTTAAAATTAAATATTTTTGAGCCTTTTCAATTGCTTCATAATGGACTATGAAGATGTAGTTATTTCATTTATAACCATTAGCACTGTATATGTAGCGTATTTATGGCTACATGAAGCAAACAGATCAAGAAGATTTTACTGTAGACCGGATAATTTGGACCGCCACATATTTGGCTTTTACGAAACTGCATTTAAGGCGATCAAATTAAATGAGGAGCAATTTTTTAAATACACCAGAATGAGCACAGATATACATGATGTTTTATTTTCACTAATGTATCATAAACTAAATAAGAGGAAAACGTGTTATACGATTAGTCCAGAAGGAAGATTGGCTTTAACTTTGTCGTAAGTAAATTTTTTGCATACATTTATATTTTATTTGATTAGAAATTTATTTGCAAAGAAATCGGGACTGGAATTAAATATCGAGAAAACCAAGGCAATGAGGACAAACAACAGTGATAGTGAGCCAATAACAGTGAGTGGACAACAGATAGAATACGTAGAAGAATTCAACTACCTGGGGAGCATCATAACATCAAGAGGAGGTACAACAGAAGATGTCAACAGCCGTATAAATAAGGCAAGAAGAACATTTGGGAGCCTAATGAAGATATGGCGGAGCAACCAAATATCGAGAACAACAAAGCTAACAATATTCAGAGCATGTGTTTAGTCAACATTAATATATGGCAGTGAAACATGGCTCACTTCGGTCAGAATCAAACAGAAGCTACAAGTATTCATCAACAAGTGCTTGAGAATTATATGCAGAATATTCTGGCCGGCAAGAATTAGCAACGAGGATTTATGGATGATAACTGGAAAAGAACCTATCAACAGACAGATAAATAGGAAAAAATGGAAATGGATAGGTCATACACTAAGGAAATCAGAAAGTGATATAGCAAGAAGAGTTCTAGAGTGGAATCCACAAGGACAAAGGAGACCCGGCAGACCATACAACACATGGAGACGCACAATCGATCAAGAATTAACAGTCAACAATTATACCTGGGACGATATTAAGGAAGTAGTACTCAACAGAGAGGAATGGAGGTTCACTATCGAAGCCCTATGCTACCACGCGGAGTAATAGGAGAAAAAAAAAAAAAAAAAATATTTTATTTGTTATGTATACATATGTAAACAAAAAAATTAAATTATTCTACATATCTTTCCCAAGGAGTGTCTCATGAATTCCTGGGGTGGTCCTTCAAAGTTGGCAGAACAACTGCTCGAAAAATTATATTAGACACGTGATATTTGGGCAGTTCTTTCCCCTATATACGTGCCGGAACCAAATAAGGAAGACTATATGCTTATTTCACGCGATTTTGAAAATATTTGGAATCTACCTCATTGCCTAGGATCCATAGACGGCAAGCATATTGCTATCCAAAACCCAGCTCACAGTGGTTCCAATTTTTTTATCTACAAAAAATTTTTTAGTTTAATTTTATTGCCTACTTGTGATGCTAAGTATATGTTCACTACAGTAGATGTCGGTGCTTACGGTAGCCAAAGTGATGGTGGTAAGAATTAGTTTTTAAGGACTTTTGAGTGAAATCAAAATTATTTGTTTTATAATTTTTAAGGCGTTTTAAACGAAAGCAATTTTGGCAAAAAACTTTTAAAAAGAAAACTTGATTTACCATCTGAAAGTAAGTTGAGCAACTCTTCAACTTACTTTCCATATTTTTTTTGTTGGTGATGCTGCTATTCCATTACTCGAAAACCTTATGAGACCATATCCTGGCAAGTGTCTTTCCAATGATAAAAAAAATTTCAATTACAGGATTTTCCGAGCCCGTGTTGTAATTGAAAATACATTTGGTATTTTAGTAGCGAGGTGGAGGATACTTCGTACAACATTAAACTGCGCGCCGGAAAATGCTGAAAATGTATGATTTCAAAAATAAAATTATGTATATTTCAAATTTCATAACATTCATTGTAGATTGTATTGGCTTGTGTAGCACTTCATAATTTCATCAAAATGAACAATTTAATTTATCGTTCAGCACAATATTGTCCAGCATCATTTATAGACCAGGAAGATTATCCAGGTAATATAATACCAGGTGGTTGGAGACAAGAAGTAACGGGTTCCATCTTTAAAAAATTTACCCCAGATTTGGCTCAAATAATTCAAAAAAAAAAGCATTCGATTTGAGAGACAAATTAAATGAATATTTTAGTAATGAAGCATAATTGAGACAGCATAATTAACTTTTAAATAACATTAATTTTATTTAACATATTTAATTCAAATTTAATAACCAAAAAAAAAGCATAACTAACTCAAATTCAATCAATAAAATAGAAAAAAAACGAAATTAAAACAAATTCAATAAACTAAAATATAAAACTTAAAACTAAAATTTGATATTATTTATATCACCATAATTTGCTCAATTTGGCATCTACATAGGTATTCCATAACTTTAGACTCAGCTATTGGTTTGTTTGTAGAGTTTAAACCATTCAACAAAACCCTAATCCGAACAAAAATATCATCTTCCGGTGCTGGCGCTTTACTACTCCTATTTAAAAAATCTTTTAAGGCACCCATGGTATCCACAATATGTTTACCTACATCATCACTCCACATTTGGACCTTTTAATTGATGTTACTGATGATATCGATACTTCTCCAATACTGTCATTAACATTATAAATATCTTCTACATCCATTTCCACATCTTCGGAATCTTCACATTGTTTCTTCTTATGTATGGATTCCACATTTTATATAGTTCTAAAATAATACAATAAAAAATAAAAAGGTAGTATAAAAAAGTTCATAAAATAATAATTTATTTTCTCGGCTGGATGTGCTTAATAAGAAAACTTAAAGTTACATAGTACTCCCATTGTGGCTTATTGTCAGCCCCGCTTCCTGATGGAGTGTCTTGAATTTTCTTATGCTCACGCACAAATTTATCTCGCAAATACTTCCATCTACTTGTGCATTCCAATTCTGTGAAAAAAATGAATGTTTAAAATTTAAATCCTACCGTTAATTATATTTTTAAATCCTACCGCTCATTTCCAATGTTAATGCAATTTTCTTCCACACTTCAGCTTTTACTTTAGTATTTTTATATGTTTTTGCTGATTTCTCATATAAAATGTTGTAAGCTTTGACTGCTTCAATCAAATGCTCATCAATATCATTTATTACACTTGCCATTTTTTTTTTAACTTAAATTAAATTGATAAATATTTATAAAAGTAATTATACAGTTTATTTAAAAAAAAAGTTTTAATAAATATTTTAATAAAATATTTTATATATATATCAAAAACCAAACTATACTATATTTACCTTACTTTTAATTGTTTCAAGACACATATTCAAAACACTTATTTCCATTTTCCAAATACTTACTAATTTAATTTTCCAAACACTTACTAATTCTGTCAATTACATTTGTACCATCAAATGTCATTTAACGCCGAGAAAGTTAAACTTGATTTAACTTTTATTTTTTTCGCCGAACAAACGCAGTAGAACGGCGTCGAGTTTGCCTACTTATATTATTTTCATATGATTTAACTTTTTTTTTGACAGTTCGCAGATCTTACGCCGTACAGATGCCGTCGAGATTGCCTCGAGCTTTAGGCCTTAAAAACTACGAGAAACTCATGGAGTCTATCTATAAATATTTTTTACATATTCTTAAAATATTTTTCATTTTCCTCCCGCAAGATAAAAAATTTTCAAATTTGCATAGAAAAAGGGCAATGGGGGACAAAAAATATTTGCTACAAAGGGACAAAACCAAATTAATGAAAAGAAGAAGTAGAATCAATTATGTTAGTCAAAGTATTTTGGAATAAACTTTTGATAGTAAAATAAATAAACAAATGTCAAATATGTTAATGATATGTTACATAGCCAAATACATGGTAATAAATTAGCTTGATTAAAGTCTAAACTGTAATCAAAATTTTGTATTAATCCATGGAATAAATGTAAAAAAAATCTTAATAAATTTATCAAAATAAAATGCATTATAGTCGATTGCAAACCTACTATTCGAAATAATGCATAATATATTATGTATGTGCATACTTGAGTGACTATAGATAGGTAGTTTAATGATTTTAGATCTCACAATTTGTTCTACAATATTTGAGTTTTTTTTTATGGCACCCTTTAAAATAATAATGTGAGACTCTAACCTATATACAATATTTGAGTGAACTTAGATTTATTTTATCACTGATGGACTCCGTCAATAGGTAGGTTTTTAATAGGTAAATTTTGTAGAATGTATCAGCACGTGGAAATCATTATATCAATGAATCTATATTACTAATCAGTATATCACTAAAGTATATGAAATCAAATTATATAAACAAATAAAGTATATACCTAGCATGTGGAAATCAGAATGTTTGATGTTATTCGTCGCATAATTGTAAAACAAAATTTTAAACGCATATCAGACCAATAAACAATATTGACCCCAAAAGCTTGACCATAGACAAGTTATTTCAAATAAGAGTTCATTTAATTGGATTTTTGATCAAAATAGGTTCAGATTGTGAATTTGAATATTCAATAGATTAATTCATGGACAAATACTAGAATTCTTCACGTATGGACATCCTAACCAATAAAGACAATATGGAATGCTAGTACAATTAATAATTTACCAGTATAATAATACTTAGGTAGCCATAGTACAATAATATAAACTTACTTAAACATTTCTTATTTTTTTGGTTGTGCACGGCGGCTTTAAGAATAGATTCCGTATAAAGGAAGAAAAGCTCAAATATGAAATTTCGTGAAAGAAACTTTTTCACGGTTTGGTTCCAATAGACTGGATGTAGGCATCTTATTCGTTATTTTTTTTAATTTTTTTGTAATTAAGAGTTCTATATAAGCGCAACCTCTTAAGATCTATTGTACTTCCCCGTTTATTATCTTAGAATTGTAGGTTTATGTCCTTGATAAACGCTATTATTGCTTTGATGTCAATTTCAGAATCAAGCGATTTGTATTCCTGGAAATATTTATGTCTCTTTCTAGCTATAGCAATCAAATAGAATATGAGAGGAGGATTCCTTTTCCTCTCTTCTTCCAAGCAAAATTTGCACCTGTCTGTGTTCGACCTGTCAACCTTGAACAGATGCTTCTTAAATGAGTCCGTGAAAACAATGCCATATATCTGTGTTCTAACATTGAATCTAATTTCCCTGATTACCTTATTCAATCGTTGAATATCAGTTTGAAAAAGGCTTTAAGCTGCGTAAATCCTTGACAATTATCTCATATGTTTTGGGTTTCTGTATTTTCCCACTTGAAAACAATTCTTTATATGTAAGCGTTTAAACGTGCAATATTTGGTTCTGGTCCTAAAACTTGACTTTTTAGGACCAGAACAAAGCGCCTATTTTTGCAAGAAAATCTGCTTCTTCATTACCTTGTGTTCCTTATGCCCAGCAGTCCACATAAGAGTAACTCTGTTTCCTTCCCCTAGCTTTATTAAACTTATTGAGACAGCTTTTAAGGCAGCCTAGCTATCTGAAATTATATATATATTTACTGCATTTTAATGTCAATACTTCGATGGCATGAGATATGTGCCAAATTCAGTGCCAAGTCATTTTTTCTAGGGTTTGGGTAGGGTGTAGATTTTAAATACTAGAGTAGCCCTCAGGCATTCCATTCTTTGTATTTTAATAAGCTTTACTTTATACATTGTACTACACATCAGAAGCTAACATTTTAAAATAATTATAAGAGGAATAATGGAAGGAATGTTGGATCAAAAAAATGTTAAAAATTATCCTACTTACATCTTTTGTCAATACTTTAACTTTTCAACAAAGATGCAGAGTCCCTTCAATTTGCAGGATCTCCCCACTTGATTTATTTCCGAAGATTTTCTCAGCTGGAGCACTTTCTTGTATTCACTCTAAC
Source organism: Argyra leucocephala (assembly GCA_963942445.1). NCBI lineage: Eukaryota > Metazoa > Arthropoda > Insecta > Diptera > Dolichopodidae > Argyra > Argyra leucocephala. The sequence continues at coordinate 145,642,672 of OZ012679.1, forward strand.
TAACCTCGCTAATTTAAACGTTTTAATTTGACATTTTTAACTGAGCCCTAGAAAATAGAACCATAAATTGAAGAAAAAATTTCATTCCAATACACAAAAGGAATATCACATTTAAGATGACGTATCCAGTAAGATAAAAATTAAATAAAATTTTGGAGCAAAAAATATGAAGCATGATAATGACGCAAATTGTGACGATCTCAGAAATAAAACATCATAATAAAGAAATTAAATTTTCAGAAAATACTGAAAATTTAATAACAAAAATTAAGAAATTTAATGAATTTAATAAGTATAAATATGAAGACCTTCCAAGAATAACAAACATGTAGCATTACGAATGAAATATTCTCACATGAAAAAAATTCAAACCCTATGATCAATTTTGTTTTATAATATCCCCTTAATCCTCAATCTCATTTAATCTCTAATCTTTCTCTTTGTTTATTCTTCTAAGCGATTTCCATTGTTTTAATGACTATTTTAATAACCTTTACCATTTATTTTTAAAATTTACTTCATATTAAAAAATAAAATAGAATTTTTGTACCTAACTAATTCTTTGAAATAATTCAGGTTGATAAATTGTTTGTATATAACTGGAATACCTATACAGAATACTTACACCCACCTAACAGATGTAAACTGATGTAAAAATAGAAATTTTAATTTAAAACAATTTTTGAAAAATAAATTTTAAATACTGATTTTCTTTTCATATTGACAAAAACACAAAATTAAATTGAAATTTTTTTGAAAAGACCTTAAAAATAAAAATAATACCAAAACCGCTCTCCGTCACCTACAAACAATTTCTTTAATCAAAGATTTATTTTGACAATATTATAAAATTTCGCTTAATAGATTTGACTTTGAATGACTTGTGTTTTCCCATTTCAGTTTTATTTTATTTTTCTTAATGCAAACAAAATATATTTGGCCGGTTTTCTCTAGAGATATTGACTAGTCCGTTATTTTTGTAACCAAACGATTAATGAGTAGCTATTCATTTCGTATTGTGACTTGACAAAATTTTATGAATTTTTGGTTCACAAACATTTCAAATCAGTATTATAGATATATTTTGAAATTGAACTGAATTCCAAAATATCTATAAAACTGTACTAAATTTGAACAGTTATAATGTAACAGAGCTGAGTACCACTACTTGTTATTAAAACTAAATCTCATACTTTCAGCTCAATTTCATTTCATGATTTGGCTATTTTTACAAGTTCTGTCTTTTGTGAATTTTCTCCTGGCATCTACTAACACTTTATGGATTGTATGCCAGAACTTGTCGACAAGTTTCAAAGTCTATCTAGTCGATTGTTTAATAATTTTATCGACATTCTACTGGTTGGCCACAATATTCTGCTTGGCCAAAAAGCATTCTGAATAATCTAGTTAAAAAACATTTTTTGAATAACATCACTTTTTTAACAAGCATATTTCGCAGCCACATAGAAGTATTATTTGAATGAAATATTTTAATTTAACATTTCTAAAATAACAATGTTTCACACTTTGCGTAATTGTTATACCTTTATCTTATCTCTCTATATATATATATAAAACTTTGCATACAACATCAATCTATACGTTGTGTTATTAATTGACTTTAAACAAGTATTTGATAAGATCATCATCATCATCATCGTCAATTTCCTGCAACCCCATCCATGAAGCATAGGGCGAAAATAAATTCTTTCCATCGGCTCCTATCTGCGGCTAACCTCTTCAATTGTGGCCACGTTCTTTGCTGGGTACTTGCTTCGGCTAAAACAGTCCCGGAGACATTTAATGATGTACGCTTTGAGTTTTCCTGGTCATGTTAACTGAAACATTCCATGTTTCGCAAGCGTACAAGAGAACAGATTTTACACTTGCGTTGAATACTCTAATTTTTGTGCGCAGAGATATGTTGCTTTTCTGCCATTTTTTCCAAAGCATCCCGAAAGTAGTACGGGCTTTATTGATGCGAACTTCAATATTGACACGATGCTGATGCTGATGACACGATGCTGCCCAAATAATTGAATGTACTCACCTTTTCGATTCGTATTTCTTCATGGAGGATCGGATGTGGTGATGTGTGACTTGTGCGCATGATTTTAGTTTCAGCTGAATTGACTTTTAGGCTCGCACTTTTTCCAGTGTCATTCAGATTTTGGCATATATCGTTCAAAGCTTCATTTGTATGTGACAATAAACACACATCGTCGGCGTAATCTAAGTGGCTGATACGTTCGAAAGGAAGCCACTGGATACCGTTGCTCTCGTTTACACCCACAGTAGTAATCATTATGTCATCCATTACTACTAAAAAGAATATGGGTGATAAAATACAGCCCTGCCTTACTCCCTGACACACCTCGAATCAATTTGTCAGCTGTCCTCGATGTAAAACATCTTTCTATGATTTTTTTAGATATAGCCATTTCTTTTTCTGGAATGCCTCTCATACTAAACGATTCAATATCCTTAGACATAAAATGTCTAAGGCACTATCATACCAAGGTGTGCCGAAGAAACTGATAAATCGGTTTAACTCGAATCGTCCCAGAACATTTTTTTCATTTGTTTTTGGATTTATGTGTATGGATATAGTCTATAAGGTCTAAGTAGCAAATCCATGTCCTTTAGAATTTGATTTTGTATCTGGGTTCCCTAGAAATCACTGTTGACATCACCGGTACTAATCCCGATTTTTATTTTGAAATTTTTCAATAAAAAACATGTAATAAAAAATTTCGAAATTATTTTTTTTTTTTTTTATTTAAAGTTTCAAAAGTTGAAGAATTAGACTATTAAGTATTTACAGTAAGTAAATTACATAAATAAATATAATGTAAATTTTGATATTTTTCATTTATTTGGGTAATAATCTGCAAGGATAATCTGCAAAGCATTTTGTACAATGTTTTGCAAACAGAATCAGCACTACGTCTGTTCGACCTTGTTCGGCCTTATTCGGCAATGTTTGGCCTTATAACAAAGAATTTCTTCCAGTAAATAACCATGCATTTTTCGTTTTATTTAATTATTATATAATTGCTCCTGGTTTTTTTAATTTGTCACCGTAGGTAGTGCTTGCAATAATAAATCGATATTTGTCGCTTAAACTAAAGTTGCGATAACTTTGATTGCCCGTTTCGATGAAGTTGCCAGGCATTTTGAGCACATACAACAATTATCAACGTTAAAATGCATGTCCCACGTTTTTTTTTCTTTATAACCAATTCGATAGAGTTGATCTAACAGCCTAAGAAAAAGCGATAATTGGAAGAAATTTGTGACAACATTCTAAAACTCACCAAGAGTTGTAATGCTATAATGATAATGATCTCTCTATATACAATTCAACGATATGAAAAATAAATATAATTTCTTCTGGTAGACTGCAGGTGCTACTATAGACCTGGAACGGAGTATAATTATCATTATATTATTAATTAATTATAAGTTAATAAGAAAAGCTCATGGTAAAAAAATACAAGCTAGATGCGTGGAAATAATAATGAATTCATTTTACACTAATGAACCTAACTTTTTCATTTAATCAACTAGGCTAGTTTTAAATTTTTACTTTACTATATTAATATTTTTTGTTTTTATAAATTTTTAATTTAAGCCTTGAATATTTAATGTAAATTAACTTTTGGTTTTAATGATGAAATAAAGTATTTTTATTATTATTATTATTAATCTGTCTAATAATAAGGTCTAGAACAAGTTGTCTCTGTAAAGAAATAATTTTAATTTCTCCTTCGCACATAAATCTTTAAATAATATCAAATTAATGTTTTTCTGCTGAGTATGTGAAGCGTGGTTACCAATCAATGTTATCTTCGCCTAAGACACTCTTGATTCGTTCTGTGAACATGATTAGTTCAGTTTTCTTCGTTTACTGTGGTCACACATATGTCACACATATTACAAACGTCGCTGTTTTTGTCTGCACATTTAATTATAGATTTGTTTTAGAGTTTATCATTTAAAGAACAGATGCGAATATTTTTTTGCATTACTCATGCACTCTTCAATATCCCAACACTACTTAATGTCTCCCGTATGGATTGTTTTTTTTGTGTTACAGTAGGAGAAATGTATGAAAATACAGCCAACGCCCAACCAATATGAAGTAGTAATTATATCATTTTTCTACCAATTAGAATATTCCGGATTTACCCAGAGTGTAATTCTAGTGTGAATTCATTCCATACTTCTTTTCCACGATTATGAAAAATGACATAAAAATTTGTAAACCCAGTCCTTAATAACAAATGTACATATATGCATTTAATTAAATTATGATACCGGTACATTATAATACTAATATAAACACTTTTTTATTATAATTGTACCTTTGCAAGTTTATTAATAATAATTTACGATACTGGTACCTTACGATCAATTTTTAAAGTATTTTCTTCAATTGATTATACATACTGGTATTTTTAACATGTAAGCGAGTAAATTTTTTTTAAGTGTGGTTTAACCCTGACTTTTTTTTATCATTTTGTTAAAACAATTTTTTCAATTTGACAGCTTTTTTATTACACTTCTTAACGGAATTCAAGGTTTATATTCGAAATTGTCAATGAAATAAAATACCTACATTTTTTTTTCAAAAATTTACACTTTACTTAATTTGAAGGTGAAACTATACTTGGTGGTGATAATATTGAAAATTTCAACAATTTAAAAGAATTTAGACATTTGAATTGAAATTTTTGAATTAAAAATTAAATGCTGTTATTGTAAAATTCGATTATCTATGATGCTCGAAATATTATATTAGTTTGCAAATAAATTCAATATTAGCCATAGGGGTGTGAGAAATCTTATACTAAACATCAGAATTCGATATTTTTACACGTTAAATGTAAATATATAAATCCTCTCATGTAGCTGGCAATGAATATCAAGATGATTAAAGCCACATACTAAACGGATAAAATCTTAAACTATTAAATAGCGTATGTAAAATACATGGAGAATATCGAATTACGATCTCAAATAATCTTTTGTATTTCTACTCTGATGATGGAAGATTTGACACATTTCAACTGCAAACAAATTTTACAAAACTGAACTTAAACTATTACGTCACTTAACTGGATACAGGATCGAGCGGGAATAAATTATAATTAACTAAATAATCTCTCTTCACATTCCGTAATGAAAAGGGACCTGATTTGCGCAGATTCATCTGCAGACCTACTAAATAAATAAATATAAATAAATAATTCAGACTATTTGAAATTAGGAACTTTGTGCTATAAACATAACCATGGCGAATGACGATGACGAAATATCAAAACATATTTCGCCATCACCTTATCTTAAATTAGAGTGAACCAGGTCGAATTTAATGGTCGAATTTTTTGTTAGTGCAAAATTAAATTATATTCGATTTTTTCGCAAACCAAAAGGCTACAGCTGATTATGACTGCTAAATTTAATCACAGTATTTTTTTTATTGTTCTCTTTTTCAAAAAATTGGATTTGAAGTTTTGAAGTAAAAAAATAATTTAAAATCTGTAGTTTAAAACTATACTTCATTTGTGTTCACCATTCGGCTTAGTTGAGCCTTTTTGCCTTGCATCCACAGTCAATAATAGAATACCATCTTTTTTACTGTATTCTCTTTTTCAATTTCAAAATTTCAAAATACTTTTATTGTCTAATTGATTTTTTATTCCAAGCTAAATTACACATATTATATTTAATTATTCGTCACTGTGATAGAATTTTTAATTTATCTCGTTTTATTTCTTTACATTCGTATACCTTCGTACTATATCGGATTTGGTATATATAACGGTGTTTGGCAAATATTTTCATCATTATTGTACTTGGACAGTTATACAGCATAACATGACTTATTTTATAAAAAAAAATTGTTCTAGATAGTCTATTTGTAAATTTAACCTGGGCTACTGGTGGGTAAAGAAATTTGGTTTAACGTAAAAATAATGTGTAAAAAAAATTATATACTAGTACTACGGCTCTGAAGATATATGCAATTTGGAACAATATGCTTAACAAACTCAAAAATATATGTAGCTAACTAACAGTACTTATTGATGGGTATGTACCAGAATTACCGTTTTTGAGTAATAGATCCCCAAATTTATACTAGTTTTGGTATAAAAAAAACTAATATTTGTGTGAATAACGTTGATTATCTCTGAAAAGGTAGCTTAAATTTGTTAGTTATTTTGATAAATTAAGACTATCATCTCTACAAGTTCACCGTTCACAACACTTATGTCAGTATTACTTATAATTCTAAATATTAGGTACAAATATCTAAACCATTTCACAACCGATTTTCATTATCATTCTATTAAAGAGACGTAGCGAAATATTTTTACGAATTTTTTACACCTATAATTCTAAATATTAGGTACGAATATCTGAACCATTTCACAACCGATTTTCATTATTATTCTATTAAAGAGACGTAGCGAAATATTTTTCCAAATTTTTCACACCTATAATTCTAAATATTAGGTACAAATATCTGAACCATTTCACAACCGATTTTCATTATTACTCTTTTAAATAATAATTATTTAAAAAGGGGACGTAGCGAAATATTTTTCCTAATTTTTTAAATTTTCAAATCGAAATTGAAAATTTCTAATTTCACCTAATGTATAAGGTATAGATAATACATTCCCTAAATTTACAAAATACATTTACTAAAATACAAAGTATCATATTCATATTCATATTCATATTCTGTTCGTCGCCGGAATTAAATTTACTGTTTTGTTTCAAATAAATTAAACGGTTGTTGTCTAAGATAAAGCAATAAAAAACAATTATTATCAAGTATAAATGGAAATGATGAAAAACAATTCACATTCAAATTGAATATGATTTTTTATATAAACTTCCTCGAATTTCAAGGTCCCGGATGATTATTCAAAATTTTCTGAAGTTACTGAAATTCAGATACAATTTCACCTTAGAAACGACAATGTATATAACGAACTTAAAATTAGTTTGATAATAACCTGTAATTTTCCAAGAATTCGTATAAAGAAAAAAAAATTATTAATATATCAAAATATTGTTTAAATATTTTTGTAAACTTTTATTCTCTTCAGAGACTTCAGAATTGTTTTATTATTTTGTATATTATCATAGGAATTATGAAAATGAAACATAAAAACATTATAATAAAATTTGCATTGAAATCAACTTTCCAAAAATGGGAATTTAATTTTATAAAATTGAAAAAATCAAAGCATATTTTCATTAACATTATAAACAGAGTTATTTGTTTGTTTGTATACAATATGATATTTATCATGGTTACCATAATATACATTGTATGTACCACTTGGGACCATAATAATATATCGTCAATAATATTTGTGCAGTCATTCCCATATTATATAGTTGTAAATATACAAAATATTTTATGTTATTCAATTCAATTTTATTCATTAACTTACTGCAATTATCTAAAATATCTCTTTATCATAAACATGGAGATAATCTAACCAATATTATATTTTTTTTTTTTCATTTTTAGTTAATAACATTTTTTGTCAAATCATCACACCATGACATCAGTTGATGGTTTAACTATGACCGATTCAATTTAAATTTATCTATTATTATTATTACTGAACTCTCACAAATTAATTTAAAAACTCAATATACTAAAAAGTGAAAAGGTCATTAAAACAAAGTTCAAAAAAATACCCCATTTCAAATATATGGTGGTGACTGTATAGGACATGAAAGTATAAAAAATAAGAGAGAATGAGAAAAGGGAAATAAAAGAAAACTTATAAATGTTTACTTAACTAAAATCCCATGTGAGACATAAAAGCAATTTGAAACGTGAATGCAATAATTTATGTGCTTTAGAATGGATATAATATTGAAGTAGGCCTCTCTAACTCTAACACAATGATCCGTGCATTTAATATACATGAGTATATTTGTTTGGTTTAGGCGGGATGTAGAAGAGAAGGGCGGAGAGTAAATGAGAAGAGAAATATATTACAAAAAGTTCACATGCATGATAAGATTAACTTTATAAATTTATTTTTATTTTTTTTTTGTATAAATTCAACGTATACAGTTAGTTACGTTCAGAAATGGTAGTAAATTACAAAGGTAGTTAAGGTAAATTGAAATGATTATCAGACGGTTATGATGTGGAAAAACAGTTGTTTTTGTTTTATTTCTTCCTTTTTGTTTTTTCTTGTTCCTGTGGATTGTAACTGAATTTGTTTGCTATATAATGTGTGTATGTATATGTTAGTTTATAGATTTGATCTACAAAATGTTATTTTCAAGGTAGTGGAAAAGAGTTGAATATTATGTATATGTCAAAAACAAAAAAACACAATAAACTTAAAAATCGATATGTTGTTTTTAATAAAACAAATTTTTTTTTATGATGTTTCTTTGGAACAATTAAATGGAAATGTTTTTTATTGATAACAATGGAATGAAATAAACTGCTTACGTTCAAAGTATTAAAAAAATTATCTATTAAAAAATTGATAAACAGTAATAGAAAATAATTATTTGTGATGAGGTTGTCAAATTGTAGCATATTGGGTTTTATTACCTTTTAGTTACTGTTATGAGAGTGTTGTGATAATTGAAATACAAATTTTGTGTCTTAATTTGTTTTTTTTTTATTTCATGTCTTAATCTATTAATGCACAGCTTACGACTAAACTATATCTAATTCTTAAAGCTATGGGCATTTTCGTTTCTTAGTTCTGAGCATAGATCTGAGCGTGTTCTGACTTAAATGAGCACGCTCTCAGCAGAGCATGAACAGATAAGCTTCGACCGCTCAGATTTTATAAAAAAAACTCGATTTGAGTAAACTGTCATTTTTATTTTATTGTTGTTTCAAATTGTCATTTGTCATAATACCTGAAAAACGGTAAGTCTGATATGAAAGTTGTTTATGAAAAAGTTGTAGGGGATGATGTAGCGCATCAACAGAATAAAAAAAATTTCATAAAATTAAAAAAAAAAAAAATAGCGAATTTTTTCGAGATAATCAACGTTTTTTACAAAATTTTCAGTTTTGAAAAGCAAAATTTTAAGTTTATGCAGTTATTATTGAGAAACGGTAAGTCTGATACTCATTCATCATATACCGTTAATTAGGTGTATTAATTCTAAAAAAAAGCTATGAAGAAGATGTTGCTCTTGTTTCAATTTCTTCTGAGCTGAAGTGGATATTTTTTAGACATAATTTTTCTAATCCGATTTTCTTTAACCCTCCGTAGCACAGGTAAATTTAAAGATAGACCCCGCTTCTAGAACAATTTTTTTCCTAAAATACTCCAAGGAATCATCCCTTAAAAACTTTTTGCTCTAAACCGGACCGGACCTTGTATATCGAATTTAAAATTTAAATTTTGAAATTTACAAAAGTTAAGTTTTACAAAAAGTCTAAACTAAAAAATATTTAGTTTTGATTAAATATTAATTATTTACTATCAGAGCTTATATCGTCGTCCATTATTTCTTAAATTGTAAAAATCCCTATGGATATTTTTTTAATATTGTATAGTAGCGTCATCTATTTTGTTTTAAAATAAACATCTCTTTTCGTTACATTTAATATTCAAGCGCTCTACATGCTCTGTTAATTTAAATCGAGCACATAGAGCACGATCTGAACGCTCTCTGAACGCATAAAAAAATACGGATTACAAGCTCTGAACGCTCTGAGCAAAAAAAAAAAACACGAATCTGTTTTTGACAGTTCGTGCTCTGCTCTGAATTAATAAACGAAAACACCTTATGTTAACATTAAGGTGCCTATTATGTATTTCGATCGAAATTAATCGCATCGTTCATCGTTATCGTTATAGTTATTCGATTGTAATCGTTAGTGTCATTATGTATTTCGATGAAAATTTGATCTAAAGTGAATAAAAATGCTGCCATTGTAAAATTCAAATCTACAATGAAACTGACCTATATTTGATTCTTTAACGGTCAAATTTAAATCATTATACCAAAAAAAAAACCAACCAATTACGATTTCAGCGACATTGCGTCAAAAAATAACACCAAGTTTGGACTATAAACAAAAATCCGTTGTTAATTCTGAACTAGAATTTACTTTAAAATCGGAAGTAGAAAACTGAAAGGGTATGTAAATATTTATTAAATATTTAATTAAATAGAATAACTCTTTTTAACATATATAAAAGAAATTTTTCATTTTAAAACAAGTATTAATTATATTTGTTTCTGTCATTATAGATATAAAAAAAGAAAATTAATTGTGGAAATATGGCTAGCCATTTAAGTATAGAAGAAAATATTAATATAAATATTAATGAGGATATGATGAAAAAATATTTTAAAATGAGAACACGTTCGATAATTTACGGAAAACAAAAATTGTTGATTCTGGTTGGGTTCTGCAACTTGGTTTTGATCTTAGCTAAATAAATCATATTACGGGATCGGTTGTATAAAATACATCTCTAAACCCACATCCACATCAAATAAAGTTTCATAACATCGAAAAAAGTTATAGTGAATGCCTATGTCAATTTTCGTGAAAGGCTGAACAGGGGGCTTACAAATGTAAACTTATTTCCGCCTGTTTATATTCTATGCTAAGGTAAATACATTTTTTAAATATATCAATATAAAGAATGTATTAAAACTTTGCATTTTAGCAATCGAAACGTACCAATTTTTAGTTGTACTGAATTAAAACAAAGGTGAAGCAAATACAAAAAAAAACTATCTGCCATTAAATTGCTGCATAGTTACTTCCTTAACACATCTCAGTTTGTTTACCTGAATGAAATCAAATCTAACTGCTTACCAGTTCAATGTGGAGTACCTCAAGATTCAATTTTGGGTCCCCTGCTTTTCAGTATGTTCATCAATGATCTTCCTCGGTGTTTATCTGACGCTCAATGTAGGCTATATTCTGACAACGCTCAAATCTATATTAGTGAACCAGTGAATGCAATCCCCAAGTATGTTGCTAAAATTAATGATGAGCTTGATGCTGATGCCTTTTGGGCTAAAGATAATGGGTTAAGACTGAACCCGACTAAATCACAAGCCATGATTCTGTATGTCCGTAATATTGATACTACATTTTTGCCTCAAATTAAATTGAATTATTGTGTTATTGAGTATATAAGTAAAGCTAAGTGTCTGGGTGTTGTATTTAATAAAACAAAGTGATCACATAAATCACATATCTAGGTGTGTTTTCTCACGCCTTCATAAGCTTTGAAAATTTTCATATTATTTGAGTGAATGGGCAAAGAAGAAACTAATCCTGTCATTAATTATGCCATTTTTTATTTACTGCGATGTGATCTATGCGGGTATGAGTGTATTTGAGTTGTCTAGATTAAATGTTATCTTTAATGTATGTACCCGTTTTGTTATCAATCGTCGTAGATTTGATAGAATTAGTGATGTATCTAAATTGATATTTGACTGCTTATTCGCAAATAAAACTACATGATAATGAAAATAATTTCTAAAGCCACACCTATATACTTACACACTAAGTTGATATTTGGAAGATCACCCAGGGGTGTGAATTTAATTGTTCCGCATCACAATGTCAGACTTAGACATATATCGTTCTTTGTAAGAGTTGGCTTATTATGGAATGCACTGCCAAGTACTATTAGCTGTGAATTATCTCTTAAAAAGTTTAGTGAGCTGTCTTGGGAATACTTTGAGCTAAAACCTTAGATATAAGTTAATATACCAACAATATATTATTTTATTTTTTATAGTTGAAGGAGGAAAGAATATTATAGCTTTGAATTGAATTTACTTTAATTGAATTAGATATTTTTATTGTTTTTCTTTTTATTTTATTTTATTTTTTTTTTGTTTTTTTTTTGTGTTCTTTTTAAGCTTGTCTAATTTGGTCTAATTGAATTAATTGAATTAATTGCTTAAAATTATTTGGCTTGTTTAGTTGTAAGTTAAGTATGTACTTAAATTAATATTTTCTTTTAATAATTTTTATTTGTATACTCTTATAAAGACTAATCGTCTTATGTATAATAACATTAAGAATTGAATAAATAAATAAATAAATATATATAAATTATTCTGATCGCAGTAAAAACAAAATAAAGAACAATCACCAAACTATTTTCTCTAAAATATTACTAGGGGCGGCTTGTCAAAACGGCGAATAGTGTTAAATTTGAAATTTTTAGTTTGAAAATAAGTTGAAATTGTTTAAATAAAATATAATTGTAAAATATTTATAAGTTTTTATAAATAAAAATGATTTTAGTAGAGTTAAATTTTTCAATTTCTGATAGTACTGAAAAACGCTATCAAATTACAGAATTAAAAAAACAAGCGAACATATATTGGGGATTATTTTAATCCACTAGATTTTATGTATGTTTTTTACACATTAATTTGATAAGTTATTATCTACATTATTAAAACTATTAAATTAGGGCGGGCAAAAATTAAAATAGCCAATAAGTAACATGTCGATTCCAAATATAATTAAATTGATGAAATTAAACCTAATTCCTTATTAGGTTTCATCAAAAGGTGGTCCAAACAGTTTGATGATCCATACATAATTAAAGCTTTATATATTTGCCTTGTTTGTTCAAATCTGCAATATGCAAGTCCAGTTTGATCACCATTTTATCATAATCATATCGATAGACTTGAAGCAATTCAGAAAAAGTTTCTTCGGCTTGCTCTTCGTAGTTTACCGTGGTCTGATCCTTTTATTCTCCTTCCTTATACATACCGGCTAAAACTATTACAATTAAACATGTTGGAGTCCCGAAGAACTGTTTCTTATATTGTATTTTTAATGCAAATTCTAAATGGGGAAATTGATTCACAGGCTGTTAAGCAGTTGATCGACACATTTAAATAGAAGTACTTGTTTCAGTTTGGAAAGTGTTTTTAACTTGATGGTATTTCACCGAACTAACTATGGGAAATATGAACCAGTTAATAGAATGCTTATGGCTGTTAATGAGTATAAAGATTTTATTGATTTTTCCTTCAGTAAATTGAAATTAAAGAAAACTTTATACTTACATCTTACATAATCTATAACATTGTACTTGTAATAATATTTATATATGTATATATGTAATCTAATTTTAATAGTAATTTCTATATTTTACGACTTTTAATTTTTTTTCTTATTTTATTTTATTTCATTTTATTTTATTGTAGGCTAAGTTTTTGCAGTAATATTAAATGTAATTTTAATTGTTATTTTTAAATTTTAAATTTTTTTTTTTGTTTATTTTACTAGTGTATTAAGAGATAATAGTATTGAAGAATATAAATCGACCTATCTAAAGTGACAACTTATGACAACTCAGAAAAGTCAATTTTACAGGAGGAGTAATTTAAAATTTTGTCATATTTGAAATCTATTTTAAAAGCATTAACTGATGAGTAAGATGCTCCAAATTTTTGTCAGCATATTATTTTAAGGTATATTATTAAATTTTGCACTAGGTTTAATATCAAAATTAGTTAAGTTCGAGATATTTGAATTGTAATAGTTTTATTTTTACCCTTGTTTTTTATTAACATAATAGCATCTTGAGATGTAATACTTTAACATGGAATAATTGGAAAACAAAAGTTCGATAAAGCGTAGATGTCATAGTCTTGCTGGGAAAAATAATTTCGTACTATGTTATATCTCTCAAAGTAGTAAAGTTACATGGTAAATTATACGGAATTATTATTACATCTCTTGATATAACAACGCTGATAACAACGCTGGATGGCGCAGTAGGTTCGATTCCCGATGAAGCAAAAAAAAATGCTTTATGGATTTTTCGACCTAGTCCAGTACCCTTTGTCATTGGGATATAATAAATGGCAAAAAATAATTGAGAGTAAAATCTGGTAACAAATTAAATAAAAATGAAACTATTCTATTTAAGAAGGCTTAGTTCCTGACAATAGCAGTAGTTTTCCACATTTAATGAGTTGATAAGCCAGTAATTTGTTAAATAAATACTCGAAATATTGTAGATTGTAGTGTAAAATTGCAGTACCGTACTTAATTAAGCACGAAAAGGTGATTCTACCTAAGTTACTGTAGAGTGTAAAAAAAAAAAAAAAAAAAAAAAAAAAAAATAATTCTAGCTACATTAATAATTCTACACGGTTTTACATTAATAATTCAACAAAATGCTATAAAATAATATATAAAAGTTTTAAACTGTAGTGTTATTTTTAAGTCAATATAAAAAAGTTTAGGTACAATTGAAGAAAAATAAATTTTATTATATTCGAAATAAAAATTAATAACAATCAATTAACAGAAATCCATTTCTTGGAAAAACAAAACTAAAAATATCTATTTCAGTCTTACTTAAAGTTTGCATACTTTTATACTAACTTTGATTTTTTTTATCACATGCTTCATTTTAATTTTGGTCACATATAGGTAGTTAATTTTAATTTTATGTTACATTATTAATTTTGATACAAAATTTAGTTTCATCAATTTAATGTTCACATTTTAATCTTCCTTTTCTGTTTCTGAATCATGTGTGCCCTCGAATTTAACTTTACTAATTGGTAAAACTGATGTAGGTATATAATTTTTTCATTACAAATGTTTTCTTTTTTTGCCTCGTTTTTCATTGTTTAAGTTTTTAGCGTTGTATTCATCTTTTAAGTCATATTTGCTTACTGGGCTTCATAACACTTTTTCTGAATTGATGTCCTTATCTAAATGTAAACATTGAGTTAAATTCTTAAAATTATAAATTTCGTCTTGGACCATTTCTATAACCATGTATTGTTTTCCAGTTTTTTTTTTAACATTGTATTAACATAAACCATTGACTAGGTATATTTGCTTCCCCTTTTTCTCTTTCTATATTGACATGAGCAATATCAGCTTCGTTTTATGTATGGCTTTGCTCTAAAAAACGGTGTGTTATATTTATAATATACGGTTTTGCAATCTCATTGGCCTCATTTACAGTTCTTTTATGTCCTCCTCTTGAATCAGGTAATAAAATCCCAAAATGATTCTCAAGTTTCTTGAAAGCTGTTGTTATCCACTGCTTATTAGTATTCAAAGTATTCATAAACATTAACTGGCAACCCCGAATTTCCTCTAAGTTTTCACTGTTTCTCTTTTTTAAAAAATAGTTTCTTATAAATTTTCTATTTATTTTGGATTTAGTGTGCAGGTCTTTTTGTCAAATGTTTTTGTACGACCTAAAATAAATTATTAAAGATTGCCACTGCATCATCTTACCACCTAATTTCCAAAAACTATTAAAAATCTTAAGACATTCATCAAATTCAAATTTTTTATAACACTTCAATTGGCAAGAACAGCTATCCTTTAACAGTCGAGCAGCTCTAATTTTTCCTTCAGTTCACTTATATTCTAAACCAAAATTTAACGCTTTTTTAGACTTATTTCTTTCTCATTGATCTGGAAAAGCTTTATTTACTTATGAGAATTATTTATGACAAATAGCAATTCGCGCCAAAATATCCATGTAAGAAAGAGACAACCCGAATTTGACATAAAAAAAAATCCACAATCCACAATCAGTAAAAAAAATACAAACGGTAAATATAATAGATGAATTGAAACATATGTTATAAATAAAAGTATGACAAATCGAAATGCATTAATAAAAAAAAAAAAAATTTGTCTTAAAGTATTACTTATCGCCTTGTTTGATTGTTTTTTATGTTTAATTTAACAAGAATTAATACAACTGGACTTAGATTACTTTTGCTCGGAAGATTTTCAGTTTTTGATTGATTTTGTAGTTTGATTTTAGTTCCTTACTTTTAGGGCGATCGCTGTGAAATTTTGACAGGTTATAGATTGGAATATGGGCAATCAGATGTATACCATAACTCAATTTGCTGGTAAGTCGAGTTGCCATACTTTACTTTGGATAGGTCGAAATATATTTGCCAGTGTATTAAGATTCTGTGCGGTTTGTACCAAGGAAATTATTTTCATGTCGGACTAGCACAACTAACTTTTTCTCTTGTCCTTAAAGAAGTTTTATATGTATTTGCAGTTTATAATTATGTCCAAAATGGATTAAATTCCATTACTCACTAGAAGAAAAAAGTCAGGTAAATATTAGTTTTATGATTAAATTAGAATTACTGAAATAATTGGAGCAGTATAGATGAAAAGTTTATTCAAATTAAATCACCGAAGCAAAACGTACAACATTTATGTTATAGTAGAAATGGATTTTTTTTAGCATTAATGCAATTCTGGTCAGTTTATACTTTATTGCAACTAGTTAAATACCCATTACTACGTAACTTTTTGATACCGTTATATATAGTGAAAAATCAAAATTAGAGCATTCTAGGTTGTACTACATTATAAATTATCAAAATCAAAAATTCCCCTATCAACAATATTTTAGTAATATGTAATACTTTAGTTAAATTAGTAGATTAGCAGACAGACTATATAATTGGATTGATATAGATTGAAATATTTAATCAACTAATATTTCATTAAAAACTATATTTCTAACAGTTCTATTCTCTTCGGTGACAATTTTCAAATGATTTATATTCCCAGTGCGCGAAATCCCGACATATAGTTGTCCATGTGAAAAACCTGGTGCATCAAGTAAAATACCAACCTTATTGAGAGTTTGACCTTGCGCTTTGTTGATGGTCATTGCAAAGGCAGCTCGGACGGGAAACTGGCTTTTTACTGTTTATTTTTTTTAGAAATTAAGAAAACCAAAAAATTAAAAACTACTGTTTTTTTTATTTTAAAATACAAAAGACTGCAATATCAAAACATCAATAGATAGATATAGGATATATTCATATATTACATAGGTACATTTATTATTTATCTATACCTTTTGTTTATTTTTTTTTTAAATAAAAAACACTAAAATATTAAAACTAAAGTAAACTAATATAGCTATTGTTTTTTATTTAAAAAATTATGTTACCATTTAGACAACAAGATTTTGTTTATACTATTGAAAGTTTGACTGTCCCGTAAACGTTGTTCCACAAATTTTGACATCCGAATTTGTTTAATGAAAAAATAGAATATTATCCTATTATCATCAAACATTTTTGAAACAAAAAATGCTGGAAACTAATTTTTTCCTTTTAATCGAAATCGACTCTTGTCATTTGTTAAACTTTTTGTTTAATGGTTGTTGTGTTTGATTATTTTTGTTGTTATATTGATTGTTATAAATAATAGTATTGATAATAAGAATTAGTAGATACTAAACTACCTACATTTATAAGATTTTTTCAACTTTTTCTTAATTTTATTTTTTTTTATTTAAAAATTTAATAGGTAAATTTTTTTTTTCATTTTCTTGTATTTTTTATTTTTTATTTTATTTGTTTATAATTTTTAATTTCCATATATTTAAAATCATTGTTTTTTATTTGAGCCAAACAAACCTTAAATAAATAAATAAGTAACTTTTATCAAATAAAATCTGATATATAAAAGTTGCCCTAAATGCTATTGCGTCAACATTTATGTAGTTGACTATATAAATTGATTAAAATTTTTTTGATTATTTTTCATAAAAAAATACGTAATAACTTACGCTAATAAATGTAGTCAAAAAATTATTTTAAAATATATTTTTCAAGTAAATAAGAATGTATTCAATAGCTTTGAAATTATTATTCTAAATATTTTTAATCCATTTTGTTTTAGCAGGGAAAGAAACAGAAATAATTACGTGCTAATTCGACATTTATTTGATTTTTTTGTTGTTATTTTTTCTTTTCTCTTTCGTTTGGGTTAAAGAAATGTATCCATAAAACAAAAACAATTCTCAGTAGATTGAAATAAGAAGGGGAAACGTTATGTACATAAATTATATAAAGCCGCACACGCATCTACTATCAAAGGATAGTAGGTAAAGAAAAGGTGGGAAAAAAATTATCGAACAAATATCGAGATGTGTTACATTTAAAAATGCATAGTAATAAGAAACATTATTTATTCACATTATTAATATTCAAATTTCCTTCCTATTTATAAATTCTAATATTGTTAATAATTAATAAATTATCATTGATTATTACATGGCAAAATTTAATTTTGAAGGAAATAAAAATGCATTGATGATGGTATTCTTTTTAACTACCTGTTTCAATACCTGAAAAAATTTATATATTGAAAATACATCAATTATAATCTGTTTGAAATAAAAAAAAATTTTACTTCCCTTATAAGACAATAAAAGAAAATAATATGAAGTTCAAGAAATAAGATATGTTTTTGAAACCAATAATATGTTATGTAGGTACCTGTAAAAAATCAATCATTCAAAATTTCTTTACTCTCATACCCTAATAAATTTAATACGTTGATTTCAGACGACCATGTACATTAGAAATCTCTTCTCCCATGGCCCGTGGGCTATTTAAAATGAAATTTCAAAAATTAAATGGCTTTTTAAATCATTTATATCGCACTCTTTCTTTCCCACAACTTATTACATAAGAAAAACAATAGTTTTTTGCTTCTTTAACTAATGGAGTTTTTTTGTAAATGGAATCTTAACTTTCCCAGTGCATATCTTCTTATTAAAGAATATTCTTTTCTACTATCATGTATTAAGAAGAAAAACAACAAAAGAAAATAACAAAAAATGTGTACAGTATATTCCGTTTCATTTAAATCAATTTGAGTAAAGTTTAATATTTTTTCTCCTATATTAACGGCATTCTTGATGTGGTGTAAGAAAGAAAGAAAAAAATCTCTTCCAATTTGATTGCAAATAAATTCTCTTCTTCATTTATGTTAAAAACAAAATGTATGCATGAAACAGAAACAATATTTCTCTTTCAAACAAAAAATTATAACGGTACATGCTGACACCGGCGAAGAATTATATATAGAAAATTAGTTTACATTATTATAACAGTTTTTGTTTTTATTGATATGTTATTATAACCACGTAATTCGTTTAATGTGTGCAACCCCTTTGGAAACTTTATAATGGTTTCCCATTATTTACACTAACTTTTCATATTGCAGTTTATTTGTAACTGGTCTTTCATTCCTATTAAAATTTATTTCAATAAAAAATAATTATGAGGAATAAACTAAAATATATTCTTTAATTTTTAATTTTATAAATTTATTTTTATTTCAAAAAATATCATAAATATAAAACAAAACACCGATAGTGTCCAAGCGCACTCTTTTATTTTATCCGTTCAATTCAAAATTCAAATAATTTTGTACAAAATCTCTCTTTCGATGTCTCTTTCGTGGTAAAATTTTACATCGATAAACTTTATCGATTTCATCGACAATTTCTGAACGATAACGAAATACATAATGGCAATTTTGCATTTTGTCATTTCGTTCGATCACATCGTAATCGTTATCGAAATACATAAATTGGCACCTTAAGTCTTAATCAGAACCATCGTTTAATATGTCATTGTAAGAAGTATTGTAATTATCATTGTTAAAGTAGTGAGAAAAATTTTATAGAAAGTGTACTACAATAGAATAGTAAAAGACCTTAGTGCTATATTCACGAAATACAATTACGATATTATAATGAGAGGAAAGATGGACGCCACAATTTAATTACGTAAGTGCGATAAGCCATTACGATAATCTGTAACGAAAAACAAATGCTTTTGCGATTTTAACAACTTCGTGCAAAAATGTTTATTCGATTCAAAATAATAATTTCTTTACTTGCCGTGCTAGAACCGCACATAATTCAACAAATTTAACACGAAGAAGAAAAATATTGCCTGAATCGTTACAGAAAATAAATGAATTTAATTTAAAAAAAAAAATTGTTTTCTTTTTGTAAAAGAATGTTGTCAAAATGGATGGAATTTATTCTTAACCATAGAAACTCAAAAAATATTTTTCCATTTTCATTATAAATTAAATAATATAAAAACAACAAAATGTGAATTAAAAATTAAAAAAAAAAAAAAAGAAAATGTGTTTTTGAAGCGATCAAATTTCTGAAAATCAGCATAAATATTCCAAACTGAAATCAAACCAACGGACTAAAAAAAAAGAAAATACATTTATAAAAAAAATACATAATTCAAGAAAATATCTTTGAATTTAGAATAATATTGCAGATCGCAGAATATTAGTTTTTTTTTTTATTTTTTTTTTAATTAATAACAATCTCAAAAGCAAAATGAAATTTGTACTTTTCTAAAACTCATCAGTTTTAATCGATTTCGTTTAATCGACTTCAGTTCAAAAAACATTTGTAAAGGTATTTATTTTTAAGTAACGAAAAGGAAGTATACCTCGTACATACCTACATAATATTTCTAACTTTATTAACATTTTTCAATATTGTTTAACAACTTCTAGAAAGATTTAAATACAGCTTAGAAGAATTGTGATAAAATGTTTTTTTATTTCTTCTGCTAAAACAATAATAATTTACTCGAGATATGAAACACTAAACAAATTGCTTTATATTTTATTTCACAGCCTCGAAAAGCTTTTTCATTAATTTGCTGACCAATATTTCAAATTTTTTTGAGAAATTGTTCGTTAGAAGACTGAATAATATAATAAGCAAATTCAACATCTTATATAACTAACAATTCGGCTTTCGCTAAAAATATTCGGTATTAGAACATATCCACAGAGTGGAGCAACATATAAACGAAACAGTTGGATTGAAATGTAGCTTTCCTTGACATCACACAGGTCCTGGTAAAGTATGTATGGCATCAAGGGTTGTAAGCTTAAAGTGGCTCCCCCCCCCCCATTATCATCAATTTTTTAAATCATATCTAAGCAATCGAAAATTTAATAGTTTAAAATTAATTAAAATACCAGCAATACTACAGATTTTTAGACAAATAAAATCAGATGTACCACAGGGAAGTGTTCTGGAGTATGTGCTTTATTTCATCTACAGAGCAGATCGCCAAATATTATAGCGGCTATCTTTTACGAATGATAGGGCTATTCTGACATCCCATATAACCCCGTTGATAGCTTCTAACATATTACAATAAAAAATTTTAAAAATTTAAAATTGGCCCTGGAAATGGGGAATAAAAGCAAATACATCAATAGCGGTGCAAATCAATTTCGCACATCGTACAGATATGTGTCCTATCTGTAGTAATATTAACCCCTTGATGCATAGTGTAGCAGACTTGCATCATATCATTGCTTTTTAGCTCCAGTGCGTTTTCAAGGTTCAATTTGATTTTTTAGAAATTTGATTTTAAATACGTTTTGGGTTTCAGGGAGTCGAAATCAAAAATCTGTTTTTGAATGGACAATGAAAATGTATGTATTTAAGGGTTAAATGATGCACCACTCTGCCACAGGTGGAATCAGTGAAGTACCTACTTCGAAATGAATTTAGAACACCAGCTTACTTGAAGAAATCGCATTATCTCACTAAAGGAGTAAACAACTCAGAATAAAGTTCAATCAACTCTGTATGGTTATTCTAAACTGTAATTTTATAGCAAAGTGGCCATATACAAAACCATATTAAAACCAGTTTGAACATATGGTCTTGAGCTACACGATACTACAAATAGTTCAAAGATAGAAGTTTTCAATCAAAAATGTTACGATTTATTGAAACCGCCCTCTGGCTTGTAAGAAATTACAGAATACAACCAGATCTTACTATTTCATCTGTTAAAGAAATTGTCACATCTAATTCAATATTACATTTCACCTTCGACTTGAAAACCACCCAAACGAACTACTTCTAGAAAATATAATTGCTCGACAGACATGCAGACTAAAAAGATTCACACCGTTTGAGCTAAGTTTCAGATTTTCAAATAACTAACCAAATAAATTAATCTTCGTTTACAGTTTAATTAATCCAGTTCAATAAATAAAATAGTTTAAAAAATGTGTTATAATGAAAACAAAATAAGAACCCCATGGCAAAAATTATCGTCAAGGCCATTAATGAGTACAAAAGTTATTCAAAGGATTTAAAAAGCACAAGCTTTGCATTCATTAAATACATTCTAGTTTCTATGATTCCACAATATGATTTTAGAATCTATTTATATTTTTCAGCGATGGGTTGGTTCAAAATTCGTCTATATTGGGTAGTAGTGATATTTCAGGAAAGTGCAAACAAAAATAATCTTGCTAATGAAACAAAACTATATAGCGATCCTTCCAGAAAGGATCAATCTGGACTGGATACATATCTACCTAATTATAATCTACCGCATCACAAAAAATTAAAACCAAATTCAAATCGAGCTGACTGTAATGACAAAACGAGCAATTGGGCTCATTTGAGAATTCTTAAATAAAAAAAAAAAATGTAAATGGTCCATGGAGATTTCCGTTACCAACTCGTTATTAACAAGCTTAGATATTAGATACCTTATGCCTAACATGCCAAAAGGCTTGTATGAATTCTACAAAGCCTTCAAAGATGTAGAAGAGGATGGAATAAGTTTGTTTTCCTCTACCTCGTATCAATTCAGCAAAGATAATCTAGTTTCTAGATTCCCTTTGGTGTGTTGCAGGTACCAAACTTGCCTTAATTGCTTATTGTGGAATGCTCAAATTGATTTTGGACAAGTAGGATCAAGATTATGTGTTAGCACAATGGATCTACTTCACCTAAGTGTTCCGATTTATTAACCTACCTTTTTCGATCTAACTTCATTAAAATTTTTCGAAATAATCGTATCGTAATAACTCTAATATTGAATACGATGATGATTGCCCCAATAAAAAGTGCCCTTAAAAATATTTTCGTAATATAAATAATTTATAGAAGTCACGTGCTCCTTCTTAAAACCTGTTTTTATAAAATCATATTTGAACATTTTTGAATAAAAATAAGAAAATTTTTAGTAGAAACACCTACAACCAAGAACCTTCAAATAAATAAAACCAAAAAAAAAAAAACAAAAACAAAAAAAAACAGCAAATAAATACCAAAAAATAACAAAAAAAAATTATATTAAAATTCTTTATTATAAATGTCACAATTTTCATCCTGAGCTCGATGTCTTCAAAAGTTTCCCACGATTAAGTTTTAGAATAAATTTTCCATGATGTCTTTAAAATAAAGACAAATAAAAAATAAGAAATAGAAACAAAGGAAAAATTTTTTAAGCGAAAAATAGAGGTAAAAATGTCAACATTTTTCAAGGAAAAATATTTTTTTTTTTATTTTTCTAAATTTTTCTTTGAAATCATTTTTTTGTTTTTTTTTTTGTTTTACAATTTTTCTTTACGTTTTATTTGCGGTATATTTTTTGATATCCTTAAACTAAATAACATTCTCACATATAAAAAAAAAAAACAAAACAATAAAAAGATTCTTTAAAAAAAAAAAAAAATGTATGTATACGAGTCAAAAAAGGGGTTATGTCAACCACTACAATCGTATAATTCTAGAACACAAGTGTATATAATTCCAAAAATAAAAAATTTAAATAAAAACAAAAAATAAGAACAAGTTTTGAACAAAAAAACACACTGCGCTAGAAAAATTAATGGAAAAGAAAAATACTTTTTTTTTGCTTTCAGTCTAAAAAAGGATTAATTTTCTTTTTTGTTATTGTGGTTTCCATTTTTAAATATGAATAAATAAATAAAAAAAAAAAGTATTAACATAAATTTCATAATTGGTTAATTATTAGATAACCTGCTAATCACTGACTAGACTTTAAGCTAATTTCAAATAAAAAAATTTTTTATTTATAAATGAGAAGAATTTGTTTGTTGTTATTAAAAACATTTTTCATGTTGCTTGTGGAGTACATCCAATGGAATATACAGCCATATATACATGCTAATTTTATTAGTTTTTTTTTATTTTAAATTATTAAGATCTGGAATTTTATTTTAAAGGCCCGCGTGGCTTCTTTGTATCTATTAAATTTTATACTTAAAATGTTGCCATCTTAATTTATCTGTCGTCAAAGAAAACACTGTTTCAATTAATTAGAGCCGTTGAATTGACAACTTGTTTAATCATAGTATTGATAGACTTATACGTTGTCGCTTTGCCTGGTATTCCCATTTTTTGCACAAAATCAATATAACATTGGTTTTACATATAATCTAGATGTGTGATAGTATTTGTGTGGTAACTATCCGATGCTGCACGTTTTTTTTTTTTCTTTTTTTCAATGTTTATTTTTTTTTTTATACAATAACTAAATAACAATCCTTAAATATTAAATATAAAAAAGGTTATCTGTATATTTTTATATCAGAACTACATGTTTCATTTACAAACTTGAATTCCTTATAAGCATTTTTTATTTATAGGCATTTCCTCCGCTCACTCAATAATTATATTTAGTATAAAATTATTTAAAAAAAAACCCTAGATTTATTCTTTTTTTTTTATTAATGTAAGGCTTATTATCTTTTTAAACCTATATTTCTTAAATCTATGCTTAATCTAATTAATCTATAACTTAACTAACTTATGACTAATCTTAGTAACTTAAGACTATATATTTTTATTCATTAACCTATACTCAGCTCTCTATCCACCAGTAATTTTTGTTTATGTTATTGTCTATTGTCGGTACATTTGTATCAAATTTAAATTCATTTAGATTGATGCTACTTGGGTTGAAAATGAATTTTGTCTGTTGCTCTTCTATTGTTATATTATATAGTGTTGGAATGTTGTTATTGTTTTGAAAAAAGTTATTTGAGTCTAGATAGTAAAATGCTTCTGGTGGGATAAATCCAGATTCTAAAGTTTTCTTAATATTATTGTCGTTGAAATAATAAATGTGGGTTATGAAACTGTTTTCCTTAATATTCAGTATTCTGTAAAAATATTTTCTATTCAAATTAATTATAAAGTTATTTATTCTACCTATATATGTATCTTTGATTATTACTTTGTTTGAATAATATGTTACTTGGTTATTCTGATGTTTTTTAATTTTTTTTAAGCTTATTCTTAAACATTTTCTTTCGGAATTGATTTCATGATGGATGAATTAATATCAGTGTTGTTCCTTTACGCGTAATTTTTAATTGTCTACACTTTGAAGTAATTTTTAGTGTAAAGAAGCAATTTACTGTATAACAAACAATGAAAACTATACTGTATAGAATAAAAAAAATTAAAATTATAATGGTAAACCATAATTATTTTTTCAGTATAAATTTTCCTCATTTCAAGTACTTTATTAAAAAAAATCGGCCAATATCAATCCAATCGAAAAATACTGTCATCAATTTGGCTTGATAAAGCATATAAAAATGTATTATATCAGGTAAGGTTATTATGAGCTTAGATTCAGTTTTATTTATCGATGGGTGGGAGTGTTTCAAGACACAGAGGATCTGCATCATTATTTCGGATTAAATTTATGTTACACATTTTATAATAAATATATAAAACTAGACTTGTAACCCGCCATAAATGACGGAAGCAAAATAAATTCTAGCTTTTTCTTTACTTCATTAGAGTTCTCATTTCAAATTTATGAGATTGTGGGTCCTACTGATGCCACATAAATATTTATTTGATCTTTTTTGTTTACTTTTATTTATTTTTTCTATATTTAATACACTTTGGGTAGCGAAGTTTATTTATTTTATGTTAAAAAACAGATCAAAGCATTGTATCATATGTATTGGAGCAATCCGTCGAATCGACAGATATATGTAGGAAGCTATAAATTATATAATGATATAATTTTTCTCTTTTTTTTTTTGTAAAAAAATCAGTATTTTCATTTAACTTAAATAATTCATTATTATTTAATTTTAAACATTGTCTACTCAATGAAGTAGACATAATTATATTGTCTACAAAATATTGTCGACGTGTAGAAAATAACGTAATTATTTTTAGTTTTATTTTCCTTTTCGACCTGTTTTTTTTATATGAAAGCTGTAATTTAAGTGATGATGAAGATGCACACCTAAGTATATTTTACAGTTTTTCTATTTGTTAATGTTGAAGCATCATCTGATATGCTCTAATATAAAATTGTTCCCAATTTTTCCGAATGTCTTTGTTCACTTTATCTACTGTGTTTCTAAATAGAATCATTTCACATTTACCAAAGTTGATTTTCAATTTCCAAAAATCACAGTAGTAATTTGTTTCATCTAACATCTTGTATGGGCTTCAATAATTGATTTATTAGCTACATATACAATTAGGTCATTAGGCAAATGCTACTGCGAATTCTGGACCAGACATGTTGTTAAAATAATTTAATAAAGAGCTTAAAAATATGTTAAATAGAATGAGAGAATTAACAGTTCCCTGCTGTAGACCATTTTGTATTTTGAATGTTTTTTTCGAACTCTCCGCACCATTGTGCAAACAACAAAAGTTTTATTTTCTGTCATATCAGTTATAAGTTTTATTATATTTTCCGAAAATTTGTATTCAATTAATTTATATGTTAGTTCATTTAAGCAGACTGTATTGAAAACCTTTTCTAAATCGATGAGGCATGCCCCTACAAGTCATTTCTTATTGTTTATGAACCAGCAAATATATGAAGCTACTTTTGTAATTGCTTGGATGGAAATAAATTTAAAATCGAACTGGTTATTTGGCATTATGTTTTTTTTTATTTACATAATATAGAATTAAATCATTTATCAATGCCGAAGCTGCACGTTATTTAGAAAAATTGTATGCCAGAAACCGTCGCGGAAATGTATTGAATGACTTCTCAAAGCTTCATGGCGATCTGAACATCTGATCACTGGTATAGTAATGCATAAGAGACAAACAGATATACATTGATTTTTATATAAATATATAGATTTAAGTCTTATCGTTTACATCTTCGGGTGTTAGAAATTAACATGTTGTTAACGTTTTCATCAAAAACTAAATTTCGTTAACTAATTTGAAAAAAATGGATAGGAACTAGAAATTGTTTGTTTTTGTAAAATAACTTTGGATGAAAGATGTTTTTACAATTATGTCTTTTGATAACATTCGATTCAGACCATTTTACGAACTTATCGATTAAATATTTTATTTTGGGCATTGGACAGCGGCTAGGATTCGAACTTGTTAATCAAGAATAAAGAAACATTAGAATATCTGAACATGAAAAGTTAATATGAAGCGCTCAAATTACAAAAAACCGTCAATAAATTTCAACTACATCGGTACCCTATCGAAATCCACCAGTCGATTAGCTAAGCAACTCAATACTATCTCAGACTCTTTACTTTGTATCATACCGAAATAAACCTTGATTCGATGGCGCAAAACAACGAGACGTATAGAAACTGTATTGAGATAACCAGGGCTGCTAAAGAACCAATAGTAGACTTATAAAGCGTGAAACGACAAAACTAAAGAGGTAAAGAGGTAAAATATGATAACTTGTAAGAGAATGAAAACCAATATAAAGCATAACATTGGGCAACACCCCACCGCGGTTTTAGATCCGATCAAATTTTGACAATGTGAAAATAAAAATAGAAATAATATAATAAAAATATAACCAAAGCAAACAAACTTCTACGGAACACAATTAGCATTCATCCACAGCAAAACTTCTCAAATTATGCAGGATACTATGCTATAACTATGTTAAGGTAGGAAATAGCAATTCCAAATAATATTTTCAAACTTATAAAGATTTTAAACAAGGATACGCAGTTTCATGCGATATATTTAATATCGGAAAATTGATAAGAGACTAAAACGTATAAAAATTAACGAAAAAATATCTCAAATCGAATGAGAACCTTACCAATTGAATCATAAAAGATGTACCAAGCTTTGGTTGTTATTGAAAAATGTGCAAAAAAAATAGGACTATGAATTAACGAATTAAAGACCAAATACATATGTAATTATTTTAACGTTGATGTGATGACAAACTTTGAAAACTTTGTTTATACAATAACGGGAATGAGGGCAATACCGTTCTAAAAATTAAACTTGTATTTTTATTTTTATTTTCCTTTCAGAGAACTATTAACTGTACTCTTAACATTAGATGGGCTGTTTTCCGTCCCAGAAATTTTGCAAAATTTATTACATATTATTTATATATAAGGCTAATAATATTAATTTAAGCAATTATGATACTGCTTTTATATTTATTATCACCATAATCAGAAATTACAATCCAAAATACAACAATATACATATATATACAAAGAAAAATTATTACTAGGATTAAAATTACATAAAAACATGGAAACAATTTTTTTTAAAAGCAAAAACAACGATAAATACTAATATTATAAAATTACCTAAATAAATTATTGCAGGTGTTAATTTGACATCATAATCATAGAAATTAATCCTAATCCGATTAATGAATAACTTAAATAAATAATTAAAACATCTAACAAATAATATTGAAGTATATAGAAGTGAACTGAAGTACATGCCTATTTTACATTCATGTTTGTTTCAAATTAACAAAAATAATTTCAATGGAATTGCTTCTACACAAATAAACAAAGCAGAAACAATGGTATAAGTTTATATTTTTTGTAAGAAAATAAAATCTAATATATAATTTTCAAGGTGAAAATAATAATGCCAACTTGTACAACCAGTGCAGTCCTATTTCATTATAATATTGTCAGGTGACAATTTACATGTGAAAAATTAGATTAAAATTACAACCGACATGTAAATTTCTATTTAATAAAAATAATGAAAAATTGTAACGAAAACATGACATATTGTCAATTTTCCATCACTATGTACTAATCTACATCCCGATAATTTTTAAACATCAAAATTCTCGGTCAATTTTGACGAAACATTTTGTTTTTATATAAAAAAGACATACAATTCGACAAATTTGTCAAATTTTGTTAATACATTTTTTACAGTGTATTTCAAGACTTAGAATAAAAATTTGTTTTTCAAATTTGATTTATCGATTACTTTTATAAATTTTTCATAGTAATGTTAACAGCACTCAAAAGTAGAAAATAAATTAAATTCAAGCTTCCATAGAAAATATGTTCTATAAAATAATCATAATGTCTCACCCCAAGTACTAAGAAAAGTGAGCTAAAATAGTAGCTAAAATATTTATAGTAAAATAGAAAATAAATTTACTTCTTAAGACTAAAAGCAAGGACGGCACATTAAAATTCAGCACTACTATATAAGTACTAGTGGACCCCTGTGCAAATGCATACTGGTTGTTTTATTTACAATTATCATCATCATTGATTTAGAATAGATGGTTTAATATGAACGGGTAGAAGGTTCCAGGCGTTGAATTTATTATTTAATTTTCTGAGATTTATGCTGTCATCTCATTTTCTCACTGGAGAAAAAAAATTAAAGAAAAAAAAATAAGAATGGAAAATTTAACGTATTGTAACTACATTTGTTAGAATGAACATTGAAAAAAATTTCTTTGTGCAATTTTTATTTTTGGTTGTAGTATTTGCTAAACTTTTTTGTTTGTTTTTTTGGTGAAACTATAATTTTAATATAATATTTTGTGATATATTTTACCATTCAAGGGTTTTTTTTTTATTCATAATGTTTTTATATTCACTGCGTTGCCGTTTTATACTCTTATATAATATATATATAAGATTATTTAGAACAGCTACTTTAAAAATCTTACTAATTTTAATTCAATGAGTATAAAATAATGAATTTTTGAATTTTTAAACATAATATTTCATAGTTATTCTAGGATTCAGTTTAACACTTCTTTTTACTTGTCGATTTTCTTATCCTTTATTGTCTTACGTTTTCGGCTTCTAATTTTAATATTTCGAACATGTTCCCTATCTTTTTGTTACATGACTAGATGTAATAGAATTTCTATGAATATTTTCGCGACTGTTCTTGGACAGAAATGGTTGTTACAACATTGCACTTCTAATTTCAACCGATAATTCATGCTTACCTAAAAAAATTAAATATTAAAAATTTTATCTATTTTGTTTCAAAATCCTCTTAATGAAATAATGCACCGCTACCGTAGTCGGAAATAATTTACAACACAAATAATTTATGTGATTTTGTTTCTGCTTTTTTTGTGAGTCACCAAAATAAATAATTTTTTTTTTTGTTCAAACTTAACAAATTATAAAAACTAAAAAATAGTTTTTAATTGTTTAACAAGTTACAGGCCATTTTGTTTGTGTTACGTACAAAATTTTTTTAAATGTTTACTAAATGTAATTTATGAGACACTGTATGACATTTTATTCTTTTTAGCGATTATTTAAATAAATATATTATTAAAAACATTATTTAAATTGCGCAATTATTTCGTAACACATCTGGTACTACCTAAATAAATTACATCAGCTATTAATAAAAAGCCGAAGAAGAAAATCATTGTGTATTTGCAGGGTACATGGCCATAGACCATACTCTTAACGTATGTACAGGTTTGTGCAAATCTGATTGTATATTCCTGCTTAGCTGCAATACAAATAAATAATAATAATTAAAAATAAGGATAGCGTTAATCATTGAGAATTTTCACTACTGAGCTATTCACTTTATTTATATGGAGTATTTTTTCTGGCATTTTCGGTAACCGGCAAGTGACAAAATAATGACAAATTTGTTGAAATATTAATGTCAAAAATTATGTAGGTTTTTCTTTCTTACAGCAGCAATTTTAAACGTTGTAGACTCCCCTGAAACGATTGTAAAATGTAAGGGAAAACTTCTATACTGCGTAAAAAATAATATTTCGATTTAAGACGCAGAAATATCGATCCATAACTATATTGCTTAGTTGTGTGGAAAAAAAAGTTATTAAGTACACCGGTTATGTATTAAAATAATAGACCGGTTATTGTAAAACCATTAGCAAGCACATTTTTTCTTGGTGCTGACAACGTTAAGACAAGAATAAAATAGATTTAGGGTATACCAATTAAAATTAAGATTGGTTCCATGTAACAGTACGAATTATTTATTTTTACTTATTTTATTTATTTGTTTATTTAGCTCAAATGAGCATAATCGCTCGTACAGAGTATTTGTATTATTTACAAATTATAAATCAAAACAATTATTAAATAAAATAAAAACAATGACAAAATAAAATACAATGAAAAAATATAGTATTATTAGAATCATATTTAAATTTTTTTTTAAAATTATTATGTTTAAGCTGGATTTTCATTGGCCAATATTTAAAATCTTTAAAATTTTATCAGCTCTAAAAAGGGAGATTACATTAAATGACATTATTTTATATGAGAGCTCAATGCGTACGACAAGAACAGAAACTATCATTTACCAAATATATTTTCACAAAAATTGGGGATATTTTAAAAAAATTTGGGATATTTATACTTTGATAAAGTATATTTTTAAAATATCGAGTATTATTTTAATACCGGCAACACTTTTTTAACAATTTTTTGAGTAGGTAAATGTATATAAAAAAAATAATTTTTTTCAACAGATGGTTTTGACTGTTGAATTGTTGTTTTTTTGTGTATAAAATAAATTTCCCAAATAGAAATTTAGAGAATTCTTTGCAGCGGTCTATTTTTTTCTTACATCAAAATTCAATAAGCTATCTCCCTTTTTAGAGCCTATAAAATTTTTAAGATTTTAAATTTTGCTCAATGAAAATCCACCTTTAGACATATTGCAATCATTTATGTTAGACTTTGATAAAATTCATTAATTTTTTTTATTTTAAATTTATTTAAGTTATCATTGACTTAATTGGGCAATGCATTTTAATATTTAAAACCTAAATTATAAATTGCATCGACATTCAATTAAATCTTTTTGTTGACAACATTATTCTGATATTTTCTGAATTTCTAGTTCCATACTCATGATATTCATTGTTGTAGGTTGCTGTAGTATTCATATTGATATTTTGTGTAATAATCAGATGGGTATGTGTAGCCAATTTACATTTTATAAAAAGATTTAATGTAAGAATTTTGTGCTCAATATGTATTTATTGCTTTTGTAGAAGGTATTTCTAATAAGCTTTGTTCTGAAGAATTTATAGTTTATTTAACTCTTTATCAAAAACATTCACCCAGATTTGAATGGCATATGTTATATATTATACTATGAAAAATACTATAGTAAATCTATCTTTTCAGGCTTGGTCGAACTTGATAGCTTAGTCGCTTGAAGACTCCGACAATTCTTCGTGCTTTTTTATATTGTTCGCTAATGTTTGTATTCCATCTTAGGCTGTTATCCATAATAATTATCCCTATATATTAGTATTGGTCTATAATTTGAATGTTGCAGTTACCAAAATGTGTGTTCATTTCATCTGTTATTCTAGAATTAAACAGCACATATTTGATTTTATTGGAATTAATAATAAGCCGGTGTTTATCCATCCACTTCATTATTATTAGATTATCTTGATTTATTGAGCTTTCCAGTTCCTTACATGTATTCTCATCATAAAAATTTGCCAAATCATCTGCATACATAAATGGAGATCCACTTAAATTACTATTTAGTAGTTTACTTCTGTAACAGGAGAGCGGAATGGGCCCAAGAGAACTGCACTGGATTACGTCAAAGTCACTGTTTTGATTTTACGCTTGACTCCTTCACATTCAGCAAATTGAGTTCGATTTGGTAAGTAAGATTTGAACCAGATAAACTCTTTACCAGTGATTCCAAACTCATATAAAATTCTGGTGATTCTGAGGGAGATGTTGTATCGGCGTAGGACCTAATGACACATTTCTGACACATTCCATACCTAATCACACATCATGACCTAATGTGTTACATTTACTTCAGAAGATTGTTACTTCGTAAAAGGCACATTCGTAGTTTTATATAGAAAAAGGGTAAAAAAAAACAATTTTTTTTTAATAAAAATCTTAAATCTTCTAAAATATTCGACGTAGACATAAAGTATGTATGTATGAGTTGTAGAACAAAAAGAGACCTTTTCAACAGTATATAAATAATATTGTGGATGTTTAATGGTAAAACCTTGAGGTATTTGTTTTTATCAAGAAAGAAAATAAAGATTGTATTTTTACCAAAATTTTTTACTTTGAACTACAATATCTCTATAAGGGCAGCACCAATCATCATCAAATAAATGTTAAAATAAGCTTCACACCGTCTTTCTAGAATATATAACTACAAAATGTATATATTTAATAGATCAACCGATATAACGGTTTCTATACAAAAACATCAAAACCACAAGGATACATTCAAATGTCCTTTTCGTCCTTAAAGAATAAGATGCGATTTTTGGAAAGCTAGCAATTTTAACTATCTTTGGGATATGGTCATTAGGTCCTACGCCGATACAACATCTCCCTTAGAAGAGCCAAAATTCTTAATAAAATATCTCTGTCGACCGTGTCAAATGCTTTGTTTTAGGATTTGTTCTCAAATTAATTTTTTTCTTGCACTGATAACAATTTATGTTGTTTACAATTTTGACGTTTTGACGTTTTTTTTTGTATAATTAGAATATAATAAAAAAAATTCAGATTTGCGAAATGTTCCGTCATTGCTTACATATCATTCATTGACTCAACCTACAACCCATAACAAAATTTCATTTTTCAAACCTAAATAACATATTTTTATCAGATTTTTTTCTATACTACGACTTTTACTTTCATTACCAAATCAAACTCTCAAACATTCTTTAGAAAATACTGAAAGTAAAAAAATATATATATAAAACATTTTATCCAAACATTTCTGCTCACAGCGGGGATTCACAAATTTTGGTTAGTAGTAATCACAGTTTGTAGATATCACATTTTAATATACACAACTATTTTTTACTGTTTTTTTTTCGGTTGATCAAAGGCAATATTGATTTTGGTTGAATCTGCTTTTACTTAAAAAATTTACATATACATTCATGAAAATAAAATGTATTGTATTGACGCAAAAGGTGACCTTCATGTGTATATGATATTCCACATGTAAGGGATGTGAACAGATTGATTTTGAATAATTTCACCAGTGTTGTAAATTAAAAATTTAAATGTGATCCCCGTTTAAATCCCAATGAATAACCGTTTATATTACACACACACTACTCTTTAATAAAATACCGTTTTATTATTTTCATCTAATTTCAATTATCAATTTCCATTCTTAAATTTTAAATTACCACAAAATAATTTATTATTAAAAATTCATTTTTTTTTCAATAATTGAACTATGGTACCAAAAAAAAAAATCCATTTCTAATTTAATTTCATTTCCAGCTGTTAAATAAATCATTTTTTGTTAGCTTTGAACTGGTAAAAATTTCCATTCATTTAATTCCAATTTTTTTATTTTTAATATCCCATAAAATCATCAAAAAAGAAAAATAAATGAAAAACCGCAAAAAAAGAAACACGTTTTTTTTCATTATTGCTTTTTTTTTTGTATTTAAATTGAATTATTGAGAAAAAACTCGAACCAATAATAAAAAAAAAAGGACGATTATTTGTTAACTAATTAAATTTACATGAACACACACAGAATCACACGCAAAGTAAAAAGTCTTGTCAAATCTAAATTAAAAACGTCACAATTCAACAGAATTTTTGTTTTTTTTTTTGTTTTTTTTTATTTGTGTTTTGTTACTTCAAATGATGTACTCAGGATATTGTTTTTGTATTTCTCTTTTTTCAACAAAAAATCAATAGAAGGGAAATTTTAAATTAATTTAGAGGTCACAAAAATGTCATAAATTGTATTAAATTACAAATGGTAGGGAGCAAAAACAACAAAAAAATATATATATAAAACGATCATATTTCATATTTTGGCTTGTGTAAATGTGCGTACAAATCAATAAATTTAATTTGGTAAGATTATTAAGATTACAAAGCAATACAAAGTAGATTATGTCAAACCACGTCAAAAAGCATATACACATATATATATACATAAATTTATTGAATACTACCAAATACAAGCATATCAATCCTAATAATTGACGAAATAAATTTAACAGCTTAGCATAGTGATCGTGAAGTACTTCGAAAGATTGAACTTCTATGTTGCTGTATGCTAATTATTATTCTAGCAACACATTACAAAAATTATTGCACCAGTTTGTCGCGGTTGCAAAGACAGAATCACTCGTTATTGCAAAATATCCCGTAAGGCTGTAAACGATCAAATAATCAAACAATTACTTGTTTCTGTTGTATGGTTTAAATACTTTGGAGTAGAGATTTCATCTATGCAAGACCGAAAATCGGAGAATATGAAACAATTAAACAAAGCGGCGGGAGTCTCTGGATGGTTAAACGACTTTATATGGAAAAACAAATATCACGTAGCTTAGAAGCAAACCGGAGTCTTTTCTATTTTGCTGAGTTTCGCGTAAATTGAAAAAAACTCCTATAATTTTTTATATAATTCTTTCTGAAAATTATCAACAATAATGCTCGTAATTGAATTTTAATAAAAAATTCAGAATAAAATAGTTATTCCAGTATTTATTTAATTAATAAATATAGAGTAGAATGTTTGCTACGAAGGTGTGGAATAGGGTTGTTTTGAAAATTAGAGAATAGGAATAGGCGACTTTTGATACATATTTTTTTCTAAAAAGAGTATGCAATTAAATATTAATTTATTTTAAATATGTGCACAATTTCTGATTCATTTCGAACGTGTTCCGGATTTTGACAAGGATTTCGACAATGCGCTGTTTACTTAATCTAGTGTTGGAGCATACAGTGCGACATTTCGATGTACAGACATCGGACATTATATTTTACAAATCGGGACAGCTCCTGGGTTTCGCTGATGACGTCGATATTATCCGAACACCACCACAAGCAGTCATCGAAGCCTTTACTCAGATTGAAGAGGAAGCTAGTAAAGCAGGTCTACTCATAAATGAGAATAAAACAAAATATATGTTGTCGACAAACAAAATGTCCTCACAACACCATACAGGACACAACATCACTGTCGGCTCATATAATTTTGAGTTTATCTACCTTGGAATCAACTTTAAGTTCACCAATAACATCAATGTTGAAATAAAGCGAAGAATTACCCTTGCAAACCGTTGCTTCTCCGGTTTGTCCAAACAACTGGGTTCAAGCTCCTATCCCAAAATACCAAGACACAATTATACAACACGCTCATCCTTCCGATGCTACTTTATGGTTCTGAATCGTGAACATTACTAAAAGCAAGCGAGCATGCACTTGGTATCCTTGAGAGAAAAATTCTTCTTCGCATTTATGATCCTGTATCTGTCGAAGAGGTTTGGAGAAGAAGCTATAATACCGAACTATACCAGCTGTTCAAGGACATGGACAAAAAAAGTCAGAATTTGAAGTCTCTATTGGCTAGGCCATGTGAAGCATATGAATGAAAATGCTGTAGCTAAGAAACTCTTTGAATCCAAGCTCCTAGAAACTCATCGTCGAGGGAGGAAAAAACTTCAAATCACCAATTGAAGAGATTCCACCGGTGACCGAAATCAGTGGACAACAATTTTGCGCCAGGTTCAGGACCTTCAAAGTCTGTAGTGCACAATAAGTATTGACATTTACTTAATTTCGCGTCAAAATAGGAATAGACTTTTTTTGTTACTCTTTATATTACTTTTTATTTTCTAGAATCGAATTGCTAAGGAATAGGCATATTTTGACAAAAAGTATGGAATAGACACATTTTGCTCTACTCATAAGCATGGAATAGAAACATTTTGCGCCTAAGTATTAATTTTGATCTCGTTTATATATGGGAATTAACATGATTTGTTGAAATATTAGGAAGTAAATTAATTTTACTTTAAAATATAAACAAAACCTCATCTTTAGATTTTTTTTTTTAAAGTGGAAAAGACTTCGGTTTCCTTCTAAGCTACACACCTGTTATTACATTATAATCTTCAATTTAATTAACGAAAAGTATATAAAACATGGGTTCACCCGATTGTGGAAGGCGGAAACAAGAGCGGAGACGAAACCAAACGAAAATGCGCTTCACATGAAATTACAAATCATACATTAAGGGATAGAATTCCGAGCGCTCAAATAAGAAAAGCCTATGATATACAAGATGTTGTGAGATGGACCAGAGCTAGAAGCCAAGGTTAGAAGGAACATACATCCCGAATGCAAAATAACCGCATTGTGAAAATTGCTAGAAATGGCAGACCAAACACCGCCACAACTCCATGCAGAAAAATGTTGTATATAAACTTCTCAATAAGTACTCTAATTGGGAAACAACAGGCTCTAAGCCTTAAAAAAAAGAAGCAGAAGAAGAAGAAATTTGAATATTTGTTCAAAATAATTGAGTAGAAAATTTAAATGTTTTATTCTCTTAAATATAACAGTTTTTGAAATTCATTTATTTATTATACCATGTTACATATTACATACCTTAGATCACATTATCATAAAATTAAATTAAAAATTTGGAAAATAGTAATGGTAAAATTAGATAAATGTAAGATCATTCTGATATTAAATTATATAATTAAACAATATCAGGTACATAATTGACAAGAAAAAGTCAGTCAAATACTTAGGTGTTGTTTTGAATCAACATTTAAATTACATTGATAATGTTAAAAAAAAATTGGAAAAGGGCACTAAAGCATTTATGGCGTCCAAAAAACTTTTCTATAATAAAATTATCAATGAAAAAGTAAAAATTTTAGCATATCAAACTCTCATTAGACCAGTTATTTCATATGGTGGACCCATTTGGTTCAATATAAGTGCAAGTCTAATGGAGAAAATAAGAAAATTTGAACGAAAATGCATAAGAGCCTGCGTAAATCTACACAGAAAACCCGAAACGGACTATACAAACATTTTTATTCAAATAAATGTTTATACCAAAAAGCTAGTATCGTAAGATTCGATAATTTTTTGATAAAAACAATTCGTAATCATTTTAATAGATCTCTTACCACAACAGAAAATTGTCTAATATCTCATATATATTACCATAATGAAGAGTACATTAAAAACAGCATGAAAACGGGATTTATAGCATCCGAACATTTTATTTATCTTGATGCTAAAGGGTATATTCAAAACCACGAGCATGTCCCTCTATTATATCACTATAATAGACGGGCTACATGCAAGTACAGCATAGAATATAACCCGCACATTTTAGAGACAAATTCACTCAAATATGACATGTATATCCCAGATAAGGATAACAAAATAATAAACACTCGTCTCTGGTGGTTAAACCAATAACATAAATAGATTATCTAACTTTAGAACAGGCTTAGGGTAAGTTAGGTTTAGCATAGGTTTAGTTAGATTATAGATGTAGCTTAAGTAATTTAGGTTAGTTCTAAGGTTTTTAATAAAATAAATTTAAACAAGTTTTGGTTTTTTTTTATGTTTTCCAAAATATAAACAAATATAAAATATTTCTTACGAAAAATTTGAAAAAAAAAGACTAACCCACAATTATAAGAATGATGTAAACTAAATAAATTTAATGTAGTGTTAAGGTTTAGTTATTGTCAAACTTAGAATAAATATTAGATTTTGTACGACTTTTTTTCTAATTGTAACACAAAAATGAAGTAAAAATAAAAATAAAAAGTTAAAACAAAAAACAATATTAGGTAGATAATTCAGAGCTAAAAGTTATACAGTTACAGGAATACAAAAATAAAAATATAAAATTCAATATTAAAGTAATAAAGTAAAGCAAAACGTAACGCAAAAAATTTAAAATTTATAAAATAAAATACAAATTTATAGCTATTAAATATCAATATATACAATAGAAATAATTAAACATAATTAAACACAATTAAACATAATTAAATAAGGAGAGAAAATAAAATGGGAACAAATAGAAAAAATTAAAATTCGATTTAAATGATTACAACAAAATAATAGAAGCCTGAGAAACAAAATTTAAAAAATATAAAAGAATTAGGTTAAGTTAGCAACAACTCAATTTGAAAGTGATCAATATTCATTAAGTGAGATCTAAGATTTTTGATAAAAGTAATAGAAGTACGATCCGATGTTAAAGAGAAAGGTGAAGTATTGAAAATTTCGGGAGCTAAAAAGTCATAAAAGTGGCGAAAATGTGATGTATATGATGCTCTAGGGACATTTATTAAAAATAGGTTATTGACTCTCAGATTGTAGTGAGAGCTAAATCGATGGGCAAGATAACCTTATCTAATGAAATAAATTTTTAGTATGTTGAATACATCTAGCTGTCTAATAGGTAGTATATCCAGCTTTCTAAATAGTGGAAAACTATTATAAAGTCTATTTTTCCTCATGATCAATCGAATACAATATTTTTGAGCAATGAGCAGGGGACAAATTTTGTTGAAGTAAAAGCCCCACCAGCAGCTAATTCCATATTGTAATTTAGAGTTGAAAAGAGCAAAGTATACCATTTTCATGACTTTCAAGGAACCAAATTGGTTTAGGATGGAAGACATTTGTTATGGCTTGTTTAAAATATTTATGTAAGTGAAAAGTATGCTCTGTCCAGTTCAATTTATATGGCCAAGATACCTGAAAGATACAACACTATCAATCTTAAAACATGATTCACTACAAGAAGAACTTGAGTCAAAAGTGTTGCCATCTAGGGACGGAATCAATGGAAATTTGGAAGCATGGAAGCATAATTTTTGTTTTACTACTAATAACTAAGCTATGTACATAAAACCATTTCCTAATTAATAAACGCATTATTTATAACTTTAATTATTAAATTTATTTTTGATTTTTACACAATCTTAAAAAAATCTTACTATTTGTTCTAAAGCTATTTAAATCACTTCTGCTATCTAAAAACTACATCACTCATATTTTTTTTTCCGCAACATTCGCACATATTTATATTAAATTTTTATGGACGATTTTGAAACTACTTTATTTAATCTCCAATATTACTTGATGAAGAATATTATATTTTGGATAAGATATGTAGATGATATTGTGTTATGTTTATGGACAGACACGGAAAGAGAATTACATTTTTTTGTTGAAAAATGTCTGAACAAATTGCATAAAAACATTAAATTTAATGTGGAGTATGGAGGGGTAAAAAATTAATTTCCTGGATTTGACAATAAATATTTCTAACGACAACTTATTTTTTGACATTTATCGAAAAGAGACTTTTTCCGATGCATCAGTTATTCCTCTGTCATCAAATCATCTTTGGTCAACCAAAATGTCATCTTTCCATAATTTAATATTCCGATTAATTAGCATACCATTTACTGACGATAAATTTAAAAAGGAGCTTAGTATTATAATTGACATTGCAAGAAATAATGGATATAAAAAAGATTTGTGGCCTATTTCATAAAAATTGACAGGTGACAGTTTTGTAAATTACAAATTTGTAAATTACAGGTCGACAATTATTGTTAAATTTTTGCTTTAAAATAAAATTGACAAAATTGTAAATTGTCAATTCCTGTTTCATAGACAAAGGTAAAATCTACAAAATTTGTCAAGGTTTGTCCACAGTAATTTTTATGTCAATTTTGTTATGAAACTAAAAATAAAATTATATTTTACACAATTGTTATAATTGTCGGACAATTCATGACACACGATTTGAAATATGCAAAATTGTAGATTTCATTTTTCATTGCATTATAAAGGCGCTACAAATTTTATCGATTGAAATAACTTCGATAAAATTTGATTTTTTTTTCGACTTTATTTCATTTTTAATTAATTTATTTTAATTTCATTATGAAATAAGTTCGAGAAATTTATTAAAATTAAAAATGCCATAACTTCGATAAAATATAAAATTTTTTTGATAATAAATAAGTACATATGGCTTTGTTTTTAACGTTGCATTTGATATTATTTTATATAGATAATAATATGGTTATTTTTAATAAAATATTTGTAAATAAATACACTTACAAAATAGACATGACAATTTTATAAATTATAATTCAGAAAATTGTCATGACAAATTTTATAAATTATAATTTAGAAAATTGTCATGACAATTTTCTCACCTGTAAATTTATGTATAAAAAAATGTCGGATTATCGCGACAATTTTGTAAAATTGTCACCTGTCAATTTTTATGAAATAGGCCATTGGCGTACAAAATTTTAAAATCTAAATCTAGTAAAATACATTTTAATTTGATATCTCCAAAAATTTACAATGTTATGGAAATAATTAATTATAGAAAATTATCGTATATCAAAAACATTTCCGAATATTTAACGAAAACACTTAGGGCTGCTAATATACAACCGGTATTTTTTAATAACTACTAATAATCCAAGGCCAGAAAATATTTTAACAAAAAGTGGAGTTTATAAAATTCAATGTGGAGGATGTGATACAGTATATATTGACAAAACAAAACGAACCCTCCAAACTAGATTTACCAAACATATAAAATCGGTATCTTATCCGTCATCAGGCTTAGCTCAACATTTAAAATCTTCTGACCACTTAGTACCGATATAGACAAATTAGAATTGGTAAAGGAATTAAGAGGTAGCAGAGTTTTGGATAAATATGAAAATTTCCATATTAATAAATTAAAATTAAAAAAGTCAACTTATTAAATAAACAGTTAGACTTAACTAATGAGAGCCCGCAACTTAATAGTAAATTTTTTACATATTAAATCAAATGCTGTATTTTGTAAATTTTGTCGCTTACAACATATCAATCTTTGTTAATATAAAAATCATATGTGTGTATTTTTAATAAATATATAATTTTACTAGGAACTTACCAGTTACTATTTTTTATACTGGTATATATATTATTGTTCTATAAAATCAAAAAATATAAATTGATGATTGTTTACCTACTATTATAAAATAGCATATTAATGCTAAATTGAAAATGTATTTTTTTGAGTTACATTTTAATTTTCATATATTAAATTTAAATTTTATTGTATTTCATTAGTCTTGATAATGTCTTAGAAGGACGAAACATGTCGGCTCGAATTTTATTTTTATGAAAATGTTAAAATAAAATAATATATAAGAAAATTTTGATTATTTTCTTAATCAGTGAAACAATAACAAGTTTATTTAATTTAATTAAATATTAATAAATAAATAAATTTTGTATTAATTTCTACATATTTATAATTAATCCACTTTGTTCTTAAACCATACCGGTTTAGTATTTCGATTTATTATTATTACTTTGTCCGCTCTTCTCTCTTTAATTTCCACCAATTACTCCCCACAAGTTATTTTACAAAAATATGCTTTCATAATGTTTCCTTACACCTTATTGTGGAATCTTTACATTTTTTTAATATGGATTTGTCTAAAACATCGCACGATTGAACGCTTAAAAATTATCTCCTGATTGATTTTAACATTTTTTAGAACGTAAATTAGTTGACTGATGGTTTGTGTCTTTCAATAAATAAAATTACAAAGTTTACGTACTAAAAACATTTTGTTTTCATACCATTAAATTTTCAACTAGATACTATCAATAAACACCATCATTCCGTTTTTTGTTTTTTTACTTTAATGTAAACCTTAGAAGAACCAAAAAATGGCAATCTTTTAATTAAATGCCTACATAATACACTTAATTTTGAACAGCGATAATTAAATGAATTGTAAATAAAATGAAAATTTATCAATTAATTAATTATCAAGTTTTTTTTTTAATTTAGAACACAGATGGCGTTAAACACGATAAAAGCTTTTAAAATAGACAACAACAGTAATAGTATATAGCGTCAACCATCAACGAAACAGAGCCATCCAGAATATAGAAATGATAAATTATTTTTTTTTTTGTTTTGATTTCATATTTTGCCATCAATTTTAAATATTTTGTTTTACTTGTTTATTTTTTTTATATAATTAATTGATAAAAAGGTTAAAACTTAAAAAAAAAAAAAACGACAACAACAAAAACGAAAAAAAGTAATAAAAAGTTAAATTAATTAATCCATAATTAATAATTTTTCATTAAATTGTTATAAAATAAAATTAATGAAAATTTTTACTCGAAAATTTCAAAATTTTTTAAATTGATGTAGATTATTATAATAATGGAATTTTATTATGAATTTAGATTATTAAGAGATTATTATACAGAGTGTTTCAAGCATTACGATGATCATTATCATCATCAGTGTAATATAGAATGAAATGAAAAGCAGATATCTGAATGTTAACACCAAATATAAAATATTTTCCGTCCCAAATTTAGTTTACGTATGATTTACGGGGTACGGGG
This sequence comes from Argyra leucocephala, assembly GCA_963942445.1. Classification (NCBI taxonomy): domain Eukaryota; kingdom Metazoa; phylum Arthropoda; class Insecta; order Diptera; family Dolichopodidae; genus Argyra; species Argyra leucocephala. The sequence continues at coordinate 145,685,837 of OZ012679.1, forward strand.
TTTCCCAAATATAAGTTGGTAATCGAATAAATCTGTTTGAGCAAGATAATTAATATTTCCTTGAATTTATTGGCTCGTTGGCTCATTGGCTCGTTGGCTCGTTGGCGCATTGGCTTGTTAGATGTTATTAGCTAATAAAAATAAATCTCATATCGGATTTACACACCCACTATTTATATGGTAAGATTCTATTATATTGTGTTTTGTTTTGAGTGCAAACATCTTCTACATCAGCCGCTTCAGTGAAAATATAAAAAAGCTGCAAGCACGAGATTTTTGTTTTTACATTTATTAGCTGCCCTAATAATAAAATAAGGCCAATCCAACTGTTTGCGCAAAATGTTAACATAATTAGTATATTTGGAATAGTTATTATACGTTACTATTGTTAGTACTGTTAGTTAGTATTGATTACTATAGGTAAGTATAATAGTTTGAGATATACAGATTAGTTGTATTAGTTGTATTTTACAGATTTGTGTATGAACAGCTAAAAAAATGCTTATCTCTTTGAAGCCTACAAGTTCCTTTTTCACAGGTCTCACTTGTAAATCATTTCTTATAAATGAGTTTTGAACATACCAAGGCGCGTAGACGTTTTTTTTTACCTTCGGAGATTGCTCTTATATGTCAGGGCCGACATGTAGGCTTTTAGCCCTTTTAGCTTTTAGTCCTAAATATCCCCATCATCTTCCTGCTGTCTGCAATATTGAACTTTGACTATTATGGTATCCAATTTCTTATAAATGAGTTTTGAACAAACCAAGGCGCGTAGACGATTTTTTTTTACCTTCGGAGATTGCCCTTATATGTCAGGGCCGACATATAGGCTTTTAGCCCTTTTAGCTTTTAGCCCTAAATATCCCCATCATCTTCCTGCAATCTGCTATATTGAACTTTGATTATTATGGTATTTATTCTTGTTCCATATATTTTGCAGACTTTGTAGCCAAAGAATGAAAAATCGGAAAGAATGTTTGTTTTCCTGCTCAGGGTGTTTTCTATCGACAGTTTAATATTACCAATAGATATACCGGCTCCGGTCCATAAATGTTGCCTGCCTATGATTTGGCTAGTTCGCCAGCCTTCTCATTTTCAGTCAAGCCACTATGAACCGGTATCCGGAACAGCTGAACCTTATTTCGGACCCTTATGAGGTTTAGGGCTTCCTAACAATCTCCCACCAATCTATATTTTATGAAATTACTTTCAAGAGCTTGTCTGACACACCAATATATTATCAATAAGTAAAAGCATGTTTAACTAACACGAAAGATTCTAATGATTTTGTTAGACCATCTCTGCTCTTTTATTATTTGTGGAAACCTGTGCTGTGTTTGCCAAGAAGAAAATGGTGTTCAAGTTGATCTTTTTCAAAATACATTACACCTCCCGCGCCTGGAGTCGTAAGGGACCCGTTAATGAAAATATCCGAGATGTTTGAGGACCTATGCGAACCACGCCAGGTCTCTATTAACGGGATTTCTACTTCATATCTCTTATTTAGGGATACGTAAGGAGTACTGTCATCTGTTGGCATGAAGAACTGTTTCTGCTTTTCTTCTAAGTCCTTCCATAGCCTTTGATGTAGAACCCTGGAGTATTCCTTAGAATTTGCAACATTCTTGCAACTTTGAAAGCCTCCATTCTTACATAAAGATGGAAGGGTACAAGCCCTAGAAGTATAGGAATTATTGAACATTTTCAAACAAAAGGAACTTTTAGAGTAAGCGTTGACGATTACTCTAAGTGTCTTTGCTTGAAAACGTTCATTAATTTCTTTGTTTGAATTGCTTGTCGTACTTCACATCTTGATACCGTAATACCGCATTGATTTCAGTATACTTTTATAGTATATGGCTTTCTAGACAAAATTGTTAATTTCTGCCAAATAGCCAATTAGCCAGCTCCAGGTTTATTTTTGGTCAAAGTGTAGTCCCAAATATTTGACCGAATCTATTTTAACTAGTTATATGACATAAATCCGAAGTTGAAAGGACGGCATTTGAAAGAAAATACTTTAAGCTAAAATTTCTGTATCATATGCAAACATTGCAACTATGGTAGGTTGCCTTTTTGGTAAATTAGCAATAAATAAAAAATATATAACAAGTACGAATACGCTCCTTTATGGTACACCAGCGGAGATATTCATTAAAAAAAAATATTCATATTATTAAATGTTACCCTATGAATTTCGTGTTAGTTAAATATGCTTTCACTAATTGATAATATATTGGTGGGGTAATTTTTCTTTCAATTTATATAGTACGCCGTCGTGCCAGACTTTACAAAATGGTTGAGTAACGTCTAAGAATGCCGTTAAATAATCTAAACAATATTTTTTATATTCAAAATAATTTGTTATTTTTTCAACAACTTCCGTATAACTTGTTGCAGGTTCATTCCTAAAACCCACACTAATGATTTGGTATTATTTATATATTTAATTAAATGTACAGAAAAGGTCTGGCCTTATAAAGTTGTACAAATTATTGAAAAGTTACTTAAATCTATTAATATGAACAATTAATTCAATACTACGAAAATCTAAAGTGTATATAAACATAAATATAGAGAAGGAAAAAAAAATAATAATAAATAAGAACAGTAACGAGCTAACGAGAAACATACCATAATTTTAAAAAAATATAACAAAAAACAAAAAGAAAAAATAAAAATGGAAAACTAATTATTTTAAAATTAAAATCTCAGTATTTTCATATGAATAATTTTCCAAACAACTTTAAAAGTACCTGTAATAAGCTCAATCTATATATATAAGTCTCGTGTTACAGCTTCTTTATATAATATCAATCTATATGAATCTTCCTTGTTTAGATATGTTCCAGGTTCGGATATTACTATAATTTGTTCAATTTTGAATTGTTTCGGGATTGCATTTGTTCAATATTGTTCAAGGAAGTTGTTTGTTCTCAACAGAGCATTGAATAAGTAAATAACAAATCTGAACAGGCCCTTTTCTGAAAATTCCTTCAATATCTTGCCATCAATAAATCTTATTAGGCCATTTAATTAATACTATAAATTATTGTGTTATGTTATTATTTTTCAAATCTGATATTCAAACAATTTTTTATTTGTTACAATATATAGATTCATAATCTCACTTTGTGACAAACTACTTCCAAAAAAAACCCTGTACAAAAAATTCAATTCATTTTTTTTACCGTTGATGTACATGAGGTAGGTGTATACCTATAAATAGATGTGCAAGAGCTAGATATGAGAATTGTACAACTGTTTTAATAACAATTACCCTTCAAAACTGATGTAGGAGTTTTACAAGTTCACATTTTATTTTATAGGTACCTACTCATATTATCAAGATGTTCAAGTACCTTTAATAAATCAAAACACTTTCCAAGTGGTTTAATTTTGTTACAAACATCTGTGTGGGTTTTTAAATTAAGATCAAAGTATGATTTTCAATCAGAAAATCTATTTCATGAAGCCAATAACAGAAATAGTTGTTACATCATAATTAATGTTGTTACTCAGAGATACAATAAATTTACTTACAAAAGTAGGTATGTATATTGAATATTAACCCATTAGTGTATACTGTTTGTTATAAAGAACACCAACAAATTGGCTACGTACAAAGATCCCGTTAGCCTCATGTATATTCTTTCTGCACTGAAACATAGATAACTGATCTCTTTTAAGCATTAATTGAGTATTTCTCAGTTGTTTGGTTGAATTTGATTTGAAAACTTGGATTTTGTACCGAATTAATTAAAAAAAAATGTCAGAGAAGTAAGTGAATATATATTATTAAACTTTTCTACGAAAAAAAAAAAAAAATAAAACCTAACTTTATTAAAAGTTATTTTGGAATTTAAATATATTTTTTATATTTGCTTTGAAAAAATTCAAAATTTTCATTTTTCAGTAAAAAAATTGGCTGAAAACAAAATGTCTTTTATACGGAACAGTATACAAAAGGAACAGTAAAAAATTTAAAATATATTTTTTTTACATATTATATTTTTGTCCAAACAGAATATTTATACTTACGAATACAAGTTTTGGATACGATTAAGAAAATATTATGTTTTTGCTTTCAATTACATTAACAATAAGTGAAATCGCAGATCTCTTAGAGAACTTTGATACAGAAGAACAATAAATTTATACAATTTATCCAATACTACCGATTGTGTACCTGGAATGAATGCAGACAGTGATTCAGATGCGAGTGATGATGAACATGAACGTGCTATAGACCATTTAGGAATTAGACCAATTGGAACGAGGGTCGTATGACTATAGAGCGTCTGACACTGGTATTCTCGTCAGAAGATGGAAGGGCAATAAATTTAGATTTAGATTTAGATTTATTAATTTATTTAGTTTTATACATGTAAATATATAAACTATTACAATACTACTTACAATATTTTTTACATTCATTTTAATTTAATAAATAAGATGTTTTTATATTTTTAATAAGTTTTTTTTTATACATTTCAATACCAGTTTCAGTTTTTATTTCCGTAGGTAAATTGTTAAATAGCTTTAACCCTTCATACATTAAATTCTTTTGAGCCAGGTCCGTTCTAAAAACCTATAATCTAAAGTTGGAGATGTTTCTTAAACTATAATGTTGAACATCACCTACATATGTTAATTTTTCTGATAAATATATCGGCATCATATTGTGCTTAATTTTGAAGATGAGCACAAATGTATTAAATATTAATCTTTGTTTAATATTCAGCAAATTTAATGATTTCAACATATTGTCTATATGTGTTAATCTATTACATTTCAAAATACTTCTCATATTTTTATTTTGTAGCTTTTGCAACCGACTTATTTGTTCATTATTTAAAAATGCTGTTAAACTCGAATATAGTTCAAAATTAGGCTTAATAATTGCATTGTATACTGATATTGCACATTTTTGAGACATTTTATCTCTGATTTTGTTGAGGAAGTATGCTTTTTTCGAGATTTTTTTGCATGTATAATCAAGATGCTTATGAAATTTTAATTGATCATCTATTACTACTAACCCTAAGTACTTAATTTCGCTTATTTCGCTTTCAACAGGTTCATCATCGATTTTTACTTGGTATTCTGAACCTACCATTAATTATCATGAACTTTGTTTTATCTAAATTTAGCTTTAATTTATTCATTCTTAGCCACTTGTTGACCCCTTTCAAATCATTATTTATTTTCTCTATGCAATCATCAGCTGATTTTCCTGAAACATATATAAGTGCATCGTCCGCAAACAGGATCAGTTGCACAAAAATTACAGCTATCTCCATATCATTTATGTATATCAGAAACAATAACACCCCTAATACAGATCCTTGTGGAACTGCCAACAAAATTTCAATTGCCTGTGAGACTACACCGTTGACTTTAGTTTTTTGACTTCTATTACTTAAATATGACTTAAACCAATTAAGTTCTATATTTTCAACGCCTATTGCTTCTAATTTCGATAATAGAATATTCCTGTCTACTGTTTCAAATGCTCTTTTTAAGTCAAGGAAGACCGCTACTATCGTTTGTTTTTCGTCTACAAGCTGTTTCCAATTTGCTACAATTAGATTCAGAACTGCTTCACAAATGTGGTTTTTCCTAAAGCCTGATTGAAATTTAGATATTAAATTGTTTTCATTCAAATACCTTTCAAGTTGAATATATACAAACTTCTCAATAATTTTTGACTCTATGCTTGTCATATTAATTGGACGGAATTCACTGCAAATTTTTGTGTGTGTTTTAGTTTTTCTATTGGTGTTACTACTGTTTCCATCCATGCTTCTGGATAAATTCCCATATGTAACGAGCCATTTATAACTTCAATCAAATTATGTGTTATTCATGACTATTATCAACGCTGCTTATCGTACGATACGCGATAGTTTATCGGAAAAATAATGTGTTGGTATTATCAAAGTTGCTTATCGGATTCTATCGTATATTTTTATCGTATATCGTAAGAGCTTTTTTATAATTTCCGTTTTCAATACAAACGATATTCTATTGTATTATGAACTGCAGAATCTATCGTAATTATCGTTCAAAAATATTGTTACGATAGCGCAAATTTAAATTGAAATTCAAATTTAAATTTTAATCGGAAATTAAATTGAATAAAAAAATGTAAGTATTTCATTATTTATTTTATTAAAAAGGTAAAATCATACTTAAAATTTGAATAATTTTTTAGGAGTAGAATAGTAAGCAATAAAAACCAAATAAACAGATTAGTAGAATTAATGGAAGAAAATTTAGATATCGCAAGAAATGTTTGCTCCAAGGTAACAGCTCAAAAGTCTTGTCAGCGAGTTGCTGAAGAACTAAATATTTTCGGTCCGCCTCCAAGAGAGGCTGATAAGTGGCAGAGGGTAATTGTTCTTATATGTTTTTATGATATATTTCTTCTAATGTAGGTAAAGATAATGTAAGGTTTTTTTTATAGGTTTGGAACGATTTAAAATTTAAGATAAGAAAGAAAGTATCTGAACAAAAGGCATAAAGTCATGTAACAGGTGGTGGACCTAAAAAAATTTCCAAAATTTACGTATATAGAAGACGCTATTATGAAAATTATAAAATTAGATATACTAGCAAACTCATGTGGTATGAATTTTGGTTTGACAGGTAAGGTATAGAACTATAAATAGCTATAAAATATAAATATGTTTTGAAAGAAAAATATTTTTTTAATTTTTTCATAGACGTTGAAAATGAATTTGATTACTTTTTAGATAATTTAAAAGAAAGCGCAGAACCTAACAAAAATACAATAGACTCTGTCGAACCAAACAAAACAGTAATAGAAGTAACAGCATCAAATAAAACTACAACAAAAGATAGGCCATTAAACAAACCCTCTGTTCAAATTACTGATGAACGAGTGGTACTTCTCGAAACACAAATGCATGGCCAAAATGAATTTTTTGAAAGTGTGAAAAAGGATATTAAAAAAATAAAAAACTCGATTGAAGAAATAAAAAGTTACTCAAGAAAAACATATTACCTGCAAGAAAAACAATTAAAAATAAAAGAGGAAAAGTTAAAGCTTATTAAGCCAAATTAAACCTTAAAATAAAAATTTTAGAACTGGAACAGAAAAATCAAAGAGATCGTTTATACTAATATTTTTATATGGAGGATATTATATATTAGTTGAGTGAAAAAGTCTGAAATGTCTTTTTTTATTTTTAAATGAAATGAATTGTTGTTTAATTTTTATTTTATTTATCTTTTTATGTACATACATACTATATGAAATATAGAGTTTATATAGCCTCAACATTTTTTTGAATTGATTTTATAATTTATTTATAACTTAAATTATTTTTAAAATTAAAAAGTATACGCAAATTAAAATTGCAGTACCGTATTTAATTAAGCACGAAAATTACTGTCAAGAGACTAAAAAGAAATTAAAAAAAGTTATGATAAAAAAATTAAATAAAACGTAAAAGGGCATCTCGCATTCGCCTGGCTTCTAATAATTGTCCACTATTTACAGAGCTACTGCTTTCTATTGTACTGTTGTTTTCTTCATTTTCAGAAGTTGATGCTGGTTCTTCATATTCTATATCCAGATTTACAACTTTATATTTTATACAAATGTTGTGTAATGCTGCACAGACATTTGTTATTTGTACAGCTTTTTCTGGACTGTAATGCAACTCTCTAGCTCCTAACAGGCAGCGAAATCTAGATTTTAATAAACCAATTGTTCTTTCAATTATGTTTCTATCCTGAGCATGTTTATAATTAAATCGGCTTTGTACAGAACCTTCTTCCACATTTCTATATGACGTCAATAAATAGGGCTGCAATGCATATCCTGAATCACCTGTAATCAATTGGTTATGATTGGTTATAAGTAAAAACTACAATTAATATGGTTGTATAATTACCAAGAATTTTTATGTTTTTGCGTTGTTCTCGGTAATCGTTTTCTAATTTTGCTTTTAGACTGGACATATTCCAAATGTTGGAATCGTGGTAACTTCCAGGGTATGTCGCATCTATATACCTAATAATCATCATATGATCGCATACCTATAAAATTACAGTCTAATATTTTTGATCTTCTGATAAAAAAAATAAATTTACTTACTATCATAGCATTAAAACTGTGAAATCCTTTCCTATTATAGTACGCATGTCTAATATTGTGATTGGGACCAATAATTTGAATATGTGTACCATCCACACAACCTATAACGTTAGGTATTCCCATCTTTTCATAAAAATATAACTTTGATCTTCTTTCTTCTTCTTCGGTTATAAGAAAACTTTATTTGTCTTGGGCAGATGTACTTTTCTAGTACGTCCACAACTTTTTTCAAAATTATTGAAACTGTTGGCTGAGCTATTCCTATATTGAAGTCATTCCCAATGGACAACTGATAACTATCTTGTGCAAAAAATTTTAGAGTGGCTGCTAATTTTATTATATTTGGTACAGCTCGTTTTGTCTTGCTTTCTTTTAGCTTGCCATCAATTTCATTTAGCAAGTATTTAAAAATATCTTTATAGATACTCTAAAATTTTGAATAAAACTGACACAAGACAGAAATTAAAAAAAAATCTTTAAAAAAATTTCATTTACCTACACCTGATTATCCAACTGCAAAGGATCCGAAGAATTTCTAATTATTTTTCTTTGTGTAACTTTTGTTGCCGTTGCTCTTCTTCATCATCATCAAAAAAAAAATTCCACTGATAACATTTTTTTTTATATTTTTTATACATATATTTTTTTTTTTTTTTTTTATATTATAGCCAAAACTTAGGTTTTGAACCTTTAAGTACTTGCGGTACGTTGACTATTTAAGAAAGGAAAGGATAGTTAGAGGAAAGGAAAGAAAAAGGAAGAAGAAAAGTTTTGTGAGAAAGAGCAAACAATGTTGTTAATATTCGTCTTAAACCTCTGTAAGTCATAAATAAAAAATCCTTCTTTCATTGGGAATGCTTCGATTGGGACGCGGTTCCACAATCGGGATGTTTTTACTATAAAAGAATTTCCATAGCCGGACTTAAACCATCTCGGAATTTCCACTGTGAAAGGGTGGGCACTTGATGCCTCTCGTGTTGTGCGATTGAATTGCTTAAGAGGAGGAAGAAGTGATTTTAATTCCTCGGAACAAGTGCCAACACCAAGCAGATATCTATAAAATAGAGTAAGTGCTCCAACAATACGACGATGACCAAGTGGTATAAGGGATGAGGTCACATTTATGTCGCCTATAAGACGAATGGCGCGGTTTTGAACTTTGTCCAAAAAATTTAAAGCGGTTTTTGGTGCACCTGCCTATAAATGTGAGTTATACTCGAGCTTGGGTCGTATATATGCTTTATAGATTTTTAAAAGGTCTCGAGATGAAAAATAAGTTTTGCAGCGGCTCAAAAATCCTAAACATTTTGCGGCGCTTTTCGCAATATCGAAAATATGCTCATTCCAGTGCATATTTTGATTCACTCGCATTCCGAGAATGTTCAGATCTTTGAGTCGCTGGATACCTTCATTTTGAAGCCGGAGAATTGGTTCGAATGTTGTTAGCTTGTTACTAACAAAACAGCTTTGAGTTTTTGAAGTGTTAAACTCGACTCTGTTAGCTTTACCCCAGTCGACAATTTTGGCAAGGTCGTGATTGAGCGCGCCGGCCATCATTGTTCTTTTGGAGGTGACTGCGGAAGCTGTAGCATTAGTTTGTTTTAGAAAATCATATGATGCTACTAGAGTGCTGTCATCAGCAAAACTATGGATTGGATTGAAAGTTAATTTGAGAAGGTCATTAATGAAAATGAGAAATAGGGTGGGGGAAAGGACAGAGGCTTGTGGAACACCAACATTGATTTGAAGTTGGTCGGAAAAAGAACCGTCAACTGAAACTATGATAGATCGATTTAAAAGAAAACTTTCAATCCATTTAGAAAATGTTGAACCAAGGCCTATAGCGTTGCATTTTGCTATAAGAGCAGAATAATTATTATATATAAATATATATAATAATTATTAAATAATAATAATAATTTCATATAATATATTTTGTTGAAAACAAATAACAATTTTGAAAACTAATAATTTTAAACGTAAAACTTCAAGTATTTTGACGTGTAGTATATGACACAAAGTACACATGTATATAAAAAAAAATAAGGAAACTTTTTCGATTTTTATTTGTTTATCGTTTTTATCGGATATCGTTTCATAATATCAAAATAAAACGATAACGATACGATAATTCATCGTGTATCGTATATCGTATATTTTTGATAATAGGCACAATTAAGTCAAAAATATCCAATAACATTTTACAGTTTACATGATTAAAGTCCTTTTTATTATTTTTTTTTTTTTTTAAATACCTTTTAAATCATCTGCCTCCATTGTTTTAAAATTAAACTGATTTGTATTATTTCTTAATATTAAATTTTGGTATGGTATGTTTGGAATACTATTATTAATTTCTACTACACTATTTACAAAGTATGTATTAAAATTTGTTGCTATATCCATACTGTTTTTATAAATCAAACCGTTAAACTAGACTTCGATAATGTTATTTTTTTTTTTTTGTTTTAGTACTAGCGTTTTTATTGTTTTCCACATTTTCGATTGGCCCTTGCTCTTGAGAATTTTATTACTTATAAAGTTATTTTTAGTATGATTTAGCTGGTTTGTATATTTATTTCGTATGATTTTATATTACCTAGTCATCATAAGAATTTGTTGAAATTGCTTCATTATATTGATTGATTTTTCTAATTTTCATATTACGAAGAGAGCTATTAAACCAAGGATTATTTTTATTTTTTTTTTTTTTTTTTTTTTTTATAACTTTATTTAAGTGGCCTTTGAACACAATATAGGTTTTTTCAGGCCAGATCTTTACATTATTTTTTTAATTTTTTTAATTTTTTTTTTTTTTTTTTTATTATTTTCTAATTACATATTCTATTATTCATATAATACATTTTTAATTTTTTTTTTTTTTTTTTTTTGATTTCTATATAAAATAATTCAATAGTTAAATTTTTCTTATACATATATTAATTATATGAAGTTATTATAACTACATATTTTCTATTTTATTCCGTTTTTTTTTTTTTAACATTTAATATTTTTCATTTAACATATTTTATTGATTTTATTTATTTTTTGATTATTTTTATTATTTATCCTAATCGTTTTCACAAGGTGTTGGCGTAATTCATTACTAAATATATTTGCTTTTTCATTTACACTTATTATATTATGCAATTCGACATTATTTGACTACCAAAAATTAAGTTACGAAACCTTCTTTTATCATAATTAAGATATGTAACAGTATCCATGTTTTCACTTCCACCATTGTCCATAATACTGATTCCTTGATGATCACTAATTTTATTATTTTCACATATTTCAGCAGTTATCTTATTTCTATAATTTGTTACCACATAGTCGATCAAAGTTTTACTAGTATTAGTTATTCTGGTCGGCTCATTTATAATTTGTTTAAAATTTAAATCATTGAAAATTTACTTAAAAACGAGGAGTTGTGTTTTTTGTCCAGTCAATGTTGAAATCACCCATCATTATTATAATTCAAATCGTTCAATTCAAAAAGATATTCCATTAAGTCATTTAAATGATTTATAAAATTACCATGCGTATAGTTACTATTTGGTGATTTATAAGTGACTACTAAATGCGTAATAATAGCAACAAATTATGATAATGGATGCGAAACAAAATGCCAAAGGTGGTCGAAACAAAAAAAAAATTAAAATTATTGTCCCACAACCGATTTCTTTTGAAAATTATAATAAAGGAATGGGTCATGTGCACAAAATTGATCAACACGTTGCAGTATGTAGCACCCAAATACGTCAAAAAAAATGGTGGTGGCCTATATTTTCATATTTGTTTGATATATCTATATCAAATGAAACCCATGTCAATGCATGGTTTTTAATGAGAGATTTAAAATATAAAGGAACAAATTTGACATCTTTGCTTGATTGTCGTAGTGAAATTTGCTAATTCTTTATTACGGCGGTATGAATTTGGTTCAAGACAAATACGATTGCCAATAGCGATTAGGGATGTACATTTTGATGAAATTGGTCACATCATAAGATACATATATCAAACAACTAAAAACGATGTGGAGTTTGTCATAAAAATGCCAACTTTTTTTTTTTCATAAAATGTGATAGAGCGTTGCATCAAAAAAAATTGTTTTGAAAGATTTCATATAGTTTCATGCAATTAGCTTTTATAAAATTCAATTTTTATATTTTTTAATTAGATTTTAGAAGGATGAAATATGTTTTTTTTTTTGTAATTAAATTGAAAACTGAATTAATGTTATTTTAAATTAATTATTTTGTTACAATTTTCTTTTTTAAAATGAATAAAAATTTATGTTGACTTTTGATGAAAAAATTTTTAGTGTTCGTTATGTACACTGTTCTTTTTAAAGAACACGTCCTAAAACTAGCTGGGGAAGGCCAAAGTGACCAAAGGTGAATATTTCCTCATTTTGGGTCTCGCAACAATATGTTTTTGTGAAAAGGTACAAATTTAACCTTTCATTTGCTCTGTACACTAATGGGATGTTTTGATATTATAAAAATTTCCTTCAATATAAAATTTTAAAGTTTAATATGGATCAAATATTTTTCTTTCTGGTATTAATATTTAATATTTTCGATTGGAAACAAGAGCTAAAATGCAAATAAATAAATTCAACTTTAAATACAACAATTTAATTCTCCTTTAATCAGTCACCAAAATCTATATTAACATGAGTACTGAAGTGCTTCAAACTCATTTGGGGTAACTCATAAAAAATACGAATATCCAAAATACAGAACATAGAACATATTTTCAGTAGTTATAATTAAACAAATTTTATGGTTTCAAAAATTATTCAATTATAACAGAGAATACTATTTAACTGGTTTAAAAAAAAAAAAAAAATGGATATTGTGCAATTAACCGGAATATTTTTAATAATAATTTCGAAAATACTGAATATAATATGCAATTATGCGATTAATGTAATTAATCGAATTTTAATTTAACGCGTTATATTATTTTTAAAAAAATTTAAAAAAAAAAAAATATATTTAAAAAAAATACTCAGATTCCTACATAAACATAATATAAATTAACTATGTATATGAAATAATACATTAATGTGGCACACCAATTTTTATTGATTTTGTTGTTCTCAAAAAAATTATTAAATTATTTTTAAAAGTTTAAATTAATGAGAATATTTTATTATATTTTCTGCTTCATGAACGCAAAGCACGAGCAGCAATTGAACAAAATTCGTTTAAATTATGCTTCTCATTGCAATTGTGAATTTGGGTAATTTTTAACCCATTTTCGGCAGCTGTTCGATTTTTCGAACAGCAAAATAGTCTATTTTTATTAAAGTGTTTTTCTGTTATAACTGTATATTTTTGACTAAAATTTAATACATTAATAAAGTTTGTACTCTTGGCCTTCTAATAAGTGCTTTAGATTTAAAATTGACTCATTGGTCTTCAAGATAGTGGGGGTGTGAAAATACTCATAATTTTAATGGAAAACAAAAGAAATTTAAATTTTTAATTCAAAAAACCACTGATGAGGTTTTCTTGTCAAAGAGTCATATTTTCCATATTCTTATATTTTTGGTTGATTTTATCCCACCAAAGTGTGTCATATACGTATAAATATTGCTCTTCGAAACAATCAAACACTGGCCGCTATTTGACATTTTTTTTACGACTAATATTTTGATATTTTGTCATACTTTTTATTTATTTATGATTAAGGTTAAATTTTTTCAATCCGAAAAATTTTTTTTTAATCGTAGATACTATTTATAAATGTTTAAAATAAGGTTTCTAACATTTGCAATATAAAAATGATATAAAATGTAAGAAAAAATATCATAACTTTGTGTAATAGGTAATCAGGCAAATAATGGTGTATATCAGGTAAATAAATAAACTTATATAATAAAAAATTAAAAATATTAGAAATTTTTCCAGAACTAGATTAATTTGAAGTTTGGTCTAAGAATCTTTCAATAGATCAACACATGGTGTCTTATTTTGATCGTCACTCCTGTAAGATATATTAGAAATAAATCAATCCGTTTCGGTTGTAAAATATGGCCTCTATATTCTTCTGATGGATACTTGTTCTCATGCATACCATATCCTGACTCAAGCGACAACTATAATAAGTAAATTGTCGATGTTGTCATTCGATTATTTAAAATTATTCAACATCCAAATCGACACAATGTGTATTTTGATAACTTTTTCCGATGATACTATTTGATGTGCTTGCTTGGTGAAAAACGTTTCCTTGCCATAACAGTTCGAAAAAATCGAATAGCAAACGCACCATTTGAAACATAAAAAATTACAGCGTGGTGACAAACAAATTATTATTGTGTCGATAGTCTGATAATAAAGAGGTTACAGTTTGTTCTACCGTTAACCAAATCGAACCAATGAATACAGTTAAATGCTGGAAAAAAGAAAAGAAGGATTATGCCAATTATCAGCAACCATTACTACCACATAATCACAAGTATGGTATGGGAGGTGTCGATTTAATTTGTTACCAGATTATACTCTCAATTATTTTTTGTCATTTATTTTATCCCAATAACAAAGGGTACCAGACCAGCTCAAAAAACCAATGAAGCATTTTTTTTTTTTTTTTGCTTCATCGGGAATCGAACCCGGGACCTTTCGGTTGAAAGGTATTAAATTATCGCAGCAATATCAAAGTAAAAAATAGTATTAGCCATTGTGGATTACTGTTTTGAGTTCTTAAATAGTAAATGCATGGAAGCTTTACTGTTTTGTAGCGAAATATAAAAATGAAAAACCTATGTCACAAAAAGTTTTCGTGTTTTCGTTGCTGAAAAATTATTATTGAGATTTGAAAATGAATCAACTCAAGAAGAATACCAGCCTCATAATTTACCAAAAGTATCAAGCAGATATTTTGTTTTTTCCTAAGTAGAAGGAAAATATCGTCGATGTCAATTGAAAAAATGCAGCAAGTCAAAGAAATTCATGTGCAGGAAGTGCACCGTTCATTTACACACTAAATGCTTTGAAAAATATCATGAAAAATTGTTTTTATATTAAGATTTCATAATTTATAACATTTTATATTAATAAATTTTTCTTTAATTATCTCACTAAAGTTTTTGTTTAACTCTATTTCATATTTTTATTCATTGTTTAGCTTTAATTTCACTGAAATAGAGTCAAATTGCTAAAAATATAAATTTAATTTTTGATTTTCATGAACAAAAAAAAATGTCAAATAGAGGCCAGTGTTCGATTTTCCCAGGCTGTGGAACGTGCTACCCCAATTTGACAACGTATTTGATTTTTTTGGGCATTAATTATCCTAAAACCAGTGGGTTAATTAATAATCAAGATATATTTTTTTTTTCTGGCCGAAAATGGGTTAAAACCTAACTATCGTTACGATTAACTTGCAATGGAAACTTCATTAGACTACCTACTCTAGTATATTGAATTTATACTCTTTTTTAATAATACAACAGTTAAATTAATTGATTAATTTCATTTATTCAACATTAATCCTACAGAGCCTTAATATCATTATAATATAGGTATAACTCTTAATAGTACATATTATGTCATATGTATTATGTAAATCACATGACAAATTAAATTTGAATTCGTAAATTTTTCAATTTTTGTACTTTTGATATTCTTTTTTAATTAAATTTTACTTTTATACTATATCTTATCTTGATAATATATTTACAATTTACAATTTTTTTTAATTTACTTAACCTATATTTCCTTACTGGAGTAATATTTATTTTAAATATTTTTAAATTGAATTTTAAAGTAAATTTAAAAACCTTATTAAAACTTGACCTGAATTTTTAACAAGAGTATACAATTACAGTTATGTATGGTATAAAAATAGACTGAGTACTACTCCTTAGTCCTTATATTTTCATCCAGCTATAACTTAGTTTCAGATTTATTTAAATTCAAAATAAAGTTAATATATGTATAATATTTTACAAATTTGACGTAGGCAGATACTAGTAAATGATGAGAATATTCAATATAAAAGCATTTAATTGGATTCCTGTTATTTTTTATATATTTTTTTATATTTTAGAATATGATTTAATATGAAAATAATATGCTAGCAACTTGAGATAACAATGTAGATTTAATATTTATTTAGATCTAGGAATTTATTACATAAATTAGATTAGATAAACAAAACAATATACAAAAATGGAAATAGAATTAGGAAGTAGAATTAATATAAATAAAATAAAGTTTTGACAGAATACTCAGTACTAAAGAAAATAGTCCCTTAAAAGTCACATTAATTATTTCAACAACAAGTATATTAATAAAAATCTAGAATCTTGATTTATCGCCAATAGAAGCAATTTACTAGATAGACTCAAATAATTTTATTCAAAACAATAACAACATTCCAATATAATATCTTATCAATCGAAATAGAATTTGAATCGAAAATCAATTTAAATAAAATAGAATTCGATACAAACATTGGTATACCGCCAATTGATATTAACGAAAAGAATAATTACTACTGCACAGAGTACAAATTAGATTAAATGACTAAAATTATATAGTATTAATCTTTAATCGCTATGGTGATTTTTATTTACATAATTAAACCCCCCTACATAATAAATTAACCCCCTCATATTTCTATTAAAGATATTGAGATCATTTGGTTGCTATTAAAAAACAATGATATAAAATAATGTGTAAAGTGAACAAAAATATACAAACTGATGTAAACTGGACAAAAATATGTAAACTGAACAAAAATCGACCTATCCAAAGTAAAGTATGACAACTCGACTTATCTGCAAATTGAGTTATGGTATACATCTGATTGCTGATATTCCTCTATAATCTATAACCTGTCAAAATTTCACAAAGATCGCCCTAAAATTAAGGAAGTTATGCTCATAAACATATTTTAACAAAAACTAAAAACTGAAAAATCTTCCGAGTAAAAGTAAAAGTAAGTCCAGTTGTATTAATTCTTGTTAAATTAAACATAAAAAACAATTAAACAAGGCGGTATGTAATACTTTAAGGTAAAATTTTTTTTTTTTAGTAATACATTTCGATTTGTCATACTTTTATTTATAACATATGTTTCAATTCATCTATTATATTTACCGTTTGTATTTTTTTTACTGATTGTGGGGATATTTTTTTTTATGTCAAATTCGGTTTGTCTCTTTCTTACATGGATATTTTGGCGCGAATTGCTATTTGTCATAAATAATTCTCATAAGTAAATAAAGCTTTTCCAGATCAATGAGAAAGAAATAAGTCTAAAAAAGCGTTAAATTTTGGTTTAGAATGTAAAGGAACTGAAGGAAAAATTAGAGCCGCTCAACTCTTAAAGGATAGCTGTTCTTGCCAATTGAAGTGTTATAAAAAATTTGAATTCGATGAATGTCTTAAGATTTTTCATAGTTTTTGGAAATTAGGTGGTAAGATGATGCAATGGCAATTTAGACCGTACAAAAACAGTTGACAAAAAGACCTGCACACTAAATCCAAAGATAAATAGAAAATTTATAAAAAACTATTTTTTAAAAAACCGAAACAGTGAAAACATAGAAGAGATTCGGGTTTGCCAGTTAATGTTTATGAATACTTTGAATACTAATAAGCAGTGGATAACAACAGCTTTCAAGAAACTTGAGAATCATCTTGGAATTTTATTACCTGATTCAAGAGGAGGACATAAAAGAACTGTAAATGAGGCCAATGAGATTGCAAAACCGTATATTATAAATATAACACACCGTTTTTTAGAGCAAAGCCATACATAAAACGAAGCTGATATTGCTCATGTCAATATAGAAAGAGAAAAAGGGGAAGAAAATATACCTAGTCAATGGTTTATGTTAATACAATGTTAAAAAAAAAACTGGAAAACAATACATGGTTATAGAAATGGTCCAAAACGAAATTTATAATTTTAAGAATTTAACTCAATGTTTACATTTAGATAAGGACATCAATTCAGAAAAAGTTTTATGAAGCCCAGTAAGCAAATATGACTTAAAAGATGAATACAACGCTAAAAACTTAAACAATGAAAAACGAGGCAAAAAAAGAAAACATTTGTAATGAAAAAATTATATACATCAGTTTTACCAATTAGTAAAGTTAAATTAGAGCACACACATGATTCAGAAACAGAAAAGGAAGATTAAAATGTGAACATTAAATTGATGAAACTAAATTTTGTATCAAAGTTAATAATGTGATTTTTGTATGTAACATAAAATTAAAATTAACTACCTATATGTGACCAAAATTAAAATGGCTTCTTGTGATAAAAAAAATCAAAGTTAGTATAAAAGTATGCAAACTTTAAGTAAGATTGAAATAGATATTTTTAGTTTTGTTTGTCCAAGAAATGGATTTCTGTTAATTGATTGTTATTAATTTTTATTTCTAATATTATAAAATTTATTTTTCTTAAAATGTACCTAAACTTTTTTATATTGACTTAAAAATAACACTACAGTTTAAAACTTTTATATATTATTTTATAGCATTTTGTTGAATTATTAATGTAAAACCAGGTAGCTATTTTTTTTTTTTTTTTTTTTTTTTTACACTCTACAGTAACTTAGGTAGAATCACCTTTTCGTGCTTAATTAAGTACGGTACTGCAATTTTACACTACAATCTACAATATTTCGAGTATTTATTTAACAAATTACTGGCTTATCAACTCATTAAATGTGGAAAACTACTGCTATTGTCAGGAACTAAGCCTTCTTAAATAGAATAGTTTCATTTTTATTTAATTTGTTACCAGATTTTACTCTCAATTATTTTTTGCCATTTATTATATCCCAATGACAAAGGGTACTGGACCAGGTCGAAAAATCCATAAAGCATTTTTTTTTTGCTTCATCGGGAATCGAACCTACTGCGCCATCCAGCGTTGTTATCAGCGTTGTTATATCAAGAGATGTAATAATAATTCCGTATAATTTACCATGTAACTTTACTACTTTGAGAGATATAACATAGTACGAAATTATTTTTCCCAGCAAGACTATGACATCTACGCTTTATCGAACTTTTGTTTTCCAATTATTCCATGTTAAAGTATTACATCTCAAGATGCTATTATGTTAATAAAAAACAAGGGTAAAAATAGAACTAGTACAATTCAAATATCTCGAACTTAACTAATTTTGATATTAAACCTAGTGCAAAAATTAATAATATACCTTAAAATAATATGCTGACAAAAATTTGGAGCATCTTACTCATCAGTTAATGCTTTTAAAATATTGCTCCTCCTGTAAAATTGACTTTTCTGAGTACTTTACTTTGGATAGGTCGAAATATATACAGTCAAAATCGGTTATAGCGACATCTGTTACAACGACATATCGTTTAGTACGACCAATTTTAAAAGTCCCGGTTTTCAGTTCATATAATTTTAAACAAATTGATATCGGAAATAACGACATCACTTACAACGACATATTGTTTATAACGACTTATGTTTATTTACAAAAAGAAAAAATTATCGTTTATAACGTCGAAAAGGTAAAAAAAAAAAATAAAGAAAAGTACAATACATTTATAATTATTAACTACAAAAAAAGCATCAGACGATTGACCCGTTACTTTTACTCGTCTGATTGTCGCCTGGCTATGGTGTTTGAGATTTCTGAAATTTTTATTTATGTATGTATGTTACATGAGGTCAGTTACTTTAAAACAATCAACACGTTAAGTGCATAATATTTACTTTTAATATGAATAAAAAACGTAGAATATTTAGCTTCGAAGAAAAGGTTCATATTACTCATATTGTGTGACGACTGGAATCTGGTAAATAAAAAAATTGTACACAAAAACGACTTATTTTTTTTAATGCGAATTTAGTAAATTTAGGAGAATTAAATAAAGTAATAGCCGAAGAATTAGGAGTTTCGCATTCAACAATTTCGACAATTTTTAAAAATAAGACGAAACTTGAAACCACAAAAAAATGCACCAAAGTAAGTATAAATCTGTAGAAAAAGCTTAGCTTTCCTGGTTCAAGCAATCTAAGCACATTCCCATTAACGGCCCCATATTACAAACCAAAGCAGATGAGTTTGCAAAACTAACGAGGAAAGAGAATTTTACTTGTTCAGCGGCATGGATACAGCGCTTTCGGTCATGCAATAACATCGTAGTATCCACAGTAAGTGGAATGGAGCCAAAAGTGTTCCTAGTGATGTAGTTGAAAAATGGTTAGAAACTTCTGGCCCTAAATTCGTCAAGGATATTCTGACGATGACATTTTTAATATAGACGAAAAGAATGATGACTACCAAAACATTAAAATTTAAAGGAGAAAAATGTGTAGGCAAAAAAATTTCTAAAAAGAGAATTACTGTTCTAGTTGGTGCAAATATGACAGGTATCAAAAAATTCAAACTTCTCGTAATTTGGAAGTTTAAAAATCCACGGTGTTTTAAAAACGTGAAAAGTTTAACAGGTAGCATGTATGTATGAAAGCAATTCAAAAGCGTGGATGGTATCAGACATTTTTGAAAAATACTTAAGAAATTGAGACAAAGAATTGAAAAGAAAAAGTGAAAAAATTTTATTACTTGTAGACAATTGTTCAAAGTCGCATCCAAAAATTGATAATATGTCAGTATCAATCAAACTTGGCTTTTTACCAGCCAACACGTCAGCGGTCTTACAGCCCATAGATCAATGAGTAATTAGCAGAATTAATGAGGTAAAATTTACGTCACATTAGCGATTAAGTACATTATATTAATTTTAACTTTTAGGTCAGTTATGTTATAATTTAATTACATGAAGCACAAATTTGAGAAAATTAAGATTAAGTAGATAATAACTAAGTCTTACTTTTAATAAAAAAAAAAATAATAAATGTCTACAGTTTCTTAAGAATTTTTCTACAGACATTTTCAATTAAATAACAAATATTTAAATAAAATGTATACTCTCCAAGAGATACAATAAGAATATATTAAAACTAATTATTTAATTTACATCATAGAACGTGAACTAATCAAATATGTACATAAAAAAATATAGAATACTGAAAATACATAAAACTAGTCCAATTACGACACAAATTATATAAAATCAGAAAAACAGAGATCAAAAACAAATACAGTGAAAACCCTCTAAGACGGAATCTCACAGGACCAATATAAATTTCCGTTTTACAGGATTTTCCGTTTTACAGAATTTTGTATTGTAGAAAATTTATAGGGAAGTTAAAATAAGAGGAAAAAATTTGTTAAAGTTATATTTAATAGATAAACAAAAAATTATTGCATTTTATTTCATTTTTATAAAAAATTCATCACATACATATAACAAAACTAATAACATAACAAAATTATAAAACATTGTACTATTCCAAGCGTGTAAAAAACAACAAAAATTATATGACCATAAAAAAAAATTAAAAAAAATCAATTGCAAGTAACTCAGTCTTTCTTCATAAAATCCGTAATACATTTCTGTTTCATCTTTTGTTGTCTACCGCATTGTCTACTATAAATATCTAAACATTTTATTGCCTTTAGAGCCTCTGCAGTGCTAATTTCGGACTAAATTTCTTCATCCTCTTCGTAACTATCTAAAATTTCTGGGATCGGCAAAACAGTTGCTTCAATAATATCACTTAAATTTGTTGAATTGCATTCTGTAAAAACATTGTCACCTACACTAGCTTGATTTCTTGCTGAACAAATGGCTTCACCAAATGCTGAATCTATTAAGTTCTGTGTTTCTAATATTGATTGTTCATTTTGATTATTCATTTCTAGCTCAGTAATTGTAGTATCAAATTTAAACTTTTTACAATTGTTGAGGGTAATATTTGATCACAAGCAGTTTTAAGAAATTGAATTGCATGTAGGATTGAATTATTTTTTGTCAATGTCGAGATTGTGTTATAGGTTTCCATTTCAATTAATAAATTTTTCATCATAAATTTTCGATAATTGCATTTAAATGCTGCAATTATTCCAGCATCTAACGGTTGTAATTTGGAAATTGTGTTTGGAGGCAAGTAAACTAAATGTATATGCGATAAATTTAAATTCGGGTGAGAAGAAGCGTTATCAAGGAAAAGAAGAATTTTTCTGTCTTCGGATTTCATTTATTTATTTAAATTTTTCAAATACTGCTCAAAAATACAACCAGTCATCCAGGCCTTTTTATTATAATAATAATCAACACATAATTGATTTGTTTTGATATTTTTAAAACATCGTGGACGTCCATTTGCCTATGATAAGGGGTTTAATCATTTTTCCATCACCAAATACCGTAAGTAGGAGAAACTAAGCATAAAACATATATGTCAAACTTCATGTTATGATATTAAAAGTCAAAAGTACAGTGTTTCCACCAACAAAAACTATATAAATATGATTACCGCTGAAAAATATTCAAATTTATCATTTTTTAACCAAAAAAATTTTTTCAAAAAAAAAAATTCCGTTTTAAAGGAGTTTTTTTGTTTGGAATTATGTGTGAGGATCCCAAAAATTACGATTCCGTTCCGTGTCAAGGATTTCCGTCTTAAATGCACTAATTTCAGTAAAAGCTAGTTTCGCGGGTAAATTTCTTCCGTCTTAGAGGATTTTCACTGATAAACTTATCACCACATAGAAAAAAAAGATTCTATGATTTCAAACAATTCCGTGTCTGATTTCAAATAATTTCTTGTATGATTTTCAGTCATAGAATCAGATTCCTTGATATAAAGAAATCAGATTTGTTGTTTTTCATCGTACATATTTTGTTGTAACTGCAAATAATTTATTTAATTTTAAGAAATAATTTGTAAATCCTCAATTCGCATTTTCAAAGAATTCTTTTTGGCAATCTTTGATCCAACAAAAAAATTTTTTGATTTCGTAAATTTATTTTATTATTTGCGAATTAAATTTAGGAATATCCTACATAAGTTTTGAAAATTCAAAGAATCAAGAAAATTGAAATTGGTCAAATTGCAAAATTATTTCTATAATTCAACAATTTTGATTTTGGTAAACCTGAAGAAAAAATTGGGATAGTTGAATAATTATTTCCAAAATTTAACAAAAGTTTTTTGGTGGATTTGTAGAATAAATTGGGTAAATGGAAATATTATTTCGACAATTTAACAAATTTTGCTTGGTAGTATTGATGAAGAAATTTGCAAAATCAGAGAATCATTTGAACCTATTTAAATGACCATGGAACTTACACGGAAAAAAATATTACAATAAAGAAAATTATATATAATATAATAGTAATAATATTTTTGTACAAAAATTAAAGTTTCGAGTCAATATAATTTCAATAAAATACACATTTCGGTTGAATTCAAAAAATAACCATTGCGGTAGTGTTTAATAATTCACCCTCTGCATTACCTATTTCCGAAAATAAAAATTAAATAAAAGATATAATTGTTACCACAACGTGAATCGCAATTAGTTCCTGACCTTCCAGAATGGATTAAGGTTCTTTCCTTGAATGAATTCCACTTGGAATTAAAATAGAATTAAGCGAAATACATAGAGGATAATCTTGAGTCTGAAAAGATAAAACAACTGACCAACACTAATTCCTGTACTTAGTAAATCTGAGCTCTGCTTAGCAATATTATCCTTAATTTTGTTCATGTAAATTAAAATATATATTTTTTTAAATTCTTCCCATTTCGAAAATAAAAATTGGCTTTTATTGGTCTAAAGTTTTTCAAAATTGAGTTCAATCTGTTAAATAATGAATAAAATGATAACTCTAATTTATTTCTAATTTAAACATTACTTGAATATTTTTTTATATCTTACCAGAGATATGCCAATTTGTTGCTTAAGTATAGGTCATTCCCTATGTAAATCTTTATCCTGTTTTTGAAAATTTGAAAATTTGTACTGGATATCCACGTGGGAACACTAGAAGTAAATGGTAGTGTTTCAGCCTCAGCAATAGGAGTCATTACGTAACCCTAAATTTCACAGTAAATTAATTAAGCCACACAAGCTCACAAAATTTAATACAAACTTACATTTGGTTTCCTCCACTCTAAAAGAGGGGTTCTAAGTTTAATATATTTCACTCGGTATCAAATTTTGAATGACATTTTGAATAATTTCCATTCTAGATTTAATTCTAGTAATCTGCAAAAAGATTTGTTGAATTGAAGAATTGTTTGTTAAAATTACAGAATTTTATAACAGATTTTGCAAAATCAAGGAATATATTCTCGTATTTTCGAATTTGTATAGCGGTAAATCGTGAATTATTGAAATTTAGTAGTAGAAAACTCCAATATAAATTGTCATTTATAATTTACATAAACTAATTAACATTGATAAATCTTTAGAAAATAATTTATAATAATAGTTTACAAAATTTTAGTTATATTTTGATTTTTAATTTCCTTTTTTGTTCATTTCCTTGTTATAATTTTGTTTTAGGTTTAAGTTTTATATAAAAAAAATCTAACTTTTTTTTTTTTTTTTTTTTTATATTATAGCCAAAACTTAGGTTTTGAACCTTTTAGTACTTGCGTACCGTTGACCATTTGAAAAAGGAAAGGATAGCTAAAGGAAAGGAAAGAAAAAGGAAGAAGAATAGTTTTGTGGGAAAGAGCGAACAATGTTGTTAATATTCGTCTTAAATTTCTGTAAATCATAAATAAAAAAAGTAGACTTAAGTAGATTAATAGCTGTAATCTAGTATTTGTTATTATATATATATTATTCTGCATTTATCTGGATGTTTGTAAGTTCGACGGAACGCTCCAACACATATACAAATTGCAATATGTATACAAATTGCTTTGGTACTTTTTTTTAACCCCTGTCTACCATGCTGAACCTTTGCAGGAAAAATTGATTGCATGAACTATATTTTTTAATTTAATGTTAGTCTTCTTCGCAAATAATAAGGAAAAATAAAAAATAATAATAATAATATAAATAAAACAAACAATTTTTTTGATTTATAATAATAAGGACTAATAGAAATTTAATCAATAGTTTAATATGGTATAATAAGCAAAAGGCAAACAGCATTTAACACAAAAAAAAACATAATTCACTCAAAGGTTATTCTTATTACTTAAAATTATACACAAAAATATACATGTGTATCAGCATATTTGTATTGTATAATATTATACATTATACTACTTTATTGCTTCTACCTTTTATTTTTGTCATTATTGTGTTCGTAACTCACTTCACTCAAAAAAAATTATTTTTGTTTTTTTTTTGTTTTTTTTTATTATTTGCTGTATCTGTATTCTGTATGTTCTGTATGCTCCATTCCAAAAATATTCTTTTATTTTCAGTGTTAAGTGTTCGCTGTTCACTTCACTGTTCAGGTTCACTGTTCAATCAATAGAACTTGATAGAAGTAGAGTAGGATAATTAACTCTACTTCTACGTCGGATAATAAAACATTGTTTTTTTTAAATTGAAATTTATTGATGAAAATGTTTTTGTATTTTTTGTAAATTTTACCAATTTAGATACAAAATTTTGAATATTTCTTTAAAAATAACACAATACCATAATAACAGTTTATTCATATAGCAAAATAAGATCCCTATACATTATACAAAAGACAAAATTTATATGAAAATAAGATCCTATTTTTAAATTTGCTCTCCCAGAGGCCACAATAACGCTAATACGGTATAATTTATACTAAATGGAACCCAACTAACGAATTATAACTAAATGGAAGTGAGTACGAGTATACCATACAAAAATACAAACATTTTATACAAATTTGTTGGTATGGTACTTCTTTTTCTGTTATATAAAAAAAAAAAGATTAGTGTTAGGCCAATATAAACATAAATAAAAATAAATAAAAAGTGATATAAACATAAGTACTGTAATTTCGGAATAAAGAATCTAATGAAAGAAAAAAAGAAACTAGGATTTACTTGGCTTCCGTCATTTATGACAGGTTACAAAGCTAGTTTATAATAATAGTTTACAAAATTTTAGTTATATTTTGATTTTTAATTTCCTTGTTATAATGTTGTTTTAGGTTTAAGTTTTATATAAAAAAAATTTTAGCTAAAGTATCTAACTTAAGTAGATCAATAGCTGTAATCTAGTATTTGTTATATATTAATATTTTTGTTTGTTTTTTTTTTTTTTAATTTTTGTAAATTATAATATTTTTTTAAATTAATCACACTAAAACCACTTAAATTAATATTTTAAAAACACAATTCAAATAAAATGCACTTGCTCGATACCGGAGTTAAAAAACCACTGAACTAAAATGAATGATTCGACGCGGTATACTATCACACAACACCGGACACGATCTAGAATATTCTAGTAGTTGCAAGAAGATTTGTTGAATTGAGGAATAGTTTGCTAAAATGGGGGAATTATTTAACCCAATTTGAAAATTCGTGGAATATATTCTCGTATTTGTCGATTCGACACCACGTTTAATTAAACAAAAAAAACAAATTAAATTCTTATGCGATGGCGTCCGATAAATACTCTCCATTACATTTATATATTACATTTATTACAAAATAAAAAGTATACTCAAAATACATAGATATACTGAATTTAAAAATCTGATTGTTTCCTAAAATAAAATAAATTTAAATAATTTATGGGTACATAAATGATGTTAGCTGAAATCTTTGTTTTGAAAAATCAAACAATTCTTTATAGAATTCAACAATTTGAATCTGAAAATACAGAAAACATTGAGTTTTGATTTTAAGATTTATTTCTTTGTTTTAGGGAAAAAAATAATTGATATCAGGAAATTTTAGTCATAGAATTATGATTCTTTGTTTTTACCAATTTTGTTTTTTCTGTGCAGTTCTGATATTCCCAGGTTCCATACAATGTCAGCAAATTATATAAAAATTTGTATGATACTTAGAATGGGAAGCGTAGATCTAGTGTTTATCTATAGCCCAACTACAATATTATATAAATAACAATCAGCAAGCTACAAGCACTTACAAACACATAAATTTAAAAAGATGATTACAGATGAAATGATAAAACAATATAATTAACTTATTTGTAAAAACAAAAATATATATATATATATACATGCATTCATGATATATATCTACGATTTTATAAATTTTAATCTGTTTTTTATTCTAGCAAACTTGATTGTATACTTTACGTCAATTGATTTTTACAATATTTAGTTAATTATAGACAATAATCAAAACAAAACAAATAAAAACAATCCCAGAGAATTATACCTACAAATAGGTAAAATCACTAACCGCAGACACACGAAAATCCAATTAATCAGAGACCGGAACGGTATCCCACTCTCTAATACGGATGACCAACGCCAGATATGGAAAGAATACTTTCAGGAAACAAGCAACATCAATAACATCCCAATAAATAGTTTCCGAAGTAGTCCGAGTAGTCCAGAACTGAATATCCACACTGAACCACCAAGCTTGCAAGAGATTAAAGAGGACATAATAACGCTAAAACGGAACAGGGCTGCAGGTATAGATGAACTTCCATCAGAATTGCTACAAGCAGACCCGGAATTAGACGCTGAATTATTAGAACCTCACATCACGAAAGCCTGGGAGGAAGAAAGACTACCTAAATCCTGGAAAAAGGGCCTGATTGTAAAACTTCCCAAAAAAGGAGACCTAAAAAGCTGTAATAATTGGAGAGGTATAACACTGCTGAACATCATATATAAAGTTTTCGCAACCATACTGAATCGGAGAATACAGCCTAAAATTGAACAAAATAGAAGGGACGAACAGGCAAGATTTCGTCCAGAAAGGAGTTGCACAGATCACACCAACATACTACGGCTGATCATAGAACAATCTGCAGAATGGCGCTCTCCGCTATATCTCTTGTTCATCGATTTCAAGAAGGCTTTCGACACGGTTCAACGTATTGCGATATGGAATGCATTAAGAAGAAAAAGAATTCCCGAAAAATTAATAAGATTGTCAGAAGCTTTGTATGAAGATGCAAAATTAGCAGTTCTCCACTGCGGACAAATAAGCGACACATTCACCACAAATTCTGGAGTAAGGCAAGGATGTCCACTGTCATCATTTCTATTCACGCTGGTAATAGATGAAATAATGAAAGAAACGGGTTCTTCCGGAAGAGGTATAAGGTGGGATCTCTCAAGGACACTTGAGGACCTTGACTATGCGGATGATATATGTCTGCTAGCGCATAGATTCTGCGACATTCAACATAAAGCAGACCTACTTCAGCAAGCAGCGCGCAGAGTCGGGCTAGAAATTAACATAGATAAAACCAAGGCCATGAGGATAAATAACACCAACACAAACACCATAATCATAGAAGGTCAAACAGTCGAATATGTGGAAAGCTTCTCTTACCTAGGTAACATTCTAACAACAAACGGAGGTACAGAAGCAGATGTCAACAACAGACTACGTAAGGCCAGAGCTGCGTTCGGTGAACTAAGTCCAATATGGAAGAATGGCCAAATAACTAGAAAAACAAAGATTAGAATATTCAAAGCATGTGTAATGTCAACACTTATGTATGGCAGTGAAACTTGGATGACGACAAATAACATCAGTCAAAAACTTCAAGTATTTGCGAACAAATGCCAAAGAAGAATATGCAGAATATTCTGGCCAAACACCATCAGCAATAAGGACTTATGGCAGATAACAGGTGAAGAACCGATAATGCATCAAATTAAGCGCAGAAAATGGAGATGGATAGGACACACTCTAAGAAAACCATCAAATAATATAACAAGAATGGCCCTAGAATGGAATCCCCAAGGGAGCAGAAGGCGAGGAAGACCCAACAACACCTGGCGTCGGACTGCGACTTCTGAGGTAACAAGATATGGACGAACTTGGGAGGAGATAAAGACCATTGCGTACAATAGAGAACAATGGAGGAGGCAAGTTGATGCCCTATGCTCCCACGAGGAGTAACAGGAAAAAAAAAAAAAAAAAAAAAGACAATAATGCAAACATGTTTTTTAATATAGTTTCTAATTTCTATTTTAATTTCTATTATTTTTTCTATTTAATTTCTATTTTTAATTTCTATTATTTTTTCTATTTTTCATGTTCTTAAATTTTTCTATGCCACACTTAATTTTATTTATAGGATATTTTATAGATATTTGGTATATTAACTTATTATAATTTATACTTTACAAAATGTTTGTTTCTTTTACAAAATATAGGTTCTGTAACAACTTTTAAGCTAATTTAAAAGAAGAATAAATTAAATAAATAAATTAAATTATATATTAAATATAACTAGTAAATGAGTGGAGTAAATGCTAGAGTAAAAATTATAGCAAACAAAATGCGAATTTACAAATCAAATTTGTAATTAAATATACAAATATATTACAAGCAATCTTTTAATGTTTTATTTTTAAGGATTTGCAAATTATAATCACAATAAATAAAAAACAAATAACATAATAAATTTAAAAGAAAATAGATTATAATAAATAATTATAATAAATCTGTAAAGAAAGTTTATAGACCTATATATAAATCTAAAGTAAAGACACATTCTCACAATGAAAATTAAAATATATTATTTAGCTATATAAAAAATCAAATAAACCAATACATTGTTTTTACTTCCTTTTTTTTTATATTGCCAGCAACTTGAGGTAATAAGGTAGATTTACTATAATAATTAGATCCAGGAATTTATTACATAAAGTGGAATGATTTACCACACCAGAACATATCCATTTATTAATTTAATTAAATGTAGAAAACCTTAGAAATCATATAGTAGTCGTCTAAAAACCAATATACCACATCTTTTGGTAAATTCGAAATCAATATTATAATTTGATATATTATAGTTTTTATCTTTTGAAATTTTCTCAATAACTCAAATTATTAAAATATAATTCAAAAGAAATATTATTTTTCAAAATTTGATATTATTCTGAAAAACCATTTAAAATTCCAAAAATAATTATCATATTACCATATTGTTTTCAAAATTTCGATATTATTTTAATAAATATATTTGTACTTAAGTGATTAGAAATAAGATTTTAAATTAACAAGGATATATAATAGTCTACTAGCAAATAATACTTCTAATTTTTACAATATTAAAGAAAATTAATTTAAAATTAAATCGATATTCCAGAAATATTCTTAATATAAGAAAATAATTGAAAAAACATTTTGATTTTAGAATAGTATCAGTATATGGACTATACTGAATAATAAATAATTACTAATAAGAAAAAATTATAATATTAAAATTCTTAACACTCTAATTTAATTATCATACATATACCATTTTATTATAAATATTTTGTTTTAAAGATAATTTCCTAATTTTCAACCCGTTTATTACAAAAGATAAGCAATATTATTAACATTATTATTTAATAGCATTTTTAATTGCATTTCAAATTAAATTAATTCAATTAAATAAAATATTTTTATTAATAGTTTTTTTTTCCATTTTGTTTTTAATAATATTTTTTCTCTAAATAATGAATAATTCATTATGATGTAAATTACCAAAAAAAACCGATAGCCATGCTTGTAAATTATTATTGTGTATAATTTTAAATTGTATTCAATAATAATAAATTACCAATTCTAACCAACCCATATGCATTTTCATCATTAACTTCTCTTGGCCATCGTCATTTACTTTCACTATTTTATATAGATACTTATTTAGGTGTACATGTGATCAATAGCAATCAATAGACTACTCCCTCCTCTTCCAACATGAAATAACAGTAATTTCAAATGCCTACACATTGTAAATGCCAATATAACAAAACACTGGCTTTAGAAATTTATTCACTGTACTCGCGAATATATAATCACATCCCTCTCAATATAATTCCACAGTGAAACAAAAACATTTCAAATAGAGTTATAATTTGTAGAAATTCAAAACAAACATTAAACGTTTTTTACTTCAACTTCATTACAATTTGCATCATACTATCCTACTTCATCTTTTTTTCCTTATCGCAGCTAAGTGATACTTAAGTATTACAGATCTTATCCTATAGCATCTTTGTTTGTAAAAAAACAAAAGTTAAATCTATTAATATACAAAATTGAAGTCATAAAATAAATTTTTTTTATTCCAATTTATTTTTTTAATAATATCTGTTTTTTTGTTTTTTATGTTCTTGACAGTAATTTTTTTTATGTAGAATTATATTTTCGTGTATTAAGTACGATAGAACAAATTTACTACGTAATGTTTTACATCTACTTTACATAATGAATCTGAAACAGACTACATCTAATGTTTTTCAAAGTATTTATTTATTAAATTTCTGTCATAATCAATTCATTGAATGTGGATAACTACTACTATTGTCAGGAATTAAACCTTCTTGAATAGCATAGTTCCAATTTATTTAAATCGTTACCAAATTATACTCTCAATTATTTTATATTTTTATTTATTTATTTATTGCCATGATAGATATTCATAATTTTTTTTAACAATATTTAATTTTTTAGAGCTTATACTATTGTATTTAGAACTTTGACTATTCTTAATTATTGTTTAGGCTAGCTGACTAATTTATTTATTAATTAATTTATTATTTAAAGGAAAAATGGCGACAAAAAACCTTTTTGAATATTTATGTTTTTACATAAAGCTTACCACTACTTACATACTAAGAAATAAACCTAAATCTCAATTATTTTATTTATTATTTTATACATTCAATCATGTTTTTTACAACAATCCCCAATAACAAAAGACTAGGTCGAAGAACCCATAAAACATTTTTCACCTTCATTAGAAATAGAAACTGTGATCTGAAGAGACGGCACTCCGCCAATTAGCATTTAAAATTATGGACAAAGGTGCCTAATACAATTGAACTATAACAACTAAGGATTTAGAATATATTGAATTTAAATATTTAATATTATTAATTAAATTTTAAATTATAATAAATTAAACAAACCTTTAAAAATAAGTTTTTTTGTTTACATTTAACCGAAAATTGCTGACTTGTAATTAAATTTAATTTAACTTTTAATTCTATACTGTTTTTTTTTTTCAAATTTTTATAATATATTCCAATAATTTATGATTATTCAATTTTAAATATATAACACTTTTTTTTATTATTTTTTTTTTTTTTTTTTTGCTATTAACTATTATTACTTTTTATTTTCAATTTTATTAAATTTAATTCTTTTCAATTCAATTCAATGATATTTTTGCTCTTCTTACTATTTTAAAGTATTCCAATTATTATTTCTCTTTTTTTGATTAATTAATTCACGTTCTTAATATCTTAGATATATATTTTTTTCGTATTAATTTTTTCAATATTTATTTTTCAAAATTAATGCTTGAAATTAATTACAAAATAATCACTTATATTTTTTTCTTTTCTTATTTTAACCAAATTCAATTCAAATTTTAGATATTTAATTAATTATTTCCAATTATTTATTATTTTTTTAGATTTAAAAATCAAAAAAAGAACAAAATAAAATTAAAAGAGAAAATACAAAAAAAAAAAAAAAATGTTCAATTCTATTCTCAATTTCTCATTAAATATTTTGTAATGAATTTAATTTATGATTCACTTTATAATTCACTTTATAAATCACTTATTTCTTTTTATATTTTTTTTATTTTCTTTTTTTTTTGTATTATTATTTTTATTTTGAATTCCTTCTTAATTCTTTAATTTGGTTTTTTTATTTTACTTTTTTATTCTTTAATTAATCGGATTTCCTTTTCTATAAATGAATATATTTAAGAGAAGATATTATTATTTAAATAATTCATATTTCTTATGATATTATGGTTTTGTTTTTGATTTTTTTGTGTTATCTTGATTTTTTGTTTCAAATTCACAATTAGTAATTTGATTAATTTATTTATATTTCACTTTTGCTTATACACTTTTCTTTATTTATTATTTTTTTTTTATTCTTATTTAATACCTGAGGCAACCAATGATTATATCCGATTTTCTCCAATCTTTAATTTTTATATTTTTTGACTTTTCTTGTTGCGGTGTATGATTTTGGCGCGCGTTAGTATCATCCAACCTTTCTTTATATTATTTTTTCTTTTGTTTGTTTTATTATTTTTACGTTATTGTTACGTTTTTGTGTTGCGATATTGTTGTTCTTTTACTTTATTTAAATTTTTGTATTTTTATTAATATCCTTACATGTATTCTAACAAAAAAACATACTTTCGAATTATCATATCATACCTATTACCGTTATAAAACAAAAACAACACCAAAAATAAACAACAAAAACGCAGATATTTATTTTTTTATACAGGACATAATTTTTCTAATATTTTTCTTTCATTATAATTTTTTGTTTTGATTATTTTAAATAAAAGAAAATAATTCAATTTTTTTTTTTTTCAACCTTTATTTTTTGCCTGTTTTTTTTTTTTTTATAATTCAACTACTTTATATATTTGGAAAAGGTAAAAAACAAAAAAAAAGTATTTCAAAATAAAAGCAAAAGAAAATTTAAATATCCTTACAAGGATATTTATTATTACAATAGAATATATGAGCAAAAAATTTAAATTATATACGAATAATTTTTACCCGTCTAAAAATATATTTTTCTTTTTATAAGATATATTCGCGTACCGTTATCCTTTAATACTGAATTCAATAGTTAAAATACAAAAATGTTTATCCTTCTTCTTATATCCTTACTACATATATATATTCAAAAATTTTATGTATGTCTTGTATTGAATATTTCAAAAAATATATTATTTTATATCGTAAATAATAAACACTGGTATATTATTATTACCTTAATTCAGAAAAAATAAATATTTTTAAAGTTAGAACGTAAACTTATTGTAAATATAATTTGTAAGAACATCAAAAGAGGAAATTTTTGAAATAATGGGAAATTTTATTTAAAAAATTATATTAGTAAAAAATAAAAAATCAAAAAATAAATGTAGGATATAGATGTGAAATTTTGAAAGTATTAAAAGTAAATTTTTTAAAGTAACAAAAACGTGTTCGTTAGAGGTACAACAAGTTGAAATTTCACCTAATCCATAAAAAGTGAATTTCCCTTTCCCAGAAAGAATGTCTATGTTAAACATTTACATCAGATTTTTTGTATGTGGATATAATGGTAAAATCCAGCACAATATTTTCTCCTTAACGTATTATAGATATGTTATAATTTTTTAAACATAAAAATATTTCCCTTTTAATTGTAAAATTTTATTTGTTTAACTGTTATTTTTTTTCATCATTTTTCACATCATTTTTTTTTTTACTTTTTACAAATACCCCTTTTATAAATATTTTTTTTATAAATTTTCTTTTATTTTTCTTTAACATTTTCCGGAAAATTATTTCCCTTTTTTTATGTTCCACAAAATTTTCCCAATATGTACAAGGAAATAATTTACTTGTTTCATATTTTGTTTTGTTGTGTCTATTTTTGTTTTTCATTTTTAGGAACTTCCCTTATCCATCCATAAGGGAAATTTAATTATATTCTATATTATGGGAAATTTATATTTTACCATAAAATTGATAAAATGTATTTACTTAAATAATAAAATAGAGTAAAAAGAAAATCAAATGAGATAACAAGAATAACGGGAATTTACAATAAAATATTGAAGAAAAAATATGATTTTTTTTTTATATTTAATGTGTTTTTTGTTTTTTTTTTGTTTTTTAGTGTGTTTTCTTATCAAGGATAACGATTGTTATTTTAACATAAATTCTGTATTGTGTGTTGAACTTTTCTTTGTTTTTTTTCTTTCTTTACTTTTTTTTTTAAATGTTTATATGTTTAGAGAAGAGAGGACTATATGTATCTATTTTTATATTTATTTGTTTGCTTATTATTTTAGACTTTATATTATACATACGGGTATATTTATATGAAATATTATGTAGATTACCTGTTGTGGATATGAATGTATATCGAAATATACATGAATGTAGATTTTTATCTATTGAATAATATTTACAAATACCTTATTATAAAAATGTATGAATGTATGTGTTGAAAAAGAATTATTGTTTGAAAACAAAAACATAAGAGAAAATGAAATAAAACAAAAATATAAAGAAATCATAAATAATATGTACCTACCTGAATATTTAATTTATTTACCAATAAGAAAAAGGATAATTGCTTTTGTAAAGAAAATTCAATAGGTATATATATATATATATATATATAGGTATACTACAAATCATACATGTATATAATATATTTTCATTCGTTTACATTATAATATAATATTAGTGTGTCCCATATTTCTGATTTCATTTAATTTTCAAATCCGTATCCTTGAATCAATTTGTCAGGGATACAATGCACAATTTTTAACGGATAGCTCACATTTATTTATTATATATAATCAATATCTATATATTATATAAAATCGTTAAATTTATAATTTAATTTAAAATCGTTACAAATGTTATTTCGTTCAGTACTGGTTATAGTGAATCGGTATCATACTGATGGTCGTTTATATAGTACGACTATTATACTAATACTTATACTAATAAACCTGTGCGACTTAGAAATAACATATTAATTCAATAGGAAATCATCGTTTTGTAAATTTAACTAAGAACTGTACTTGCATCAGTAAAATGCTTACAACATGTTTTGTGAATTGATGTCCATGACTGATTTTGTACTCTCTGTAGGTTATCATAGTGAAAGCAATACCGCGGAAGCATTCCGTTGCCTGATTAGCTTAAAAAGAGTAGGTTTACTGTAATGAAAATATATAAAACCCCCTTACAATTTATCAGTTGAACATTTTTTTCAATACGGTGTGTCAAAAGTAATAATAATAAAAACTTTATTCCATCAAAACCAAAAGCTAATTTACATTAAATAATTCAGGCTTAACTTAAAAATTTATAAAAACAAAAAATATTAAATATAGTAAAATAAAAGTTTAAAACTAGCCTAGTTGATTGAAGTGTTCGTATAGTCTTTTTTAAATTTCGCTAATTCGATTTCTTATTTTTTGATGATTATAGTTTGGATGGGTGGAAATAACTGTTTGGTCTTCAATTTGCTAAATTCGACATAAAATTTATATATTTTGATTTCTACGTTTAACCTTAAAACCCTATAGACCAAGATCAAAATTGGCTTGATAATCGAACTAATAAATAAGTTTAGAGATTTTCATAAAAGATGAAAAAAAAAACTTATTATCATACGAAGTTAAATATTCATCAATTAATCTAAAACTTACTTCCCTCAAACATAAATTTTAACTAACAAAATTATGTAAAATTAGTGGGGTACAGCAGCAAAACAAAAGAAAAACTTTATGTTTTTGTTTTCACTCAGGACACTCTAATATATACATAAATATATGATGCTAGGATAAGGTCAGCAAAAATTTTATTACTCCTATGATATTATAAAGAATTAAAAACAAAACAACAACAAAAATAAAAACATTTTATTAATGACTTCTGATGCTATAATATGTATGTATATAATATTATGTCTATTAGAATTTTCACACACATTTATATTGTGCGTATATTATCTATCTATATAATATTTAGACATAATAACCGTTAAGTTTATGCCATCAATTGTAATGTCAAAAAGAGATATTATGAATATATATGCTAAAACATTTTCTAAATGTAATGTTCATTCACTTTACTGTTACAATATTATAATATGTCAAAAATAAGTATACAATTTGATATGATGTTATTCTGGACAATATTTTTACATACATATCTATATATATACATATGGGAATATAGTCTGACTTTAATTGTTAAAAAGTACTTAATATGAACTGAGAAAATTGTTACCCTTTTGGTTTGCTTTGAATAACTTTAACTATACTATAACCAACCACATGATATAATATTATTTTATAAAGGACTAATTGGTGTTTCGTATTGTCCTTTTTCTCTTAATGTTTTTATTTTGTACATTATTTTCAGTTTTTTTTTTTTTTTTATTATTTTTATTATCTTTTTGTTTGTCACATTAAAGATTTATAGCCATATTCATCGTTAAATTTGAAGTATGAAAGACAAGGTAATGAATGTTTTGAGCAGTAGAGATATCTCGCTATCAAGATTAAATAATTTTACATAACAAATAAAGGACATTCAGATGTTAAAAGAACAGTAATTTAAAACAGAAACATTGTATTAAAAAAAGCAATAGAAATAAAAAGTAATACTATAGATTTAAATATAATAATCCAGTAGTCCGATTCCAATAGTCCGGTATTCAATAATCTGATTGTTACAAATCGTATTAAATTTGATGATTTATATTCCTCAGATAATTTTATTACATTTCATTTAGATATTGCGACATTTAAAACAAAAAATACTATAGAAGATTTCAGAAACATTTAACATTACAACAAATCGGTAAAATCAAATCAAGTTGAGTTGTCATTAATTATCTAATTCAACACTATTAAATTACAATACATCAAATTAAGTAATAAAAAATACATGGTAGAAATAATATGATTTCTGGATAATAATTGATGTAAAATCCAGCACCGGTTGTATTGTATTGTATTGTATTGATGTATTCGCGGTAGTCTGAACAACGTCGTAAGTTAGTATGGGTCCAATACAACTTTTGTATACTCGAGTTTTGTTTTCTATAGGCTGTGTTCACATTATAGTGCAATTGCGTTCTACAAACTTGGATGCAAAGCTCAAAATTTGATTGAAAAGCTCTCCAGCGTTTGCATTATGCCTCAATTGCGAGTGCGAGTTTTTATATTTGTGCGTAAAAGTTTATATTCGAAATTAATATAAAAACTGAACAAAGCAAATAAACAAACTGAAATATATTTTAACAATATGAATGAAAACTTATTATAATATTGATATTATAAAACCTAAAATTTAATTGCAATTGAAAAAGAATTAAATATTTATAATTAAATTCAAAATACAAAAATAGTAATATTTTTTTTTAATATAAATTAAAAAGGTCAAGTTATCAAAATATTCAATTAATTTGATATAATTTGCATCAATTGATATAAAGTATCTTTAGATATTGAAAAATTTATATTAATTTATATTTTTATATTTTCATTATAATAGTATAAATACATTTAAAAAATGTAAATGTTTATGCATTTAAAAAATTGTAATCAAGTAAAAATATATCAGGTAAAAATATATATAAAATGGTTACGTAGATAAAAATCTATTGTTTTTAAAAAAATGTACATACATATATTAAAATAAAAGTCAATATTTATTTTAGTATAATATCTATATAATAATGTAATAGTAATTTGACATTCATATCCCAATATAAAACAATATACATAGTTAAAATATGTATTGAACAAAATTATGAATGATTTTGTTTATTCCACTTTGTTCCAGTCGATTTGATATTTTTTCTTCAATTTTTAATCAAATTCAAAATGATTTCATGTATACCAAAAAAATTTTTCTGACCTGTCTGAATAGTTTATACTGCTGTTTTACTTGTTTTGGTAAGTTACAATTGGTGAGGCAGCTAAATTTTGGTTTAAAATTTTTTCTAAATTTTGCACCAGCTTTTTCGTCGTTTATTTTTTGTTATTTTGAAAAAACGCATAAGTGCGAAAGGGGAAGAATATTTGTAGTTCACAATTGCACTATACAATGTGAACACTAATCTCTGTGTAATCCATGCATTTGTTTCGATATATAATGTATCGGGAGATAACACAAAATGACTGCTTTGATAACATAAACCGACACGCCTTTTCCTGCTTTGATATTTAAAATTGAGCACTTGTTCGATTATTTTAATTGTTAATAAATATTTTACTGAATATAATCAATAATATACTATTAATAGTTTTTTCTTTGTTAACTTTACTTCACTCGAAATTTACAAAATTTTAATGTCATTAAAATCTTCTAACTCACTATCTTATGACAAAATTTCAAATTTAGTATTGAAAAATATTTCACTACAGATATCAGGATGTTCTGTGTTTTATTTTTAATTTAAATATTAAAAAAGGTATTTTTCCAGAATCTCTAAAAGCAGCACTGGTTATTCCAACTTCATAAGAAAGGCGACAATCTGTCTTTAACTAATTAACAGACCTATCTCTCTGTTATCAGTTTTTTCTAAGGTTTTTGAGAAAGCTGTTAAATCTAGAATCGTATCGTTTCTTAATGAAATTAATTTTTTGAGTGATTTTTAATTTGGGTTCAGAAGTGGTAAATCAACGGAAGACTGAACTCTTTTGAAATTGTGCAGT
Source organism: Argyra leucocephala (assembly GCA_963942445.1). NCBI lineage: Eukaryota > Metazoa > Arthropoda > Insecta > Diptera > Dolichopodidae > Argyra > Argyra leucocephala. The sequence goes on from OZ012679.1 coordinate 145,725,244, forward strand.
GAACTTTATGGTACCATAAACGAGTCGAATATACCAGCTGCTTTATTTATAGACATCACTAAAGCATTTGATATGATGGACCATGTTGTTTTATTAAATAAATTGAATAATGCCAGCTTCAGAGGATTTATACAGAATTGGATCGCATCTTATTTAGAAAATCGAAGGCAAAAAGTCCGCATTAAAAACCATACAAGTTCAGAAAATGTTATTAATATCGGGGTTTCTCAAGGCTCTGTTTTAGGTCCAATTTTATTTCTGATTTTTGTTAACTCTTTGTTTCATCAACTATTTAATGGTAAAGTTACGGCCTTTGCCGATGATACTGTCCTGAGTTATGCAAACAAGAATTATTTTAACACTTTTATTATGATTTGGAAATTCTAAGAAGGTGGTTTAAAAGTCACAAATTGGTTATAAGTAGCAAAACCAAATATATGTTGTTTAACCTTTTTGGAACAGTCTGTGAGGATTTCTCTTTTGTATATCATTTTCCATCTTGCTTGAAATTGTGTCTTGTAAATTTGTGTGAACATGATTTGTCTTTGTCTATTTATGATTGTCTAATTATGATGAAGTTGAGCTGTACTGATAATTGCTTTATTATTCAACATGTTGATTGTTTTGGGTTAAGTTGGAGAAAGCACACCAGATACTTGACTTATTATTTAAATAATGCGGTTAGGCAGCTCTATCATCTCAGCCTATACTGTAATCGTTCAATTCTAAAATTAGTTTATAATGGTTTGTTTAAGTGTAAATTAAATCACGGTATCTGTTGTTAGGGTGATACCTATTTCAATAAAATTGAATCATTGCTTCTCAAGCAAAAACATGCCATTCGTATTATGTGCAAAGTCAATCGTAGAACTCCAAGTTTTATTTTGCTTAAGAATATAGGATTACTTCCTTTAAGACATAACATATATATTTCTATAAAGTCCTCAAAACATTCTATAACAATTCTGATTATACTGCTGCTAGGCTTTATTGAACTTACAATTTAAGAGTAAATAGCAGAAATTTCACATCTATTCCAATAATCAATATATCACACTTTTGTCATTTTTTTGTCTCGTCTATTCAACAAGTTGCTAGAAAATTATCGATGCGAAAGAGTTGAAGTCAGATTTCTTAAGAATATTAAGTCATGGCTCTTATCTTTTGATAATCACTCTATTGAAAATCTTTTGAACCCATTAGTTTAACATATTTTTGTTCTAACAGGTTTTTCTGTTTTTAATGTGTTAATACTTTTAAATTTCTATTATTTCAAAATTTTATATTTTTCTAAATATTTTGTACTTTGAATTTTGCTCTAATTTTTAGTTTTAAATAGCATAAGCATAATCTATAACTATAATTGACAAGCACTTAAGAACGTGCGCAGTAGACACCACTTCATTTTATTTCGCTTCTCGTTAATGAACTCCTAATATATAAATAAGTTGTATATAAAACAATATTGCGCACGCAGTTTAAAAATTTTTACTCATATGCAGTTCAGCTTTTATACCGTGAGAAGTCTATGTCAGTACGTAAATTACTGTTTTTTTAAAAACTTTAAATTTAACTTCAACTTGAATTATAATTACTCAACAGGGGCTCCTAGTAATTATTTTATTATATTAATATTTTATTCTATTTTATACTCAATTTCCCAATTAATAAATTGATTTGTTTGTTTTTTTATCTAAGGGTTCATTCGACACTTATCGTTTGGATAACATATTGAACCTAGCTATTACATTAAAATACTAGGCTAAAAAATCTGAATTAATTTGTTATATAATTTTGTAAATTTAGTATGTAAGTTAGCTTAAGTTGTTAATGAAATAAAAAATTACTAGCTATTCCCGGCGTAACATTCGCCGGTCTAGTATTAGCATTATTTTCTTAAAAAAAATCAATGTTTTAAGTATTTTTTTATTACATAATAAATAAGTTAAATTGAAAAACTTTCCTAAAACTATAATTCACTTTATTTAATATCTTAAAAATAGTTTAACATTTGAATACTTATTACATTTATAATGTAATAAAAAAATATGTAAAACATTGATTTTTTTTAAGAAAATAAAGAAAATAAACAAATAAAATAAATTGTTTAATTTATAATGCTAATGCTGGACCGGCGAATGTTACGCCGGGAATAGCTAGTAATTTACAATATTGTTTGATCTATCTATAACTATTTTTTTTATATTTTTTATTTAGGTATTTATTTATTTATTAAACAGTGGACCTATAGATAAATCCGCAGGCCTACTTCAGGTTTATATTTTTTTTGTTTTATTTTGAAAGCACTTTTCACTGCATGTATTAAAATTTTATTTTTACAACCGGTAGGTAGGGTAGGTATCATAATTACCGGTATTACGTACGGTATCATAAATTATTATAATTGTAATTATTATTGTGATTTAAATAATAATAGTAAAATTATTAAAAAATTGAATAAAATTATAATTTACAATTTTATATTTATAATATGCTTAGTATGTATAATATAATAAATAATAATTTTATTTGTTTTTCATAGAATCAAATTGAAAATTTTGACTGCTAATAGTTTTGAAGAAAAGTTTTATATAGGGCAGCGTTTATACGTTTTTGAATTGTGTTTATAACGTATAAATGATGTTCATTAAAGTTTGACATCCGACTTTGTTATAGAATATCATACATTTTTTTTTTTAAATAATAGAGCTCGACACATATTTTCGTATTTTGCAAGTTTGAAAAAGTGAATTTTGCTAGAAAAGGTATTTATAGACTTCTAATTGTGTTATGCCAATATATTGAAAGATATACATTAAACAATATAAAAAATGTGTATTAAATATTATTATTATTTTTATCAATACAAATACTTAGAATAATTGATTTACTATTTAAATATTTATATTTTATAAATGTTCTGAAATTCCACTGTATATTTATATTTGTTTATAAGTATTTATTATTAGTACTCGTAACGCATATTCGTATCTTCGTATTTTGCAAGTTTAGAAAATGGATTTTGCATGAAGAAATATAGTATACTTTGCAACTGTATTTGTTTATCTTTGAGATATGTAATTAAAACTTTTGAAATAAAATTTGATGTAATTGCAATAAAATTTGTAAATGTAATAAAAAAATTTAAACAAAACTTTCATGAAATAAAATCTGATGTCTAAACGCTCCCTAACAAATACTATTAATAGAGACGTACATTTCAACAAAATGTGGCGAACAGAGATGTCACTGGCAGTATATATATGAAACTAAATGCATTTAAAAAAAAAAATACCACACCCACATCAAAAACACATTAAAATAGCCATAGATACATTTTTTGTGTTTTTTTTTTATTATCATAATAGCCCTAACTATTTCAAAACTCAAAATAAAAAAAAAAAACGTTTATTTATAGAATTTATATTTTTATTTCACTTCTATTAAATTTTGGTTTTGACGTTTTGGTATGATTAGGTATGACCATTATAGTTACGAGCAAAGCCAATAATTATGCTTTTTCTCTTATTCTTCAGTTTTTATTGTTATATTGTTATCTCGCTAGGGTCTATAATGTAGGTTGTCTGTGATTTTTCTTTTTAAAGTTTTTTTAATTTTTATGTGTACTAAATTTGCCGTGTATGAACTGGAATTTGATAATAATGTCATAACATATTTTGTTTTTCTTGTTCTTAGCAGATCGTAAATTTCGGTTTATGATTCTCCATGTACAATATAATATGTACTCAATGCTACTGCGCATTTGAATTTATACTTTTGAATTATTTGTTAATAAAATCAATAAATTTCAATTATTGGAATTTCTGAACATAAGGTAAAAAATATATTTTCTAAATTTACTATTTGTTTTACCGGTAAGTTTTTTTGCTGTAATATCGTAATATTTTAACAAAGAATTATTTATAAATCGATATAATAATAATATTCTGATAATTCGGTTTTTGTCTTTACTACTTTGTTTTTTTTTTTTAAATGAATTCATATAATCAGACAGTCAATGCTATTGCTCAATAGGTGAATTGTTTTTAGGAAAAGTTTAACAGACGTTTAAGCGTATTAATATATAAGATTATTATTATATTTAATGGATGGTTTCCTTCGATTTTATTGCAGATACCTCCATGTTTTACAATTGTTCGCAGTTTTACTGGCAAATGATTTTAAGAAAGTAAATCAATTATTTTCAACTACTACTTTATCAATACTATGTACGGGATGATATGCTAAAAACCATGAGCGATAGAAAATTAAAACCTAAAGTGCTTTACATTGATTTTAATTTTAATTAAAATAAAAACAGCGAAAGGAAAAATATTGTTAAACTACATAAAAATTAGAATTCAATTCATTGAAGTCATTTTGTCAACAATTTATGGTTAACAAGTATATCGTAGCAAGGGAATAAGTTACAAAAAACTAATTTCAATAATTTCTCTTTAAATCTGTTTTTTTTTTTATTTTTATTTTATTTTTTTTATTTTTATTTTATTTTTTTTATTTTTATTTAAATCAAATTTCAAAATTAGATTAAAAGTATTCAAGTTTTTATCCAAAGAATTTTATCCAACTTTACAAATAAACTTCCTATATTTTCTTACCTACATATGTATTTGTAAACCAAATTCCCAAAAAAGACTTGTTGAAGAATTATCTAGGATAAAGAATGGAATCAACGGTTTCTTTTCGTGTTCTATTTTTATTATTTTTCTTCGTTTTTTTTTTTTTTTTTTGCTTCTTGTTATTGAACTTTTGTTGTATGTACAATGAAAATGTATATTTTTTTTTTTTTTTTATTAAAAATTACAATCTTGTAGCACTGTAAGATCTCGAAGGATTTATAAAGTTGAAAAATTTTGTGATCATCTTTTAAGGTATGGTATATAGGTAGGTCTGTTATTTATGGATGTATTTCTAATATAGTAGAACGTGACAATACATGAACATGTACATTAAAAAATTAATGAAAATGTTCAGAAAAGTTTTTAAACATTTTTTTTTCTTGTTTATTTGTAAGAAAAATAACGATAAGAAATATATTCGACAATATATTTTCAATTCCTTAATTTGAAATATTATTTTGAATAATCTCCAAACTTTAAATTATAGGATATTTTGAATTGATTATATCTACTTCCACAACAATTGAAGTTTTCTTTACCTATATTGAAAGTAATATCAGAAGTTGATCTTGTCACGTCCATAATATTTTGTTCTCTTTAAAAATTGAAAATATATTTTGCTAACTCAAACATACATTATCGTACGACCATTGATTTGCCGTACCAGCCAAATTGTAATTTTGAGTAAAACCATTTTGAGCTTTTATATTATTCAAAATTGGTTCGATAAATTTTTTTTTATTTTTGTATTGTATTGATATAACCTTCTACTTTTAAACCAGACGTGGCCAAGCTACAGCCTTCGGCCCCCTTGCGGCCTTTTTCGTATTCTGATGTGGCCCTTTGCATGATATTTATTCTCTGTAAAAAAAGTTTTTTACAGAATTTATCACAAAAAAAATATTACTAAAAAAATATATTTATCGATTGGAGTGAAAAATAAAAAACCGTAATCTCTCTGTTCGCAAAAAAAATGTTTTATATATTCCCCTTTACATTCATGAGTGGAAAATTTAAATGTATAATTCAAAAATATTACTATAGTAGGAGTGAAGAAAGAATTCCAGTTTCAAATTTAAATGATGAAATGTGGTTGTTGGACCTGTGTTTCTTAGTAGATATAACCGAAAAAATTAACCAGCTAAACAAGGAGTTACAGGGGCAAGATAACTTAATTATTGATGCTTGTAATTAAATCAAAGAATTCCAAATCAAGCTAATTTTATTTGAGAGCCAACAGACGAAAATCTTGAAAATTAATTAAGATGAGCAGCAACCAAAATTGATGTAGATTTAAAAACACTGAATGATCGCAAGGAAAAATAAATATCACATTAATAAATATTATATTTAAAAGTTGTTAAGTATGTACTGAAATAATAAACGGTTTAATAAAAATGTTCTTGAATACGTACTGAAATAATAAAAATAAATGATAAAATAAAAATTGATTTTTTCATATAATATGTAGCCCACACACAATTTTAGATTAGAAAGTTGGCCCGCAGAGCGATTTGGGTTGGACAGGCCTGTTTTAAGCCCTTGTTTTAATTTTAAGTTGATGGAACAAAAATGTCATAAAAAAATTGACAAATATTCGACGAAATATTTTTATTTACGGCAAACCACCACAAAATAGTTTGTGTAATTTGCCTATGTTCTCTTGGCACATATGGAAAATAAAATAATTTTGTATAGTTTGATGTAAAGAAAAAAAAAAAAATTAAATTAATTTTTTTGATCAAAAACTTATTACATAAGAAATAAAGGTAAAATATAAAAAACAATATTAATAATATGATATCTAAAAATTATACAACCATAAGATAAATAAAGCAATCTTAAATAGTTAAAAAAAATCAAAACAAATCAAGTAAATAAAAAAACCATAACATAACTATCTATTAAAATGAAAATTAAGTTTTCTTGACTTCAAATGTGAATTCAGTCTGAAATTAAGTAAAAAAAAAATGTAAACAATATATGCCTAGCCTGTAAACATGTATGCCTAGCAACTCTACTATTTTTTTATATTTTTTTTCGTTTTTCATTTGAACGTTTTTGTTTGCCAATTTGATTTAAAGATCTGGAAAAGCGATTTCGGAGATGTTGTATCAGCGTAGGACCTAATGACCATATCTCTAGGATAGCTGGAATTGCTAGCCTTCCAAAAATATGTCTTTAGTTGCGAATTTTATCCTTTAAGGACGAAAAGGACATTTGAAGATATCCTTGTTGTTTTGATGTTTTATAAAAACCGTTATATCTGTTGATCTATTAGATATATAAATTGATCTATTAGATGTATAACTGATATTGAATATATCAGTTATACATTCTAGAAATATAACGGTTTGGAGCATATTTGAACATTTAGTTGATGATGATTGGTGCTGCATACTTACATATTTTATTTTTGTATACGAAGCATTTATATAACTCAATCTAGATTAAGCAATGGAATATAACAAAAAAAATCGTCGGTTTTGACTTCAATTTATTATTTTTAAATTATTTTTAAATCAGAATTTCTGTAATACTATGTGCACACGGGTTTTTTTAGCTGAGCAAACTACTCAAACTTGCACAAAATTGCTCACAATTACGCAAGCTTTGTATTTGCGGAGCTCTGAGCAGTTGAATTTGTTAAAATTCAACTTCACCAATAAAGATTTTAAAATATTCTAGCGGTGAAGTTTTGTACTAATACAAGATTTTATTAATTTTATGTAAAAAATTGAGTAAAATAAAAAATTTTGTAGGTGGCTAGTTTTGAAGGTTATGTCGATAGTTTTTGTTGCTAAAAAAAATTCTAAAATATTTTTCTAATTATAATAAATATTTTAAATAATTATATTTTTATACATATCAGGTTATTAACTATATTTCTCGGCAAACGAAAATGTTGTTTAAACTGATTATTTGAGTACTTCTCAATAACTTCTACATAGTTTTAAATTTTTGGTATTTTGTTACATCGTTCTTCGATTAATGAATCAGACAAAGATTATGAGAAAGATGAAGAAGAATTTAGTTGTGAACATTCCTTAAAGCAGAACAATCATCTGATAAATTCTGTATAAATATCTCAGAAATAAGCTTACTCTATATTTATTAATTTCATAATTTACTTGGGTACATTATTGTATCTTCCATAATTATATTATATAACTAGCTTTGTAACCCGTCATAAATGACGGAAGCAAAATAAATCCTAGTTTCTTTTTTTCTTTCATTAGATTCTTTATTCCGAAATTACAGTACTTATGTTTATATCACTTTTTATTTATTTTTATTTATGTTTATATTGGCCTAACACTAATCTTTTTTTTTTATATAACAGAAAAAGAAGTACCATACCAACAAATTTGTATAAAATGTTTGTATTTTTGTATGGCATACTCGTACTCACTTCCATTTAGTTATAATTCGTTAGTTGGGTTCCATTTAGTATAAATTATACCGTATTAGCGTTATTGTGGCCTCCGGGAGAGCAAATTTAAAAATGGGATCTTATTTTCATATAAATTTTGTCTTTTGTATAATGTATAGGGATCTTATTTTGCTATATGAATAAACTGTTATTATGGTATTGTGTTATTTTTAAAAAAATATTCAAAATTTTGTATCTAAATTGGTAAAATTTACAAAAAATACAAAAACATTTTCATCAATAATTTTCAATTTAAAAAAAACAATGTTTTATTATCCGACGTAGAAGTAGAGTTTATTATCCTACACTACTTCTATCAAGTTCTATTGATTGAACAGTGAACCTGAACAGTGAAGTGAACAGCGAACACTTAACACTGAAAATAAAATAATATTTTTGGAATGGAGCATACAGAACATACAGAATACAGATACAGCAAATAATAAAAAAAAATAAAAAAAAAAAACAAAAATAATTTTTTTTGAGTGAAGTGCGTTACGCACACAATAATGACAAAAATAAAAGGTAGAAGCAATAAAGTAGTATAATGTATAATATTATACAATTCAAATATGCTGGTACACATGTATATTATTGTGTATAATTTTAAGTAATAAGAATAACCTTTGAGTGAATTATGTTTTTTTTGTGTTAAATGCTGTTTGCCTTTTGGTTATTATACCATATTAAACTATTGATTAAATTTCTATTAGTCCTTATTATTATAAATCAAAAAAAATGTTTGTTTTATTTATATTATTATTATTATTTTTTATTTTTCCTTATTATTTGCGAAGAAGACTAACATTAAATTAAAAAAATATAGTTCATGCAATCAATTTTTCCTGCAAAGGTTCAGCATGGTAGACAGGGGTTAAAAAAAAGCACCAAAGCAATTTGTATATATATGAATTTGTATACATGTGCAATTTGTATATGTGTTGGAGCGTTCCGTCGAACTTACAAACATCCAGATAAATGCAGAATAATATTTATATAATATTTTTTTCATTAAACCACAGAAGAATGAAATTTTGTAAATTTTTTTTAATTACCACTCAGTCTATTTTTATTACTTTTAATTAAATTTTAATTTTCTAAACAAAACGACTTTTACACATAAAACATTAAACGTCAAACCAGTATAAATTGTGAGGTTATGTTTTGCTCAAAATCTAACTTTTTTCGTTTTATTTACAAACTGCTCAGAAGCGCTTCTGAGTAGTTTGCTCAGCTAAAAAAAACCGCAACTATGGATATGAATTTCTTGAATCTAAAAATGCCCAGGTTCAGAAAATGTTTGCAATATTTCTATTAAATTGGTATATCTATTGGTAATAGATTTTTTTTAGACTGGTGCTCATTATAGAATTTCTATTTTTTGGAATACAAGAATAACTCCAAAAAGTGATTCTTGTATTCCCTACTTTTTTTTTTCAAATGTCTTATTTGAAATTACTATTAATGAACTTGCAAATTCATTACCTTATCTTCCACATCTTATTTCATCCCATAAAGCACAATATACAGTTTTAGTTCAATCAGAAATTTACAGAAATAAGCAGTTAAATTGTATTAATTGAGTTTCTTATGTAATCAAAGGTAGAAGCAAATTAATTTGGTTAACTAAATACTGACTACGGATCAAGGGTAATAATTACATGATATGGATCAATATTATTGCGGTCTATGTCCCTCTCAGCTTTTAATTGTTTTTTTTTTTCATTTGTGTGGGTTCTATATTCAGTGATTTCTTGCAGGTTTGAATTTTTTGTATTTCTAAATTTTACGCAACATTCACATTTGTCCTTTCTTGGCTTTTAAAATATTTTTGCTTTATTTCTATAAATACGATACGATTTTGGAAACGGAAAGATTTGAAAGTAAATTGTAAATAGTTAACATAATATTCATAGATTGAATCAGATAATCAGAAAGACTAGATTAGATTCAATGTCAGAATGCTAATATAGTTTATCACAGGCCATGGCCCATTCAACAAGCATCTCCTTAAGATTGGTAGATCGAGCATAGACAGATGCAGATTCTGCTTTATAGAGGAGGAATCCTCCTCCCATATTCTATTTGATTGTGACGCTATAGCTCACAAAATATACTAACACTTCCAGGGATACAAATCGCCTGATTCTGAATTTGACATCAAAGCAATAATAGCGTTTATCGAGGACATAGACCTGCAATTCTGAAATGGACGGGGAAGTACAATAAATTTTGAGTGGTTGCGGTTACTTAGAACTATACCAATTTACAAAAAAAAAAAAAAAAGTTAATATTTGAATTGCTTCTACAAGAACAGCTGTGTTCTTTTTATACGGTTCAAGGTCTAGGTTTTATTAAATTCAAAAGAATGATGTAGGTTAATGATATGGATAATTTTTTTAAGTTAGCAAACCTGTTAATTGAATTATCAAAAATTTTCAAGCGCCACTTGTGATGAATACAATTACCAAATATTTGAGACAGAACCAGATAAATATCTGGATTTTGATTTGTCATTGTAATTTCATATTAAAGTATTAACCTAGACCATGAGCCGGATGAAAAGAACACAGCTAATGTAAATTCATTACTGAAAAATTTTCTCTACAGATATAATTTCATTTTCAATTTATAACTGACTTTCTGAACAGCGATAGTGTTCAGTTTGAATGAATAATCCTTTAAAAACAAATAATAATCATGAAAATTGTTCACTGTCATTGTGCATTGTCTTGTAGCATCAAAAAATAACAAAGTAGAGCGTTAATTTAGTTTTAAAATGAAATTGAGATAACCACTTCAGTTTCTACCGATGTACCTACCTACCTCGATTCTACAACAATTCATTTGAATAAAAATTTCTTTAGTTTTTGTACTATTGCGAGAAAACATAGTAAATTACACATTAATTTTATTTTTATATATATATATATATTTTTTGTTTTTCTCTTAATCGCTTTCAGCAACCCTATTTTTGCGCCCATAATCTATTACGATATAAAATAGCTGATTTTTTAATAGTTTTTGCTTTACAAATACCACATGTTGTGTGTACCACATGTGTGGGTGCAATGTCAAGGTGCAATGTCTGCAATATAATGGATGCAATTTGAATGATATTCCGTATATTTAATGATGTTCCGGTGTTTGATATTGTTGTCCTAATTTATCTCGTACGTCTAAGGTTATTATTTTTTGCCGTACGCCAATTTTTATGTTTTCAAACTAATAATGAAATCTTGGGTTTTGGGTACCGCTCTGTTAAATGAGCTTACTCCGGAAGCTCTATCTGTCATAATTCAACGTTTACCTAACATTAATTTTGTTCTATATCCACATTTTTTTTTTAAATTTATCGAATTTTGTTCCATATCCAAATATATCCATAGACATAATCATTTGCAAATTAGTGTTAAGAAATTTCTTAATAATTTCTCTTGACAAAAAAAATTTTCATACAAAATTTGCCGAAATGTGTGCCATACCACAGGCAAAATATTTTTGTTATCTTATATGGGATATAGTAGGTTTATGGAAGTGCGGTCCGATTTTTGTACAGTTATTACGTTTTTTGTTCACTTCTGAGGGAGATGTTGTATCGGCGTAGGACCAACTGACCATATCCCAATGATAGCTGGAATTGCTAGCTTTCCAAAAATATATGTCTTTAGTGGCGCGTCTTGTCGTTTAAGGACGAAAAGGACATTTGCAGGTATCCTTGTTGTTTTATATAAACACCGTTCTATCTGTTGATCTATTCGGTATATATATATATATATATATTCAGTTATATATTCTAGAAAGATAACGGTCATATTTTAACATTTGTTTGATGATGATTGGTGCTGCCGTTATGAAGATATTGTAGTTCAAAATAGAAAATTTTGGAAAAAAAAACAATCTTTATTTTCTTTCTTGAATAACCAAATACCTCAAGATTTTTGCAGAAAACCCCCTCAATATTTATAGACTTTTTGAAAGATTTCCTTGGGTCATTAGGTCTTACGCCGATACAACATCTCCCTCAGAAGTGAACAAAAAACGTAATAACTTCATTAATTATTAATAAAAATCATTGAAACTTTTCATATAATTAAAAAAAATAAAGCGTAAGAAAAAAACGAAACATTTTCGGCTAGTTTTCAAACTCTCGTATAATACTCGCAAACCTTAAAAATCGATTTTCTCAAAACTAACCAATTGGCGTATGAACCAAAATAATAATCAAACGACAATTTGTGTATTATTTTGAAAATCAGCAAATAAAATGTTCATATCAAAAACAAAGTTATGCTAAACTAAAATTGAAATTCATAACACCCACTTAAATCACTGTTAATTATCAGCATCAAAAATATTGAAAAATATTAGAAGTCAAACTAGGTAACTAGGTGAAAAGAATAATAATATAACGAGTTGAAATAACTGAAATGTAAGAAAATAGAACATAATTAAGAAATGGGTTGTAGAATTTCAATTAAAATGTATGAGATAAATTGAATGAAGGTGTTAACTAGAATTGATATTCAAGTGAAACTTTTCAGAAAATTAAATTTTACCTCAAAATTATTTACTATACCAAAAAATAGACGAATAAATACGGGAAATGATATTGTGTACATAATATCATATAAAAAAAAACATATATAACTTAATTTTGATAAAATTTCTATTGAACTTATTCTTAAAATCTTAAAGGTATTATTTGATAAATTATAGCTTCATATATATTTAGTGTACAAATTGAAATGATTTTTCTATCTAATCAATTCAACATGATGTATTGAAAATATTACTATATAAAGGATGATCAAAATATATTATATTATGTAAACGGAAATTTAATTAGAATTCCTACTTCCAGAACAATAATAATGAAAAAGTGTTGACGGATATCAGTATTTGCTTAATAAACAAAAACCTCATCATTAATAATTCAAATAAAATTTTCATATTGATTATGAAGTGCACTTTAAAATTATGGAATTTATAATTCTATAACAAAAAACAAACTTTAATATAGCAATTGAAAACAAAAAGTATAGTAAGATTTATGTCAGGAGATATGATATTCAACACGGTTATAGTAAAATATATTTTTGAAAACATAGGTACAAGCAAAATTTTTATAGAACCGTTATTATATAGTTAAAGATTAATAATAATGTATTGAGTCGTATATTAAAAATTATGATAAAAAAATAAGAGCAATACGACGTTAGTCGTTTAAAATAATTTTCAGGGTACAAACAAACCAATTATTGGATATACAGTTTAAAAAAAAATCTAATTTAATTTACTATAAAAAAAACTTAAATTTCTTGCAAGTTCCCCTTTTCTTAATAACAGTTTCAATATTAACACAACTTCTATGGGAAAATTTTATCTATTAATAAGGATAAAGAACAGTGAGAATATCGCATTACACTAATGTGATGTGGACAATTTTTTTACTTTTGCAATTGAACTAGAATTAAAATTTGTAGCTCTTACAATATTGATCATTATTTGACACTTCAACAACAACATATATATCGTTACAGATTTTTTTTCTAACTGAAAATAACGAATTCATTGTTGAAAACAAGAATGATATAGAAAACACGCACGGTGCTTATCTATTTCAAGTACACAACCAAATTTCACAAAATACATCTCCTATTAATGGAGTCATAAATACAACCATGTTACATTTTAACGAGGCATTAAACAAGCATATGAACAAAAAAAAATCTATAACCACATTTAGTGAAACAGTGCGCTCTAACCATCTACGAAGTCATCAAACCCATAACAATTATTTTACATCAACAATTTCATTGAGAGAAATATTTAAAAACTTAAAAAATAAAACCTCATCAGGCTCCGATAAAATACCTAATATTGTGTTAAAACACTTCCCAGACACAATAATCGAAAAATATTGTATAATCTTTAACAATTGTCTAAATCTAAGCTACTTTCCAAAACCTTGGAAGAAAGCAATTGTCATACCAATAAAAAAAACCAGGGAAAAACCCCACCGATCCCTGTAGCTACAGACCTATCAGCCTATTACCGAAAATCAGTAAGATTTATGAAATATTAATTAATAAATCTTTAATAACAGAATCAATAAAAAAAAATATCATACCAGACAACCAATTCGGATTTCGCCACAAACACAGTTTACTATAAATGCTATGACCAAATTATCGTCAGATATATGTTGGCATATAAACAACGGTCAATGTGTAGCAACTTGTTTTATAGATTTTTAAAAGGCATTCGATACTATTTGGCTTGATGGTATTATATACAAAGTACTCAAATATAAATACCCTCCACATCTAGTATACTTAATCAACAATATGTTATGCAGCAAATCTTTTAGAGTATCCTTCCTCAATAAGAATATATCTAAAGAATTCCAATTGACTAATGGCCTGCAGCAAGGTACAGTTAACTCGCCAATACTATTCAATATATATGTAAGTGACTTGCTTGATTCTCTAAGCAAACGGTCAGAGCATAAACACAGCATTGCTTTTGCAGACGATTTAACAATTTATACAGCAAATTTCAATTTGAAAGTTGCCCAGTATAACCTACAGCAGACATTCAATAAAATAGTTGTATATAGTACACGCTGGAATCTAAAAATTAATTATAAAAAATGCGAAACTGTCTTATTTAGAAACACAATAAATAAGTCAAATAGCACAATAAAAAGAAACTGGAGAAAGTTCTACTTGAAAGCCCCAGATGGAACTAAAATACCGAATTCCAACAGATTTAAGTACTTAGGAGTTTCATACACCAATTTATTCAAATTCAACGAGCATGTTAAATACCAAATATCAAAAGCAAAAAAAGTCTTAATGGCTCTGAAAAGGTTATTTTTCTCTAAAATCCTGTGTAGCAAAGTCAAGTTACTTTGCTACAAGTCCTTAATTAGGCCAATATTAACATCTGGTTGTCGTATATGGTTTAACATAAGTGCTTCTACTATGGAAAACCTAAGGCTATTTGAACGGAAGTGCATACGCGCATGCACAAACCTGAATAGAAAACCAACATCTAACTACACGCATTATTTCTCCAACAAAACAATTTACGAAAATGCAAAAATAATAAGAATCGATAATTTTATCATTCGTCTCATACGTAATCACATTCAAAGAAGTATTACATCAATAGAAAATCCACTAATAAGTCACCCATGGTATGAATCAGATCAATACCTATTAAGTACACTCGATTCGGGATTCATTCCACCAGAGGCATTTGTGTTTCTAGACAAACATAATTATATTGAAAATAGTACCTATGTACCTATAATTATTTATCACTATAAAAGGCACGCATCAAATAAAAAGCTTCCACTAGACTTAAACACTGCTAATTTAAACAATTGTGAAATATTCGTATTTGATAAATTTATTCCTAATTCTGCACAATTAATAAACAAAAATCCTTATTTTTGGAAATGTGTAGGTTAAGCTAGAATAGAATAGAGTAGTTAGTTTAAGTCTAGTTTGTAATATTTAGGTTAAGATTAGTGTAAGTTAATTATAAAATGTAAAAATAAAAAAATTGGTTTTTAGCCGCAATTTGTTTCCAATACTGTAAATCAATTATTAAAGTAAAATTACATAGAATAATTTAAGTTTAAACTAAAAAAATAATTAAAATAGATAATATAATATTAACAAATCATTATTAAATTTAAATGGGAGAACTGGTATTTAAACTAGTCATGTACATTGTAATAATTATAAGTTAAATTTCGTTTTGTTTTGTTTAGAATTAAGAAATTATAATAAAAGCAAAAATAAAGAGAACATTTAAAAAAAAAAAAAAAAACAGATTTTTTTCTTCTTTATTTATTTGTGTTATATACAATTCATTTATAATTTTATTATTTCAAAATAAATTTACAAATTAATTCAATATAATATAATATGTATTTATATATTCAATAATAGTTTTGGTGTTATATTTTGATAAGCATTGTATATAAATAAACATTTTTGTAGCCTAAAAGCGCTGTCTGGTCTAATCATTTATTAATAACTATATAGTATGATGCCATTGCTAATCTAGTAAAGTCTGGGTGCAGTTTAAAAAAGTGTGCACATTACAACTCAAAACACCAACAACAATGTAAAAAGTAAATATGTATCATCTCTCATCATAATGCATTAACATTATTTCTACACCTACTTCCATAATATATTAAATGATTTATTCTCTCAATTTTCATTCTTTAATTCATAATGAACTGTTTTTTAACATTATTAATGTTGTTGTTGTTATAAAAGGCTTCAGACAAACAAAAAATTAGTATATCTATATATACTATACCGGATGTTAAAGAGCATGCGTAACGGTTTTTTTTAGAGGGGAAGAAGCTGTTATTTTAGAATTTAAAAAAAAATTATTAACTAAATCGAGGATACTCTATCGATTGGTTATATTTTCAACTTCCGGGAAAGACCGGAAAAAGGTTTTGTAAGCCCAAACATCGCCAAAATTGGTTGAAATCGAGATTTTAAAATGGTATGGGAATTCTTTTTTATGCAAAATCGAATTCGAAGTCAAAAAATAAGAAATTTTTGTTAAGTACATTTTTTTTTTTGTTTTATTTAAACTTTGTAGGAATCTAAAACTGAAATAAAAATTTGATAACATGAAAAAAAAATTTATTTATAAAAATTATTATATTTAATTTTAGTTGACCAAAGGAAAATATGGTTGATTTTTGTTTTATGTTTATGATTTTTAAGGAGAAGTACTGAGAAAATCCAAAAAAATCGGCAATTTGGCGCTTTCGCACGAATCAATCGTCGTGCGAAAATATTACAATAACGTTTCTATATCGTGTTTAAATGCATTCAACAATACAAATTGAACATTCCAATAAACAAATAAATTGAAAGTACTTGAATAATTAAATCTTTCACAAAATGATTATATTTACATTTTGGGACTTCTCTAAGTATTCTAAAAGTATTCCATTATTACCTTTTGGCTTTAACTTATCGATTTTTTTTAACGCTCTACAGATGTAATTTCATTTTCGATTTATGGCTGACTTTCAGAACAGCAATAGTCATCAAAAATCATTTAACATAAGTTTCTTTTTTTTTGTTGTAGAATCCGAATTTGCAAAAAAAAAATACCCCTTCCCATTTCAAAATTTCGATTTCTGTTAACAAACACTTTTTCGGTCCCTTCCAAAAGTTGAAAAATCGATAGAACACACTCGATTTAGTTAATCACATTTTTTTTTTAATTTTAAAATAACGGCTCCTACCCCTCGTAAAAAGCTGATACGCATGCTCTGGAACACCCGGTATATAAAACTGAAAGTATGCTTATACCCATTATTATGGTTGATTCACATTACATTGGTCGCATTACATCAATTTTGAAAATATACTTTTCTTAATAAATCATACTGGTTGGGAGCAATATAGGGTAATCTATAATTATAATACACAAGCATTTAAGGACCTGCGCAGTAAACACCTTTTCATTTTATTTCGCTTCTTAATGAACTCCTAAGATAATAAATAAGTTGTATATAAAACACTAATGCGCACACAGTTGAAAATTTTTTTACTCATATGATTTTATTAAGATTGAGATGATCTTATTAAAATAAAAAACAAAAACAAACAAATCAATTCTTATAATTACTTGCAATGAACCTATATGTACATATTATGTCAAATAAAAACAAAAAACAAATTCATCTCAAATAAAAAATACATAAAAAAACAAAAACAAAAAAAAATCAGTGAAATTCTTCATATGACGGGCAATTTCATCTTTACATAGTAGAGTCAAAGTAGCTATCTATAATTATAATTGACAACCATTTCAACTTTATATTATTTTTTCAATTTACCAAAAATATTCTTAGTTTATAAATAAACACCGTTTTGGTTAATGAAAATATAGACCCAAATTTTACTAATTCTCTTGCAGAATTGTGAGCTTAATCTGTTTCAGAATTACACACATACATAGTACATATTTATATACCTACAATTTTCATCAAAATTAATTTTCTTTACTTTTATGAAATTACGTATCTATATAAAGATATTTATGTTTTTTAACGAAAACATACTAGTTTCAAAGCTTTTCATTAAAAAATGAGTGTTTTCTGCTTTGTAACAAGAAGTATATATCAGTCCATGCAAATCTACGTTCTTTTAAAAACTTTAAATTTGGCTTTAACTTCAATTATAATTACTCAACAGGAGCCCCTAGTTATGAATTATTTTAATACATTTTTTCATTAGTATTTCGCAATTATTTAAACTAGTTTTCGGCGCACCACTCTAAATAGTAGGGTTAACATAAACAACATTTTGACAATATATATAAGACGAATATATAGTAAAATATTTAAGGAAATACCTAACACCAATTTTTTTGATATCAGACAAAATCAATATGGTCTTTGAATTTAATTTTGGTATTTACTATGAGGCTTAGATAAATATGATTGACGATATCAATTTCAAATACTGTATTTCGCTTTACACAGATGATGCTGTGATAAAGTAGTCTCTACGTTGCAGTTTCACTTAAGCAATTAGCAATACGGACACATTGCGTTCTTTCGTTGAATATGTTTCAAAAAAAGTTTATTTGTGAAAATGTTAAGCAGATTGGCTGCTATTCTAATTCGACAAACTGAAAATTTTTTTTTTCAAATTTTTAAAGTATTGTAATAGCCAGTATTCGTATTCGTATTTTCAAGAAATTTACGAATTCAAAAAATGTTTGTATGACATAGAAATACAATGTGTGATAATGATATTTCGCTTTGAACCATAATATCAAAATATTTTCAAATCTTTTATAAATCATAGACCGTGAAACATTCTATAAATTAGTCAGTAGCACTGTAGCTCCTAAACATCACAAAGTATTTTATTTATCTCTGATAAAAATTTTACATACTTTTGTGTAATGATAACGGGTTGGTGACTAAATCCACATAACACATATTATTTAATTAAGGCAATCCCGTCTGTACCAAACTGTATTAAAAGAAATATATTGCCCTTTTCCGGAAATAAATATAAAAATTTAAATAAATTGATTCCGTTATTATTTATTAATATTCTGGAAAAGGACAGTATATTTTTTTTTCAGACTGGTAACCAACGTTCCCTCCAATTTTTTTCTAGCTGAGCAAAAGAAAAATAAATTGCGCTATGTTTAAAAAATTAAACAAAAAATTCGGTAAATTAGATATTTAATGAAAAAAAAAACATTTTTCTTTGAGTTTTTTAAGTTTTTCATTGTTTTTGAATTTTTTTTTATTATTTACTTATTTTATTAATGCTACATTTATTATTTTTTTTCTTTCCTGTCTTTCTTTTTCTTCCAGTAATGGTATACTAAATCCAGGTCAATAATATTTTCCGCCATTAAGTGTGCCCAAATGATTTACTTTCAACTTATTTTTAAATTTTGTTTTAATCAAATTCATCAAGCTAAATCCTCTTTCACTATCAGCACTCGACGCTTCAAAGGTTCTACAAATATCAAAAAAAATTTTAATATATTTTCAAAACTATCTTGATGAAGAGCCAATTGAAGTAGGTCATTGAAATTACGACTATTGTTTTTGGATTTTTCCGTAAATTGTTACATGCTGGGTGGCGCAGTAGGTAGAGCGCCTGCCTTTCAACCCAAAGGTCCCGGGTTTGATTCCCGATGAAGCAAAAAAAAAATGCTTCATTGGTTTTTCGAGTTGGTCTAGTACCCTTTGTCATTGGGATATAATAAATGACAAAAGATAATTGAGAGTTAATCTGGTAACAAATTGAATAAAATGAAACTTATCTATTTAAGAAGGCTTTGTTCCTGACAATAGTAGTAGTTTTCCACATTTAATAAGCCAGTAATTTGTTAAAATAAATACTCGAATTATTGTAGATATTGTAGTGTGAAATTGCAGTACCGTACTTAATTAAGCACGAAAAGGTGATTCTACCTAAGTTACTGTCAAGATCATAAAAAAAATTAGTATTTTAATCTCTATACTCATCTATTATTATTTTATTATCCATGTTCATGACCATGATAAGATTTCCATATTTAAAATTAATTTTTTTAAGTTTTTATTACCATAATTACAGTCAGATGTGTTGACAATAGCGCTTTGATCAAAAGCATTCCAACGGTCCATGTCAGCATCAGGAAATTCAGTTTTCAACAAATAAAATTATCCCAGATGATATTTTCGTTTTTCATCATTTAATGCAAACAATACGATTTACATTATTTTCTAAAGCTGTTAAGCAATAGTTTGCGATTGGATCAACTGAATTGGAACTATCAATCTTTTCTTTCAAATATTCTATTAAGACATCATAATTCCGAATAAACGGAATAATTGCACAATGACGAGAGATGCTCAAGCCAGCGTATTTCATTAAGAGGCCGGAACATCTAAATTTCACAATCTATTAGACTTGCCATTTCTTCAAAATTATGCTTTTTAACAAATGAACAATGGAACATTTTCGTGTTTCTACTTGGGAAATAAGAGGGATACCCTTCCAGGCATCATCGATTCCCAAATCCTCTCTATGTGCCACACAATGCTGAGCTATTAAGTGACAAACTGTGTTGTGTGCTTTAACTCAATTATAGGCTCCCAGCATTACTTCAGCTCCATCAGATGTTAACATTACCATATTTTGCATATCCAGATTAATAGTTTTATAAAAACATTTTATGGACTCCACAATATATTTTCCGTCACATGCATTTAATTGTATTATACCAGTAAAACAGTTTTGCAATTAAGATTAAAGCGGTATTTTATATGTGTAAATAGTTAACATTTTGTCAACGGAAATATCAGTGTTTTCATCCACTATTGAGCAATGGAATTGTTATCTTATTTAATATAATATTTCTTGTTGGATAAGGTGGTTGATACACTCGACGAATTCAAAAGCATAATTTTTACTCCTCCGATTTTTTGTAATCTCTACATATTTTGCAAAATGATTGTTTATTTTTTGAACTGAGTTCATTTAAACATTCATTTTAACGGCAAGAACAACATTATCTATTCAAATTTTGATGTTATCTTTACCAGTTGTTGTTTCAACACAGAGAATTTAATTTCGATTTTAATAATCGATTTAATTGCTTCACTTTTTTGCACAATTCACCAGTAGCTTAATTTTTTTCTTTGTGACATTATTTTAGAATGTCTGTCCTAGATTTTTATTAAAACAAAAAATATATTAATATGTACTACAAATATGTACTACAAAAGGATAAAACTTATAAAACTTACTAATTAGAATTGGAACAACTAACTAAGCACTATGGCAAATAACAACTGAATAAAAAGGTATTACATATTAACAAGCAAATTTCTAATGCGCAATTAAAAAAAAATCCGTGCGCAGCTTAGAGGGAACGTTGCTGGTAATCTTCTCCTCCTTATTTCGGTGATTTTTGTGTTTTTCGATCGTTCTTTGTGGATTTTTTTTTGTGGCAAAAATAATTATGGATTTTGTTTTTTGTGAATTTACTCACCAACCCAATGATAACAAAACAATAAATTTTAACACATATATCAAGTAGTTTAGGTCTTTTGTACTGCTTACCTCTATTGACATACATATTATATAACCAGCTTACCTTTATTGACATACATATTATAACAGTTAAAAAAATTATTGAACAAAACTCAAGCTCAATTTTAAATATGAATTTGTATTGTCTTCAAAAAATTAAATTAAGGTTTATTCTAACAAATTCTATTTTTTGTCAAATTTTAAATTACCATATTCCAAAAAAAAAATATTAATTGCTTCAATTAATAATATTTCCAATTAATTTCTATTATTCAATCAATCATCATTCCAATCAATCAATCAAATTAAAAGCACAAATAATTTCATTAATATTTTAGTCCAATCCTTTCTCTCCTACATTTATAGTCAAAAAAAAAAAAAAAAACAAAAATATTTTACAACTTTTATAATTTCTTAAACAGTTATAAAACATTTCCATCACTTTCCACATTTTATATTTCTATAATAGGAAATTTCCACATCAACAAATTTTCAATAATATTCTCAAGGTGAATTTAACGAATTCAATTTTATGAATAAATTTAACTAATTTTAAGCTCTTTTTTTTTATCCAAAAAACAAACAAAAAAAAAAAACAATAAAAATAATAAACTGATCGAACAATAAAACCCCATTATTTAATGACCCCAATTCTCATATATCATACTCTATTTATCTAAATCTCGCTATAATATTCATTCTCTTCCTTTTTTTCAATCCCCGGTACTTCATCCATTTTTTTTTTTTGTTTATTACTCCTCTTCAAAAATTGCTTGTAGGTATTAAGTTTTAAATACCAAAAAAAACAGAAACCAAAAACAAAAATAAAATCAAAAAACAAGAAAAGGTTAATTTTTTACAGTTCTACCGGAAAAGTTAACATCAACATCAACATTAAAAAGCAAAAAACCAAAAAAAAAAAAAAAGAAAAACACATTTTACCGTTATCTGTGGTTTAATATGTGAACCGAATACACATATATACATACATATAAATATCAACTTGTTTATAACATAATATATTATATAAAATTGTACCGTATAATGTCTAAGAAAAAGTACAGAACTCTCCAATTTTCATTAATGATTAAATACAAACAATAAAAATTTCCTGATAGACTTAACCCTACATCATTGTTATAAATAAGACGACAAGGCTCTAACACAATTTCACCCCCCCACCTTATCAAATTTTTCTTAAGAAAATAGGAATATTCTTTATATATAGTTTAATCGTAACTAAAAAACCAAAACAACAACAAAAAAGATATTTTCTATTATCTATATAAAAAGTGGGCGGTTGAAAAGGTAAAAAATCTTTGATTAAATGATGCCTAGACATTTATTTTACGAAAATTCAAAACAAAACCCAAAAAAAAAAAAAAAAATAATAAATAGAAAACAAGGAAGCATTACTATTAAAAAAGGTGGAATGGTTAATTATATATATATATCTCAGGTAAAAAACATTTTTACTATTTTCTTAAATTTCATACTCCTATACAAATTAGGTAGGGTGGTCCCTTCATTTTGAAGAAAAATATTGTTTAATGTTTATGTGTATAGTTTTATATGATCAGTGGTGATTTTGTTTATTTAATCCTGGAATAAAATTGTTTCATTGTAAATTTTCGAAAAGTGAATTTTACTAATAAAGTTCAATTTTAGAATTTTGACATTTTATGGCCGAAAATGTTTTTACTGGAAATTCTGATATCTTAAAGGAACACAAAAAAAAATTGATTAGTTTTTTCAACTAAAACAAATTAGTTCATTTCACTTTAGAATAATTAATTAAAAAATTTTAACTTTTATCAATTTTTTTAGTTTTTTTCGAATTTTTTCTTTAGTTAAATCGTCTAATTTAAAATAGTTGAATATAATATTTAGAAAAAGCAAAAATATATTTATTTCTTTCTGTTACTGCATCCAATTAGCTTCTTCTTAACATTTATAGTTACATTAGTTGCACGTGTTTTGTTGATCGGTTTCGTATATGAATAAAGTTGGCTTCAAATATATAAAAAAATTATAGTTACAAATGTTTAATTTTGTTTTATTTAAAAAAAAAAATATATATATATATATATATATATAAATTCTTAAAAAAGAAAAGGTAATTAAATTTAAAAAATTAATATTATAAAGTTACTATAATAAATTTAATCAAAGACTTAAAATCATATGCTAATTCTATTACATCAAGAAAAAACATAAATCTCAGTTTAGCTGTCCAGATTCAATTAAATTTTGCATCTCAGCTGCTTAAGAAAGCTGATGCTGCTACTAAACTTCAAACCGAATTTATAAATTTAATTAATACTAGTGGCCCCTGTTGGGGAATTATATTTCAAGTTGAAGTCAAATTTAAAGTTTATAAAAAAACAGTAATTTACGTACTGACATAGACTTCGCACGATATAGCAGAAACCACTCGTGTTTAATAAAAAGTTTTAATAAATAGTTTTATAAAACATAATTTCATATTAAATTGAAGTTTAGACAAGGAGTCCCTGTTGAGTAACTATAATACAAGTTAAAGCCAAATTTAAAGTTTTTAAAAGAACAGGGATTTACATGGACTGATATAGACTTCTCATTATAAAGCAGAAAACACTCATGTTTTAATGAAAAGCTTTGAAATTACTATGTTTTCATTAAAAAATATAAATACCTTACTAATCATTTTCTGTTTCGTTTTTACCTATTTCTTAATGTATTTGGTGAATAATTTTCAACTGTGTGCGTATATTAAGGGTTCAATATGGAAAATAGAGATAAAATAAAAAGGTGTCTACTGCGCAAGTCCTTAAATGCTTGTCAATTATAATTATAGATACTCTAACTCTACTATATAAAAATGAATTTGACAGTTATATGAACAATTCAACTGATTTTTTTTTGTTTTTGTTGTTTTTATATTTTTTATTTGAGATGAATTTGTTTGTTTGCTTATATTTGGCATATGTACATGGATTTATTTGCAAGTATGTAATTATAGTAACTGATTTTATTTACACAAAATTTTCAACTGTGTCCGCATTATTGTTTTATATACAACTTATTTATTATATATTAGGAGTTCATTAAAGAGAAGCGAAATAAAATGAAAAGGTGTCTACTGCGCAGGTCCTTAAATGTTTGTCAATTATAATTATAGATTCCCATACTCATAATATCACGAATAAGTCTAATTTTTACTTAAATTTATTCAAAATCAACCATCAGAAAAATAACTGCCTTAATAATTGTTTGAAAATTTACAACGATCTGCCATCAGAACTAAAAAATATGAATAACATCAGTGTTTTTAAGAAGGAAATAATTCAATATATTGCTGGTCAATATTAACGTTAATGAGTGAGTTGTGCTCAAAGTCGGAATAGCTTAAATAGATTTGGATTATTTTTCTACTCTTGTTTTTTATATTCTCTTTGTTTGAAAAAAGTTTATTACCTAGTATTATATAAAAAGTCTAATTTAATGTATTATTTTTTGGAATTAATATCAAACTTTTATTATTATTTTAGTATATAAGTAATGTATTAAGTTTTCGTAGATCATACACCATAAGCTAAGATCTAAGTTGAACTGATTTATTCATTATTGTAATTGTTCGTTATAAACTACATTTCTTTTTTTTGAATTAATAAAGAAAAAAAAATTATCAGCTTGATTAACTGCTCAACCTCAATAAGACACTTATGGCATATATAAATATTGACATATACACACATATAAATTAAGATAATCTCGTAATACGCACAAACGCGTAAATTCTATACGCCCGTCTAGAACGTCGTACGCTCTTATTTAGGTTGAGCAGTAAAGCTTTTTCCCAACTTAAAGACTTACAACGAAATAAATTATCAACAGAATCATTGTTATGTAACCCTCTGGCATAAAGCGGATAGGTTAGGGGCGAAGGCTTACTACTACCGCTTGTTGCCAAGTTTCATGAAATGTTATCAAAATTATAGAAGCGAAATAAATATAAATAAATAAATTAAATATGATCACGATAATAATTTCGTCGATATCATCAATATCAACCAATTTAAGTTTATTATTATCATCACCTGTATAATAATAATTGGAAGAATAATCCCCCCATATAATATTTAAATAGAAGCTCAATTTCGATTAATTATAAAGGATATATTATAGAATAGGAAAATTATTCTCTTAAACTCTGTTCGTTTTAACTCTGTTCGTTTTCTACTCATTTAATGTATATATACATAATATTATATCTATTTTTTTTATTTTTTTTATTTTTCATTATATTATTTCCTTTTCTCTTTTAATTTTCACTTTTTATATTTTTTCATTTCTTCTTTTTATTTTCTTCTTCCTACTAATTGAATCAACGTTATGACCGTGAATTAATAATATTAACTTTTCATATTCCCTAATACATAACAACAACAACAACAACATCACCAACAATACTATAGAAAGAGAAAATTATACATATAAATAATCAAAATTAGATAGAGACAACAAATTTTAATGGACATGAGGGTTTTAAAGAAACAAACAGTAAAGTAAGACATCGTAGCATAACTGACAAGAGATAATCATTAAATGGGATCTTTAGTTTAAAATATTAAAAAATAGAAGGAAGGAAGTAAGATAAGAGGGAAGATGAGGAGGAACACAAAAAAAGGACAATAAATTGAAGTTAGGCGAATTATAAGGAAAAAAAAAAATATGACACTATTATAAGAAAAATATCTGGTCGTACATTTTTGGGTCGATTTTTTAAAGGGTTGTTCGTTTTTTGTTTTTTTTTTTTTTGTACTATTTTATATTTACAAAGATACATTGTTATTATTCAAAAACTTTGGGTTGGAATTTTGAAAAAAAAAAAAGCCCAGTGACAATCCTTTAAATAGGATTTTGTTTTATTTTGTGTTAATTTTGTTTTGTTATTTTTAAATAAAGATCAGGTATCACAAAAAATTTCTAAAGAATGAATGGTTTATTACAAATTATCATGGGAGAAAAGAATATTAGTTGAAGAGTAGGTATCTTTTTTTTTCTTTTGTAATTTAATGCATAACTGGATTTATATTTTAAGGGCTTAAAAAGATATAAAAAAAAAGAAAAAAAATACAACCATTAAATTTGTTATATTGAATCCATTAAGCCAAAATTAATCGTTAAAATTATCTTCGTCTTAAAAGGAATTTTTATTATAAGCATATGGGGACATAATACATTATTCACAAAAATCAATGACCAACCACCTAAAAACAAAAAACTAAAAATTGAAACAACAACAAAACTATACTTTTGTAGTTAATTTTGTAGCTGCTGTTTAAAACAAAAAAAAAAAAAATCTAAATAAAAAATTTTTTTAAAAACTTTAAAAAGCAACACTCAAAAAATATTTACACATAAAAATGCAAAGAGTTTTTTTTTTTTGTTAAAACATTATTTTTTGTTTCCTTCTAACCAATAAACACGTACAGGATATACAAGAGAATAGAAATATGAAATTTTAGTATCAAAAGTTTCTCATCATCACAAAATCCACTTTAAAAGTTTAGGATCTTCATTAATATTTCATATAAAGTTTTCCAACTAATGTGCTATGAATGCAACACATACACACACACACACACCTTGAAAATAAAAAAATAAAAGTTAAGAAAAAAGAAAACAAAAATAAGTTAATAAAATTTTTTAAATAAACCGAAAATTTTTACTCAAAAAAAAAAAATAAAATTAAGAAAAATTATTTGTTCTCTTCATTTTTTTTTCTCTCTCTCTTCTTTAAAATGAATGATAATTAAGTTAGTTTTAGCAATTCTGAGAATTAGCTTTATTGGTTCAGAATAGCTATAAAACAAAATTAAAATTAAATAAAAAATATCAGAATTGTGTTGTGGCAAACCGGTTGTTGCGCTTATTTAAGAATTGATTTATTACTTGCTTAATTAGAGCTATTTAATCCCTTGTTTGATTAACTTTAGAATATGATGGTAGCCTTATATGGGATTTGACTTTTCAAGTTAATCATCATCATCATTATATGGCGCTACAGCTCGGCGAACAATGTTTCTCCATTGGAGTCTTTTCTTTCCGGATAGAAGAAAATCATCAAAAAATTCTTCTACTTCTGTTCTTCTGCCGCTGAAGAACTAACTGAAAGACTGTGCCGACTTTAACGCACTAACAACTCCCATCGTTAAAATTAAAACTAGTCTTTCAAACTTACCATTAATATAATTTTGGTTCTATTACATCAGATATCTTTGATCTAAACAAAATTTCATTAGAAATTATTGTAAGATAAAAGATTTTATCCGAACACAGTTCGGATTAAACGGTTTTGTCCGTTTAAGTCTTCTAGCAAAATTTTGACAGTCTGCTAAACGTTAAACTTCGACATTGGAAGGTTGAGAGAAACGAATTTTATGGCGTACAGTCAATATTTTTATTCCGTCTTTTATGAGAGGAACTCTTAGATGAATACCAGCATTGCGAACAAAGCATGGGGCATTGACAATGTTTCGATGTGTACTGTGTTTTGGAACGTTTGGGTAGTTTGAATATGTAGTTGTTTAGCCCAACCCCATATTTGAATACTGTATGGCCAGACTGGCTTTAATGTCTGATTGTAGATCAAAGTTTTTTTATACGTCGAAATCGTAGATGTTCGCCCAATTAGACAATACAAGTTGCTGTATTTTAGATCCTGTTCTAGTTTTTTTTTCTTAACGTGTTTTTTCCATCTAAGCTTTGCGTCAAGTTTCATACCAAGATATTTTGCAGAAATATGATGACATTGTTTATTCTTAATGTAATGTGCGTCTCAACTTTTTTATTTGTAAAGTTAACGTGCGTTGATTTTGCTTCGTTCAGTTTAATTCTCCATCTTTTGCATCAAATGGAGATTTTGTTATTGGCTTTTTGCAATTTATTTGTATAGCTTCGTTTAAATTTTTACCGACTGCTAATATAGTATGTCATCGGCAAAAGTAGCTACCGTCGCATATTCTACATCTGGAATATCAGTAGTGTATAGCAAATTGTAGGGCCCAGTATACTACCTTGCGGTATTCCTGTAATATTTTATTTTATAACTTCCGTGCATTATTTTCTACGTTATCGGGCGCTCAGTCTACCTCTAGTTCGATTAAGATCAAGACGATAACTAAATATTTTCCTTTGAACTCCTTCATTATTCTATTCTCACAACATGGCCAGCCCATCGGTTTGCCCTTTTATAAAACGGAAAATATCAATTTCAATTAAGTTATCAAGTTCATTGTTGTCCTTCTTTCATATTCAATATACTCTCTAGCTTTCTTACAGTAAAAATTGAAAGTTCGAAGCGTCTTTTCATCGACCGCATTGATCAACCCTGAAGGCCGTACTAGGCGTATAACAGTTTATAAATTGTAAGTTGGGTACGGCTTGATAACAGTTTTGATTGTAGAAATTTCTTGTTTGCAAAATAACAAAATAACACTTTTTGCCCAATTTAATTTTTTATTTTGTATGCCAATGTGCATACGGTTGTCATTTTGAATAAGTGTTACGAAACATTTGAAGATTGATCCTCCTTCAAAGGTATATTCTGCAATTGTTATATTCCGCGGTTATCTTCTTCCGGTTTCTCTGGACATTTTTATACGCCTGGTCTTATTTCCGTTGATTTTTACCCACTTTACAAAATTTGAGAGCCTTGACAGAAACTTTACGTGAAACACGTGACAGGTACTTAAACGTGAAAGGCTCTCAAATCTTTTATAACTATTGTCGCAGCAATGTGTAAGCAATGTCGTCAGCGTATGCTATTGGCTGCGATGTTTTAGTAAAAATATGACCACCTCTATCGAACTTTCGTATAGCTTGTGCGTAGGGATATATTAAAAAGTAGGATAGAGAGTACATCCCTTGTCTCGAACCTAATTTAATACTAAATTCTTCCGACGTTTTCCCTTTCATTATTATTTTTGCCTTCGAGTTCTATATTGTAATATTTATCATAGTAACAAGTTTTTTTTGATATTTCTTGTTTTTTTAAGACCTGCAGGAGTTTGACTTTTGTTGGCGCTGTCGAAAGCTTGCTAATGATAGTTGCGTTATATTCATAATATTTCTCCATACTTTGCTTAAGTAAGAATATTTAATCTATCGTCCACCTTTCTTCAAATCTTCTTTCAAATTTCTAAGCCCGTATCGGTATTTGCTTAATATCTGTTTGGTTATCGATTTAAATCTTTCATAAATAATATTAGATAGCACTTTATACGTAGAAATTAGCAATGTGATTCGCATATAGTTATTGCAATTTGTTTTATCTCCTTTCTTGTGAACTGGGCATAATTAGGTAGGTAGAAGTGGTCATTCCAGTTACTTCTGGAAAACCAATTAGCACTTAATTGTGCCTTTTTGGTACCACGACTCGAGTGACCTATTTCTTGTGCTTGATTGGATCATTCTCTCATCTTTACTCTCCCCAGAGACTCAGTACTAGAGCCACCCTGTGCCATTAAGAAGGTTGATCAGATCTCCTATTTTGCTTTCCGCGATAAAACTTATATTGCTGGAAAAGCCTCACCTAGAGTCCGGAGTCTGACTTTAGCTAATGCTGGACAGCTGCAAATGAAATGTTGAAAAGTTTCTGCTTCATTCTCATCCTTGAAACTGCGACATTGGGGATTGAATGCAATACCCAGCTTTGCAGTTGTGGTTTCCTATTGCCCAATGACCCGTACTGATGGCTACTACTCTTGATATATCAGTACGGGATCTGGTTAAGATTTGTTTGGTTTTATTGATATTATACGCGGGCCATGTTTTCCTCGAGGTCGTACAGGTATTTAGTCTATGCCGCCTTTCTTTCGCTCTGGTCAGAAAGTATGAATGGATCCGCTTCTTGACGACTCTCATTGGAGAGTGAATGTCTTCCTCAAGGGGCCTGTCGTGAATGGAACCACCAAAATTTTGATCGGGGCTTGACTATCCGTGAAGATGGTGACTTTTGTTTTGGTCGTATGAATGTGATTCAGGGCTTTAAGTGCTTCCCTAATTGCAAGCAGCTCTGCTTGAAAGACACTAGCGTATTTAGGCTTAACCATAAGACTTTAATATTTTTAGATCTTCTGAGAAAATTAAAAAAGCCCTCCCACCCTCTAGTTTCAGATTAGGTGCTATGTTGTCTTCGCGAACATGAAGATTTGTTTTCCTACTTAAAAATTCCCTGGGTCAAAAAGTTTCTAAAAATCCGGGTTTATCAAGTATAATTTGTAAAGTAATAATTTATAATTTTTAGACTAGTCATAGACACGGTCAGTCTTAATTTTTTAAAAACATTTATACGTCACAGAGAGTTAAAAGTATAGTGCCAACTGTTTCAATTGTCGAAAATCTACAAATTACACGTTTTGTGTACCTACATATTTCGTATTAAAATTTTTAATAATAATTTTTTCTTCACATTCGTCCGGAATAATTCCATTCGTACTTATCCATGTTTTCATATGACCTAAAATTTTTTTTGTTTGTTCATCTAGAATCTGGATCCGGTTTTAATGAGTTTATTTATTTATTTTGACTGCTCAAGCTGTATTGCTCTACACCTTAAATTAATGAATGTTGTATTTATTCCAGCATATTTTTTTCTATATTAAATCTTAAATTCCAACGGAATCAACATAAGAAAAATATATTCCACAATTTTTATTACATGCTGCAGAAAAACATCCTTTCCATACTTTTTTATTCAATATTCAATGAATGCAATTCTCTCTTGGTTTCAGTTTTAAGAGAATACATAAAATAAATTAATTTTCAATTTCAAAAACAAATTCTCTACAGATGAATAATTCTAGTGAACTTCATTTTCTTTATTTCTTTTCTATTTTTAGTTTTTTTATTTTTTTATTTTTCTTTTTATTTTTTTAATTAGGAATCCTTTTATCATTTTACTGTAAAAAGAGTTTTATTTTACTCATGCAACTTTAAATTTTCTTTTTGTCCTTATTTCAACAATTCTGGTGTAAGCAACACCATGACTTAAATTATAGCAGGGCAATTTCTGGTGATCGTCCGTATCAATTTTAAGGATTTAAATGAAAAGTCCACCAACATCGTTCATACATTAATAGGACTTATTTTACTAAAAACAGTTGCGGGCAACGTTGTGATTGGATAAAAAGGAATGGTGGTATTCGTTCGTTGTTCAGTAATTAAAAAATATGCTTCAGTTTTCGCGTTGGAGGATCTGAAGTTGATTGAAATACAAAATAAAAAAAATGTTCTTTATTAAAACAAGATGTTTCTAAGCTATACTTTGTTTTTCATCTCATTGAATCAGGAAGTTTCTCCCTGTTTTGGAAAAATTATTTTAACGAAAGAATATATTAATAAGATTCTAATAAATTAATAAGGCAGTCATGGAAGCGATTATTCCATCATTTCTGTCTTTGTGATTTACGTTTACGAATAACGGAGACAATGATTTCCGATATCAGAACATATTTTAGGGATTAGTCTACTTAGTATTTAGTTCAATAAAATTGAACCAATGCAATGGCTAAAATTAAATTTCGTCGGTGTATAAAAAAAGATAACAAAAGGTCGTACTAATCATTTGCGGCTGCTGTGATATAGGGAACAGATCCCTTCCCGGAAAAGTTTGAATCTAATATAATCAAATTAATCAACCTAATAAATCATATTTGACAAAAATTGATAATTAATTATTTAAAAAATGTGAAATAGCACTCAATTCGGCTTCCTAGGTTTAACGGAAGCAAGAAAAAGCCAAGGTATGAACAAGATATTTATTTTATGTTTATTGCTTACGAAAAACCATTTCATCCAATCCAACATGAAAAAATTATGAAGAAAATGTAACAGATCTGCATCATACCTTTTTTATATCTTCAGAGCCCCTC
This sequence comes from Argyra leucocephala, assembly GCA_963942445.1. Lineage (NCBI taxonomy): Eukaryota > Metazoa > Arthropoda > Insecta > Diptera > Dolichopodidae > Argyra > Argyra leucocephala. The sequence goes on from OZ012679.1 coordinate 145,757,846, forward strand.
CAAAGAGCGAATTTAATTTTTTAAATACGTTTTGGGTTTTCAAGGAGTCGAAAGCTACTCAAAAATATTTTTTTCAATGGAAAAGAAAAAATCACGCATTTAAGGGTTAATAAACTACAAAAGTTCAAATCAATAACGTCCCAAACAATTTGATCTTCAATATCAGCTTAACAAAGTTAACAGGTACAATAACCTTCATGGTGTTAATATTAACATTATAACAAAACTCAAATTTCAAAATCCACCTGTGATACATTAAGTGCTATGTTTGATGGGTATTTGGAATGGTACAGATTCTTGGATGCAGTACTTCATAAATCAGAATCATTTTAAATGTAGTGCTTATAAACAAATCTCTTATCATATTATGAACTGTTCGGGAAATCGCAAAATCAGAAGTTAGAAACAATTCTAACAGAATAACTACTTGTAAAAGATAGAATTGAATGCAAATCAAGATCGGCTGAAAACAAATGTTATGGACACAAAATATTTGGCATTGAGCCAGCCAAAGAAGAAGAGTTGTCTTAAATATAGCCAAATGAAGAAACTTGAAGTGATTTCTTAACTTCCTGAATTAGAATTAGCAGTAGAAATATAACAAGGGTGTTGTAACAGCTCTAAGTAGAAATTCAAGCAGTATAAAAAATTGTTTATTTATATAAGATTAGTTCGATTTCCACAACTTGAAAAGATATACCTACCTAGAACTCCATTTTATGAACTTTTTAATTCCCTTAAATCGGAAATTTTCCTATTTGTTTCTACCCCGATTTTTCATGAGTTTTTGTACAGTTGAGAAATCTCTAGAATGTTAAGTAATAGTTTCTAAATAACCAAATCTTACGAACTGAGTGAAAAATACAGAGAAATGCAATTTTCAGTTATATAAAAACTTTAATTTTTTTAATATTCCTGATAGGTGATGGAAGTTGTATATGGCTGCTATCCGAACCACTCAGATTATTGGAAAATGGCAAAAGATATGTTTGCTCATTATTTTTGTAATAGGTGTTGGGAGTGGTATTGCAGCTGCCCGAACAGCTCAAAATTTTGAAAAATGATAATAGACGTATTTATTTATTTTTGAGGCAGTACCTGAGTACAAATGTTCAGCTCTGTAACACTTTTGGTTCTTAATATATTTGTGATAGATGTTGGGAGTTGTATGGCAGCTGGCCGAACTACTCAAAATTTTGAGACATGGTAGAAGACGTATTTGTTTATTTTTGAGGCGGTACCTGAGTACAAATTTTGAGCACACTTTTGGCTCTTAATATATTTATGATAGATGTTGGGAGTTGTATGGCAGCTGCTCGAACCCGTCGCAACTTTAAAAAGCGGATAGACATATAACCTTCCCTTCTATACCAGTAATATACTCTGCAAATTTCATTCAAATCGATTCAGTAGTTTTTGAGTCTATAAATAACATAAAGCCAGAATTAAAAAAATTTCATTTTTATATATATATAGATAAATTAATCCGCTGAATGCCGCATTTAATATCAAGTTAATTTATCCTAAACACGCAATAGAAAAATTTTCGAAAAAAAAGCCTTCAGTTGATCTATCGTAGATTGGTTATAACGGATAAAAGGGTTTTAGTGGATTAGATTCTCACACTATGAAAAAGCACACGATGCTGAAACTCTTGATGTCCTGGATAATCTCCTACCTTCGAAAAACAAAAAGCCAATTTATGAGGGTTCCCTTACATTTCTCTTACTACATATTTTTTGCAGCATTGTAGAATTGATTATTGCTATAACTAATTTCAAGTACAGTATCGTACATCACAGTTAAGCTTATATGTGAAATACTAGTGACAGTTTGTCTCTGCTCTCTGTCCTGTTCTTTCAAAGGAATTGCTACGATATGATGATGGTGATGAAACAATTTCGTATCTTCAACTGAATATAGAAGCCGTCCGTGACCGAAGTAAATGGAGAACGTTGATGAATTAGACCCAGGACGTACATGACCTGTTGGCCACCTAAGAAGAAGAAGATGATGGTGATGATGATGATTTAACATCAAAACTAATAAATTTCATATCATCATCGAAACTATTTTGTTATAACAACCAATTATATTTTCAAAAATATGTTAAATAACCTAGAATATAGTTGGGTCTTTTACTCTTTCAAATTTTCATTGTTTTCTTTTATGTTACCTTTTCTATAATATTCCTCTAATTATATCTGTACCCAATTTTAGCTAATTTTCGTAATTCTTTCTTTCATTTATTTTATTTTTTTTTTGTTAGTTTTATTTCTTTTTATTGGACATCCTTTTTGGAAGTTGTCGAACCTTTTTCAGAATGATCAACTTACAAAGAAAAAACTAGAATACAAAAAAAAAAAAAATTATGAAAAATTCGATATTCACTTTAATGTAAAGACGGAAGGATGAAAGAAATTGAATTGAGTGAGGGACGGGTTGGGGGGGGGGGGAGATTGAAATTAAGTACTATGAAATATTTCATAACAAATTTAAGGACATTTTAAGGATAATTATCATTAATAATAAAAAATAAAAATAATAATAAAAACAAAAAAAAAACAAAAAAAATAAATAAGACAACAAAAGTTTGAAATTTATAGAAAGGGCAAGAATTCGAGACAAACGTAATTAAAAGGATTTTTATTTTTTTTTTTTTTTAATTTTTTTTTTGGAATGAACATCAGAAATTTTTTTAATTTCTTTTTTTCCCAGGATTTTCCAGGTCATTGTGACTGACATTTTTAATCAGTTCTGTTTGCTTTAATAAATTGATTAAATTTTATATTAAAAAAAAAAACAATAAAACTTTAAAGTGAAATATTAAAAATACTAAGATAAGTTTTTATTTTCTTCATCTTGAGAGATATATTTTCTATTTTAGAATTAATTAACGTCAATTACACATTGAAAAAGTTGATCTTTTTAATAGTTTGTAAATTACAGGGTTGTTGTTCTATTTATATTTAGTTTATATTTTTTTCAATAACTACAAGACAAGTGCAAATGAGAAGGCTGACGACTGGAATATTTTTGGCCCGAAACCGTCAGTTGGTATATTTATATTGGTAATATTAAACTATCGATAGAAAACACTCCGAACAGGAGAACCAACATTCTTTGGGAGCAACGTTCCCTCTAAGCTGCGCACGTGCGCAATTGCGCACAGATTTTTTCTGAATTACACGTTAGAAACTAGCTTGTAAATATTTAATACTTATTTATTCAGTTGTCATAGTTCTTAGTTAGTTGTTCCAGTTCTAATTGATAAGTTTTATAAGGTTTATCATTTTGTAGTACATATTAATATATTTTTTATTTTAATAAAAATCTAGTACAGACATTCTCTAGTCTAAAATAATGTCACAAAGAAAAAAATTAAGCTTCTGGTGAATTGTGCAAAAAAGTGAAGCAATTAAAATCCGAGTGGCTTTCTGTATGTTGAAACAACAACTGGTAAAGATAACATCAAAATTTGAATAGATAATGTTGTTCTTGCCGTTAAAATGAATATTTAAATGAACTCAGTTCCAAAAATAAACAATCATTTTGCAAAATATGTAGTGATTCCAAAACATTGGAGGAGTAAAAATTATGCTTTTGAATTCGTCGAGTGTATCAACCACCTTATCCAACAAGAAATATTATATTAAATAAGATAACAATTCCATTGCTCAATAGGGGATGAAAACACTGATATTTCCGTTGACAAAATGTTAATTATTTACACATATAAAATACCGCTTTAATCTTAATTGCAAAACTGTTTTACTGGTATAATACAATTAAATGCATGTGACGTAAAAAATATTGTGGAGTCCATAAAATGTTTTTATAAAACTCTTAATCTGGATATGCAAAAGATGGTAATGTTAACATCTGATGGAGCTGCAGTACTGCTGGGAGCTTATAATGCAGTTAGATCACACAACATAATTTGTCGCTTAACAGCTCACATTGTGTGGCACATAGAGAGGATCTGGGAATCGATGATGCCTGGAAGCGTATCCCTCTTATTTCCCAAGTAGAAACACGAAGATGTTCCATCGTTCATCCCTTTAAAAAGCATAATTTAGATGTTCAGGACTCTTAATGAAATACGTTGACTTTCTCATCATTTTGCAATTATTTCGTTTATTCGGAATTCTGATGTCTTAATAGAACATTTCAAAGAAAATATTGATAGTTCCAATTCAGTTGAACCAATCGCAAAATCTTGCTTAACAGCTTCAGAAAATAATGTAAATCGTATAAAATTGATTGCATTAAATGATGAAAAATGAAAATGTCATATGGGATAATTTTATTTGTTGAAAGCAAAGGTTCTTGGCTACCATTTAGATAAAAGATTTCCTGATGCTGACATGGACCTTTGGAATGCTTTTGATCAAAGCGATATTGTCAACACATCTAACTTTGATTATGGCAATGAAAACTTAAAAAAATGAATTTTAAATATGGAGATCTTATCATGGACATCGAAATGGATAATAAAATAATAATGAATGAGTTTAAAGATTAAAATACTTATTTACGGAAAAATCCAATAACAATAGTCGTAATTTCATTGACCTACTTGAATTGGCTCTTCGTGAAGATAGTTTTGTTTGATATTTGTGGAGCCCTTCAAGCGTCTAGTTCTGATAGTGAAAGACGATTTAGCCAGATGAATTTGATTGAAACTAAATTTAAAAATAGGTTGAAAGTAAATCATTTGGGTAACTTATAATAAGAATAAAGTCACACTTAATGGCGGAAAATATTATTGACCTTGTGGAGTATAGCCCTCTACAGGCTATACTTACTATTCCTGAAAGAAAAAGAAAGACAGGAAAGAAAAAAAATAATAATGTAATATGTAATTAATAAAAAAAAATTTAAAAACAATAAAAAACTTAAAAAACTCAAATAAAAAGATTTTTTTTTTTAATAAAATATCTAATTTACCAAATTTTTGTTTAATTTTTTAAACATAGAGCAATTTATTTATTTTTTTGCTCAGCTAAAAAAAAAATTAGAGGGAACGTTGTTTGGGAGCATATTGTAGGCCACAGAGTCTCCAAAATATATGTACCAAGAACAAACATCAAAATAACCAACTTCTTGCCAGCTCTCAATAGAGTAGACTATAGGAAGATGGTGGGCATACTTACTGGTCATAACCACATGAATAACCACATGCGTAGACTAGCACTAAGTGATGATCCAAACTATAGACACTGTCTGGAAGAGCAAGAAACCTCCACACATGTTGTAGAAGAGTGCCTAGAGCTTTTTTAAGGCTGAGACTCAGGTTGTTGGAAACGGACTACATAACCTCAGAAAGCTTCTGCAAGATAGAACCCTCAAACCTATTGGCATTTATCAAAAGGGTCGACTAATTTGACGATGGAGGAGAGCAAAAAAAGGCTACATGCCGGCCTTGACATATTAGAATCACCTACGTGAAAGAGAAAAAAAAAAAAAAGACATTGACTGCCAAGAGTGTATTTTTACAAAATATTCATATAGGCCAAAGCAAGAAACTGATCTTTTTTTTAGTTAAATATGTATTACGCAGCCTACCGGAAAATTTTCTCATAAATTTTTTTTTTTGCAGTGCTACGGCGTTCGTTTATAAATTCGTTAATGCAAATGGTCATTGTTACTGTATATAGTTACAGTATATAATTGTGCATCGTTACTATTTAAATATCCAAATCATGTTGGAGTGAAGGTAATGTATGATCGTAAAAAGTATATGCAGGCACATCAAAACTAATAAGAATGTTAAACGCAAAAAAAATTCTCCTTCATCATCTCAAATGAGAAACAATTTCTAAAGAAAACAAAGATGTTATAGTGGTACTCAAATGGAAAGATACCAGTGATGTTCGACTGTTAACAACAATATATGCACCTTACTTTGCACATAAAAAGACAGATCAGCTAGCCACGACACCACATACAGCCTTCTACAACTGTCTTTCAAGCTGAAACCTATGCCATCGAGATATCGGCATTACAGTGCAGTAAAAGGGGGCACATAGGTGCCAACACATACATAATTTCAGATAGCCAAGCTGCTTTAAAAACTCTGGCTTCCCCAATTTTTAAATAAAAGCTTATCTATAGCTGTTGCAGAAGCTTAATAAAGCTAGGTGAACGAAACAGAGTTACTCTTATGTGGACTCCTGGACATGAAGGAATACAGAACAATGAAGAGGCAGATATCCTTGCAAAAACAGGTGCGAAGAGTCAATTCTTGGGACCAGAGTCAAATATTTCTCGTTCAAACGCCTACCTACAAGGAATTGTTTCCAAGTGGGAGTCCACAGAAACCCAGAACATATGGAATAGCTGCCAAGCACTTACGCAGTCTAAAAAAGAGTTGAGAGTGAGCAGCAGAAACCTTAGAATGTAAATATAATCGATTAACCAGAAAACCATTGGAAATACTAGAATATAATAAAAGAAAACGAGAATTGACTTAATGGGTCCATGCAAAAGCGAATCAAGTGGTACGGTAAACTTGCAGCTGAATTTTTGAAGATCCAGCAGTAGTAAACCACAGCAGTAGTAAGCAAACAAGTAACAAAAAAATTCAAATTAGGACCTTTCGCGAAACGTAAAACAGTATGAAAATATGTCAGAAACCGTGTTAAAGTTGTGCAAACTTTTTCTGAGCAGTTTCTTACCTTCCGCAAATGTGTTTAGATTGTTTTAATATGAAGCAATAATTATTTAACATCATGTATCATTAAAATTTTTATTCTAATTTCCATTCGTTTCACATGTTTCCTAAAACCATTATTTTTTTTTTGTTCCCAGAGTGCCACACAATAATTTTTCTATACTTGTCCAAAGTCATACATATTCGAATTACAGTATTTTTTTCTTATTAAATTACTATCAACCACATTTAAATAACATGGTCTGTTGGGAAACATTACTGTCATTCATATAAGTATGACATGGCAGTTAATGTGTTAAAAAATTATATAGCCTATCGAATTCGGAGCCAAATTGTCGTGTATTTGTATATATATATATATATTTTTAGTTGGCTTTTTAATATTTTTACTCTTTTGCTTATTACTCCTACTGCTTCTTTGATATTTTTGCAACATAAAAATTGTGAAAAGAAGAATATGGATTTCACTTTCCGAAATATCAATACTTTTAACATGGAAAGTTGGTTTGTTTATTTGCTTGTTTATTTATTTATTTGTTTGTTGGTTTGTTTGTTTGTTCACTATACCCGCGCACAGTTTTAAAGATAGAGTTCTGAAATTTTGCACAGTTGTTCATGGTCAAAAAGGGAACCGGATGCAGTATTTACCCATCAAATGACAAGTTTGCGTAGCTGAAATTCAACCCCTAGAACCTATCAGGAATCTTTAAAAAACCAAAGGTGATACAGAAATTTACACTTGGGTACTCTTTAACAAATAAAGAAATGCGACAGTTACCGATTTCGTATAAATAACATTTGCAATAATCTAATGAATTTAATACAGCTTGGTGAAGGTCAAATTTCAGAAGAAAATGTCAAAATTGAAATAGCAACGATCAGTACAATTATACAAAGTATTGAAGAATTGACTGAAAAAGTATTTGAATCAGTTAGTGGAAGAACAGTACATGTACAAAAGTGTCATTTTGTTTAAATTTAAAAAAAACTGTCTCGCCTGCAAAATATGAATGTCTGTTTAAAGTAATGTATGAAGACTTGTAGAGTTTATGTTTCTTTATAGCACTGTTAAAGAAAAATTTCAATAACTCATTGCTGGGAGAAGATATATACAAAAGTAAACGATAATTTTGTACTGTTATTCCACTCAAATGAAAAAAGCTTAATTAGTAAATAACATTAGTTTATTTTTAGTTTTATTGCAAGAATCCATTAGCGATATTTAAGAAATAAAAAAAAATAACAAAATAATAAAAAATTATATTCTTCCGAATTAGTGATTTTCCACGATATGGTAATAAAATTCCAATACTTCTTCAGTCACATACTGCATTAGTTTTTTAAGATCAGTAATTTTTTTTCGTTAATAGGAACTGCTTCTTGATATGCTTGCTTGTGTGGCAATCTTCGATGTACTTTAGTTTAACTAATTTAAATGTTTACGATAGGAAACCTCCTATATATTGGTTTGTTTTAACATAGTTGGGAGTTTCACTATCATAAGTGAATTGCTTATATTTCGAAACAGTAAAGTTAATATTTGAATTTTCGATCGATTTACATGTCTTTTTGTAGAAATTTGGCCACTAATTTTTGAAATCAATAACATCTGTATAACGAATAGTATGGTAAATGGTCTTCGACAAGTAGCTAACATTTCTTGATATTCTTCCAGACACATAAATGCGATCAACTTTTTTTATAAACTTTTTTACGGTACCGAAATCTCTGTCGCAAGGCAAAAATGAGTAGCCCCGAACGGGAAAATAATGGTTAATCTTTTTAAAGCGTTTAGAAGCTGCAAGAATCATTAAAAATTTAACCATTGTATTGTTGGGATTTTGTCCGGGACACCCGTCGGAAAATAAAGTAGAGTTCAATTTTCTCTAAAAATATCTTGTTTACTATATATTCCAAAAGAAAGCTGTAAAGGTCGTCTGGACCTTTGTGTGCCTGACCCTCATGATAAGTATAAAAATATCCTGTATTACTTTGTAAATCGTGAATTTGAAATGCATATAGCCACAACTGACGGTAATAAAATATTTCTTGTACTGATATATTTGGCAACGGAAGGTTCTGCATAAAATCAAAACATATACCAACAACATCGTTTCTTTTTATACACATATTTGTTACTGTTTTTATTTGAGAATAAAACTTATTAGCACGACGCTTATGAACCATTAATTCTGCAGCATAAACTATTTTTGCACGATCGTTAAGATTTGCATCTTTTAATTTCTTTGAATTTCGTCCGAGACGCTCACATTCACCTACAGACATCTACTTGTGGTCTACCGAACCTTAATGAATAATTTTCATTAAAATACTTTTGGTAAAATTCGTATTTAAACAAATATTTAATAAAAACATAGCAAAATAATGAATCAAGAGTAAATTATAATATAGAGATTTACAATTTTAAAAATTTTTATAAAATTCATTAGTATAAACAGGTATGAGTAAGTTCGGTTATCATGGTAAATTGGATTAGTTAAGAAAAAAAAAACCAATTTATTACTAAAAAGAATTATTAGTTTGGTGACATAAATATAAACGCTTTCTTAGCGCATCTTTTGAGAGGGTTAAATCAATTAATTCGATGGATAGGTTCATTCATACCATAATTGGTACGATGAAACACTAGGGTGAAAAGATTAGGCGAACGAAATCGGGTACAAGTGTTAATTTTAGCAGATTCAGATATAAATGACAATACGATATTCCCGTTGACTACTTGCGTGATAAAGAGCACATCCGCGATCTTGCGTCTATTTTTTAATGTAGTTAGATGAATAAGGTTGAGTCTATTATTATAAGGTGGAAGAGCCAAAGGGTCAGACCAAGGAAGGAGACGTAAAGCATATCTTAGGAAATTTTTTTGAATTGATTCAATTCGATTACTGTGAATTTCATAATAAAGTGACCATACCTGACTGGCATATTTAAGCTGGGGTCTAACAAGACAAGTCAATAGGGATTTCAAATGTATGGGTCATTGAATTCTTTGGACCATCGTTTTATGAATCCTAACAATGAGTTAGCTTTATTAATGATGTTATTGTAGTGCATTTTGAAAGTAAGTTTTTCATCGAAGGTAACTCCAAAGTCTTTGATAGACTTGACTTTTTCTATGGCTTGTTCATTAAGTGAATAAGTATCTGAGAGGCAGTTAATTCGCCTATGATAACTCATTGTGGCACATTTGTTTATATTTAACTGAAAGTTATTAGTTTTGCACCATAAGAAAAAGTTATCTAGATCTTCTTGAAGAAGGGTTGTGTCTATTAGAGATGTAATTTTTTTGAAGATTTTCATGTCATCAGCATAAATTTTAACTTGACTGTTTTTGATTACCGGCATTACATCATTGATAGAAATTATAAATTAGAGTGGGCCTAAATGGATGCCTTGAGGGACACCTGAATTGGCCTCAAACGATGAGGAAAAGGCTGTTCTAAACTGCACGATGTAACTCCGATTTGTCAGATAAGATTCGACCCAACTGACGAAAAAAGAGGGTAATCCAAGTTTAGATGATTTCAATAGTATAATGCAATGGGGTAGAAGGTCAAAAGCTTTACTGAAGTCAGTGTATATGACATCAGTTTGAAATCCTGTCTCCATATTAAGAATAAACTCAGAAGTACACTTAACCAAGTTCGTAACTGTGGATTTGTTCTTAACGGACAAATCCAATATTGATGATGATTATTATTCAAGTGTGTGGGAGAACAATACGAAAACCGTACTTGTATTGTTCTTTCACTAATATTCTTAATTATATAGTCTGATTTAAAATGTAAACGGGTGATTTATATATTGTTGTTCAGTTGATCTTGTATAGGTCTTCGAATTTCAAAAATATTGGCATTGTTAGTTAAAAATGTTGTTTTTGGCATTCGTATTGTTCTTTCAATGACTGATTCTTTTATTTATTTATTTATTTCAACGATTTATGCCTGAAGAGATAATTCTCATAAGAAGACTATATAATTTTAGGAATCAGTACAAAGATTTTATATGGCTATGTGAATTAGCTATAAAAAGATGTGATAATTCGTTTTATTAATCAGAAAATACTGCAGAGTATGCCAGGAGGGGTCTATGTATACAAATCGATAAATACAGTTATCAATGAAAATCAAGCTGTTAACTATTGAACAGAGTTTCTTTATTCGTTGGATTTGCAATAATTAAATAGAAAATTTTTTAAATCTTCTTTTTATGTAAATCACAAAATTGAGATTTGTTCTCTAAACAAAATATCCATTAAATTTTTCACATACTTTTATTCAAATGAAAACATTAAATTAAAATTATCGATCTAACAATATTTCAGTATAGGTATTTCTTTCTAATTTCAAATATTAATTAAAATATCAGAGTATAAAAGAGTATAAAAGATTTTTTTTTAGATCTAAGTATTTTAGCTAATGTACTGCTAAAACTCAAAAGTACCGATTTCTTTTCTATTCATTCGATAAATTCAAAAAAAAAAAAAAAAATTGTAAATACTCATTTTGAAATTATATAAGAATGACATATTAACATGTACATATATCCATTAACACTATTTTAGTATATGGTATGAAATGAATGTACTATATTATGCGGTTTATACCAGTGGTCTTCGAACTTATATAAAATTTCAAATAGTTGCGAAAATTGTAATAAACTTACATTATGCTGATAAAGCTTTTGGAAACCCTGACCAACAGTACCCTTTAAATAAAGCGAACCGTAAACGAACTGAAAGTTAACTCTATTCTTCATATAAACCTTTGCAAACGTTACGCTTTTGTTTATTTATTTATATTTAATAATAAAATATATTTTGATTTATTTGATTTTCCGTACTCTATCCTTTGCGTACTGAAACCACTTTTTAATTATGTTTATTATATCGCCAACTCTGCTATTTGGAAATTTTTCTGTGGTACATTCTAAAAAAATATGATTACTATTAAATATTGCATTTGAAAAATTTAAATACTATTTACCTTTGATAATATTCATTACAGCGAATGAATGCACTAGTATGTTGTGATGATGACCATGCCAAGAAAAACTGCATGCCGCTTTGTCCATTATGATACTTTTTAGACAGACTCGCCCGTATTTTGCAAACCAATTTGTCTGCCAAATTATTCAATCTATTTTTCTGAAATATTTAAGGCATATTAATAATAATATTTTCACTTATTTAATATATACTATTTTAAATTATTTAAAATTATTATTACTAATATATTTAAAATTATTATTACTATACTTACTAATTTTATAAATTTTCTATAATAAAATACGCACAATAAAAATACGCGTCTTAACAAAACAAAAAGAACAATATTATGTTTTTTGTGTATAACAAAAAAAAACTTTTCAAAATGTCAGTTCGTAATTAGCGAACTAAAAGCGGCATGAATGCGAAGTACTTTTCTGAAGTGTCAAAAAACATGAAATTTCTAGGAAAAAAAAATATAGAAACGATTTGCTTTGGGTTCGCTAAAAGCGAATTCGTTTTGTTTTCTTAAAGGTTAATAATTGTTAAAAACGTTCAATATGCATTGATGGAAAATTCATAATTCAAACTACACGAAAGTGTTTTGCTTTGGTCAAGATTATGCTACACCTCATACTCCTACCGCAACAATTGATTTATTAATATTAATTGACCTCCAAGCGTCATGCGGTATAACGCCACTAGATTATTTTCTTTGGAATTATGTCAAACAATTGATTGCTAGCTAATAAACCAGAAACAATAGATCCTTTGGAAGCCAACATGACCTGTGTTATTGGCGAAATAAGACCTGAATTACTCCAAAAAGTAATCCAAAGTTGGTTTGATCAAATTCAGTTCCTCAGAGCTAGTCATTGGGGACTTTGTAATGAATTTACGATTGCACACGTGTTTTGTAAAAGACTACACATATTTTAAAGAAACATAATATAAATTGCTATTATAAAAAAAGCGTAGAAATGTGGTATGCTTTTTGTCGATGCCGCAATTCTAATGAATTATTTGTTTGTATTGATCTTTTCCATACGTTTTTTTTGCTAATGGAAATTGTATATAAAGAAAAAGAGTTTGTAAATAAAAATCACTATCAAATCAATGATCTAAGAAAGCGTTTCACTTCTCTCTAGGTTGATTTGATTTGGCATAAGTCTTGTAAAGGCCTCAAGCTCAAAAGACTTATACCAAGATAGTGCATTCTCAAGAAGGCCTCATGCTCAGAGAATACACTAGACAGAACTCATACGACGTTGTCGGGGTCCTCAAACCAAAGAAAAGTACAGTTTTGACTAGGCTATATGCTCAAAAGCTGGACTGACCATATTGACAATAAGAACATAAATAAAAAGAACCCTAGACAATTATAATTTATGCCGAAAATTATTTTGAAACCTAAATGTCATTAAATTATCTTTCAATTAAAAATGTTGATTTCAATATTAATTTAAATGTGTGATAGAACTTTATCATTCTGAAAACCATACCCGTTATTATGATTTCAAATAGTTAGATAACTCTGGAAAGGGTGGGTTGATAGCACAATATATCAATTACACAAGCAGTATCAGTACCTAGGTGATCTTTTGAGAAGATATAAAAGTAAGAATTGACATGATTGCATCGGTATTTACAAAGACTTCAAACAAAGGCATGTTAACACAATTTAAAACTTGAAACTTTGTAAAACTATTTATCTTAATCTAATTAATCTAAACTTGAAATCATAATCTACCATCCCGCTATGTCTTTTGAATTCTATTATTTATATTGCAATGAAAACGAAGCACTTTCGAAAATTGGTTACATGTGAAAAAAATAAAATTCATCCAAATGTAATGGAAACACATATTTTTTCAAAATAGTTGAAGTCACAAAGTCCTTGCGACAGATATAAAATAACCAAAAGAATTGTGAAATGTAGATAGCTATAGAATCAATTTTTAAAAAAAATATAACTCAATTATCAAAAGTTACACTTCAGAAAAAAGTTAAAGGGGACTGAGAATCAGCAAAACATAAAAAATCTAAAAGGCTTAAATCTTAAAAAACAACCAAACTTTTATTTATTTTGATCATGTGTGACACCACATTAGCTGTCACCTTAAAATCACAAAAAAAGCGACTATCACTGTGACAATCACCATATAGAATACCAATTATAGATATGCGACAGCCTAATTATCACAATACAATATAGTGGTTATATCGTGTGGTAAAATAATTAATTAATCGACTTGAAATGCAAAGGGTTAAGTTAATATTTTTGTACTCTTTTTTCAGGAAGATAAACTTCAGCGGAAAGCTTAATCATATTAGATATGCACTTAAATAGCAACTTGTTCTGGAATGATCATATGTTTGATGTTGCAAAAACCGCAGATAAATGTTTAGGTTTTCTTAGCCGCTGTAAGGTTTACTTCTCCTCCCAAGACCTTTTAAAAATCGATAAAGCTGTCATATGGCACCAGAAATAGAATAAAATTCTCACATATGTGCTGACGTTTCTAAAAAAACAAATCGCAGCTCATCTTGCTCCTCTTGGGCAACATTTTAAAGTCGGAGCTTTTTCTCTTTTTTATAGATACCTCGCAGGCACGGGCACATTCTATTCTATTCTATTATTTCGAATCCATTGATTTACCGATTATGCAGGTGATTGGCCTACAGTAACCGGTCCTAGGAGATGGAGTAACCATCTACCGCTGCCTAGAAACAACGTGGCTCTACCTTATTACCGGTTCGATCTCAATTAATGATTTTCATTCGATTAATCTCGAATTTTCAATTAACAAATTTAATGATGGATTTTTTTTTTTTTATAAATCGCCACCAACCAGGTTCGAACCGGGGTACCCTCGGTCATGGATCCTGTTACATAACAACTGCGCCACCGAGGGTATAAAACGGGCACATACTCAGTGGAAATTAAATCTTTATTACCTCCACTTAAGCGCTTCCCCTGTGAAACAGGAAGGCCAGCATGTGTTTATTCCTACACCGTAGAAATCAGTTTATGATTTTTTTTGTACTGCTGTCTTTAGCTTAGCAAAAATTACCCTTTTTTAAAAAAAAAAACAACAATATCTTACTTACAATGGTAATTGTCTTTCCAAAAAGAAACAAATTAATTGCAAGCATTCTAAAGACTAGATTTAGTCACTTAAATTAGTAAAAATTTAAATTTTTTTTCCGCAAATCCCAGCTTTAAGTTATTTTTAAAAATATTTCACCGTCAAATTTAAAAAAAAAAATAATAAAAATTTTATATACTGTTTTGACTTTATTATAATAAAATCCACCTCGCAATCTTTAAGGGTATACAATACATCTATATCTGTTAATTTTCTAAAACATTATCAAATTGGTCGTCCTACAACAATGTGGCGCCGAACAGTAATGAACGAAGCAAACGTATGTAGAAAAACTTGGAGTGAACTCTAATTGGTTGCCCAAAATAGAGTTCGGGGAAGTTTGTTGATACTCTATGCACCCACGACGACCGACATGATCAACGATGATGAATCATTAAATATTCTTTTTAGGCTACCGCACAAATTCAAACTTATTGATTAACTCTTTTTAAAGTATATGTCTTAAACTTTATATGTCTGAACATTTTTAATCTGGTCTTATGCGATTTGTGAATATTCCAAATATATTTATTTCATTTTATTTTCAATATTTTTTACAGCTAAATTTAAAAAATCGTTGTGAATTATTTTTCATAGCCACAGCACTACTGGAACTACGATTCTTTTGATCTAACATAGGATCTAGTGTGTGAAGTAAATTGTGGTACACCAGGTGGAGCTTTACCAAAACGTCCACATGATTCTCTAACAGTATGTCTACCTTGTATCAATATAGTTTTCTTTCAATTTTAAGAGCGAGTTGATGAAAAGTCAAAATTTTACCATCGATTTTCGAAATACGTTAACGAGCTTTTTGTGTAACATGAAGAGCACAAATTTTCATTATTGGTACTATTAAAAGACACACATTATTAGTTACTATTATTACGATGTCTATCCTTTTGTCCACTCTCCTTGAACAAACAAGTTACACGCTCTAATGACATCGGTAACTTTGGTTCTGCTTATAAATTAACGCTTTAGTATAATACGATTAATTTTTTTGTTTATACGATATTATAGACAACGATACAATTTTACCAACAATCTCAAAAAAACATCTTCAGATTTTGGTTGAGTTCTATGAACTTTACGATCGTATATGTGGCAAATATCAATAACTATTTTCGCAAAACAGATTCATGAAACATTTGAAAATATACTTTTTACCTGATAAGACTCTCTGTGGCTTTCAATTCTGTAGTACTAAGATTCATTTCATCTGATTTGGTATACATTTTAGTCATTTATTTTGGGTATGGTTATGGTATATATCAGGGTCTCCCAAACGGTCGATCGCGATCGACCAGTCGATCTTTCGATTTTTTTTCAGTCGATCGGGCGTATTAAAAAGTAAAAAAAAATTTTTTTTTTACTTTTTACCGCCAGTTTACCACCAATTTTATAAAAACTTGAAATCATCAGAGGAATTTTCAGATGTGGGTATTTTTATTAGTTTTAATAGTTCAGTACCTAATGATAATTTTGTAATAGAAATAAAATAAAATGTTTGTGGACCTGAAATGTACATCATCGTCAGTAGGTACATGAAAAAAATAAAAATTCGAACGGTACTTGGGTACCCAGAAGATGTCTTATCATTAAAATATAAAATAAGAATTGCTCGGTACCTAATGCTTATATATCATTCTATCATACAACACTACACTAATGCTATTGATTTTTCAAAAATAGAAAATGAAATTATAGTCCTTAATTCTGATATTTTTATAAAAGCAAAAGCTTCTGAAAATAGTTATATGTCGTTATTACATGAAGATAAATATCATCATGGAGTATAATTCAGAATTACGTTAATCTTGTTAACATTCAATAACATTCGCTGCGTAAGCTTAGCGTCAAAGTTTATAGCGAACAAATAATATTTTATAATGAGCCACAACTTTGAACGAAAATAATTTTAAAAACAAAAATAAATAAAATTGTAAAAATAAAAAAACAATAATATTAAAGGTGAACACATAATATTTATTTTGATGAATAAAATAAAAACTCGTGTTGGAGAAAAAATTAAAATAAAAAAATTTACTGCAAATAAATAGGTATTTACAAAACTGTTCATAGCTTGTGAACCATTGATCGGTTATTGAAAATTTCATTTCATTTAAAAAAAACCATTATCGAACTGTTCATGCTAAAATTCATACATAATTATTATTTATAACATACATTAAAAATAACAACAATCAATATGGTTTAACCGATACCTATATATACCTACCTACTATATTAAAAAAAATTCATCACTCTCTACAACATACATTTCTACACACTTGAAGAAAACAAATATACCTAAAAATTATAAATTTACAAAGATAAGAAATAAAAAATAATAGTACAAAACTTCATTTAATTTCAATAAAAATGTATAGGTTGTTATTGTTTTTATGTGTAAATCAGCAGAACCAAAACCTAACCACTGAATACATACTAAATATTATATACGATCATAAATTTATACATCATATAGATATATATATATATATTAAAAAATGAATAATAAACAAAAAAAATAAAAATAAATAACAATTTGAACTCTTCATCGCATCACATTTTTGGCTAGAGTATATATACCTATAGTATATATACCTATGCATACGGTAGCATTCAAAACTATGATGCTATGATCATTATGATAACAACAACAAAATACAAAAAAAATAAAAATAATTAACAATTTTGACTCTTCATCGCATCACATTTCTGGCTATATATACTATAGGTATATACTCACCTATAGTACTATCGTACAGGCAATACATACGGTAGCAAAACTATGATGCTATGATCATTATCAAAACAACAAAAAAAAATAAAAAAAAAAAAATATATGTAGACACATATGCATATTGGGTATAATTTTAAGTAATAAGAATAACCTTTAAGTGGATTATGTTTTTTTTTGTGTTAAATGCTGTTCGCCTTTTTGTTATTATACCATATTAAACTATTGATAAAATTTCTATTAGTCCTTCTTATTATAAATCAAAAACGTTGTTTGTTTTATTTATATTATTATTATGTTTTATTTTTTCTTATTATTTGCGAAGAAGGCTAACATTAAATTTAAAAAATATATTTCATGCAATGGTATTTTTTCCTGCAAAGGTTCAGCATGGTAGACAGGGGTTAATAAAGAGTACCAAAGCAATTTGTATACATATTGCAATTTGTATATGTGTTGGGGTATTCCGTCGGACTTACAAACATAAATTTATATATCATATATATATATATATATATATATATATATATATATATATATATTTAAAAAAAACAATAAACAAAAAAAATAAAAATAAATAACAATTTTAACTCTTCATCGCATCACATTTCTGGCTAGAGTATATATACCTATAGTATATATACCTATGCATACGTTAGCATTCAAAACTATGATGCTATGATCATTATGATAACAACAACAAAAAATATGGAGACAAAAAAAAATATGCATATTGTGTATAATTTAAAGTAATAAGAATAACCTTTAAGTGCATTATGTTTTTTTTTGTGTTAAATGCTGTTTGCCTTTTCGTTATTATACCATATTAAACTATTGATAAAATTTCTATTAGTCTTTATTATTATAAATCAAAAAACTTGTTTTTTTTTTATTTATATTATTATTATTATTTTTTATTTTTCCTTATTATTTGCGAAGAAGACTAACATTAAATTAAAAAAATATATTTCATGCAATGATATTTTTTCCTGCAAAAATTCAGCATGGTAAACAGAGGTTAAAAAAAGAGCACCAAAGCAATTTGTGCATACGTATTGCAATTTGTATATGTGTTAGAGTATTCCGTCGGACTTACAAAAATCCAGATAAATTCAGAAAATTATATTTTAAAAATGTCTCTGCACTTAGCAATGACCAGTTACGTGCCTTCGTTTGACCACCTTACTAACAACATGCAATGTCATGCGTCAACATCTAAGGACAAATTTTAAATTCATATTAAAAATTATTATTTAATATTTATGAATATGAGCTGAATAAATTATAAATATTCCGAAAAATTTACTTTAATTTTTAGTCGATCTTGCATTCTAATTTTCAGATTAGGTCGATCTCCATCAAGAAAAGTGTGGGCACAGCTGGTATATATGTACCAAAGTATTTATACTGATCACTTAAAGTTCATAAAAGCTGGAAGGACAAGTTTTTTATCCACTAATGTTTATCCCAATTAAAATTGTGTTTGTCTCAAAACATTCATACAGTTTTTACGTCCGATAACATTTCTGAAAAACATTGAGAAACTATGTTTTATTTATTTTTTTTTCTTTTTTTTTTTGTTTATTTTGAAAAATCTCAACTCCCATCTTATTATTATAAAATTGAATAATATATTACAGTTATTATAGGTAATATAGTAGTATATAATATATTATTTTCATTTCATTTATAAGAACCCAGCCACTACAACTGTAAATTGACATTCTATACATTCGACATATATATATATACGCAAAACATATAGAAATACAGTAGTTACAGTACTAAATGTCAACAATCACATTAATTTTATAAAACAAAAATTATTTTCTTATTTTCATTTTGATTTTGTTTATTTTCTTTTTTTTATTATTCTTCTATTTTTTGATACCTTTGTTTTGAAGAAGGAAATTACAAAAAAAAAAACAATAAGCAAAAATAAAAATAATTCTTCGAATAAAGAATGAGGCGTCCCAATACATCAAAAGTTTCGTTTTTTTTTTGTTTGTTTCTTTTTTGTAAAAAAAAAAACAAAAGAAACAAAAGCAAATGAAAAGAATTTCCTGACATTTATGTTTACCCATGCATTCAATAATATATATATATATATATAGATATATATATATTGTTTTTAGTGTATGGGCAATTTTTTTGTTTTCAATTTTTCTTTTAATGATTTTCAACTTGTGTCCTGGTAACGTTTTGTGCTCTAACATGATCTATTAAGGTGAAATCCGGTGAAATTGTTTACCTATTATGGTTTCACCTTTCTAAATAAAGTTCCCATAATGTTTTGTTTTTAGTTTTTATGTACGACTACGCATAACAACAAATATTTTAATATAAATACATAAATATTAAAGTACATACATATATACCTTCATAATTGTATATAGGTAAAATTTTTTGAATTTTCAATTCTTTAGAATATAAGTATAAGAATTCAGGAATTTCTATTATTTTGCACATGAGTTGCCTATGCATTCTAAGAAAACAAAACGAAAAAAAAAAAACAAAATGAAAAGGCTATTATTCCGGACAGCAGAAGTTGAAATATTTGCGGATGACCAGAGAAACTTATTTTGTTATTGTTTCCTTTTATATTCAGAAAATCTACTTTAATGGTAAAATACCCTAAACACGAATTGCTTTGTACTGCAAAAGTAAAAAAAAAAAATATTAAAAAAAGTTATTATAAGAGAATGTAGGACATTAAAAAAAAAAAAAAGTAAAAATTGTTTTCAAAAGAGGCGATTTTCTTTCAGAAAAAATGTACAAATAATTATGTACACAGGGTGAATCGAACCGATAAAAAAGCACTAGACACCCGGACTGTAGAAGAAAATTCAAATTAATAAATTACTGTATGATAAGAGTGGCTAATTCTCAATACTTTGACAGTTATGGTGTCATCAAAATGTCTGCACTTACTAGGGAGTGCAATACCGGGATCTCGAAAGCCGGAATCCCGGTAGAATATTTTCCGGTATTCGATACTGCAATTAAAGCATTAATACCGCAATATTTCGGTATTAATTTTTAGTTGTCAGAACACAAAAAAATATTTTAATTTAAAATAGTAGGCTTTGTAAATTCAGTAATTTAGTACCCAGTTTCTAAAATTGAGGCATAAATTTAAGATAACTAACAGAAAATTAAAAAATAATAATCGTAGTCAGTGATGAAAAGTGCAAGGAAATTTCCCGTTTTGAAGGAAATTTAGTTTTGAAAAGGATGAGGCAACGGAAAAAGAAAAATGAGGGAAATTTTACTTAAAATTGGAAAAATATCGAAAACTTGCTCGCATAAAATTTTTTCCATAACATTTTTAAATTAAAAATATTTAAAATATTTTTTTCTAAATTCCTTGAAAAAATATCTAATTTCCAACCTTTTTCATTATGTCTGGATGAGAGCAGTGATATGACGGGCAATGCACAGCTAGCAATTTTGTAAGAGATGCAGATAAAAATCTCCAAATTTATGAAGAACTGTTATTAAATTTACAAACTCCCTATCATACCACAAAAGGCATTAACATTTTTGATGCTTTTTGGAAAAGTCTTACAGATTTTAAATTATCTCCTTCATTATTATGTGGACTAGCAACCGACGGTGCAAAGGCTATGGTCGGCAATAAAAAAGGATTTTTAGGTATTTTAAACAAGAAAATGACAGAATTGAATATTGATTTACCAAATTTATATATTTTTCATTGCCTGATTCACCAAGAAAATCTTTGTTTCAAAATATTGCAAATGGACCACTTATGGATATCGTTATCAAATTAGTAAATTTAATACGATCACATGCAACAATTCATCGAAAATTCCAACAATATTTAACCGAATTGAATAGTGAATATATGGTGATATAATTTATTTTAGCAATGTAAGATGGATAAGTCGCGGTAAATGTTTACGAAGATTTCTGGAACTAAAAGACAAAATAGATTTATTTTTAAAAATTGAATATCGAACATTTCCAGAATTAACTAATACCCAATGGTTACTAGATTTGTGCTTTTTTTTTTTTTCCTTCTACGGAGGTGGCCCTAATATGTCAGAGCCGGCATGTAGGCTTTTTAGCCCTTTATGCCGTCCTCCACCCCTCAACTTAGTCGACCCTTTTGATAAAGGCCAATAGGTTTGGGGGATCTATCCTGCAGAAGTTTTCTGAGGTTATGTAGTGCGTTTCCAGCAGCCTGAGTCTCAGCCTTGAAAGAGCTAAGCACTCTCCTACAACGTGTGTGGAGGTTTCATCCTCTTCCAGACAGTGTCTACAGGTTGGGTCGTCACTTAGTGCTAGTCTACACATGTGTTTATTCATCTGGTTATGAGCAGTAAGTATGCCCACCATCTTCCTACAGTCTCCAATATTGAGAGTTAGCAGGAAGTTGGTTATTTTGGTGTTTATTCTTGGTGCATATATTTTGGAGACCCTGTGGCCTTCCATACGCTCCCAAAGAATATTTGCTTCCCTTTTCAGGGTGTTTTCTATTGATAGTTTAATATTACCAATAGATATACCAACTGCTGGTTCCGGGCCATAAATGTTTCCCGCCGATGATCTGGCTAGTTCGTCAGATTTGTGCTACTTAGTAGATATTTGTGAACATCTTAATAAATTGAATCTCGAACTTCAAGGTGAAAACATATTAATTGTCACCACTTTTCGCGCTATAAAAGTATTTAAGTTGAAATTATGTTCGTGGAAAACCCAATTATTGGAAAACGATGCTACACATTTTCATGAACTAAACAATTTTTACATTGCTGATCAAATATGAAAAAATATGCACATTATGTTGAAAATTTGGCTAAAGAATTTGATTTTAGATCTAAAGAAATATCAAAATATGAAAAAAATTTCCATTTGAAGGAAACCATTTCCTGTTGATGTCATAACAGTACACATCTGATCTTCAAATGGAAATTGTTGATTTGCAATGCCACGAGGACTTAAAAAAAAATCTTTTCAGTATTTCAATAGTAAGATTGAATTTTATAAAAAATATATATCGGAGACAAAATATCCAAATTTGAAGAGACATGCAATACGAATAATATGTGCTTTTGGTAGTTCCTATCCTTGCGAATCCTTTTTTTCTAAAATGAAAATTTGTAAGAATAAAAATAGGATCAGCTGCGTATAGCTACAACAAAAATTGTAATTGACCTAAACTTACTATCAAAACAAAAAAGATAAGCAATGTTCTCATTAAAAAATATCACCAAAAATAATAATTGCCAAAACTAAAATTTAAATTATTTGTGATATTATGAATTATTATTATTTTTCTAATATTCTATTATTATTTCCAAAGTTTTTTTTAACAATGAACTAATAAAAAAAATAAATGAATTACAAAATGGTAGTAATTTATATTATATTTTCAAATCTGACTCTAAAATTAATTTCGGTTAAGCATGCCTGTTCTATAGCAACGAATTAGAATTAATTCTCATTCGTTGTTCTATAATAAGTGAAGTGTCATTTGATATATATAAGTACATAGCTTTTTACGAATGAAATTTTACTAAAAAACGGGAAATTTTCACTACTAAAGAGGGAGTTGTCAGTCATGAGAGTTTTCATCACTGATCGTAGTAGGTTTTGCGGTTGGATAATAACGAATAACGATATACTCAATTTCATATTCATTTTCGTTCCGCTTTCAAAGTAGTGATGGGAAATGTCGTTCATTTAAGTGGATTTCAGTTCTGAACGGATCGTTCATTTCTACTGAACGGGTTAATAAGCAACGGTCAGTCGGTCGGTAAGTCGGAAAAAAACCGGATATAATTCAAGATAATGTCAAACTTATAAAAAGAGAAATGACATTATTTAAAGACGAGGGTACTAGGGGAATATATATGAAGAAAATTTATGAACTCCTTTTTACAATACGTCGAACAAGCGCAAAATCGGAGCGAGCATATTATTCTGTTGGACAAAATTGCGCTCCAACTTAAATGATGAAAGCCTTGATACATTGTGTTTTTTAAGAGCACACTTCAATCATTAAAACAATAATTAAATTTTTATACTTAACTCTGTAATCTTTATTTTTTGTAATATCTTGTTATTATTTTATTTTATATAATAATTAAAATAAACCAAATTGGTTTTTTTCTTAATATTGATTTTTTTTCTTTTAATTCTTTATTCAATTTTTCAATACCAAAATACCGGTATTAATTTTTCGCTCCGGTATTGCACTCCCTAACACCTACCACTTAGTGTTATGTTTATAAAATCACAACTAGTATTTATATAATCATCTAGGTGTCACAACTAGCGACAATTATAAAAAAAGAATTCTTTACATTGCAAAATAAGACTGATGCTATAAGATGCTCATAGCTAAGATAGGAAGGCAACATAATCTGAATAAAACGTAAGCTCTTATTTTGCAGTTAATCAGTAGAAATCGATTAATTTTGAGCTGTGCAAATGTACATTTTTTTTTTTCAAACTTTTATCAATTTAATGAAACTGTTAATGTATTTCATTACAAAAACCGAATCAGTTTTAAGTAAAGCAAAATTCAAGTCAAATTCAGCTTGGAGTACATATTATTGCAAATTGATCAGAAAAATGTTTTATTTTCCCAAATTAAATCAAAAATTTATGTTTCATTATTTTAAATGATTTAACCTTTATTCAGCTGGAAAGGCACACCTGTACTTTTGCATTTTATTTTTTGAATATTTTCGATGCAAATTGGCATAGAGCCTTGAATCTTTGTGAGAATTCATTTTTTATCAAAATTTATATATTAAAATTTTTTGAAGTAAAAAAATAATGGGGAGGTGGGTAAACAAACCATTTTTTTTGTCTACGTGGTCAACTTGAAAGGTACACCTGTACCTATAATGCATTTTATATTAGTTTTTGTGTTTAACCCTTTACCGCCGGCTACCAGTTCTCGTTGTACGATCGTGATGAATTTTTTAGAGTAGTCTATATTTGGCCCAAGAATTACAAATTTAAAATTTCGTGATGATAGCCCAGCCGGATCCGGAGTTGTGGCCTGTACTATATATAGTACAACCGGTGGATATGGGTGCAAAATCAATATGAAAAAATAAAAATTTAATAATTATGTTAACTTTATTTATTTTTATTGAGAAGAACATAAAGATAAATTCTTTAAAAATTTTACAAATGATATTCTGCAAAGCATTTTCTTTTTATACATAATGTTTTTCTACATATTTTACAAGAGTACATACTTCTTAAATGACACACGACACATCTAAGTTGAGTGTGCATTTCTTGAGGAACATGTTGAGTTTTTTCTTTTTCTACTGATGATGAAGGGTTCCTTTTTTTGATTATAGAAGTGCTTGCTCTAGATTCTTGTAATATTTTGCGTACTATAGACCTCCGAAAATTAAGCTGAGATGAAAATTCGTCATTGCTATTTCCTGATTGAATGTACAATTTCCATGCATTTACCATTGTGAAATCGATTAGATATGTGAAAATGACCCACCCCCATTTTTTTTCTTTGATAGCAATTCTATACGAATTTATATTTTGATCAGCGTTGTCAACACCTCCCATGTTTGCATTATATGTTGCATACACTTTTGGTTGACCAATTTGTACTTTTTTACGGTCTACTTTGGACCAACGTTTTACGTGATGCAACGGAATCACGGTATTAAAATTTGTTAAAATTGAACATATCTATAGTCAAATGTGCCACGAGGTTTATTTTTAAATGTTTTATTTTTTTCAAATGGGCAATTTTTTAAACGATTTTCTCGAATGGTACCTGTTGCTCGAAAATTCATGTTTTTTAAGAGGTTCATCAATGCATGAGCAGTAAAAAAATTGTCGAAAAATACGCAATGTTTAGTTGGTTCTGGTATCATTTTCAAAAAATCAGTTACTGTGTTTGGATCCAGCTGAATCAACCGCTTATTTTCATCATTTGTTCCGCAATATACATCAAAATTGTAGCAATAACCAGAAGAGCTGCACAACATCCAATTCTTATATCGAACAGGTTTTCTTCGAATGAACTGCTTAGCTGAATGTTTTCAGTTTTAAATAGAACCTCTGCCTCCACTTTTAAATAGAACCCGTTACATAAGTCGTTATTAAGTCTGTCATTTATATGACTTATTATTCCCAATCCAATTCCCAATATTATTGTTGAAATAGTGCTTAGAGGTATAATAGTTTTAGTAAAATGTAGTAATAAATAGTGTAAATCTTTTAATTAGTCTTAAACACATAAAAACAACAATAATTAATTTTGAAATATTGATATATGTAATAAAATGAAATTATTCATATTATTTTGATCCCATATCCGCCGGTTGTACTTTATATAGTACAACAAACTTTTCACCCAAAAAAAAACTGATTAAATTTATTAATAATTTTTAATTAACATTCACGTTATTTTAGTTTTTATTTAATTAACACTTTTCAATTTAATTTATAAAATAATTTAAAATTTTAATAACATTTTTTAATAATTTTATGGTCAAAGGTACATTATTTTGCAATTTCTAAAAAACACACATTTTCTAATGAATAAAATTGACACTTAATCAAACTCAAAGCAAGTGTTATGCAAATAAATGTGTTAATAGGAACATTCTTTAAGAATAGAATTCACAACAATTTGGCTTTAAAATCAAATTAGTTTCAGAAAAAAAATTACTTTGTACACCTTGTTTTGTTGAACTATATATAGTACAACCGGCGGTAAAGCGTTAAATAAGAAAATATTATTTTTTATATCACACAAATAATTTATGATAACAAATTTTTTTTTATATACACTTGTTTCATTTACATAAAGTTCATATCGTAATTTATTACGGTACTTGGGTACCCAAAGGACAGTTCATCATCAAAACATGAAACAAGAATAGTTCGGTGCCTAATGATAATTTTGTTATAAAAATGAAATAAAATTTTTCTGGACCTGAAACGTACATCATCATCATTAGGTAAAAAAATAAAAATTCTAACGGTACTTGGGTACCCAGAAGATGTTTTATCATCAAAATATAAAATATAAAATAAGAATAGTTCGGTACCTAATGATAATTTTGTTATAGAAATGAAATAAAATTTTTGTGATCCTGAAACGTACATCATCATCACTAGGTACATGAAAGCAATAAAAATTTTAACTGTATTTAGGTACCCAGAAAATGTCTTATCATCCAAATATAAAATAGTTCGGTACCTAATACTGCATATTAGAATACTATAAAAATTTATATTTTGTACCGTTTTTTCTCTAAGCTATTTTTTTTAGTACTTTTTTTTTATTTTTATTTTGTATTGTTTTTAGAAAATTCCCACGAAACAAAAATTAATGAAAAAGCCGGCACTTTTTTTCTAATTCAATGTATTTCGAACACTGGCTTAAATTTGAAGAAATTAAATAATTATTTACAATAAAATTATACAAAATTTAATAAATAGGTTTTTTGAACTACCTGAGCGGCAAATAAAATTTTAAAGTTGACCATCTGGTTACAAAATTTTTTAGTATGATTAAATACTTTTCTAAAACAATTTTTTTTTTTGTTTTTTTTTATAATATTTTTGTAGTAGATGCACTTTTGCTGTTTCAAGTCCGAACTTCATACTAAATACTTCGTCACAAACAGAAATGCTTAATAGATCTTCTTTTTCTTAAAATAGCGTTACCTCCAAAAAAATGTTTTAGAGAATAGATTCTTACAAGTAATAAAACTAAATTTAAGATTAAAAGTAGAAGAAATACAAAAATAATCACAACAATATAACAAAAATAGTAAAAATCATAGTAAAATCCATACAAATTGTTTGAAGGTACAGGTACAGGTGTTAGGGTTTTGAAATGTCAGCTAAATAAATGTTAAAAAACCATTAAATAATATACGCTGGGTGGCGCAGTAGGTAGAACAACCGAAAGGTCCAAGATTCAATTCCCGATGAATTATTTGAATATATTTATGGGTTTTTTGACCTGTTCTAGAACTATAGTCTAGTTTGGATAAAATAAATGACAAAAAAAATATTGAAATTATAATTCGGTAAAAATTTAAATAAAATGGAACACTATTTAAGAAAATTTAGTTCCTAGTACTTATATCTAATACGTAATACAAAACCATCCTGTATTTTAAAAAAAATAAATATTTTTTTTTTAATTTTCTCTTTAATAAGAAATTGTTTCTTTAATAAATAATTTAACTTTACTCTAAATTTAAACAACAATTGTCTTTTTTTACCTTCACAATCAATTAAGTAATAAATTTTAAAACAATATTACAAACCATTATGAACTGGTATCTTCTTCTGTTTTTCATTCACAGATTTGTTAAAAAATATTCATTTTCTCTTATGTTTTGTATTACAAAATGAAATCTAACAAAAAAATAAATAATTAAAATTTTTAATTAAGTTGTTATTAATTCATGTTATTTGTATTGTCATATTTATTGTTAATAATTGTGAACTTCAACGTTGTAGCAATTTAATCAATATTTTAAACTTGAATTTAATTATATATGTAGGTATCTC
This sequence comes from Argyra leucocephala, assembly GCA_963942445.1. Taxonomy (NCBI): domain Eukaryota; kingdom Metazoa; phylum Arthropoda; class Insecta; order Diptera; family Dolichopodidae; genus Argyra; species Argyra leucocephala. The sequence continues at coordinate 145,785,973 of OZ012679.1, forward strand.
TTGTAAGTTTATTTCAGCTACACAACATTTATACTTTAAACAGAAAATCATTCAAATATAATATAACGGTTTTTTAACGCTATTTTATTTGTCTTCAGATTCATTACAAAATTTTTATAGAATATTACAATATATAAATATGGAATCGACTTTTTATTTAATTTTAATATAGACATATATTTTACTTATAAATATTTCTACTAAACTAATACAAGTTTTCAATTTAACTTATTTTGAATTCTATTTTTTTCCTTTTGTCTACACCCTCAATTAATTTTAAAAATTTGCACAAAAATAACTACAAGAATATAATATTTCAGAAAAATAAGTTGAAATTGGAGTAAGTAAATGCTTTAAGCATCAAAAATATATAATTTTTGTTTTATATAATTATTTATCTATGCTTTAACTATAACATGTAAATCAACCACTTAATTTTGTTTACAACTTTTTTATTTATATATTTTCAAAATTGATTAAAATTTAAATTACTAATTAATAAAAAAAAAAAAAAACAGTAGTAAGAATAGAGCTATCGGGTTACAAGTTATTTATATTAAATAAAATACATAAAATAATTTGTAAATATTTTCATTCGAAAAATCTGATTTGTATTGATCTGTACTAAGCCATATGAATACTTATTACATTCAATGAACAATATATCAAATTATGTCAACTATTGCCAAATTGAAACAAATATCAATTATAAATAACAACTTATTCAATATAAATAATATTTAAATTCAACAAATACAAGTAACACACAATTATTGTATATCTTCAAAATTATCAATAATACCACAATCAATATTATTAAATTTTGCAAAATTTTAATAAAACAGTAATAACAAAATAATTTATCAAAAATAATTAAAATAATGAATTCCTTTTGCACAATATTCATTCTCCTCTATACCTTATTTTGGTTACCATTTTTATTAAAAATAATTTTCAAAACATCATTCGTACAACATCAACATAAAATAAAAAAAAATGAAAAATATAAAAACAAATCTTCTTGGCATTACTTAATTATCATCTAATAATCATCATAACCATAATCAACATTACTTATATAGTAGCAGAGAACAGTGACTTTAAACCTAGTTTATATGCCAAATTATTATACTTTATGGAAATTTACAAATTTTCTTCAAACTTCTGAATGCATAATATCCGAATAGTTATATTTGATATTTATATTTGACACATACCCATAAATCTGTACAAGTCATGTCTTCGAATACAAATAACAAAAACTACAGGAACACCATATAAATAAGAATAATTTAAACTGAATAAAATAGATTAATAAAAATAATAAATTAGACATTTATGAGAGTTTGGCGATATCCAGAGAACAAGTTAATATGACAGAGTTAATAATTATGTAGGTAGTAGGCTCTGAAATCTCACCATTATTTAAATCAATTTAAGTAGATGTAATATAATAAATATTAGTACAAGGGTTATTACGTAATTAATTGCAGACTAGTTTAAACATAATTTAAAATTTCGGTAATTTTAATAATATAAAACAAAATTAAAAATTGGCAAAGGGGTAATTTAATAATAACAACGAACACAATTATAATAATTGTAATTTTATTAAGCCCAAAAGTCTGTTAGTAGAAACGCAGTCGTACCTACACGTTAATGTAATGAAAGACAATAAAGATACTGATCGTGGTTAAAAGCTGCATTTTCCAAAGGAAAATTCTCGTAGCGGACTGCATAAACTTGGTTCTTAAATTTAATAAAAAGATTATTTAAAAAATAACCAAAATAACGTGTACATACATACAAACATACATATGATACATATATTATGTTACAATACAATTATTATTTTCAAAACAAAATCTTCCAAAAGTTTTTTTATTTTGTGCCATTCACTTCAGCTCTACCCTTAGAACATCTTTAGATCTTTTGGGTTCAGTATAGTCGGTTAAACAAAATTTCGGCAATTTTACGTAATGAAATAATAACCCGTTGCCAATACAACTAAAATTGAAACAATTTCATTCAAAATAGCTATTCCCGGCATAACATTCGCCGGCCCAATATTAAAACAATATTTCTATCCTATTCATTTACGATATTTAACTCAAAATAATTAATTTTTTGTTTTAGCTTATCGTTTTTGTTACACAAAAGGTAATTTTGTTTCTACTAATCTCCTTGACCTCCGCGAAGTCATCGATGTACATCTGTCCGTTATGGTTAAAAAATTTTTTTGCATGCAACGGAGAAACAATGTGGAAATAAAGAAGACGGTAGTTTTATAATTCAGCACCAATTGAATAAATAGTCAATTATTATAATATCTTGTTTCGGGTGTTTTTCCTCAAAGAAAGATTTTCAGCAAATGTAGTGAATTTTTAAAGATGGCGAAACAAGATTTACCACCATGGCAACAATAAAAATATTTTTTTCTGCTTGCTACCACCATGGCAACAATAAGAATATTTTGCTTTTAAAAAAAACATTCATTTGAACTTGAATATGTGCCTGCATTGCTGAATTAGAAACATTTCGAGGTGGCAAATTCAAAGACACAAACCAGGGATATTTAAAAAATTTCAATAGGTACCTAATTTTATTATTGAGTAATTTTAAACGTTCTAATATTTGATAAAAAATACTTATAATTTGAAAATGCTGCATATTTGATTGATTTTATGATGTTTTGCTATTTTGTTCTTGTATTAAATATAAAATTTTAATATATGGGTGTAGAACCTGGATATGTTTTTCTATAAATCATTTTATGTGAAAGATGGGCACAAAATCTATAACTTTTTAATATATTTTATTTCTTAATCGGTACTTTTTTGCAGCAATATTTTGAAAAAGATTCACATTCAAAATATAGGGTTGGTGTCACTGCTTTTTGCTTTAATTCACCGACCGATTAGCGTATTAATATAATTAGATAACCAAAATTATCCAGAATTGGCAAAAGTGATTAAAAACATAGAATTGCAACATCAACATTTACTTAATTAATTTCAGCGGTAGCTATTAGTTATAATTTTAAATTTGTGAGAAATTTAATAGAGAGTATTTCATACAACCGTATTTTGTAATACACCGATGTTCATTAATATTCTGATCAGATTCATTAATGATACATTTGAAACCACTTTTTTAAGTAATTAAATCAATAATTTCTTGAAACAGGGAGAATTTAAATAAAATAACAAAAACAAATTAACGCATTTACATATTTTTTAAATATTTTTTTCGAAAAATAATTCAAATTCACTTTATTCCAATAAAAAGTATAAAATTAAAAATCAATATTTACAATTTAAATGAAGAAAATCAATGACCTTCAGAATTAATACTATGTAGATAAATAATAATATTTAATATTATTTCATATTCGAAGGGCAGAAAAACTCCTGGGAATTTATTATATATTCAGAATGTGTTTTGTCTTATTTTTTGTGATTGATTCTTCCATGTAGGTACGACTTTCTCAGATTTTTTATTATTCCCCATTTGATTGTTTGAAATTGTAGATGAAACAACTTTGACGAACGAGCCTGGAAATCTTTTTTCTAGCTAAAAATTAGAAGAATCTATAACATCACCCTTTCTGTAAGCAGAAACTGCATCTGTCTGTGTTAAACCGCTGTTTGTGGAATGGGCTTGTAATAATCTATATGTCAGTGTTCTAACATTGGATATGATCTTTCATATTAACAGGTTAATTTTAAATTTGAAAAAGGTTTTAGATTTCAATAGTCATTAAAGTAAATCAACATAACAAAAAGTATAACACAAAATACAAAAAAAAAATAAAATAAGAAAATAAGAAAAATAAAAGAAGAAAAAGTATGAAAAACATTTACATATCCTTAGAACAATTATTATTCCCACGATATTGTCGTAATAAAAAAGTAAAAAAAAAAGTTCATGAAAGGTTGAAGATCCCTGCCATTTAAAAAAAAAAAAATATCTAAGTTTCCATTTAATTTTCTTAAAATTGTTTACTTTAAGTTATTTTCATTCATCTTGTATATACATCATATATATATGCATATACTATACATCTGTACAGATGGTTATTAGATTACATTTGTATTGTAATACAAAATATTACAAAATAATAGAAATAATAGACTTAAATAATCAACAGGCGTTAACACAACATTATATACTTTATTACTATAAACATTTCCAGGATAATAGTATTTACATATATACATTAAATACATTATACAATATATAGTATTGTATGAGTGTGCATATTATGTGCAAATAGAAAATTTTCTTTTATTCTTGTAAAATAAAATATGAAATAATATTTATGTATGGATATAATTTAAATGTTATCCTTATTGTTATTGGAAACAAACAAAAAAACAAAATAAAAAAATAACTAATCTTTTAAATGAATGCTGACTTGTTGTTATTACTACCAAACACAATTACAAAATAAGAAAAATCTATTTACGTATTTACGTGTACATAATATATATATAATATATATTTATTTAAGTTAATAATATTATGTCTATATATAGCTAAGTAAATTTAGAAAATATATAAATTTTTCAACAATAAAAATTCATATTTGTTTTTTACATTTTTATCCAAACATAATTACAGTTATTATTAAAAATATTGTGAATACTTATTTGGTTGAAAATAAATAACAGCAGAAATTGAGATATGCTCAAATTAAAATAATTAATTCTTATAACTCATTGGTATTTTTATGACAATTTAATATAAAAATCAATCAAAATTAAAAAATATTTATTTAGTTATTCAATCTCTGCCACGCTGAAGAGGTTTATGAGACACAGATATGATAATGTATTTAATTTTGTGAAACTGATCGAGTATATTAATTTTTATCTTATATATAAAGAAGGATGTTTGAATGTATGTATGTATGTATGTATTTATTTTTGTGTCAAAACTTCTCCGAGACGTATAGACCAATTTCAACCAAATTTTACATGATGGTTTTCTATTACTTCGAATCGAATCCGTGATATGTTGTTTGCCAAAATTCTGACTGGTTCGGGTAGCTGTCATACAACTCCGAGCACCTGACAAAAATATTTCAAAAACTAAAGGTACTACATAGCTAAAAATTTGCACATAGGTACTCTCTCAAAAATAAACAAATATGCCTATCACATATTTTTAGAATTTTGGCTGGTTTGGGTAGCTGTCATACAACTCCGAGCACCGGCCAAAAATATTTCAAAAATCAAAGGTGCTACATAGCTGGACATTTGCGCACAGAGGTACTCTATCAAAAAAACAACAGATATGTCTTTTACCATTTTAAAAACTTTTACTGTTTCTTGTAGCTGTGATACAACTCCTAGCCCACTTCATATGTATTTGAAACGGGGGTAAATACAGATATTTATTCTGAGCTAATTTGTTGATGTGAATAACTTTTTAATTAGGCATATAGCAATATATAGAGTATAAATTATAGCACTGAGACGAGCTTCTATGGTCTTAAAAAAGGCGAAAAACAAATTTTTATTGAAAGAGTTTCCCAATATATCGGGTAACGCCGGTATTAAATAACGCTTGTATTAAATAAAACTCCATCTTTCACCTTTGAAAGCATGTCAAAAAGTATTTTATTATTTTTAATTCACTTAATCTATTACATATACTTAATACTAATAATCATTACAAAACTAATACTACTTATATTATGTAAATTAAATACTATTACGACTATTACTAATAGTAAAGCATATTTTAAAAATATAAAGAAATGTGTTCATTTAATCATCGTATGATATTGCGGTACCTTATTTAGTGTATTTGTAATATCAAACGATGATTAGTTTATATTTTCTATAGTGTAGGAGTATAGTTCATATATTTGTTATCTATAATTATAATTGACAAGCATTTAAGGACTTGCGCAGTAAGCACCTTCACACTTTATCTCGCTTGACAACAGAAATGCGCATACGGGTTAAAAAAAATTCTATTTGGTTTTATAATATTCAAACTTTTAAATTTTTGTTCCATTTTGTGTCATTCAACATCTTATTATTTTTGTACATAATTAAAGGAAATTTATTCTATCAATTTTTTTAAATAACTGTCTCAAAAAATTTGTTTTCTATATTTTGGTCATTTGTTGTAATCATATAGTTTTGGTTAAAAATATGTATATGATGTATATATACCACTTTAATTACAAAAATATTTTATTTTTAGTCATTTTATCCATTAAATGCCACTTAGTATAGGAATATGTCGAAACGAAACAATATATGCGGGAGCAGTATTTATGTTTCCTAAATAGAACTTACTAAACTCTAAATTTTGGCTTCAACTTAAATTATAGTTACTCAGCAGGGGAAATATCTTATATTATAATACCCAAGATGAACGACGTGGTGAGTAAAAAAGCAAGAATAATTGAATAGTAAATTACACCACAAAAATATTAAAATTTTAGCAAGCTCTTGGTGCTTAATACTTAAAACATTCCTAATATTTGCACCAAATAAATGTCTGTTATTTCCAAGTTGAGCGACATCTATACTCTAAAATAAATTTCAATTACGAGCAATTTTTAAAAAGGCTTCATAAAAATTGTGTCATTTTAAATAAACACACAAACTTATAGAAAAAAGTACAAAAACAAAAACACAAACAAAAATTGAAAACAAAACAGAAGAAAAAAAATTAAATTAGATCATAACTCTTCAAAAATAATAAAATAAATGTTAGTTCATTTGCTTTTGCTATCATTAAAAAAAATATAAACAGTAAAACACAGTTATAGTCATTCGGTAAATTTCAGTAATATTTCTGACTATAACCGTTTTGTGACTATAGGCGTAGTCCAAAAAAAATTGCATCTTTATAAACAAAATCAAATTCAATAAAATACCTTCGTATAACAATTTTAAACTTTATTTTATTCATAAATAGCAATTATTCTGTTATGTAATCACAAAATATACATATTTGTATAATAAAGAACAGAAAAAGACGATATATAAATCAGTTTTTTAATAAAATAATTCACTTTTGACTTATTTTTTTGTTTTATTGAAAAAATTGCGGTTATATTTTAATGTGACTTATAAACGACATCGATTGCATGAACTTATGAAATTTATTACTTATTTTCAAAAAAATTGTTGCCTATAGCAGAATTGTGACTACAAACGTTTTTGACTATAAACGAATTAAAATACATCGATCTACTACGTTGAGAGTAATGAGATTTTATTGTGTTAAGTTATATTGAAATTAGTATTAATTTTGTCATAAAGTATTAGGTATTATACTTTAATTTCATTATATTATATATATATATATATATATATATATATATTCAATAATCAATCGATTCAGAAAACAACTACAATTATACCAAAACAAATATTTCTTTTTATATAAAATTGTGTTTGAAAGAACTACTTGTGTGCAATTGCACAGGGGATTCACTAGTATAACATATATTATCATCATAATATCAAAATAATCAGTGTGGTCAAATAACATTTTGCCTTAAAGTAAATAAATCAATTAAATACACTACAATCTGTTCAATTTTAAACAACAAGCTACAAATTTATAATGGTAAAACATAATTGATTTAAAGTCAAAATAAAAACTAACAACATTGTTTTAAATATTTTTCAGATCATTTTAAACCTTATTAAATATTTTAGCTATTTATGTAAATACAAAACATAAAAACAACAATACCTATACCTTTCAAAGGATATTATTATCAATTTTTAAATTTTTAAATTCTACCTTCATACAAAAAATTATAAAAATGTACAGTATATTAAAACATTGAACACAAACTGTTTAGAGATATAAAAGTTTTATTTTATCTCATTATTACCTATAGTAGAGGTACAAACTTACAAAAAAGTCTACACATGAATATGAGGGATAATTAATTTTAATAATTAAAGATCCAGGAGGACCACTAAATCTTCTTTTATTTTATTCCCATAAAATAATAATAATAAAAATAATAATAAAAACGAAAATAAAAATAATAGAAATGATAAAAGTAATAAAAATTAATAAACCTCAAAGTCCATAAAGAAAATTGTATATATAAAATTTGTTTTCATTCATTGTGTGTGTGTATGTGAATGTCCACAACTTATTTCAATTAAATTTTTACCTTTTCAACATTTCTTTTCTATACTCATATACGAATTTTATTGTACATTTTGAGGTTACTATGTGGTATATGGGTTTGTGATTAGTGTTCTGACAAGAATATTATACTTTATGTACATATCCATCTAAGCTAGTAATTTGATTTTTATTTTGATTTTGCTTTTAGCGCGTATGAACTTGCAAAAATAATAATATTTTACTTACCTCTTTTTGTGAACACAACACATTAACATATAAAATATTGAACTAACATAATTTTAGGTACAAATATACAGTACAGAGTGGTTTAATAATAAATAAGTAAAAACAAACATTAAGAGCCATACCTATTTTCGTTTACATGTTAGAAATATTTTTAATTTGACTTGCCAGGATAGACTTCTGAATATAGAAATGCCTATAGTCCATTATAAGCCCACATATAAATAATTTAATAACATGCGGTTTCAAATTAGTTCAATTGACTATTGAGTGCTTGACTTTTGGTGATAATTTACACATTCTCTACATAGGTTTTTAACTTGAATATAATCTTAAATTTAATCACAGCAGAGTTATATGTTCTAAAAATCTGCTTCATTATTATATTACTGCCATTTGACCGATTTGACTTGTAATTATTATCATCAAATAATATTTTTCTTTTTTTTAATGGAAGTTCTTATTTATTTTTTTTTTTTTATAATGAGGAGCTCTTTTTTTTATTTTCTTTTAATGGGGACTTATTGAGATCTATATTGTACTTTCCCGTTTATTGTTGTAAGTCAGAATTGTTGGTTTATGTCTTTGATAAACCCTATTATTGCTCTAATGACAAATTCAGAATCAGACAATTTGTATTCCTGGAAATATTTATATTTTTTGCGAGCTATGGCGTCGCAAACAAATAGAATATGAGAGGAGTATTAATCATCAAAAAATATAACCACAGTTGTCTTCAGGGGTGTTCTGAGGGAGATGTTGTACCCGCGTAGGAACAAATGACTATAATATATATCTGGTGTTTCTAACTTTTCAAAAATATATATCTTTAATGCCGCATCTTATCCTGAAGGACGAAAAAGACATTTGAAAGTATCCTTGTTGTTTTGATGTTTTGTATATAAACCGTTATATCTCTTGATCTGTCTCTGAGTTGTCTTCAGGGGGATTCTGAGGAAGATGTTGTACTCGCATAGGACGGAATGACTATAGCCCAAGGATATCTGGTGTTACTAACTTTCCAAAAATATATATCTTTAATTGGGCATCTTTTTCTTAAGGACGAAAAGGACATTTGAAAGTAACCTTGTTGTTTTGATGTTTTTGTATATAAACCGTTATATCTGGTGATCTATTAGATATATATATTATATATATATATATTATATATATATATTCATTTACAAACTGGTGTACATTTACTTTAGAAGATTTACTTCTGACCTACTTTAGGGATACAACATCTCCCTCAGACTAAATTTAACAAAACAACATAATTGACATACCATAATTGAAAAAATCAACTCTCTTTGCAGCTGTAATATTGTGACATAATTTGGATTAGAAGAAAATTATCGTATGTAACGTGACATTTAAAAATAAATTTAAAATTTCAAAAATATTGGCTTTATTCGATAATAGCTAGAAAAATAAAAAAAATATTTTGGAAGTAATGTGTAATCCATTCTATTTAAATGATCACTAAATTATATTCCCAAGTAATTTTGAAGACTTTTTGAAACATACATGCTAAAAGCAAAATTCGAACAGACCACTTTCATATTATAGTCATATGACATAACAACTATAACGTTATGGTTACATATTTTTTCTTTCAATTTAATCAATCTTGCACCAAATTTATAATGCACCTTATAAAATTCATCCTTATTAAATTATTTTCTATTGGGTATACAACTTTACTGTAGAACACTAATTTTAACATTTTATTTTATAATCGGGTCACTATACTCCTTAAATATATATATTCTACATTAAGTTTATATATATATGTACATAAAAAAAAAGTTTAAGTTTCAATTTTCTTAGCAATATAATAATGAGATTTATGCTTAGAGCACTGGGAATGGTAAAAGACCATCAAAATAACAAACAAACAAATTGAAAATAACAACCATCTGAAACTGAATCTCTTACGAAGATTAATCAATCAAAGAAAAATATAGGTATAAACATATATATATATATACATTTAGAAAAACAAATAGGTATAGCATATAGAAAAATTATTTAAGGACACATCATGACATACATATATAGCTATTTAGGTGTAGTTCACAAGTTTATTGTTTGTACTGACATATGTGTGTATGTAGGAATATAGTATGCCTCGGGAATAAAAAACATTAAATTTAAAATTGATATTTCTTTGTTCTGTTTTTTTTTGTTTAATCCATAGACATAAAGAGACAAAAGCTCGAAATTCGGAAATTGATCAAATTTTTGTTTAAAATATCGTCAAACAGGAAGCAGAATTATGAACCTTAGTTATTTTTAACTTTTTACCTATTATATAATTTTTTTTTCTGAAATTACGACGTAGTTTAACTCTAGTCTATTAAACTGACATTCAAAAATATATGTAGAAGAAATAATGTTGCTTAGAATGCTTTCACTCTAATTTGCTAAAACGGACTTCTTTGTGCCGTCTACAACCACTAATGTGGCAATATAATACATAGAACGTACATAAACACAACGATATTATATCTACGTTGTTTGATTTACAATCACAGTTGAGCTTAACAACTGTACGCTTATCTTATTTTTGTTAAAATAATTAGCTAGGCACCTATCTGCGATGTTATTAATGTTAGTGAAAAGATGAAGAAGAAATTTAGGGAAAATTAGTAAAATATTTGTTAATTTCTCTCTTGAAAAACTATAATGTATATGGTAGAAGGAATAATGGGATTCCATACTGTTCTTGCAATAAACGAAAAAAAAATCAATTTCGAAGTGCTGGTTCGAATAAGTTATAATAAAATCAGAGATAAAGGGTCGCCCAACAAAGTAGCGTAAAAAGTTTTAGAATAATAAATAAAGATTACTCTGCTCTACAAAATATTACCGCAGGAGTACCACAAGGTAGTATACTGGGCCCCATACTATATTTACTATACACTAGTTATATTCCAGAAATAGAAATGCAACGGTAGCTGCTTTTGCAGATGTCACGGCTATATTTAGCAGTTAGTAAAAATATAAATCAAGCTACAAATAAATTGCAACAAGCCAATAACAAAATTCCGATTTGGTGCACAAGTTGGAGAATTAAACTGAATGAAGCAAAATCAACGCACGTTAACTTTGCAAATAAAAAAGTTGAGTCGCACATTCCATTAAGATTAAACAATCAAAATTCAAGTATATCAAAATTCAGTAAAATATCTTGGTATGACGCATGACGCAAAGCTTAGATTGGAAGGACACGTCAAGAAAAACAAACTAGAACTGGATCAAAAATACAAACATTTGTATTGGCTAATTGGCGAACATATACGCTTTCGATGTAGAACAAAATTTTGATCTACAATCAGATATTAAAGTCAGTTTGGCCATACGGTTTTCAAATATGGGTTTGTGCTAAACAACTACATATTCAAACTATTCAAACGTTCCAAAACAAAGTATTGCGAAACATTGTTAATACTCCATGACTTGGTCACAATGCTGATATTCATAGGGATATTAGGGTTCCTCTCATAAAAGACGAAATAAACAAATTTACTGTACGTCATAAAAGTCGTCCCTCTCAACACATCAATGTCGAAATTTCACGTTTAGCTGACTGCCAAAACTTTGTTAGAAGACTTAAACAGGCGAAACCGTTCGAACTGTGTTAGGATAAAAAATGTTTACCTTACAATAATTCCTAATGGAATTTTGTTTGATCGAAGATATCTCAAGTAATAGAACCAAAATAATATTAATGGTAAAGTGAAAGACTCGTTTTAATTTTAACAGAAGGATGGGAGTTTTTAGTACATTAAAGTCGGCACAGTCCTTCACTTTGTTTTTCCTAGGTTCAAGAACAGAAGTTGAAGACTCTTTTGATGATTTTCACCTATCTGGAAACATAAAAAAAAAAAGAATAATAAATTTTATTTCGTCAACCAAATTTACCAACCAAACATTTTTAAAACAGAATCGCTGCTCCTCTTTACATTCCCATGATGCGTTAATGATTTTATTCTGACGTAAATTTTGATAGCTAACTTTAGTATTCTTATTTGTGTATGTATAATTGGATGCAGATATGTAAACTGTATTCAAATCGTGGTCGAATGCAAATCCTGCAAATGGAGTAAAGGTCAGAAAAGTAAAAAAATTTCTTGTTACGCTTAAAAATTTTGTAGTTTGTAGCGTCTGAAAAATTTTGTGGGTAATTTACATTTCAAAGATTCGCAGCTTTTAATAATTACATTTTTGAAGGCAATATTTGGTAATAAGCAGCTGTTCTATGCTGACTTTTACGGAGCATTTACATTCATACACTCTACATGGCCTAGCCGATGAAGTCATCTTATTTTGACTTTTTTAGCTAAGTTCGTTTCGTTCAACAGCTGGTATAGTTCGGAATTGTATCTTCTTCTACAAACCCCTTCGTCAGACACAGGACCATAAATGCGGCGAAGAATTTTTCTCTCAAAGATACCAAGTGCATGCTGGCTTGCTTTTGGAAATGTCCACGATTCAGAACCATATAGCAGCACCGGAAGGATGAGCGTTTTGTATAATTGTGCTTTGGTATTTTGGGATAGGAGCTTTGAACCCAGTCCAGTTTTTTGGACAAACCGAAGTATCAATGGTTTGCAAAGGTAATTCTTCGGCTTACTTCAATATTGATGTTATTGGTGCAGTTGATGTTGGTTTCAAGGTAAATAAACTCCTGAACTACCTCAAAACTATATGAGGCGACAGTGATGCTGTGTCCTATATGATGTTGTGAGGACATTTTATTTGTCGACAGCATATATTTTGTTTTGTTCTCATTTATGAGAAGACCCACTTTACCTTCTTCCTTTTCAATCTGTGTTAAGGCTTTGATGACTGCTGACTGAATAGTTTAACGGTGAGTCATAAAACCGTAAGACATAAAACCGTAATAGCTTTGTGTTCGCTAGAAAGAAATATAAAACGATAATCATGATTTATCTGATGGTTATATGGCTTTGCGGCTTAATCAAGTTCGTACATAAATTCGTATGGTTTTTATTTCTAAAAAAGCGGCTGCATATACCATAATTTTCGTATACCAAAAGAGAAGGGTTTTATCTTCAATTAAAAATTAAGTAAACTAGTTTTGAATATTGTACAAAAAAAGTGCTCAAATATAATTATTTGGTAGCCTCGGTAGCCGAGTGGTAAAGTGCTCGATATATAGTAATCGAGTATAGTAATCGATCGGGAAGCATGACGATTTTTTCAACCACATCGGTTCTAATATAATGAATAGTTTTTTTTTATAACTTTATTTAAGTGGCCTTTGAACACAATATAGGTTTTTTCAGGCCGGGTCTTTACATTATTTTTTTAATTTTTTTTTTTTTTTGCTTTTGTTTCTATATAAAATAATTCAATAGTTAAATTTTTCTTATACATATATTAATTATATGAAGTTATTATAACTAAATATTTTCTATTTTATTCCATTTTTTTTTTTTTTTTTAACAATTAATATTTTTTATTTAAAATATTTTATTGATTTTGTTTAATTTTTTTGTTTTAAATTGTTTTGTATAGTTCAATAGCTTTTAGGAAAGTTATTATTTTTCTATAATTGATTTCATCACTCTTTAAAATATCTAGACTATTACTTTTTAAATATCTATCTCTATCTCTTGAATATCTAATACAAGTTTCGAACAGATGCCTAATATAAAAGTTTGCTCCACAAGCACAATTTGGTGGTGTTGTATTATCGAATATAAATTTGTGTGTTAAATTAGTGTGCCCTATTCTTATTCTAGTAATCACGGTCGATTCTCTTCTCTTAAGTAAACTAAGATTTTTCCAAGGTCTCATATTTGGCTTGATATTTTTTAGTTTGTTACTATCGTCCGTTTCTATCTATTCTTGTTCTACACTTTGATATATTTTCTTATTTATTATATTTTTAAGATCTTTATAATATAAAAGGTGATGGTTATCGTATGGTTGGTTTACAGAGCTTTTTGCTAGACTGTCAGTAAATTATTTTTTTTATTTTTACTTATCATTACTTGTGTTTTTGGTATTAAGAATGTACTTGATATAGTTTGGGAAAAGCTTTTAAAGAACTCAAGAAGTCAGTACAAATTAAAAAGTTTTCTTCGTCCCCTTTCAAAATATACTCGAGTGCTTTAAATATTGCGTATAGTTCAGCCGTAAATATAGTGGTATGCCTTCTTATTTGTGTTTGAATGCGCATCCTGCCTCTTGATCTTTGAAAGACCCATCAGTAAATATATATTCATAATCACAGTATCTTGTCCTTGTTTTTTCTATGAATAATTCTCGAAACTGAATTTGGTTTGTACAATCTGTTCTATATTTTGCCATCTCGAAACATAATAAACATAATAAATAAAAACTAATAAAAATAATATAATACACAATGTTCAAAAACTATGCCAAATATTTACTATATAGTCTCACATTCCAAAAAGGAAAAGGAAACCTGTAGCACTATACAATACATATGTATTAACAATACATATTTTCAGTGTAGGGTATTTAAAAATTTTGAATTCGATTACTCAAAAGTTATCAACAAAATACGGCTTTATTTCCTGTTTAATAATATTAGAAAAATTGTTTTTATGACATGTCCTTTTAGTATTTATTTTTTTTAGGCTTTCTGATACAACAATAAATCAAAATTTCTATCAATATTCTATTTTCGAACTATACTCAAACCGAAGCAAAATATGAAAAACATAACTAAAAAATATTTTATTTTTGATATTTCTATTCAAGTGATTCGAATTGTATATTATAATCAGCATCATTACTGTATTACTGTCATTCAATATATAGTATCTATCAGTGACGGGGCGTGGAATTTTCATCTCGGGAAGCACTATAAAAAGAAACATCAGTTTGCTTTGGCTATCCTTTTCTTTTCAATTTTTGCTAAATTAGTTAAAACTGTTCACATCTATTTCTTAAAGTAGTTTTAATTCTGTTTAGGCAGAAAAATGATCGCTCAACTGAAATAGTTGTTATAGAGGAAGTTTATCAATTAAGAAAGTTTAAACTATTCATTAAAAGAATTGTTTAATTCTGTTTCAATTATAAATGTTAATATTTCGAAAATACTGTTTTTGTTATTAAAATTTTAATCTGAAAATATAACTTTAATTTAAGCTCTGACTTTAAGAAAACAATGTAAAAAAGTGTCAATTTTCTATATTAATGTTGGAAAATACCTCGTATACGAATTATAAGATTTTATTGAAAAATGCTGATTACACCGTTTTATTGTTGTTATTAGTAGAGCAAGCATTGACTTACTAACCATAACAATTAATAACTTTCCCTCAAAACTTCTAGCAGAAAATGATTTTTTCTTGAGCTTTCAATAACACAATTACAATTTTCTATTTTAATTATTTCTAAATAATAAAAAAAAAATATTTTAAATTTTTACATTTGTTAACAAATTAATTGTTTCAAAACAAAACTGCATAAAACAAAATTATGGCTGAAAATAAACAATGTAGCATTCAATAACAAAAAACTACAGAATTACTTAACACAAATCAATACTACTCTCTAAAAAGATCCAAAACTACATACATTATTTATATAAATATTAATTCTCATTTAAGTCAACAACCACAATAATGCACAAAATTAATTCATTTCTTGCTACTTTTTTTGTTTTGTAAATTCATTTTGTGTCATGCGATATTTTGTTGTTGTTTCCCTAAATAATCTATTTTGTATCAGATATTTTCTAATTATATCAGGTAGATTTGGAATGAATATCAGCAACTCAATCAATTTTTTTTCCTTTTGATTTTTTTTATTGTCGCTTCTCTTATTATTTTGTTGCTGTTGCTAAATAGAGACAGTGTGTTTTTGGCTTGTATGATTGAAAGAATAATAGAAAAAAATAAGGAAAAAAAAAAATTTTTTTTAGAAATATTTGCCTTTAATTTAAGCGTACTAAAACTACAAAAATAAACTTTAGAATCGCAATTTGATATAATGTTTTCATAGCAAGTTATGATAGTAATTACGGAAAAAGCAAATTAGCCGAAATTCTAGGAAGTCTTGAGATGAGATTAAGAGATTTGGTAAAAAGTTCGGCAAATTTGCTTTTTCCGTAATTACAATCATAACTTGCTATGAAAACATTATATCAAGCTGCGATTCTAAAGTTCATTTTTGTAGTTTTAGTACGCTTAAATTAAAGGCAAATATTTCTAAAAAAAATTTTTTTTTTCCTTATTTTATTTTCGACTTTTTAGTTAAAATATTTAATGAAAAATAATATATTTTCAAAGAACAACACATATAATCAAATGGCACTAAAATTCACTCTAACGCAATTTGGTTATTATTGCTCATACTTCAAATGTGTAATTATATTTTATATTACTGTTACAAAGTTTATAAAAATATGTATATTTTTAAAAAAAAAATTTGAGATTTTTGATTGCATACCTTTTAATTTTTTAAGTTACGTATTAAAAAATTTTCACCAATAAAAAATTACGCGCTTTATAAAAAGAAACCCTGTTAAATAAAAAAAATATTTGACGTAAAATCGTAGATTAAACCTGAGAAAAAGTCTGAAATGTAAACACTCATCCGACTTTATCTACGATAAAATTCGATTTTGTCCGACGTGTAAACGCTGCCTAAGCATAAATTGGCATATAAAAGTATAATATATACATGCATAAATCGAAATTGAACTTTTTTTACATGCGAGAAGAGTAATTTGTAACTGAGTGATAGATAACTGATAGGTTCAAATTTTGTTTTCTTCCATAAATAATGTTTGCACATTATTTTCAATTAAACTAAGCCATATGATTATGTATGTAATAAATGCAAGCCCTATATGACACATGTACGTTACGTACATATACTTAGTGAGAGAAAGAGAAATAATAAAAGAAAGAGATTAATAAAAGAAACCAAATTAAAAACACAAAAAAAATATAATGAAAATGATGATTGAAAATAATTGAAATTGAATAATAATAGAAAATGATTGAAATATAATGATAATGATTTGTATTGCACACTATTTTGTACATATTCCTTTTTTGTTTTTCTTTTTTTGCTTCTTTACACCATAGAAATGTCAACAAATATAGTGAATTTAAAGAGAAACCAAATTTTAACTTTATCAAATATCCATATTCCATTATTAGTACACACACATATGTAAATTTCACCTTAGTTGAATGCAAAGAATATCTATAATTTATATTAACAAGAATATACACTCCCATTTTACGTAAACCTAATTTTTAAGAAATACCGAACCGAGCAAAATATCATTAGTTAAAAGAGGTAAAATTTACATTTACTTATCGTATACCAAATTTATTATGAGAGAGAAAAGGTACAAAACAGATGTTTGCCTTTTGCTTTATACTGTAAAATAATTTTGCGCTCTCATTATTCTCCTTTGGATTTGTTTACGTTTCCTCCCATTATTTATATCAGGCAGGGTGGCAAAAAATGTTAGTTCTAATTTAGTTTGTTCCCTTATACGATGATTAATTCTGATCTTTTATTATTTTAATATTTTCGTTTTAAACATTATTATTTTCGTATATACCTATTAAAAATATTAAATTATAATTACATTACAATAATATAAAATATTATTAATATTTTTGTCAGTAATAATTTGGAGTTACAAACATTATTATTTTTTATTAATTATATTAGTAAACCTAAATATTTATTATTTTGGTATACGATTATAAAATAATACTGAGGACAACATCTATTTACAAATCACAGAATTTAAAGAATATGATAACGCTGTTTTAGTTAGGTCTCCTAAAAATCTTATGCATAGTTGATACAATTTAGAAAATAATATTGTTAAATATTTCAACGAAATTTTTGTCGAAAATTTTTTTCAAAATTATAAACTTTATTTATTTAATTTCAGCCAACTTTTTTTGTTACTCTCTTTTGTTTACTATATTTTTTCTTTTTCTTACACGTAAAATTCTTATTATCGTCTATTTCAGACAATGTTTATCAAATTTGCATATGAATTTGTGTGCAAACAAATGAATACATACATGAGTTCTCACTCTTTTTATGGATATACTTTGGTTAAATGGTTATTGAAATGGGTATTTTGGTGAATTGAAGCAAATTGAAACAAACATATAAAGTCCAAGGCAAGTTAATTAAGGCAAATATAATAATTATGTTTACATACGCATTATTTTCTAAACATACATAATGTAGTTAATATTATTCTATGCATCAAATTTTTGCTTGAAATTTTTTTTCATTCGATTTGAATTTTTGTAGTTAAGTAATTTTTATTTTAAATTAAATATATATATTTTATATTAAGTTGTAAAAAATAATAAATAATATTTTATTTGGGGAAGCACTCATTCAACTCAATATATGGACGCTTCGTGCCTGGTATCTATATATATTACTGAAATACAATAAACATTTCTCAATAGACTCACAACTATAAAATCATACCTACACACATGTTATATTTACATTTCTTTAAAATAACATCCCATTCTCCTATATAATGGATAACATTTATTTTCAGGTATTTAAATAAGACTGAGTAAACGTCATTAATCTGAAATTGGTTGCTGGTATATGTACTGGAATAAAGGGTTACGATTTCTTAGTAATGGTTAGGGTATATATCAAGTTTTTTTTTTTAATTTAAATTTTCTTAATTACTGATTTTAAAGAAAAATGTTCTAATTTTTTTTTTTTATGTTGGTTAATGATTTATCGTTTTACATTTTGTCTTTAAGTTTATTTATTTTACATTAAAAAGGATGTTAGACACGAATTTGGAGAGAGAATATTTTTGTTGTTTACTTTGCAGATTTTCAATTTTTACTCTTCTCTGCATTAAATTTTGAAGTAAAACATTATCTAATGACTGACTGTAAGGAAATCGGTCGTTTGCAGATGATGTAGTTAAAATCGCAAAGCTTTAGTACGACTATAGATCTACAAATTTACATCATAAAGTAGTCCAACCTTTATTGTTATTAAACAGGATGTTTAGACACAAGATAAAGTACTACAAGTTTAGTTAGAATTACAAAATCAAGTACTTTGCAGCAAAAAAAAAATTTTTTAAATTAATTTGCCCAATCGTAGTTGTCAGTTATCAGTGTACAGACAACTGAGAAAATTTATCAGAAATGCTATCGTAGTACTGATAAATTTACACAAAACACATTTACCAACAGGATTCAGCTAAGTCTCCCATTGCATTAGTCTTATGACAGCTTCTTTCATACTGTTTATTTGGACCACCACCAGTTTTTTTTATTTCGTCTCTATTTTCTTTCAGTTTTTTTTTGTTTTGACTTTTAAGTCACCCCATTACTAAAAATTAAAAAAATTAAAAAGTTTCAGTAAAATGTATAACTTATTGCACTTACTCGCTGCCATTTCTCCCAATCTCTTTCTGGAGGACCCACACTATTTAGTTCAATAGCTAAATTTTCCCATTTAGACTTGACTGCAGCTTTTGAAATTACTCCTGTAGCAATATCTGAATTTTGCTCCATAAGTTCCACTAAGTCA
This sequence comes from Argyra leucocephala, assembly GCA_963942445.1. NCBI lineage: Eukaryota > Metazoa > Arthropoda > Insecta > Diptera > Dolichopodidae > Argyra > Argyra leucocephala. The sequence goes on from OZ012679.1 coordinate 145,805,908, forward strand.
GCTATTTGTCTTTTCCTACTGACTACATTTGACCTAATAATTTTTAAAAATATTGTTTTATAAATTTTATGCATTATATTTAATAATTTTAAAACAATACTTAAATTTTTTTATAAATTTCACTTTTATCACTTACAAAATTTTTAACTGATAGCAAATATGAAAAGTATCAGAAATAATGACAAATTTTAACATTCACAGTACCAATTTATCAGTGACATTTATAAAATTCACAACCGATCAGAAAACCACGATAGCACGTATCAGAATTTCTGAAACTTGTCCTAAATACTGATAAATAATACTGATAACTGACAACTACGATTGGGCTGATTGTTGTGGAATCTGGTATTGAACATATAAATAAGAAAATTATTCTAAATTATTCTTTCGGAGAATTATCAATTAAAATATTGTTGTAGAAACAATCAAGTAACTTACTATGTCATACGAGCTAGTATAATGACCAATAACAATAATACAGAAAGTGGATAAGGAACTAAGAAAATAAGTATAGCTATATTTTTTATTCAATTCAAGGCTCTTTTGCGCTACAATTGAAATTACAACAGACTTACTTACAAGAACAAAACCGAACTAGAATTAGTGAACATTTGATCGGCAATTTTCAAGAACACCTTCAAATCCATTTTCAGTGGTGGGTAAGAAGAAAATTGAATCATTGATAGCATGCTTTGAATATACAGTAAACGTATACTCTGTCAATCGTATTGACAATATGAAAGTCAATGTGATTGAATTAAATAAATAATGTTAGTAAAATAGCATGCAGACTATCATTTCATTTATCATTTCAGTCCACGACTGTTATTTAAAATGATGGTGTAATAGTGTTAAATGATGGAATGACATTTTAAATGATGAAATATCAAAAAAAAATTTATTTCGACTGATAGTTTTGTAAAAAATGATGAAATGATAGTCTGCATGCTATTTAAGAATGCTAAAAGAAAACAAAAAATTAATACCATCTTCTTTTAGACTCAATATCAACTTCATATCGTTGTCTCCATTTTTTTTGTTAGATAGCGATAAAATTAGATCTGTGTTTAGATCACCCAACAATTTTATATCAACCGTTTACTCCGTAAGATATGCAATTTTTTTTTAACGAAATTGTTTTTTTTTTTTTTTTTTTTTTTTTTTTTAACTTTTATTTTGATAATATATAATGTACAATCTTATTCTATCATTAATTTACCCCTTCTTTCAATTTTAAAATTTTCAATATTTTAAAAACAGTTGTTCTTTATGTTAAATTAATAGTCTTCTTATAATATAGGTGTAATTTTTAAATGTAACCATACTTAAATTGGTATGCACAAAAAATCAATATTAACATGTCTATTATAATGAGAACGTCCTAACCTAACTTACACCTAGTGTTAAAACTACTTAATTAATCTTACAAACTAAAGAATTCACAAATTTATTTTAGGTTTTTTAATTCACTTTTATCTATTTGTCCTATTTTACAACCAATGATTATTCCTTATGGTCTTGTCTTTATCCGGTCATCCGCTTATCGTGGACATGTCGTATTTCATATTATCTCTATCGATATTGTTCGAATATTTTATTATTGATTTAGTCGAATATTTTAATTTTAATTTTACTGATACGCTTATCATACAGATACGTGTATTTCGTCAGTGTTTTGTACTCTACTTGTACTACTTTTGTAATCTAGTTATTGTAAAAGTTCTGCTATATAGATAGAGCAAAGAATTGGTGCGTTTACAATACCATATTGGAGACCCCCTTTTCTATTACAAATGGTTTTTCAGACGTATTTTCTCCGCAAAAAAAATTGTTATTTTGTGCAACATATTTTTATAATAAGATGCATGGGGAATTGATATTTTATTAACTTATAAATTAAGCCCTCCAATCAAACGGAATTGAATACTTTTTCTAGGTCAATGAATCAGGCTTCAACACCATATTTTTTTACCCGACATATATCGGAGGTCAGTTTTGTTATGACATTTACGGTGCCATGTCAATGTCTAAACCCAAACTGGATTTCAGGGATGATTGTTTTTGAATTTGTGAATACCTTTTCTAGGTCAATTATACAGGCTCCAACACCATATTAATTTTTATTAATTAGCCGGCATATATCGGTGGTTAGTTGGGTGATCCCAGAATTGGATTTCAGGGATGATTTCTTTTTAATTTTATCATTGATGAAGGTTTCAAGTACTTTGCTTTTGTTTAGCAGCATAATTATCGGTAATTGCTACAACTAGTAGGATCTTTGCCAGGTTTTTTTAAGCAATTTAACGGGCTTGTCAAAATGCGATATTCATCAAAATTATTCAAATACATGCCATTTTTAGCTACAGGGGGAGTAAGTAATGAAATATTCAAACTTTTCCAATAATTTTAATTTTTCCATCTAATATCTGCTAGTAAATAACAACTATATACAATCAAATAAAATTCGCATTCATAAAATTATTTTGTTAAATTGAAATTTAACGGTACAAAAAAATAATTGATATCAGATAAATTTTTTTTTTTTTTTTTTTTTTTTAAATTCAATGCGACAACGAATACACTTGGCTAGCAACGAAATCTCATTATAATGCACAATGATTTTACGTTTTTTTTTTTTTTTTTTTGTAACAACAAAATCTGATAATTTTTGGGTAAATGGCAAAAATAATGACAAACAAAATAAGTTAAAAACTTTTAATGAACAAAAATTACTCTGCAAGGTAGAAAATTCACAAAACAACACTATTTTACACTGCAATTTTTTATTTTGTTTTTGTTTTCTTAATAATAATGAAGACTAAGTTTTTTTTTTTTATATTTTTTTTTTTTATTTTGCATAACAGTCGAAACACGATATTTTTGCTGATTACATGTAGTTTTTTTTTATTTTTGAAAAAATTATTGTCGCAGAAGAAAATTAATATTTCATTACTGAAAGTGTGTATTATGTAAAAAGTTTTCGAATAATAACAGGCCAAACTTTTCCAAAAAGTATTTTGTTTTTTAAATTAGACTAATTTTAAGAATAAAAAATAAAATAAAATACCAATTTAAATTTAGTAGGTTATGCAAAAAAAATAGCATCGATTTTAAAATAACAGATTTGTTTTAGCATCGTAGTACGTCTATGATAAATTTATTACAGTGTGAATATCTTTAAAACCTCTTTATTCAAATTTTTTAAATTTTCTATTGACATCTGAAAATTAATTGCAAGGATCAGCAAAACCTCATTTATTTGAATAAAATTTGTTTGACGACGATTTATGTTCCAATGAAAATATTGAGGTCAATTCAATCGTGATTGTCAGTTATCAGTAAAGTTATCAGAAATGAAATCGTGGTACTGATACTGATACATACTGATAAACTTACTGAAAAAAATTTACTATTGTGAATACTGATAATTTGACATTTCAAAAATCAGCTGATTTATTGAATTAATTATTTTTTGTTTAGTTTTGTGAAATAAAATATAAAACAAAAGTTTTAATCTAATATAAATAAGATAAAAAAGAGGTTTAAAATACAGTAATTTTATAGAAAAGACAAAAATATAAGTGAAATAAAATAAGTTTGAAAATTGCTTTTCAGTAAACAAAAGGAGGTTTTATGAAATAACATATAAATCAAATGTGAATAACATTAAAAATTAGCTAATTAAATATTGTGATTGAATCAAACTAACTATCAGTCTTTTATTTGGTATATAACACATATTATTTATAGAAAATTAAAATTAATTCATATCAAAACAAAAAATTCATATGAAAAAATTGTTAATTGAATCCCGTTTTAATTTTTATTGGTTCTTCTGTCTTTTTCGTTTAGTCTTTGATAATTTTCTTTTATTTTCAAGTTAATTTTTGTTTTTTCTTTTTTAAATTCGACAATTTTTATATTATCGTTATATGCATTGTTTTGTAAACAATAATAGACCATGACAAAATAATATCAGTTGGAAAAGCAAATTTATTTTCCAAATTGTTTTCTGCTAATTCCAATCTTCCCCCAACGACTCAAAATCCACCTTCAGTTCCTATAAGTAACTCATCCTTCGGTAGAGTCTACTTCAGAACTCGTGCCGTTGTTAAGGTACTTAAGAATCTGAATATCAGAAAGTCTACCGGTCCCGATGGCATCCCTGCTATGGTTCTAAGACATATAGCCTTCGCTATTTCCAAACCATTGCGCAAATTATTCCATTTATCCTACTCTACAGGAGTATACCCAACTCAATGGAAGATTGCGCATGTTAACCCAATTCCCAAAAAAGGCGACAAAGGCGATCCCTCCAACTACAGGCCTATAGCTATAATATCGACCCTCTCCAAAGTGATGGAGATTTTAATAAACAAAAAGCTGACCAAATATCTTGACAGCCAAGGTATTGTCCACGATAGGCAATATGGATTTAGATCCCACCGGTTCACCGGTGATTTAATGACATACCTTAACGAGAAGCTAAATATTTGCTTGCACAATTCGGGTGAAGCAAATATTGTGGCTCTAGATATTTCTAAAGCTTTCGATAAAGTATGGCATAGCGCATTATTAGCAAAATGTCAAGCAGTAGGCCTGGGTCTCTCTTCTCTCAAATGGATTGAAAGTTTCCTCTCGAATCGTACGATTCAAGTCTTAGTTGACGGATCTAAATCCGATCAATTCCAAAAAAACGCTGGTGTTCCCCAAGGATCAGTTCTCTCACCTACCCTATTCCTTATATTTATAAATGATTTGCTCCAAACCACTTTCAATCCAATCCACAGCTTTGCAGACGACAGCACCCTAAAAATCTGAAGTGTAGCTCACTTCACCGCTGTGTCAACCAAAAGAGACATCATGGCTAGTTCCCTCAGCCACGATTTGGTAGCAATAGCTAATTGGGGCATAAAAAACAGAGTCGAGTTTAACTCTTCTAAAACTCAGAGCTGTACAATCTCCCGAAAAATTTCCATTTTTGATCCTACTCTTTTGTTTCAGGAAGATAAACTTCAGCGGTTTGAAAGCTTAAGCATATTAGGTATGCACCTTAACCGAAAAATGATCTGGAATGATCATATATTTGATGTTGCAAAAAACGCAGCCAAATGTTTGGGTTTTCTTAGCCGCTGCAAGGCTTACTTCTTCCCCTGTGACCTCTTGAAAATTTATAAAGCTTTCATACGACCCAAAATGGAGTACAATTCTCACATATGGGCTGGCGCCTCTAGTATTGCGTTAAAAGATTTGGATAAAGTCCAAAAATGGGCTATTCGTCTAATCAACGACCCAAATGTGACAGCCCATCTTGCTCCTCTTGGACATCGTCGTATAGTCGGAGCTCTCTCACTTTTTTATAGATATCTCGTAGGCATCGGCACACGCTCAGTGGAAATTAAATTTATATTACCTCCACTTAAGCGTTTCCCCCGCGAAACACGAAGGGCAGCATGTGCTCATCCCTACACCATCGAAATCCCTAGATGGCAAAAGACAAGTTATGGAAATTCGTTTATAACTTCAACATCCCGAATGTGGAACCAAATTCCATCTTATGTGTTCCCAAAACATGACAAATTTTATATTTATGACCTAAACAAATTCAAGACGAACATTAACACCTTCGTTCGTAATTGTCCTCCTTCCCTTTTACCATCCTCCTTTCCAAATTTTTCTTTCCCACCCTAGCCAAACGTACCAATCGGTATAAAAGGTTCCCACCTAGTGTTTTGGCTATGCATAAAAAAAAAAAAAAAAAATCGACCTACAAAAGGCATTTGACTGTGTTGATCATGATGTACTTCTGTTTAAACTATCACTACTTTACTACTACATTAAAAAAATTTAAATCTTACCTTACCAATAGGAAACAACAGGTTCATTGCAACTACGTGTATAGTAGTTTAGAAACTATAAAACAAGGGGTACCACAGGGATCCATCTTGGGGCCTGATATATTTATATAGCGATGACATCAGCATGCTAAGCCTTAATTTCTTTCCACCAAGATATTCTACGGAATTATTATATAGTGAACGATACATAAGTTTGAGTAACATATGTAAACGTAAAATGTACTATCTTGCATACAAAATTACAAGCAATATGATTAAACACACATTTTTACTCAATCGGAATATAGACATACATAGCCATAACACTAGGAATTTTCATTGTCATAACACTAGGCTCAAATTTTTATCTTTCATTGTTTAGATCAGATATACAAAAAGCAAACTGCGTATACAACAGTTTAAGCATTTTTAACACTACCGGAACGACCTAAAAAATATAAATTCATGTAGTTTATTTAAAAGGAAATCGTAAAACTTACTTGCGGTATAAAAATAAAAATAAAAAATAAAGAGTAAAAATGAAAAATTAAAGAATTAATATTATAAATAAGGTGTGAGGAAAGGAAAAATATAAAAACTAATCCGAACACAAACTTTAAAACTTTAAACCATAATTTAAATAAACTAAATAATGTAATAAAGAAAGAATGTTGGAATGCTGGTAGTTATTAAATTTAGTATTGTTGAATAATTATTGCGAAACGCTTTTTGGAATAATTTACTGAATCCTACTTTTTATTATTTTAAATTAAAACTTAATTTTTTTTTGTTTTTATTTTGTTGATAACTCTTAAAATGTAACTAACTATACGACCATACAGCTAAGGCTAAGGTCTGAGTCATTCTATGTATTAATTTTTTCTCCAATAATGACTAATTAAATGGATAAAATTTTGTTATACAAATACATATTGTGTATATAATGTAAACATGTTTTTTGTTAATAAAGAAAAAAAAAATTGGAAATCTAGTCACAGGCAAATTTATCAAACACATTATTTTGCAATTATTACATTACTATAATTGTTACATTACTATTATAATTGCGTTACCAAATCAAAATTACATAAAACCACCATCAGTATACGATAGAGACATATAGAAGCGAAAAGTTTTCGACAGGATGGCTGCATAAAAACTCTTTGTATTTGTTTAAAAGAAAAATAAAAAAACCTAGTTTAGGCCAATCACATAGAATTGGAAATAGATCCATACCAAGTATGCGATAAATAAAAATTATACAAAACGAATTATGCAAATCAATGAACAACATCACTTTTCCAAAATTAATTCAAACAAAAAGGGAGGAGACAATTCAATTTTCGATTGGTTTTTATCCCACGTACTTACTTTATATTATTTCTTTAACCAGTTCATTATGTTTTAAGTTCACATTCTTACATTTCGACATTTCGATCTTCATTTATTTTATGAGAAATAAATAAATAAATAATACAACTTTTAGAGCTTCGATTTGCAGTATGATTGCTCTGGTTATAGCAACATTTGTTCCCCTTTTTTTAATTGCACCTGGCTATTTTTATAATATTTAAATAAAAGTAAATCCGTTGGGGCAGCTCTGATATATTTTATACTTTTTTGACCAAATCAATATTAGTTTAACTTTTTCTGAACATTTTATAAACTAACCACTAATTTTAGATCGTCTGATCTTAACAACATGAATTGCTAATCAATAGATGTTATATCCAGTTTTGATTTTTAACAATTTTTTCATGTCACCGTTATTTAATATTTTTTTTTTTTTTAAACACCTAATGGTGACTTTATTGATAGTAATCTAGTAATTAAAATACATACTAATAAACTATTTTTCTTTAAATCTTAATTGGCTACGTTTTTAGAATACAAAGTCTTATCCTATGACAGATTCTTTTTTCTTTTTTTCTTTTTGTTTATAAAATTTATATATGTATAATACAATTTTAGTTTTGCTACATGTCAATCGGTTTTACTCGTTTTAATCTTCGTGTCCAAGAGTTGGATAGCCTCAGCATTGATATGTTTTTGTAGTCTTTTTTGATGACTTTTTGCGATTGTTTTGATAACGCGGTCTATCATTTCTACACCCAAATCCTTATGTAAATTATCATTGCGTATGTAGCACGGGGCATTTACTATACCATGTAGTATTTTGTTTTGGAAACTTTGTACTATATGTTTCTATTGCTTTGCTTTGGTACAACCCCAGAGTTGAATTCCATATGTCCAAATGGGGTTCAGAACTTGTCGGTACAACAAAAGCTTATTTTTAGTTGATAGCACAGAGTGTCTACCTAGTAGCCAGTACATTTTTTTCTACTTTAGGTTTAGTTCTTTTCGTTTTTTCTTCACATGTGGTTTCCATTTCAGTTTTACATCAAATGTCATACCTAGATATTTGGCTGTAACATTTTTGCTTCAGATTTGTTTAAAATAAGCAACAGATTAACTATTAATAAGCTAAAATTGGTATGAAAGTAAAGTTGTTTTTATGTTGGCAAAATATGTTATTTCTAAGATGATATTATTTTTTAATCATGAAAACTAGAACCAAATTTTTCATTCATGCATTTTTACGGAATAACTAGTTCAGAAGAAAAATGGAAAATTCTAATTCTCAATTCGATTGTAAATACATAGTTTGTAAAAACAATTTAGAATGGTTCTAATTTAATCTTAATAACTAATATCGAATTTTACAAATCAATTACTGGCTATACTGAAACAATTATTATACTTCAAGTCTTTCAACAATTTAATGTATTGCTATTATTTTAAAATTATAATTTCGTGTTATTCTCTGTTTATTTTATCTGATTGCTTGGGAAAATTATAATATTAAAAATAAAAAAAAATATATTGAAGTGAATTTAGAATTGCAGATTCATCATCATTAAAAATTATTTGTGTTGCTAAAACATAAATCTATGATCTTTTTTCTGTTATAAATTTCACTTTAAGTATCCCTACCCCAGTACGGTATAAGCAACAGCAGCAAAAGTATGAAATTGAATCAGTTTAAATAAATAAAAGGTGTTTCAGCGCCTTCACGTTTTCATATTTAACAATTTAATCATTAATATACACAAGTTGATGTTTGATATGCTTGTTGGTGAAATCAATATGTACTGACTTCGCTTCATTCAATTTAATACGCCATCGGAAGGTTCAGTCTTGAACCTTTCTAATAGTTGCTTGAAATTTTGGTGTTGTCTCGATGTTACTATTGCCAAGGGTTAAAATTGGTGTATCATCAGCAAATGTGGCAACTATGTTTTCTTCGAATTTATTTATTAATTTTTATTTTTATTTTATTTATTATTTTTCATTTCATATTTTTCGCTTAACAAAAAATTAAATTAAATTTAAAAATTACATACTTAAGAGAAAAATATAGGAAGACTCAACGAATGTAGGCAGGTCACTAGTATATAGAAGATAAAGGATTGGTTCTAATACACTACCTTGTGGAACTCCTGCTTGAATTTTCTTTAATTCAGAATAAGTATCTTCTTGTTTTATTCTGAAGTAACCCAAGTAACACAAATAGGTTGTAACAACGTCGTACTATTGTTGGCTAAATAACTACTGGTTGGCTATATGACGTTGAAATAACTTTCAGACAACGTCATTATTACGTTATTGGGGAATGAGTGTTGAGTCGTACCGTAGTGAAAATAACTATTATCCGACTACTCAACCGACTATGAAACGACCAAATTAGAATAAAAGAGATAGATAGATTATTATATACTGTGTATTGTGTATGTATTTATTTTTTAACGAAAAAAAAAAAACTTTTATTTCTAAAATATTTTAACAATAATGTTGTCCTGTTTTCTCTCACTATAATTAACTTATGAATGGCTATTTTAAGTTACAATAACTTTATAAATATGAATTTATTATTATAAATTATAATTATTGTTAATATTTTCATTAAAATTGTGCAATATATGACATCTTTTTTTGCAAACGAATGAAGATTTTTCGCGAAAATAAACATTTTATTGAACTAAAAATTTATGGGCCTTCAAATTTGTTTAAATTTAAAAATTTTTAAGATTATAAAAAATATATTTTTTCTTATTATTATTTATTATTTGCTCAGATTCATTTAAACATTTTTTAAAACAACCCCCATATTAAAGTAATGAAAGCAATTTACTCGCATTAGTATTAAATTTGGAATTAAAAGCTAAAAAATTTTTTTTTATTTTCTCATACAAAATATATTTGCAATAATAATTTTCGCCATATATAAAATGGTGAAGTTATAAATATCCTAAAAATGACCAAGAAATAACCAAAGAGTTATCAAGAGTCGTTATATAAAAACGGATCTCAAATACAGAGTTGTAAACTGGTCCTTTAAATCGAATGAAAAATTTCTTGACAATTTAGAAATGAAAACTAAATTATTTTTTTTTTTATATGATTCCAAGTTTGTGCACTGAAATATGTTATAAACGAGAAATTTAACGTCTCTTTTAATTTGGGACTATTCAATTTATTTACCTTAGTGTACTCCACCACAAAGAAAAGTAGTCCTGGTTTTCTATTATTTCAAAAAATTTAATATTTTTGATTAACATTAAATGGAAGAAGTAAGTTTAGTTTATAGTTTAGACGTTCATGTCAGACTTTATCAAAAGCCTGTGCATATTGCTGAACAAACTTTTTTTTTTCTAATGCTTTTTCTATAATATTGGTAGTTCAGTGAACTTGATCAAATGTTATTTAATATACATTTATTTAACTAATTACCACTATTTTGTATATCTACTAACCCACAAACATCACCTTCATGAATAAAAGAAAACCATTCACTAACACTAATTACACTTTCGCATAACACCTGAACACAACCTGAACACAATGTCTGACAGAACAAAATATCTTTAAGCACATTTTTATTTCAAAACTCTATCAAGATACCATCAATCAAGAATAATTACTATAATTATATTTATACAATTTCGTTCCACGAAATTAAATCTTAAATAAAAAAACTACATACTTTATAATTTCTTAAACGATTTACTTAATATTACAGTAATGAATTTAATTTCTTAAATTTTGGCTTCTATCTATGTATATATGAACTGGAAAAACTTTTACACATTTAAATTTTCATAAATTCAAATGTTTGTATTATTTTCATGCCTCTTTAATTCAGTTTCTGAATAACTTTAAACTTTTAACAATATCAATAAAAATTTGGCAATTTTTTTTCTACTGAAATTCTATATAGCTATTTTATACATTATCCTTAAAGTCCTTTTTTATTTAACAACAATATTAGTAACAACACAGTACAATAATATAGCAACAACCATATTCCAATCAAGATACGTTAACTACTTATATTCATTCATATTACAGTCCTATACTAATACAAATTTGTATAAAAATTCATAAGCAATAAAAATTATAATAACACAATAATATTCTTTGAATATCCTTGGAAATGAAAAACAAAAATAAAACAAAAATAATATTTTAATATTTGTATATATACTGCAATGCAATAATAACCTCTAGTAGCTTTATTCATTTACATATGTTTTTGTATTTGTGTGTGGAAAATATTAATATGTATATATACCTATATTTTTTTCCTTATGAGTGTGTACGTGTACCTCTTGTGGATTAAACAATAAAAATTAAAATAAAAGAAAAAATGTATATATATATATATATATATATATTTTTTTTTGTTATCATCATAAACTCATCTGAAAATAAATGAAACACTTAAGTGCTTTTCTTCGAAAACACTTCAAAAGATTTCATGTCTTTTCATTTGTTTTTATTTGTTTTTATTTTTTGTATCAGTCGTCGCAAAAAAAAATATAATACTTGTGTAGATAAACAAAATATCCCTTTTGATTTTTTTGTATTTGCAGTACTATGGAAAATAATTAGCCCATAATATTTTTTCCTTTTTTTGTGCAACACTACAATCCCTCATGATTTTGGGCTTTTACATTATTTCTTTGTTCGTTCTTTTCTTTTTATTCTTCTTCAATATATCGATACAATCAAGGTAAATAAAATTTTTTAACCTACTCGAATTTCTATTTTTTTCTGATGTATTTTTCAATTGATTCATATTTTAGTGTTGTGGTTATTTCCGATAACAGTATTTACAATAAAGCATTGACTTCTCATTTTTTTATTTTTCATCTTTTATACTGCTTTATTTTCTACTACATTGGATATAGATATAATTTAATTTCACAGATGTTATTAGACCTATTTTCTTTAACAGACAATTCAAAATTTATCAGCTTTAATGAAGCTGAAAATAAAAATGTCAAACACTTTCAATTAAACAATTAAACAATTACATATATAATTTTCTGCATTTATCTGGATGTTTGTAAGTTCGACGGAATACTCCAACACATATACAAATTGAAATATATATAGAAATTGTAACATCATGTAATTGTCATAAACATAGTATGTGTTTTTTTATTGCTTATATATGCCATCTTTCATCTGTCATCTGTCATTTGTCATCTGTTATCTGTGTCATTTGCCCATTATTTCATAATGATTGTCATGTCATTCAAGTGTTAAATTTAGATGGTGCCATAGAACTTTTTACTTTTATTATGTCTTAATTAATTTCATTTTACAATTTGAATTTTACAGTAGAAGAACGCTGCTATGATTGTAAAAATATAAAATTATTTTAAGGTTATATTATATACTTAGATTTTATTTTCATTAAAAATATTATTTGAATTTAGTATTTCTATATTAATTAAAATTGAAATTATCTTTTTGACTAACTTATATTATAATTAATTGAATACAATAGAATGTCTAAGAATATTGAAGATTATTTAGACTTATTGAGATAATATATGTTTAAATTTCCAATGATGGCAAATAAGATGTCGTTAAAATGATCGAGTAAATAACCCTTAGGGAATTGAAAATTTTGCACCTTACTACAAGTATTCGTTTATATGGTAATTAAAAGCATTCTAATAATTCTAATAAAGGTATGATATTGATAAAGTAGTAAGCAAATACATATTTTTCTTAAGCTTGAAATGAGAACTCTAATGAAGGAAGAAATGCTAGAATTTATTTTGCTTCCGTCATTTATGGCGGGTTACAAAACCAGTTTTTTAATAATTTAAATGTTAAGTAAGTTGAACATACCCTCGCTTAACATAAACGAGTATACTGTACCTATATTAGCGCTTCGAGCTCATTAAAGATTTCACATACAATTTCTGTTTTCATACAAGACCAAAAAAAAAAAACAAAATTTTACACTTTTTCGATGTTTTCTGTATGCAACCCTTACCTATTATTCTGTATGGTAGTGTAGATATAGAATAATACACAATAAATAGAATCTTATAAACAAAGATTTTTACGATTAATTCGTAAATAACTTGAAAACAATATAACATATTTATGTACATAAATTTATATAGAATATTTACATGTATATATTTACAAAATTTGAAAATGAGTAAACACCTGATAGGTAAGTAATAATACACCTAAAAGTATTTTAGCAGCTTTAAATTTATTATAAGTGTACATTGTCATATTCAAACATATACATACATGCATATACATGCTGATGTATTTTATATTATCCTTTTTCTAAACTAAAGTTCAAATTCCATGTACCTACTATCTTCAAAATATAAAAATTCATTGAAATAAGTAATGAAGGGGTGCCAGACCCACCACCACCACCACCACCACCAACAAATTATTCTATATAAATTTGTATTTATAAGAGTAATGGTGAAGTTATTATGACTCCTATTCTCTATTATCCTAGCAAGACTTTAGTATTGTGTGTGAACTAAATCTGTAAAACAAAAACAAAAAAAAAAAAAAAAAAAAAAGGGACAAGGACAAATTTGTGTTTATATTTCTTTTATAATTTTTTACTTTTTTGTTTTTAATTTTTTTTTGTTTGAGCTTACTGTCTCTTGTTTTACTTATATTCTTAATATATTTTTGACCCACATATAAAAATATGACTGAACATCAAAAGTTTATTATTTGTTTATAATATATAGGAATGACTATCGAATATCTAGATTAGATGAGATTTAATTTATTCCGAGAGCGATCCAGTCCGTACATTACCGCAGCCGCAAATAAGCTTATTGTGATAACCCGGTTTTTTTTTTTTTTGCTATTAAGTCTCTGAGTCCTTAAGGATACCTGATTTTTGATGATATTTAGGATATTCTTCAATGGTATGCTGGATAGCTCTCATTGTTCGGGGAATGCTGTTTCCAAGTGGCAAAATCTGCTACGGGTGAGCCATTCGCATTCACAGATAGGATGTTAAATAGATTCTTCCACTATTTCACATATTCTACATAATATCGAATATCATAAAAATTTATATAAAATTATGGTTCCCTTAGGTTAGGCGAAGATATGTAATTTTTGGTTTTGCAACTGTTTGATTGCTCATTTGCATATAAAAATGGCATGTCTAGTCTAACATTTTCAAATTTTTGTGACAGTTTGATTGCTAGCACATTGTTGCGAAATTTAAATAACATAATATTAATACATAAATAACAAATAAACTGAGTTAATAGATAGAACATGCAATTTATTAACTCAGTATATTTGTCACTGTAAACTATTTTTAAACTTCAATAATTGATATTGGTCTTTATTATTGTTTGTTTGCTTTCAGTACCCATTTCAATTTTAAATTAAATAGCTTTCCGTTTTGTTTGGGTGGACACGTATAAAATTTTGGGTATGTTGCTTCTCTATATTTATGTTTATATAAATTTTAGATTTTTGTAGTATTGAATTAATTATTCATATTAATAGATTTAAGTAATTTTTCAATAATTTGTACAACTTTATAAGGCTAAGCTTTTTTTGTACATTTAATTAAATAAATAAATTAAAAATTAAAAATTAAAAATTAAAAATTAAAAATTAAAAATTAAAAATTAAAAATTAAAAATTAAAAATTAAAAATTAAAAATTAAAAATTAAAAATTAAAAATTAAAAATTAAAAATTAAAAATTAAAAATTAAAAATTAAAAATTAAAAATTAAAAATTAAAAATTAAAAATTAAAAATTAAAAATTAAAAATTAAAAATTAAAAATTAAAAATTAAAAATTAAAAATTAAAAATTAAAAATTAAAAATTAAAAATTAAAAATCCGTTTGTACGTACATAATGACATCAATTTATTGGCATTAAATCAAAAATTGTAATTTATCCAAAGCTTACGACATGTTTGGAAATTGCGTAAAAAATTTATTGATTTATTGAACACTATCTGATCATAGCAAATGCCAATCATTGAAATTAGCATCCTATAACTATACCTTCATTCACATTTCAAATTACATCCTATATATGTAATCGAAATAAAAGTAAACTTTTCAAAGAATTTTTCTTTTAAAAATATAAGGTAAGGTAAAACCGCCTATTGCCAGCGAATAGCCTATTACCGGCAAATTATTTTTAAATCTTAAAAATAAGCAAACGAACAGTTAAATAATCCAGGAATAGTTTTATTTTCTTTTTTTTATTATTAAATTTTATATATATAATGCTAAAATTTACGTAAAGGTAGAAAATTTAAATAAAAATGTATTTAGAGTAGTGAAGGTCTTCAAACTAAAAAGAATTGAGGTTTTCTTAGTAAGTGACTTAAGAATTCCATACATTTTCTTAAGGTGATATTTACATATTTATAGCAAAATTTATATTTTTTATACATTATATACTAGTATTAATATTTTTTCTATCCTAAAATATACTTTTTTAAAAAAAAAAATATTTTTAAAGCTTTGAAATAACTAACCTATTTAGTGCCGATAATAGAATTATATTAAATACGAGCATCTTCTAATACCGGCACATATTGACGGTAATAAAATCTATAATTATAATTGACAAGTATTTAAGGACCTGCGCAGTAGCCATCTTCTTATTTTATTTCCGTTCTATTTAATGAACTCCTAATATATAAATAAGTTGTATATAAAACAATAATGCGCACACAGTTGAAAATTTTTTACTCATACTTGATTTTTTATGCATATTATATATGTGAGTTCTTATTAAAATAAAAAACCAAAACAAACAAATCAGTTAATATAATTACTTGCAGTGAACATTATGTAGGTACATTGTACATATGTCAAATAAAAATAAAAAAAACAAATTCATCTGAAATTGTGTACATCTATAAAATAAAAACAAAAAAACAAATACATACACCTAAAATAAAAAATATAAAAACAACAAAAAAACAAATCACTTGAATTCTTAATTTTTTATTTTTTTAAGTAACTGTTTCTAAATTTTGGTTATTTGTAGTAATAATATTGTTTTTATTAAAATTATGTATATGTAGGTATCTACCTCTTTAATGAGAAAATTTTCTATTTATAGTAATTTTATCCACCAAATGCCACTTACTTTAGGCAATATATCGGAAACGAAACAGTATATGAGGGACGTGTCCTATGTGTCCTAAATAAAACTTACTAACCACAAAACTTTTTATTAACCACGAGTGGTTTCTACTATATCGTGCGAAGTCTATGTCAGTAGTACTTTTTTTTTAATTTAATATACTTGCCCACATTGCAGTTAGCACACACACCAATTTTAAAAATTAGAGGGAACGTTGGTCAGTACGTAAATTACTGTTTTTTTAAGAACTTTAAATTTGACTTCAACTTGAATCATAATTACTCAACAGGGGCCCCTAGTTGTTTTAAAATATGAGAAATGCTTAATACCGGCATATAAAAATTTATATTTCAATATAAAATATTAGTTATTTTTATTAACTTTTTTCAAATAAGTTTTACTATTTAAAATATAATTTTTGCTATAACTGCGTAAATCTGGTAAAGATTGGGTACATGGGATTTTCGCTTGCAAAATAGCAATTTTTTCACAGTGTTGCTACTATAGTTAAAATTTGGAAAAGCCAAACAATTTAAAAAATGGTACTCCACCAATTTTCAATCTTCAAATTTCAAAGGCGTTATCCAGAGCTATAACTGAAAAAGTTCCACAAAATTTATCGAAAAGCCAAAGGTACAAACAACTTTAATAGTATTTTTTTTACCTTACTACGAAAATGCACTTTTCCACTCACTTATTTTGAAAACTTAGATTAAGTATATTGGTAATATACAAGTGGACGGAATCAAGGGTTATTAGACTAGTTTTGAAATTGAATAATATTATTTATTTATTTTAGGTTGAAAAACTAATTAATGAATTTTGTATTAAATTAAAACAATAAAGAACTTATATTATAAATAATGTCTTTTAATAATGTTCAATAAATCATATACGACGGGTAATAGGAATGGAATCGCTGGTAATAGAATTTTTTGAAATTTCATATTATTTTTTAATTAATAGTTTGTATTACAAATATGTTTTTAAATGTTCAATCTGTAATAAAACCCAATTTTTATTGAAAATATAAGTTAAAATAAAATTTTACAGAGAAAATTAAGTAAAATAACCCTTAACATGCCGGCAATAGGGTACTTTAACTTACTATTTTTTATCAAATTACTGTTCTTGGAATTACGTATTTTTTCTGTCGTCCTTTTCAACTGTTTTTGAAATATAATAGCCGCATCGGCATAGTTTGAATTTATGGTTGTAAAATTTCTTGTAATTAATCATTAATTTTAATATCAAGTGTCATTCCAGATGAATCGTTTAGTATAAAATTAAATTCACTTATCTCGGGGTATACTAATTTTATTTTTAATTATGGAATTTGTAGGCCTGTAAATGAATAGGTAATGGTGGGTAGATATATGTAAATCTGCTTGCTTTATGCTTTATGTTTGTTCATTTCTATCCAATAGGCTACAGACATTTGTGAACCAGAATAATTTATACCAACAATAATTCTTAATATTTCAACAAATCAATTTTGATCAATGTGGGGTGGTAACAAATACAATACGTTTTAATAATCCTATAATAATACGGTATAACGATATTATTTAAAACTAAACATTAGATCTGTAAAAGAATGAATACAATAATAGTACCTATATTTAAAACAGAAAATAATTTCTATTTTTTAAAGTAACTTATACAAAGCAGAGCGTAAAGACTACTCAATTCAAATATCTTTTTATTTCTAGCTTACCTTAAGAAATTTTATTTTGAAATTCTCTTGTTAGAAAACTGGAATACTTTTAAATTAAAAAAAAAAAAAACAAAAAAAAAAAAAATTCTCATCAAAAATACCATGAATTGTGAATACATATTACAAAAGTGTCTTACTACATCTTCCATTTGAACATTGTTTCGTCATTATATGTCAGTACAGCATTGTTTGATGTACTTAAGAACAATTGAAAAGTATAAAAATATTCAACATTAAAAATACTTTTAATTTTTTTCAGTTTCATATTTTCATATTTTATTTGAATAACTCTCTAATAAGTACCTTCAGCTGGTTATAACGTTGAGACAATAATAATGATGATGGTGATGATGATGATGATGATGATGTTGATAGTGTTGATGATAGGTAAATTGGTTTGAACTAAGTTAACATTTTTTTTTTTGTATAGAAACAACTAGGTCATCAACTCATATTCATTCTTATATGAATAAAATTTATGACATCTGCAAAAAATTACTTTTAATTTATCAAAAATAAATTGACTGTGTATGATAGAATTTTACATTTAAATGACTTTGTATATAGTTGGATCATATCAGGGAAACTGTAATAGTATTTTTTGCATATTATATAGTTTGAAAAAATAATTTAAGTACAGAATTTTTATTCTTAGTTTAATTATTGAATAATACTAATTTAAAGTGTAGGCATTCTGAAGTTAAAAATACATTTTTACAATGGTCTCAAATACTTACTTACATCAGCAAAGAAAAGTATAATAAATGATAATGGAATTTATAGTTGAATCTGAAAATATAATCTCCTAATTCAAATTGTAGTATATAAACTAACAAAGAAAACGAAGAGTTATATTGAATATAGTATAACCTATATTTTGTATTCATTATATGACATCTAACTATTATAATTACATATAGCAGGCCCAACTCTCGTTAAAGACATGCATTTTTAAATGAAGGTTTTTTAGTTTCTCTAATTCGTAAAAATAATTTTGACAGTTGATGGTAACAAAAAATAAAAATCGAAGTTTTTGAAAAATATATAAGGGGTTTTCCAATAGGCATGATATGATTTTTAAGTGACGTTTCGGCCATTTGTAATATATCATGATCTGTCATTTTTTTTTCATTGAATTCAGTAATGTTTACAATTTCATTACAAAGGTCGTGAATTAGCTGATTTTGTTTTGGAACAACTTGAAAAGGATAACGTTTTTTTTAAGAAATCATCTTCTCCGATTAGGCTCACTTTCATTTGAGTGGTGCGGTAAATAAACAAAACTGTCGATTCTGGTGCGAAGCAAATCCACAAATTATTCATGAATAACCACTACATTCACCTAAATTGACAGTTTGGTGTCTTTTTGGTTTGGTGGAATCATCGGTCTGTACTTCTTTCGAAATGAAGCTGGTAACACCGTTACTGTCAATGGAGAGCGGTATAGATCGATGATAAGCAACTTTTTATGGCCGAAATTGGAAGAAGTTGATCTTGACATTATTTGGTTTCAACAAGACGGGGCTACGTGCCACACAGCAAGTGAAAAAATTGAATTATTGCGAGAAAAGATTTTAGATTCGATTATTTCAAGAAATTGTGATATTGAATGGCCTCCAAGAAGTTGTGATTTAACACCATTAGACTATTTCTTGTGGGGTTATTTTAAGTTATTGGTCTTTAGCAATAAACTAGACTCTCTCCAAGCTTTACAAGTCAATATTGAACGTGCCATTCGATATTGAACGACACGATTTAGTGAAAAAATTGCTCGAAAATTGGGTTGATCGAATTCGTTTTTTGCAGAAGAAGTCGTGGAGGCCATTTGAATGACGTTTTTTTCAGAACTTAATTGTATCGATTGTACTTCACATTAAATTTGAATTTCTTTAACAATTAATGTGTTTTGTTTTAAAAAAGAAATCATATCACTCTTATTGGGAAACCATATACAATGCCAAATAATGCTGAACTCTATGAGCTGTTTTAATGAGGTGAATACAATCATAAATAGAAGAAAATGTTTCATCCAAAATGATCTTATTAATCACACCTAAAGATACAATAGCGAACTATAACAGCTGTTCCACGACATGGACCTAGCTAAAAAAAAGTCAGAATAAGACGTCTTCATTGGCTAGGCCATGTAGAGCATACGGATGAAAATGCTCCGGCTAGGAAACTCTTTGAATCCAAACCCCAGGAAACGCGTCGTCGAGGGAGGCCACACCTTCGTTGGAAGGATGAAGTACCGGCAGATATGAAAAAACTTCAAATCACCAACTGGAGAGATTCCGGTCGTGACCGAAATCAGCGGAGGACAATTTTGTGTCAGGCCCAGAACCTTCAAGGTCTTGGGCTTGCTCATCGGAGCAGATCTAATCTTGTTGGAGTAATATATTATCGGTAAGCAATCGTAATATCGGTAACAATTTCAGATTTCCAATGAAGAAAAGCCACTCATAATGGTCAGAAATAGCAGACGAAGATTAGTCAGTTCTAAGATGTGGTATTAATTAGATAAGTAAATACATAGTATTAACATTACACTTATAGTTGTTGTATCAACATTTGAATAAATTATATTCAAATACTGTCCAATTCCCTAAATTAATTTCAATATCGAAAACAAAAACTTTAAAGAGCTGAGCAAGTATTCTGCTTCTCCAACACTTGGTTAAGTAATTTCACTTTTTTGCATTTTATATTTTTATGGTATAACCTTGTGATTAAGCATTACCTAGCTTCAGCAACCTTTTTTTTATTATTGTTTAATTTTAGTGGACTGAACAGCTTACAACAATTGCATTGACATTAAATAGACTTATATTAAACTTGTTTAATTGGTCAATGTCAAAATGGTCAATGTGAGAAGTAAAACAATCGAATTGAACTTATCTACATTCGTAGAGAGTAGTATTACATTAAGTCTGCTTTAGAATTCAAAGTACAGTGATATAGTTTGGCAACTAAAATCTTCTCAATGGATTGATTAAAAAAAACAAAATGTCTAAGACAATACGTCAGAACATTTACCTTTAGAGCCTTCAAGTTATAAACGAAGGAAAGCCTTCTGTTTGATATTGCGCTTTCATTTATTGTAGCCAATTTGAAGCGATAATTTAAACTTTCGAAAACTAAAATATTTTACGATAATATTTGTTAACCTTTTTTTATTCGGACCCCTATATTACAAACACAATTAATCCAAACGGGCTCCATCATCGATTGGTTAAAAATTGTCAGTAAAAGAGGTTTATTTACTTATATTTTTCTCTTTCTCTTTTTTTTGTTTTATTTTGTATTCTGTTTTTGTTTAATTTCCTTTATTATTATATTCGAAAAAACATAAATTCAAAGTAATTGAAAACAGAGAATCAAATTATGTAAATATAAACACAACAGGAGGGATACAGGATAAACAAACAGAGTAAAGGATATGCAAAATAATTATTATAAAATGCGAAAAAAAAAAAAATTAAAAAAAAACAAAAGCATAAAAAGCATGCACTTTGCACTTTGCACTACTTACCATTGTTGTTATTAATTTTTTTCAGAGTCATTACCATTTAGGATGCAGGTTTTTTTCAAAAAAAAAAAAATAAAAAAATAAAACAATGTACAGTTGTAGTTGTAGTAGTAAATAGTTAGTGTTGTAACGGTAGTAAATAGATAGATAGTTGGTCAAAGGAAGAGAATAATTAAAAATTATATGTCAGTTTGTATTAAAAATAAAATAAAAAGAAAAATATTTGTATATAATTTTCTGGAAAATAAATTTTAAGTTTTTTCTATTTTGTACTGTTACTTCTTAACTGCCCCTTTGTTGTGAGAATAGAATTTGAAAATATTGTTTTGTTGTTATCCTAGTTAATAATATACAATATATTTTAATTTAAAAATAAAAAGTTAAGTAATAATTTATATAAAAAAAAATGTTTCTAGACTATTTAATTTAATTATTTTTAATTGTTTGAGAGTTTTAGTTCAAAGTGAATTACTTTAGCTCATGAGGTCAGTAGAATATTTTTTATGTTAGTAAAATATCTCTATATGCATTTTAAAAGCTCTAATTTGGCTTAATGTATCGCTGTACTGATGATGTTGAAATAAATGTTGAATACGATATTTTTCTGTACCTTAATTTTCCTTATTATCAAATATTTGTATTTCTGTTTTAAGTCATATTCAAAATTACTAAATGATTTGTGTACTGTGTGTTATGCACACTACTTCTGTTTTATACTATACCAGTTGTAAAGCCCTTCTCAAGACAGTTTTGTAATTAGAAAAAAAGAACTTCTTGTGAAACTGCACAACAAAATGAATCCTAAGAAATTTAATCAAATATTGCGTGTATTACGCTAAGTTAGGTGCAAAAATCTGCTTCGAAACAAAGAGAAGAACAAATTTTGCCTTTATGTTTTTTTTTTTTTGTTTTTTTTTTTTTTTTCAATCATTAGGGTTGGTTAGGTAGATAAACAGACGAAGAAGAGAAGTTGAAAATGTTGTTTACTTTACTTTTTGTTTTGTTTACTATTTTGTTTTTGTTATTTTATTTTGTTGTAGCAACGGTTGCTACGGTACGTTGGCAGCAGGATTGTTACATTTTATTATATCAGATTATTATGCTAGAAAAACGTTTGAGAGATAAATTATGTATTTCCAAAAGAGGGTCTTGATTTTACTTCCAACATAGAACTCTATTTTATATTTTAATTAAGATGATAGAAACTGACGCGAGACGAACAAAATACCAAAAAGTATTTCTAGCGACAAAATCCCAAAAAAAAGTTATTGAAGTTATCACTGTCGGTTACATAAAAAGTAATATTACTATCCTTTTCAGAGTTAAGAAAAAATATCTGTTTTACGCTGTTGGACACAAATTTATTTATTTATTTATTTATTTATACTGTTACAGTTTACAAAAAAAAGTTATTACATATTTGCTACAAATCACATTAAAAATTGAGATTTAAAGCTAAAATTCAAATTGAATAAACAATTACATACACTGTAATAAAACAACAAAATATAAAAAAAAGAATAACAATATCCTAACAATAGCGATTGTACAATTTTTGCTTCTGGGAATGTTTTGATAGTGTAATGTCAATGTTAAATTTATGTTTGTTACCTATAATAAGCATTTTATTAATAGGTTCATATTTGCCATAATTATTAGTCCCATGATTACTGATATTAAATAAATTGAATGAGCAAAGACGGTGCAGATTTCTAATAGTGATATTGCTTGAAATGAAAGTTGATTTGACATTTCCCTTTACAATATCTGTAATAAAAATAACATCACAAGCCTCACGTCTAAAGTTCAATATACACAGATCAATTAATTTTACCTTTGCTCATATTTGGTGGTAAGATAATAGGATTAGACTGTGACAAGTGGCGTAAAGCAAATCTAAGAAAGTTTTTTTCTATTGCCTCAATCCAATCAATGTGTACTATATAAAATGGTCACCAAACTTGACTTGCATATTCAAGATTCGGTCTTACAAGGCAGGTGTACAACGACTTAAGAACATATGGATCTGAAAATTCCTTTGACTAACGTTTAACAATTGAATTAGTTTTATTTATAATGTTATTTTAGTGAGTTTTAAAGCTAAGATAAGAATCAAAATACACTCCTAAGTCTTTTATTGAGGTAACTATAGGTAGACCAATTCCATCTTAGGTATAGTTAAAAGAAATCGGACTTAAACGACGTGTATAAGATATGAGTGCGCATTTATTTGCATTAAGTAAAAGAATATTGTTAACACACCAGTTTGTGCTTCATGTAATTAAATTATACCCTAACTGACCTAAAAGTTAAAACTAATATAATGTACTTAATCGTTAATGTGACGTAAATTTTACCTCTTTAATTCTAATGCAGCTACCTTATTACTGCTTGATCTATGGACTGTAAGACCGCTGACGTGTTAACTGGTAAAAAGCCAAGTTTGATTGATACTGACATATCATCAATTTTTGGATGCGACTTTGAACAATTGTCTACAAGTAATAAATTTTTTTCACTTTTTCTTTTCAGTTCTTTGTCCCAATTTCTTAAGTATTTTTCAAAAATGTCTGATACCATCCACGCTTTTGAATTGCTTTCATACATACATCCTACCTGCTAAACTTTTCACGTTTTTAAAACACCGTGGATTTTTAAACTTCCAAATTACGAGAAGTTTGAATTTTTTGATACCTGTCATATTTGCACCAACTAGAACAGTAATTCTCTTTTTAGAAATTTTTTTGCCTACACATTTTTCTCCTTTAAATTTTAATGTTTTGGTAGTCATCATTCTATAAAATAGACATGTTTCGTCTATATTGAAAATGTCATCTTGACGAATTTAAGGCTATAAGTTTCTAACCATTTTTCAACTACATCACTAGGAACACTTTTGGCTCCATTCCACTTACTGTGGATACTACGATGTTATTGCATGACCGAAAGCGCTGTATCCATGCCGCTGAACAAGTAAAATTTTCTTTCCCCATTAGTTTTGCAAACTCATCTACTTTGGTTTGTAATATGGGGCCGTTAATGGGAATGTGCTTAGGTTGCTTGAACCAGGAAAGCTAAGCTTTTTCTACAGATTCATGCTTACTTAGGTGAATTTTTTTGTGGTTTCAAGTTTCGTTTTATTTTTAAAAATTGTCGAAATTGTTGAATGCGAAACTCCTAATTCTTCGGCTATTACTTTATTTAATTCTCCTAAATTTACTAAATTCGCATTAAAAAAAATAAGTCGTTTTTGTGTACAATTTTTTTATTTACCAGATTCCAGTCGTCACACAATATGAGTAATATGAACCTTTTCTTCGAAGCTAAATATTCTACGTTTTTTATTCATATTAAAAGTAAATATTTTGCACTTAACGTGTTGATTGTTTTAAAGTAACTGACCTCGTGTAACATACATACATAAATAAAAATTTCAGAAATCTCAAATACCATAGCGAGGCGACAATCAGGCGAGTAAAAGTAACGGGTCAATCGTCTGATGCTTTTTTTGTAGTTAATAATAATAAATGTATTGTATTTTTCTTTATTTTTTTTTTTACCTTTTCGACGTTATAAACGATAATTTTTCCTTTTTGTAAATAAACACAAGTCATTATAAACAATATGTCGTTGTAAGTGATGTCGTTATTTCCGATATCAATTTGTTTAAAATTATATGAACTGAAAACCGGGACTTTTAAAATTGGTCGTACTAAACGATATGTCGTTATAACAGATGTCGCTATAACCGATTTTGACTGTATATATTTCGACCTATCCAAAATAAAGTATGACAACTCAGAAAAGTCAATTTTACAGGAGGAGCAATTTAAAATTTTGTCATATTTGGAATCTATTTTAAAATTGTGAAAATCATTTTGCATAAGGATAGCGTCCTAGTTAGACGTAATCTTTTTAAAGGTTTTCATATCGTCAGCATAATTTTGAAGCTTATAGTTAAAAAAGACTGAAGTAACATCATTTACCGATAAAATAAAAAGTAAAGGACCAAGGTGAATCTCTTGAGGAACACCAGAATTGGTTTCGAAAGGTAATGTTTTTGAATATGACATTGTACGAACGTTCATTTAGGTAAGAGTGTATCCATTAAAGGAAAAATTCTGGAAAGCCATATTTTCTAAGTTTCAGTAATATGATACTATGTGGCAATATGTTGAATGCTTTACAAAAATCTGTATAGACAACATCAGTTTGGAATCCTTCTTCCATATTTTTCAAAAATGTTGTTTCAACTAGGTTTGTTACCGTAGATTTATGTTTTACAAAACCGTGTTGATTATCTATTAAAAGATTTGAACAGTGATTATAAATTTAATCAGTTATAATCAATTCAAAAACTTTTGGAATAGAAGATAGTTTTGCTATCGGCCGATAATTTGTGATTTCAATTTTCATTTCAAATGAAGGAAATCTCTATTGGGGATTTTTTCTTTGGGGATTTTGGGATGATTATTTTATTTATTGAATTCATATAAAATCAAAAAATAATAATCAACAAGCAAACACATTCTACGTAATCTTAATCACAAGGTTCAAGATACGAAACAGACTCAGGATTTGGATATATTATAAATAAACAATCTGATCAAGGAAAAATCGTAAAAAATCGATTATTGTATTTTGACATGTAAATAAAAAAAAATAATATCGAATCAAAATGTTTGCTATGTGAAGTATTTGAGTAAAAATTATTATAGTATATATTAAACAGTTATAAAATGGAAATACAAGATAAAGATAAGCTGTCAATGATGACCAATTGAAAAAAAAAAATTAAAATAAATTTTATTTCACTAAAGCACCACCACGTTTCTAACAAATAGTTTAGGTAAGCAAGTTAAAGACTGGTGATGTAGTATGCATACGTACAACACGTAATATATTACATATAACATGTGGGTGTTCACGACCATAAACTTTTAAGACCAAATTCACAGTAGATATCTGAGTTTGTTATATTACTGAAGGAATCAAAATTTCATTTGATGCTTTTTACCTCACTATACCGAATGCTATTATGTTTATTTTATTACATTGAGTAAAATATTTTATATTATTTTCTTAGTCTGGGTAAGGCACAGAAATAAAATACTAGCAGGTTCGTTAAACTACCTTCTCTTATAAATTAATTTAAAATATATACACATAAATTAAATTTAAATTCTTACATGCTAACTTTATGTTGAGGACATGACAAAGTTCTTCATTAAAATTATTTCGTTTTAATTATATTGCTTTATTTTTTTTCGGACTACAATACTGAATAGATTGAAATCGTAAAATTTATTTATAGTAACTGAGAAGTATATATTTATACTAAAAATACACTTCACTACATTTCGTAAATCTTTATTTAAAAGTAGTTGCACTTTATGAACTTGTGGTGCATATTGGATTTGAGACAAACCCATGAATAGTGTTCTTTTATTGAAATAAAATAATTACTAAGTTAAATATTTTTTTGTCATCTCAAGGCCATAACAATGATGAACAACCTAACTCCTTTTTACGCAGACTTGTTTAATACAATCAAATACATTCTTTTTTCTATCTTTTAAATTTTTTTATATTCCAAATAATTTAAACTAGTGTTCGTCGGCTCATGAAACTTTGATAAAAAATTGTACTAAATTTCATTATGAGTTGTTTTTTATCATTAGCATACAGATTTTTTATTGATTTATCTTAGACAACAACCGCATATGTAATATAATAATTTATTTAAAAAAACATAAAAGTAAATTTAAATTTAGTTCTGGCGGTGGGTGAGCTGCGACAATTTGATTTACGATTTGATTGGCCATGTATTAAGCATACATATAACACGTAACATAATATTACATATAGCACATGGGTGCTCACAACCATAGACTTGTAGACTTGTAGATTTTTTATTGATTTATCTTAGACAACAACCTACATATGCGGTTATATAATAATTAATTAAAAAAAAAAATTAAAGTAAATTTAAATTTAATTCTGTCGATGGGTAAGCTTCGGCAATTTGAGATTCGATTTGATTTCCAATTTAATACACGTCAGTGAAATTTTAAAGTGAAATTTCTAATTTTCAATTAAAAACATTTGAAAAATATTTGAATTCGCCACGTCTACTTTTAAATATCTATAATTTAAAAGATCGAATAATAATGAAAATCGGTTTTGAAATGGGTCAGATATTTGTACCCTACCTTTTGTGAATTTACAGATTAAATATAATGAGGATGATTTGGAAAACTATATTTATTGTAGAGTAACTTCGCCTTCACAATATAGCACTTTAATTTTATTTTAAGTGATAACAAAATTGTATTCAAAATTAGTTTTAAAGTAGAATAATTGAAAAAGTTGTTTACAATATCCATGTCCTGAGTGGGATTCAAATTTGATTATTAATCAGATAACATGGGTCGGTCGAAAACATTAGAATAAGTTAGGAATAAATATGGGAAAAATCAGACTATTCAACCAGCAAGCAGGCTATTGCTCTATATTCAAAAAATATTGATTATAGAATTTCCCGAAATTTAATAATAGTACTGTTCCCCTATTGTCATTCATGTTAAAATTTTGTTATTATATTTAACAAAATTTTACGTTGGTATAATCCCATAACTAACAGACTATATTTAATCCATCATAAATTTTAGAATTTTTCAGCTGCTATTCCTACTAAATATAAATTACTCAAATTGCACAGTATCAATAATAGTCAAAGACTTAATTCATGCGCAAGGGATATTACTAAAAAACGCACAGGATTTCTGATATAAAGTCTGAACTAAAAATTTAATAATTATTTAAATATTTCTGTTTTTAACTTAATATAATATCACTTGCCTTCTTATTTGTATACCAAACTACAATTCAAAAGATCGTTGAGACCTCTTTCATTAAATATACCTCGCCATCAATATATTGAAATATCTTTCATTTTTTGTTAAGCTTAAGTAATTATTTATGGTACTCGCTAAATAAAGCGGGTCTCAAAGAGCCGATCATTTTAATGAATCGTTCTGTTTCCAATAACTTTTGTGGAGATGTAATTGTATTTTTGCCATTTTTGACTTATTTGAAGAAAAATCTCTTTTTTTTTTTGAAGTATAGCACGTTGATTATTATGAAATGTCACGAAAATTTTCCCTTAATTACAACTTTTATCTTTCAGTTTCTGTTAAAAATATGACAGGTTATTTTAGTTCAGACTTTGTTTTTCAGACTCCATTTTCGCAGAGTAGTTCAAATATATACACACATACTTCTCAATATATTCATAATAACTTCGATACAAGCCCCGATATCGCATAGGAATATACATACAGTCTGATTGTTGCACATTGATTGCTT
The DNA here is from genome assembly GCA_963942445.1 of Argyra leucocephala. Taxonomy (NCBI): domain Eukaryota; kingdom Metazoa; phylum Arthropoda; class Insecta; order Diptera; family Dolichopodidae; genus Argyra; species Argyra leucocephala. The sequence continues at coordinate 145,834,844 of OZ012679.1, forward strand.
AAAAATCGTGTTATCAAAAATTGAAACGAACAAATAATAATTAATGAATAAATATAAATATTTTGAATCGATTAAGCCACACATTTTTTCACACTTTTAGTGAAGCTTATTTCACTAAGCGAACACAAAAAATTGATATTTTATAAAAGACAACTTTCAACTACATTCTTAATCAATGTCATAGAAGTCGATTTAATTTTTATCCATTATGTTTTCTATAATTCAATTTGATTTAATCTTGAATTTGTAGTGGCGGTTATTCATAAACCACAAATTACAATTTAAATATACTTAGAAAAAAAAAACGGAAATTTGTATCCATGCGAATGTTTTATAGTTTTTAATGAAAATTTAATTGATTTTTGGTTTTTGAGATAGGAAAATTTTTTTTTTTTTTTCATTTATTTACATTGGCAAAAATAATCTATCGTATAAACAGTCTATTGGATAGTAAAAATATATTGACATTAAACCAATAAATTAAATTAAATTTAAATCGTAATGCGAGAATAAATTTTAAATGAACATGTCCTTTCTAATTTGAACAATTTATTCAAGGAGGTAAATTTAATGTAAATGTCACATTATTGTGATAACAAATTTAAAAATATATATACAATACACACGAAGCAAACTATACTAAAACGTATGTTTAACTTTGAGTTTTTATTTTTTTTTATATAAATAGCCATAACTTAGATTAAAGGAATTTTTATATTTGTGTATCGTTGAATAGGAAAGAACAGTAGAAAAAAATTTAAACGGTAATTTGTGAACAACATTGTTGATATTTGTATTAAACTATTGTAAGTCAAGCACGTAGAAATTATTTCTCCTAAGAAAAGTGGGCAATAGAATATAATGCCTAAAAAAAATTACTGATCAGGGCGGATTTAAAATAAATCCTGAAAAAAATAAATTATTGACTCTCAGCACCAATAGATAATGTCCTTTGTATTATTCACAATTATAAATTAAATTCTAAAGAAAGTTGATAGCTTCTGCTGTATTGTCGTTAATTTATCAAAACATGAAGGAGGATGATCTGATACAAAATAGATTGTCTTAAGTACCAGATGAGTGCTGCATTGTTGTTGTTATGTTAACAAAACTCAAGATAAGAATATTGAAATTCAATTTTAAGACTGACTCAGATGCAATTCTTCAAAAGTCAGCGTAAATATTATAAGCAGCATACAATAATTTATAAATGCCCCATAATTGTACAAACGTTGAATTATTGAAAATACAACTCGTCTATAAGCAATATCGTAACAATACCCAAATGCAGCCAAGTATGCTAAAACTGCGAAAGAATATGCGTTGCAAAGCATTGCAAGAACAGCTTCTTTCTGAAATACAGAAGGGCTAAGGTTGACCACATACCATTTGCAAATAAAATATCACATGTGTATCTGGCTGAATCAAAAAACTTGAGCCGAATAATCATGTTGAATGCATGATATGGTGATACAAAATTTAATCACCTATATTATCAATCAGAAATGCCAAATGATCATGACTTGACTATAATGAGTCAGCGCTCGATAAAAAATTATTCAGTTAATTTAATAAATCCTTACTATCGTTAGCTAAAATATGCAGCGGTCACATAGGTGTCGGTTAACAAAAATATTAAAAAACGATAATGTTCGAGGAGTTATAAAAATTTATGATGATAATAACAAGTTAAGGGAAAATTAAATAAAAATATTTGAAAGCAAATTCAAAAAAATATCTGAAGCAAATGAAGTCACACGAAATCCCCAAAATCAAAATCCTCAAGACACAAAATCCCCAGATTTTTAAAAAACCCCAAAACCAAAATCCACAAACATAAAATCCTCAAAAAACAAATCCTCAAACACGAAATCCCCAAAAACAAAATTCCCAAAAAAATGTTCAAAAAATCCCCAAAAAACATGTTTTAATTTATATCGGCAATATTAAATATTTTTATTCTTATATTTTTTACTAAAACTGTGCCGTATGCCTTTATCTGCCGTCGGCAAAAACAGGGTTCCAATAAATGAGTAAAGAGGGTTTGGGGCGGTAGCCCTCGACTTTAAAAATAAAAATGGGGATTTTTAAAAATTTTATTTGCGCATTTTGTGTTTGGGGATTTTGATTTTGGGAGTTTAGACCCCAACTCGAAGCAAATGACTATATTCAAATGATTACCTGATGTTCATAGTTTTCCAGAAATATATATCTTTAATGTGAAAGTATTCTTATTGTTTTGATGTTTTTGTATATATAAACCATTATATCTGTTGACATATTAAATATATATATTCTAGTAAGATAAAGGTCTGTAGCATATCTTACCATTTATTTGATGATGATTGGTGCTGCCGCTATGGAGATATTGTAGTTCAAAGTACAAAATTTTTGGAAAAAAAAACAATCTTTATTTTTTTTCTAAAAAACCAAATTACTCAAGATTTTACCATAAAACCCCCCAATATTTATATACTATTGGAAAGGTTGTTTTTTCTATAACTCATATATACATACTATATGTCTTTATCGAATAGTTTAAAATATAAGCATTTATTACAAAAAACTTGATTATTTTTTTTACCCTTTTTCGGGATGGTGTCATATGGAATTATGAAGCACTGAAAAAAAATAATTAAAAAAAAAAAATTCAACACTTGTATGAATGGTTTCAGAGTTGAATTCAAAATCAAAGCTGTACGCCTTTTACAGGTGCTTCTGGATACGAAAAAGAGGATATCTGCTTTTTCCAGAATATTCAACTTCATTATTTTTATGCGTAGCCCCTGTTGGATAAAAAAAGTTTAGGCATTTTTTTTTGGGAACTTTTTTTTGGACTTGTAAAAATGGAATTATGAAAATGGAATTTCGTAGCCAACCCCCCTTTTTCTATATAAAACTAGGAATGTGTGTGTTTTACGAAGTAACAATCTTTTACCTTTTCATCCTTAAAGGATAAGATGCGCCATTAAAGATATATATTTTTGGAAAGCTAGGAACGCTAGGCTGACTTGGCTGATAGGCATTAGGTCCTATGCGGATACAATATCTACCTCAGAAGAGCTATGCTTTTATTTACCCGTTTATTACTTAAATTCATTAAAAGGAAAAAAGTTTGAACGAATCTCATATTATTTTATTTACATTCGTTTTACGTAGTAAGAAAATGCTATAAATATAGCGTAGTGGGTATAGTTATTGACACCCAAAATTTTGTTAAGCATTTTCTGCTAATTTTTGTATAAGTTTACTATTAGGAATAAATTTGTAAAAATAATTCGGGTTTTTCCCTTTAAATGCAGTATAAAACCTTTTTTATTAAAATATTCAGTTTGTTTATAATCTTTAAAGTGACAAGACGGATTTGTTGTGCGCAGTTTTGGCCAAAAACGTAATAAATTCATTAAGAAACCTCTTCAAGTAAGTTGAGGATTATTTATTATTAAAATTTATACATACAAAAATTATAACATAAGTACTTTTTTGTAAAGGTTAAAGGTTTTTTAGCTTATATTGAGCATAAAAATTTAATAATAGTACATAATATATTAAATAATATTGGTGTCAATAATTGATACATTTTTTGGATACCTATTCCATTATTGACATCAGATGTCAATAACTGTGTTATATGGAAATATATTTGTTGACACCGTGTCAATAATTATACATATTGCTTGTGTCACTTAATGCACTGCTGGAATTTCTATATAGCCAAAAAGTATTTTTGATTAAAAAATAATAATTACCCATAACTAGCCTCTATCAGCTAATTTAATCAATTTTGTTATTTTAAAGATATCAAAATGCCAAAAACTAAAACCCGTATAAAGAGGAAGACCTGCAAAATACACTATATTATATTATAACTAAAAAATAATCAAAAAAAAATCAACAACAAAGAAATACCAAGTTTCAAGGTATACTTTCATTTTTAGATTAGAGACGAAATTTACTAAATCTTGTCACGGTCCTGTAACAATTTAAAATGAAGGTGAGGGAGAAAAAAATTAAGTCTGTATCTTTACATAGCAAAGAAAGTGATTTCCGTAAAGAAAAGATGTTTTGAATGCTGTTAAGCACTTTTTAACGGATACACCAAGATAACATCCCTTTGATGAAAATAGCATTCCAGGAAAAGGTTGGTTTAAAGATTTATTATAAAGACATACAAAAATATCATTGAGGACACTGGATGCTGTAACGATGGCTAGTGCCACAGTTCGTTCTACAGATATTGCATTTTGGTTTGATAACATTGAAGCATATCTAAAAAAAAATAATTGAATGAGTGGATTGAATCTTGCAAAATCCTGAAGGTGTCTATAATGGGAACGAAACAAACTTTTTGATGTGCCCAAAAACGAAAACTGTGTTGGCAGCGAATTTCGCAAGAAATAACTACGAAATAGATAGAAAAATGGCAAACGCAATAGTAATGTTTTCTTTTTGTGCTGCTGGAGACATGATCCCGCCGATGGTTATCTATTCGTATAAATGACCTCCCGAAGAAATAAGAATATCTATATGTGAAAAAGAGATGAAAAAATGAATATAACTTAAACTAGCTTTTTTAAAATCTTACATGAACCTTTTATTAATGTGTCTAATATTGAATTGTTATTGTTTCATTTATTTTATAAAATATTAAAATATCTCAAAAATAGCATTTGTACTTTTTATTTTATATGATATTGAATTAGTTTTGTTTTATTTATTTTAAAACATATTAATTGAATTAAAATACGTTATGAAATATTAAATATATACTTATCATTATAGCAGGGCGTCAACAACTGTACTTTTTAGACCGTGTCAACAACTAAGCGAGGGTGTCAAAAATTGTACTTTTTGGACATATTTTATAAAATATTGAAATTCTATAATTATTTATGACTTTATAGACTTTATTGCTAATAAATATTGAAATTTAAATTAGAATAATGAATTTAAACATAATTAAATTAGCAAAACATTCTATTTAATAAAATTATAGCTTACGGAACTTATTTTTCTTTTAAGGATGTCAATAACTGTACTCGTTACGCTATTTTACACCACTGCATTACAATTCGATTTATATGACAAGGGTACACAAGTGACATAGGTTGTTCTATGACAATAAACACTAAGTACACAATTTAATATAGAACTAGGCCTATCATTTACTTATTTTATGTAAAATTTTACTATTCATTCATAAATTTGTACATATTTATTTCTAAACTATTGAGTGTTAGATATAGATTACGTTTTTTAAACAATTAGTATTAAGTGTAAATATATGCAAGAGATGCCGATGGAAATGAATATACAAACAAAAATTGAAAATCTATTTGAAAATACAAAAAATCCAATTTACTATAACTGAAAAAGTTCATTTGTCACAGGATTAAGCCGTTTTTGTCTTCTTCTTTACCTCGAATATACAGTGCGTTATTATTCCTTGTAAAAATAACAATTTACAATTTTATTTGTACTTTTCTCAATCAACCTTATTCACATACTGATATAAGTCCGGCACTCTTTGATTTTTGGCTCCCTGAGTACAACAGTTTTTTGTTTATTCTCAACAATATTGTTGTCATATAATTTTTCAATGCGGTTTTTAAGTGGAAGTTAACTGCACTTTATAAAAAGGATTACATTATATTAAAATCATAATATAAAAAAAATAATTTAACAAGAACATTATAAATAATAAACATAAAAAGAACATAAATGAAGAGAAGAAAAATTGAAGTGTAAAATTTATTATATTTTAAGTGTTTTAAATATTTTTAATGTTTCAAACATTATTTTATGTTTGTTACTTTTAAGTGTTAATTTTTTTTTTTTTGTTTTTTGTTCAACTTTTTTATATCTAATTTATTTGTTTTTCGTAAAAATTCGGAAAAATTCCACAAAAAAAAATCAATTTACAATTATTTTGTTTTCAAAGTGAGAAGTGTGAGAACACAAAATATCCAAAGAAACATTTTTTATAGGTTTGTAAAAGCCTACAGAATTTAGGTTAATTTACTGAATTTTTTATTTGAATTTTATAACCTTAAAATTTTATGATCATAGTACGGTAATATTGAGGTATTTAATTTAATGCCACGTGGTAATTCACCTTGATAATAGCCTTGATAATCAGCTAAGGTATAACAACAATTCTAATATAATATTTTTATTTTATTTTTTCACCAAATAAATTTTTAACATAACGTAGTTAGAGAAAGGATCGTTCTAAGTACATTTTGAATATAATATAATGTGAGATATTAAAGCTTTTATCATTAAATAAAATTATTAAATATTAAAATCTTTAAACACACTTTAAACTTTTTTGTAACAATTCGTATTTGATAGAAGTATCAAGATGATGGGAGAAAAATACATGTGCAGAGTTTCGGTACACGTATTTTAACAAAAAAAATATTGATTTTATATTATTTGTGGTATGTCACCTATTTTCAATATTTTATTAATAGTTTTAGGCATTTTCAGATTTTGTTGAATAAGTTAGTTAGTGACTTACTATTTAGATTAACTGCAATATCATGGCCAATTTAACCAAACTTATAAACAGTTTTTTGTTTTCCCAAAATTTGTATTCATATGATCCAAGATAAACTGTCCTAATATTCTCTCGGTGGTATATAATTCTGTGGCAATAACCGTTCAAATGGAAATTTAAAACTTTTCAGTATGACCATTTTAAAATTCTTACCATTTTCAAATTAATTTGTGAAAAATTCGGGAAGACATATAAAAAGTCCAGTGTATGTTTTCGTAATATTAAGTTTTATTGAACTTGAAGTAGGCTGATGGTACACGAATTCGTACACGTATAGTCAATCGGTTAAATTGTTAATTAAAAATACTAATATTATTTGGTTGAATAATATTTATAAATTATAGTTAAAAGTTAAAATAAAAAAACAAAAATAAAAATAAGCTATAATATAAGAGCAAAATGAAATTATTGCTTATTCACTTGTGTAGACGTGTGATAATTTTGGATATAATTTCTTAAATCAATTTTAGGAAAGTGGTATAATAGAACAAAATTTAATATAACCGCTAAACTTATTATAATATGCTGTTATATACATATATATTTTTTAATATCTGGCATATTAATAATAATTTATTTTAATTATTTTTATTTATTTATTTATTTATTGCCATGATACATATTCATAATTTTTTTAACAATATTAAACTTTTTAGAGCTTATACTATTGTATTTACATCTATGACTATTCTTAATTATTACTTAGGCTAGCTGATTAATTTATTTATTATTTAATTTATTATTTAAAGGAAAAATGGCGACAAAAAATCTTTTTGAATATTTATGTTTTTTCATAAAACTTACCACTACTTATATACTAAGAAGTAAATCTAAATTAAAACCTATTCTAAAATTGCTCATTTGAGCGGATTATTTGTTTATATTACCTAATTTATGCAATTCCTTGGTTAAAAAATGTCTAAGTTTTGCAAAAATTAATTTCAATATTGCATTTTCTTTTCTTTGCAAAACTTGCTTATGTGTTTTGGCAGTGCCTTCCCATACGGTAAATCCATATAGAAATACACTACACAAAATTGTTTTATATATTAGGAATATGTTTTCCGAATTTAAAAAAGACTTACGATTTATTACAGGATACAAAAGTTTAACAAATGAATTACATTTTTCAATAGCTTTACTAATGTGAATCTTAAACAATAATTTTTTATCGAGATGAATTTCAAGATAAGTGATATTATATTCTATCTCCCATACAATCTCTATATAATTAACCGAAATGTTTGTCTTTGGCAAAAAACTGGATTTCCTTCTTCGGGTAAAGAAAATCGCTTTGGTTTTTTCGCCATTAATTTTTATTTTCCATTTGTAATAATTTTGAATATTTTAAATGCATTTTCAAGATTGTTTCTAATTTCAATTGGGCAGTTAGACATTGTTAAGATAACGGTGTCATCTGCATAAAACCCAAGGGTATAGTTGTTGGGCGTAGTCAAGTCTGATATGAAAATATTATATAACATGGGTGATAATGTTGAGCCTTTTGGGACTCCTGAGGTAAATTCCACAGAATGCGATACATCCGATCCTATTTTAACCAGAAATGATCTATTTTTTAAGAAACTTTGTATAATTTTTATGATATAGGTAGGACATTGAGAAATAATTAATTTATGAACTAAGCCATTGTGTCAGACAGAACCGAAAGCTTTTTCAATGTCGAGTGTCATCATTCCTACAGATCTTTATTTTTTAATTTATTTTTGATGATATTTGTTATCCTAAGAGCTTGATGAGAAGTTGAGTGTTTACTTCTAAATCCGAATTGCTCATTAGGAAGTATATTTTTATCTTGTATAAAGTGTTGTCAAGCCTTTTCTTGTTTAATTTCTTAAAAAGTTTTCCAATAATATTTAAAAGATAATAATTTATTATATTAAAACGACTTAAGTTGGTTTAGGCAAATAAATCAATGCAATTTTCTGAACTTTGAACATTCATAAAAGCCTGGGGATTTTTGTGGAAAATAGATGTTTGTAGCTGAGTGGTAAAACACTTGAGTGTAGTAATGTAACGACCGAAGGAGCACGGGTTCAAACCCCGTGAGAACCGAAAAAATTTTCAAATGGTGAAAATTACTGAAAAAAGTAATTTTCAATACAACCACATCGGTTCAAATATAATTTAATAATTAATAAAGATATAATATAACTAATAAAAAAAAATAATATAAATATGTAATATACAAAAATATATACCAAATAATTAATACAATTTAATAAAAAGGCCCACATTTCGAAAGGGAAAAGGACCTATAAAGTTGGCCTACAGATATTTATCTGTAGGATCAACTGTTAAAATAAATAAATAAATAGATTTTTGTACGTAGAAAACGACAGTAAAAATATCTCATTTTTCAATTATGTAGACTTAAGCGGTTATATATTATTGCCACAGAATTTCACCAGGATCTTTATTTTTGATTTAAAGTTCATAAAGTTGAAGTGCTGAAGATCTAAGTCTTACTGCCTAAACCATCTCCACTAATGGAACTAATATATCAAAAATGACTTCTTTACCAAACTTAATTTCATGCTGTTGCGTTGATTTTAATTAAGTTAGTTTTAAAAGAAATGTTAATTGCGGAATTCGCTAAAATTGTGATAAGCCTTTAATACATAAAGACAGATTGGCATGGACAAGCAACTGGATTAATTCCAAATTATAGTAATATAATCACTTTCATTACACATTTTTTACATAGTCAGTTAGTACACAAAATCCAATCCAGTTATGTCTAGTTTTCTCCCATACTGCAAAATTCGGAAAACACATGACATTTTTTTCTTTTTACACTCTTACAGTAAATATTTTCCCTTTTTTTATTTTCCGTCTATGTGGACGTTTTTCATATAGTACACATAGACGAAAAATAAAAAAAGGAAAAATATATATAAAAAAAAATGTATTTTATTTGTGGCGTGGAAAAAGGAAATAGAACTAAAATGTATTCTTACAGTAACTAAGGTTACCTTACAGTAACTCTTTCGTTACCTTAATTAAGTACTGTACTGCACTACAATATCTAAAACATTTCGAGTATTTATTTAACAAATTATTAAATTTCTCCACTCATTCGGCGTTATAAAGCTATTTTCGATGCATCATTTACAACTCTTTTGTAGGGCTACGAATTATATATTTAGAAAAACTTTGTAAACTACTCTATATTGAAATAGAATTATGTTTCAAAATTTTGGAAAAAGCAAAATATTTGATTTCCAAATTAAACTTTATTGTACAATCACGATAATATTATAAAGTATGAACTATACAAAATGTTTTTTTTTTATTTAAATTGCATTTTTATATAAACAAATTTAAAAAATGAAATTTTTGAACCAATTTTGATATTTTTATTGACTTTTTTAAGGATAATTTAAAAACTTGACAAAAAATGGAGAAAATTTGAAATTAGTAGTAACGTTGCAGTTATAGCGAAATAGGCAAAATGAATACGTGAAAATTTTAATATAAAGTTTGTTTAGAAATCATTAAAAAATATATAGCAACGAACTTTTGTAGGCAGTCTCCATCCTCTACTTCAAATATACTTAGATTTATTTTCAAAATGAAATTAATAAAAATTAAAATATTTGCATTGAAATTGTATATTTTTGTTTTCTGAGCTGGAATTTACACCTTAAATAAATTAATAAGCACTAGTGAATCCACTGTGCAATTGCACAGAAGCATTCTTTCAGGTACGATTTTATATAAAAAGAAATATTTGTTTTGGTATAATTGTTGTTGTTTTCTGAATCGCTTGATTCTTGTATATATATACTTTACAATGAAATTAAAGTATAATACCTAATACTTTATGACGAAATTAATACTATGTTCAATATAATTTAACACAATAAAATACCATTACTCTGAACGTATAGTAGATTGAGGTATTTTAATTCGTTTATAGCCAAAAACATTTGTAGTCACAATTATGTTATATACAACAATTTTTTTTAAAGAAATTAATAAACTTCATAAGTTCATAAAATCGATGTTGTTTATAGTCACATTAAAATATAACGCCAATTTTTTCAATAAAACAAAAGTTTTATGAAAAAACTGATTTATATATTGTCTTTTCCTGTTCTTTATTACAAATATGTATATTTTGTGATTACATAACAGAATTGGTATTTATGAATAAAATAAAGTTTAAAATTGTTATACGAACGATATTTTATTGAATTTGATTTTGTTTATAAAGATGCAATTTTTTTTGATTACCTACGCCTATGGTCACAAAACGGTTATAGTCAGAAATATTACTGAAATTTTTCGAATGACTATAACTGTGTTTTATTGTATATATTTTTTTTAATAATAGCAGAAACAAATGAATTAACATTTATTATATAATTTTTGAAGCGTATGATCTGATCTGATTTTTATTTTTCTGTTTTGTTTTCAATTTTTGTTTGTGTTTTTGTTTTTGTACTTTTTTCTATAAGTTTGTGTGTCTATTTAAAATGATAGAATTTTTATGAAGAAAAATTGTTCGTGATTGAAATTTATTTTAAAGTATAGATGTCGCTCAACATGGAAATAACCGTAATTTATTTGGTGTAAATATTCTAAATGTTTTAAGTATTCAGCACCAAGAGCTTTCTAAAATTTTAATATTTTTGTGGTGTAATTTGCTATTCAATTATTCTTGCTTTTTTACTCACCACGTCGTTCATCATGTGTATTATATATAAGATTATATTTTGTTCGAAATGTTTTAGAGTTCTTTCATTTCTAAATAGTTCAAATTATTAACTAATATCATTATGATGATTATTTATTATATTTAACTAGAAGAAACCCTCGGGTACATACCCGGCCAATCTGAAAACAATATATAGAATAGTAATACTAATAGCACACCATAAAAAAATAAAAATGTTCAAAGTTAATCTTTATTAAATAAAATATCAAAACTATCAGATATAATTAAAAGAAATTATAAGATTTAATTTGTTTTTATTATTTTTATTTTTCGAGGGAAGCAGACCACGTACGTAGCCACTTAGCTATGTAGGACTCTAATCCACTAAAACCACCGAAAACTTTTACCATAACTGATGTTAATGACCGATTAATTGATTTTTCGCGTTAATTGACAAAGGGTAGTGTGTTGAAATATTATTAAAAAATTGTTTCCGAAAATTTTATTAAACCATTAATCATAACTATGGATTAGTACCAACCATTCCATACCGTTTCCCAATTATTATGAGGTAGTTTTAAAATTTATCATATAAGAAAAATTGGATAAAATGGAATATTCTAGCAAACCTCTTGGAATGCAACATTATCAGTTACACTGTCCCTGTCAGTAGTTTTCCTCTGTCTTTGTCATGCTAGAATTTAAATTTTTAGAGCAGTGGATTTTGTTGCTCTTGACATTGCTATTTAGAGCTGACCATGGGTGAAGATAGTTTTAGGGAGAAAAATTCCGATTCTTTGAAATATTTGACCTCTATCTGATATTTATTTTTTATTTTCTAAAGATTAACTTAAAACTTTGAACCATTTTTATTTTTTTGTGGTTTGCTATTAATATTACTATTCTATACATACATTGTTTTTCAGATAATTCAAACATATCATATGTTGAAATTTATTAAAAATGATTTTATTGTGTCGTTTCACAGTAAAATTTATTTTTTTTGGCTACTGGAAATTTACCAGTATGTATATACGTATATATTTTATTTATAGTAAAATATTATAGTATTATATACATATAATCATCAAATCAAATATCCGCTATTACTTTTTATTAAGATTAATTATTATACAATCTGCAAAATAAATTAAGTACTTATAATAAAATTTTAATATAGGTTCGATGAACATAACAATATATCACATCATTTCAGTTGTCTCTTTTTTGTATTGTTGAATATTTTTCTTTAAAATGTGTTAATCTGTAAAATTATATAAATTCCCATAAATTTCGTGTATGTGAGAAGGAAATACTTATATTTTATAATTTTTCCTTTAAAACCTATATTAATAATATCCTACTAATTAATTTTTTTTTCTACTAAAAGTGCAAAAAACCAAATACAATAATCCAAAAACAATAAACAAAAAAATTTTACTGAAAAGAGAATTGAACTAACAAAAATTTCTTATATTAACGAGACCAACTGAGATAAAATAGAAATTTATTTCGATCTCCACGGCCGACATCATCGATTGATTGAATAAAGAAAAAAACGAAAGCACACGAAAAACTACGAAAAGTGTTTCTTCACTAATCGTGTTCTTGTGTATTATAATATAGATATTCCTTCATTCAATCATTTAAATATTTATTTCATCATCAGAATTAAGTTCTAAATCAGAATCAGTCATTTAAAAAACAATTAAAAAATGAAGAAAACTACTTCAAAAAATTGTATGCATACTAAATATTTATTGTGCCAAGTTGACGCCCAGTAGATTTTCTGTCTGCATTTATGAACAGAAAATCTGACAAGTGTGTTCATAAATTCAAAATATAGCAGGTTGACTGTAGGATTGCATTTATGAAAACAAGACTACTTTCAATCACATTTACAATAAAAATATTGAATTAATTATATTCACATAACTTTTATTGCAATACATTTTGTTTGTATGGAAATTAAGGCATACACATATTTTCACGCATTATACTTCTCTACGCAAATATACACAAATTTGTACACTTTTAACCACTTCATTATAAAATTATTAATCAATAAATCTATTTTTAATTATTTAAAAAAAACCCAACTCGAACGAATTCAATGCGTACATTAAAAGTAAATGTAACAATTAATTCAAAAGCCTGAGTTTTACACAATTAAATTTGCACTTTTATAATTTTGAGTAAAGTGTAAGCTAACATTATTGCAATCCATAAAATTTATTTTCACATTTTTAAATTGAGAATAATATTTTCTCTTCATTATAAACATAACCTGATTAAAATTTTTATTTACAAAAATAGCAAAAATGAAAATTTAATTTGTAAGCTGATGGTACACGAATTCGTACATGTATAGTCAATCGGTTAAATTGTTAATTAAAAGTAAAATTATTTCTTATTAATTAATGTATTGGTTAACCCACAATAATAATTATTCTGATAATGAATATTCAACTTTAATTTAAACTTTATAATTTTCATTATTCGTAAAATTGTCATTTACATAAATTTAATTTAAACAATTTTTTTTTGCTTATTTTAATACTCCTCTCGTTGGAAGGCAGCATTATTATATAGGTGGTAGGTATACATGTTGTTTTATTCTGAACAATTACCTGCAAAAAGTTTTAGTATATATGTACTATATAGTTACTCTTGTGTTAAATTACAAAATTTAAATACATATTTAATTTACATTTACTTTTTTGTTTGCTTTGTTTATTTTTTAAAACAATGAAATTTTTTACCCCAAAATAAATTCATATTTTATTTAAAAAAAAAAAAAACAAAAAAAAATATTATTTTTATTTTAAATGAAAATATTTTTTGTAAAACTAAAACTTAAAATTTTTAGCTGACGTGTGAACAAACCAATTTACCAACATTTACCCATTCATATATATTATTTTGTTAAGGTTATTAAACCATATCCAGCTATAATATTACATATACAAAATACAATTTAGATCCAGTTACAGGTATATAGTTGTACCTGGGATATTTAAGTATATTTAATAACAGTTAAATGAGCATTTTTATTTTTAACAATTATTCACACCTGTTTAATAAGCATAAAACGTAGTTAAAAATAAAAAGTAAAACAAAACAAAAAAAAATTAAAAATGTTCACATCTCCTATAACTGTTCTTTTTTTTACAGTTTTCCGTTATTGTTGCTCAATTCAAACAAAAGCATATAAAAACACAAAAAAAAAAGGAGTTGAGCACAAATAAAAAGTTTATTTTTTTTTTCATTTTATTTTATGTACTTACCCTATATTAAGGTGAATTTAAAAAATTGAATGAAATTGAATTAACGCTAACATCTAGGAAGCATTTTATTTTTAAAAAATTAACGGACAGTACAGTTATACACTACCTAAAAATTCATTTTATTTCGAAACAATACTTAATAAATACAATGGGACTATTCTATTTAAGAAGGCTTAGTTCCGGACAATGGTAGTAGTTTTCCATATTTAATGAGTTGATAAGCCAGTAATTTGATAAATAAATGTTTTAAAAAATAACGGACAGTACAGTTATACACTACCCAGGATCCATTTCATTTCGAAAAAATACTTAATACATAAAATGGGACTATTCTATTTACCCAGGATCCATTTCATTTCGAAACAATACTTAATAAATACAATGGGGCTATTCTATTTAAGAAGGCATTTTAGTTCCGGAGAATAACAGTAGTTTTCCACATTTAATGAGTAGTAAATTTAATGGTAAGCCAGTAATTTGATCAATAAATATTTTAAAAAACAACGGACAGTACAGTTATACATAAAATGGGGCTATTCTATTTACCCAAGATCCATTTCATTTCGAAACAATACTTAATAAATAAAATGGGGCTATTCTATTTAAGAAGACTGTTTAGTTCCGCATAATAGCCGTAGTTTTCCATATTTAATGAGATGGTAAGCCGGTAATTTGATAAATAAATGTTCGAAATAATGTAGATATTCTAGTATAGACTTGCTCTACCATACTTAATTAAGCACGAAAAGGTGATTTCACCTAACTTACTGCCTAGAGAGCATAAAAAAAGTAATTATGGCATTTTTTCTACAATTGTCAGTAACCGGGTAAAAATAGAAATTTTACACAATAATTCCTACTAAGCGTATACGAATTTTTTTATAGCTGATCCATTTTATTGGGATAACAACCATTTTCAGAAAATAAAAATTTCCCAATTTTCATGAAAAAGGACATGAAAATAGCACGAATTAGTAGTCACATACTTTAATCACTATCAAATATCGGTTGGCAATAGTTATTCATCCGAGTTGGAATGTTCTAATTCAATACTTATGATGTGTCAAAAGAAAGACAAATTCTGTTAATGCCATGGACTGTATTGTTATGAGTGTTATTAAAAAAAATCACATTGAAAGCGTTATTTTTTGATTTTTTTTTCATATCGATTATTTGTAATAATTATTTTTAATCAAAAAATTTTTCGTTCATATAAAATAGTTAATTCTCAATTTTTATCTTTTTCTCTTATTTTTAATAGTTACGAAATAATTTATATTTTTTCTATTACCGATAATAGTTACATAGCAATTTTTATTTTTTTCAACTGATATAAAATTCATTTTCTAATAATAAAGCTACTTCAAACCATATCTACTTTCATATCTCTTTCATAACTATATCTATTTTCATTTTCTAATTCTGAAGCTACTTTAAACCATATTCAGTTGAAAATTTGCATCAAAGTAGCTCTAAGTATATCTATTTTCATACAAATCAAGTCTCAGAATTATACTCTACTAAACAAGAGCTAGATGGCCACACGAGGTTATTCAAATTAATGTACTCACTTCTCGAAAACTACATAACCTATTACCATGTGACTTGATTTGTATCAAAATAGATACTTAGAGATATTTCGATGTAGATATCTTCAAGTAGATATGGTTTGAAGTAGCTTCAAAATTAGAAAATGATTTTTATTATAATCGAAAAAAATTAAAATTGATTTCAAGTAAATATGTTTTGAATTATATATTATGAATGATTTTTTTCATTAAAAAATTGATCGATAATAGTTATTTGCAGTCACTGGTTAATGCGTCACATCGCTTGCACTGAAGAATTATTTGAATGCCAAAGACCATAACATATAAGAGATATTTAACTATTTCAGATGGCATATCACAAAAATTATGAAAATAATGAAAATGATGTTATGTACGAGTATTAATGAACTGAACTTCTAAACATAAATTTTACTAATAGTCAAAGCTGCACAGTTGTAAAAAAAAAAAATAAAAATTATTTAACATTTTTCTTTACCCAAATAAAACCCTTTTACTTTTCCTACTATGCAAATTTTATAATATGAAATATTACAGAAAGAAAACATACAGGAAAAAAAGAATAACAAAAATATAAAGCAAAAATATATATATATATGTATAACTCTTATTACATCCTTTCATTTCTGTTCATACGAATATCCTAAGGTAAGTCAGAATTATGAGCATCCTGTATTATTTCTCGTTCTTTATACAAAAATTACCGAATTTATTAATAAAATACAATGGAAATTCAGAAGAAAGGATATTAATATGTGCAATGAAATAACGATCGAATATAAAATTTATTATTCTACTTTTTTTTTACCGTTATATTCACATGACTCTTGATATTAATACAAGTCTGTTAAAAAAAATAAAAATGAAAATTTGCTGGCAAAAAAAAATGGAAATTTAAATGAAAATCTTTTAAAATACAAAAACAACAATTATTATTAATTATTTTTTAAAGTTAAATTATTTTTTTTTATGGTATTTTTTTGTTTTATGATTTCATCACCTGAAGGATTTTTCGGTTTTCCTTTTTTGTTTTAAATTACAAAAATGGCTACTATAAAATTTTAAGTAAGTTAAAATGAAAAATAATTATACCATGTACACGAATATAATTTTAATTAAAAATTTTATTTATTTTTTCTTTATTTCACATTTTTTCAACCAAGGGCTGTTTGGCATTTGTAATACAGCTCATAACTCATAACTATTTTTTAAATACTGTTAACTATATATATTTAAAATAATTTAAATAAGTTAGATAAAATTAATAAATTTTTGTAAAATTTCACTTAAAGTAAATAAAAAAGGTTAAAATGTAAATCTAATAAGATTAGTAAGGTCAAAAATACTATATAGGTAGGTACCATAGTCCAAACAAGGCAAAGTGTACAATAATGCACATAAAATAATTTTTACTATGATTGAGAACATTGCGATTATGTCCCCAAGTTTTAAAGAAATTAGCCCTTTGACCAACACTTAAAATTGTGAAGGGTCATTCAGAAACGCACGTTTTATAACTAAGTTAAAAATGATGAAAATTTTTGACCTCTAGGACTAATGTCACGTTTGTTACCCAGCCAACACAGAATACATTCAAAATATATTCAGAATACATTCAGAGTAATGCATGAATGCATTCTATACATCCCGTTTTATTAGTGCCTATCGATGTCCGCTTTCGTGATGTATTTTCCCTTAAAATAAAATGTAAAGATATACTGAGAATGCATTTAAAATATATTCGCAAAATATATTGGGAATATATTTTGGGAATATATTCGAAATATATTCGGAATATATTCGGAATATATTCGGAATATATTTTGCGAATATATCATTTTAGAGATTAGTATAATAAAAATCACAAATTATAACTCAATAGAACTCAAATTAATAAATCCACATTGTAACATGCCTAATAGTTACAATAATTTAGGGATAGAGAATTTAGATTTGTTTGATTTTTTTCCTTTTCCTGAAATTTATGGAGGGAATTCTCTTATGAGCGTTTAAAATAATTTTTCTCATTTGTTCTTCGAATTCCGAAATTCCAAAATGTTCAGTTTTTATAGCATCTAAACAATTAAATCAAATCATCTAACATATAAACATGAAACAGTTCAATTTAAAAACAAGGAGATACAAGAACATATGGAAGCTGCTTATCAGATTGAGTTACCAATAAAAAAATTTAATAAAAAAGAGGTAAACCAAGTAATAATGCAGGAAATCAACGGGAAAAAGTCACCAGGATATGATTTGATCACTGGAAACATATTACGCCAAATTTCACCACGGGGTCTTATTCAACTGACACAAATCTTCAATGCAGTCGTAAGGCTCAAATTTTTCCCGAACCAATGGAAGATTTCGCAAATCCTAATGATACTAAAACCAGGAAAAATACCTGAAGACGTCAAATCATATCGGCCAATCAGTGTTCTTCCAGTGTTATCTAAAGTGATGGAAAAACTAATCCTACGACGATTTCAACCAATAGTTGAGCAAAAAAAATTAATCCCGGCACACCAATTTGGCTTCAGACATAATCATTCCACAGTGGAACAAATACATAGAATTGTAAATAAAATAAATGAAGATTTTGAAAACAAAAATTATTGCTCTGCAGTTTTTCTCGACATAAGCCAGGCATTCGACAAAGTCTGGCACAAAGGAATTCTCTATAAATTAAAACAAAATTTGCCATATCACTATTGAAAAAGCTATAAAAAAAAAAAAAAGCTATCTGGAAAATCGCTATTATTTTGTCAAACAAAATGAATATTTTACCAGCCTCAAAGAATATCATTCGGGAGTTCCACAAGGTAGCGTTCTAGGTCCAGTGCTTTACTTGCTATACACTGCCGATTTACCGCAAACAACAAACACAATGATAGCTACATTTGTCGATGATACAGCCATACTTGCATCGCACAAGGATAAGAATGTGGCTTCTGGGTTCGTGCAAGAGAGCTTAAACAATATCGAATTATGGTTGAACAAATGGAAGATTAAAGCTAATGAAACTAAGTCTAATCACGTTACGTTCACATTAAGGAGGGGTACATGTCCTACAGTATTTTTAAATAGTAATGCTGTTCCTCAAACAGAAAGTGTCAAGTATCTTTGAATGCATCTGGATCGCCGTCTGATCTGGAAAAAGCACATCTACACAAAAAGAATCCAACTAAGCACACAATTTCAGGAAATTATATTGGCTTGTCGGTAGAAGGTCTAAAATGACACTGGAAAACAAATTTCTGGTATATAGGATGATACTCCAACCAATATGGACTTATGGTATACAATTATGGGTAACAGCCAAAAAAACAAATATTGAAATATTACAACGCTTCAAAAATAAGGTACTGCGAGCTTTAGTTGATGCACCTTGGTTTGTGCCAAATTACATAATACACAATGATTTGCAAGTGTCGACGGTCCAAGACGAAATTCACCGACACAGCCAGAGATATCGTGCTAGATTAAATAGTCATCCCAATGTAATAGCAAGTATGCTTATGAATATTACACAACATACAAGATTACAACGAAATACACCAGGAGATCTGTAGAAATTTCTTGACATTATTATTAATATATTTTTTATTATAAATTAAGAAATTACTTTTATTGGATTGTAATTTCACATGTCTATTATTAACTAAGTCAGTCAAAAACATATTCACTTATTGTATTATTTTTAATTAACATACAGATTGTGAATAAAAAAAAAAAAAAAAAAAAAAAAAAAAAAAAAAATTAAAAATCTTACCATAAATCTAGTTACTCAGACGCTTCAGATTGATGACGGATTATTCCCCTTAGATCTATTCCAATTAAACTCCAATAGAGCATTATCCCCAATTATTTTATTAATAATTTGTCCTAAATATTGCCCACTCAATGATCCCATTATTGTTTTAACACATGTTTTCTAAAAACAAAGATTTATTCAGCATAGTTGTTTTGCACCTTTTGATTTTATACTGAATATGTTGTAAACTTACGAAATCAATTGGAGCATATGTTGATTTTTGGTTACCAAAATATGCTCCAATTATAAATGGTCTTATGTTACTGGCAACGATGGCTCCCAAAATAGGCCAGAAGGACAGTTGTGATGATTTAGAAAGTGGAAGTCCATCTATATTTATAACGATTTCTATTTCATTTGCCAAATTAAGGTACTTTTCATATTTTATTAAAAAATTAGATAGTCCCAAATGGTAATATTCTCCAGGAAAATTTTTTCGCGGTATTATTACTGTTCTAGGTGTTTTTAAGAGTGTTCTACAATCATTAGGAACATCCAAACCTGATTCTTTTAGAATTTTTAACAATTGAGAAAATGCCGTATATGTTATATAATTTGTTTTTCCCCAAAATGGCTAATTTTTCACCTAAATTTACAGTAAGCGGGTTGTCAAAATTGCAAAAACTCTCTTTATTTCCAACTATACTCTCGAGAGCCGAAGTTTTTGAATAAATGATGTTAAAACTTAACTCTTCCATTTCAACAGACTTAGTATGCTGTTCGCTACTAGAACATTTAGATCGTACTAAACGCCTAAAATGTCGCTTTGAAATGCCACATTTTTTTTTGAATTCATTGTGTCTATTGATATAACAATATTTAAGTAGTTTGAGTTAGTATTGAATTTAAAAAAAATTAAATCTAAAGAAAACTAGGATTTGGGTTCTTCTTGCATTTATATGTTAATTACTCTAAATCCAAATCCAAATGAAGAAAATTCGCGAATTAAGTCGCGAAATAATTAAAAATAGAACTAATAAACTACGCATAACCAATGGATTGATTTCGCGAAATAAGTAAAAATAAACTACGCATAACCAATGGATTGACTTAGCAAAATAAGTAAAAATAAAACTAATAAGCTACGCATAACCAATGGATTGATTTCGCAAAATTAATTATTTAACTAACAATTAATTAATAATTTTTGTTCTACAATCTACAGTCATAAAATTCTAATAAAAACAGTAAAAGCACATAATTTAGCAATAAAGCCAATGCACACTAATTTTATAATAGAAACTTAAAAAAAAGCAGAAACAAGAAAAACAACACAGAATAATTAAGTTAAAACAACTAGTATGCCATGTAATCCGCTTACGCTCAACATAAATACCATGAAAAAAAATTTCACCATTTAAAACGCACATTTGCAAAGAGATTGTAATATTTTGTGCTTTAAAAATAAATAAAATTAGTCTTTAATAATTAAATACTACAAAATTAATAAACATGCAAGTATGTATATATACATTATGTCATTAATAGAATTTATTACAATTAAATATTTATGTTTCCACTTTAATTACACTTTATTTCAAATTATATTATTTATATTTTAAATATGCAAATAAAAACTAACAATAATATTTACATATATAGCTAGTAGCAAATTTTGTACATACATATTTGAAATTATGTTTTATTTTATTTAAAAAATAACAATTTCAATTGTTTACGATTTTCCAAACAAAAACAAATGTCTAAATGTCGATTTTAAAAATTTTAGAAAGAAAAACAAATGTCAAAGTGCCAAGTTTAAATATTTTTAATGGCAGCACAGTTTGGAGATACATTTTTAAATATTATATGGTAATGGTCCAGACAACAACAACATTAGCAAAAGATCAACAAATTTAAAAATACATGAATATCTGCCTAGAATCAATGTATACAAGTATAATAAAAGAGGTCCTAAGAAATCTGAAATAAAACAAGGCGGCAGATGATGATAGCATACTGTTGCAAACAGATTAAAGAAAGCAAAAATAGTATTTGGAAGTTAGTTTGCAGCGATATAAACAGTTAAATATCCAGAGCAACTTAACTTAGAATATTCCGGTTTTGTGTAAAATCAAAACTAACATAGGGCAGTGAAACTTGGTTAACATCAAAAACCCATCAACCAGAAGTTACAAACCGCAGCTGAAAACATTTTATTATAATCTACCGGAATCTGCTTTTCTGCTTTTAAAAAAATGTTCTGCTGGGATGATAATAACTTTTGCAGGCACATATATTTGCGAACAAACATTTTCAAAGTTAAATTAAAAACCAATTTCGCAATAGAATAACTAATGAACACCTGCATGCAATATTAAGAGCAGGTGCAACCAACTTTGAGGTGAACTACAACGAGTTGCTCAAAACTTTCAAACAATACCAAATTTTTCATTAATTACAATTACACTATTTTATTTTCGTTTTTGTTAAATGGACTTAAATAAATAAAATTGTGTAAAAAAATAAAAAAGTTTATTTTTGAAAACTTGTTTTAATTAAAATTTAATTATTTGTTAAAGTTGAAAATGTAACAGTAATTATTAAACGCCTGTATCCCATGCTCCATGCTCTTATCCAGAAAATTTATTTTGGACCATCGGTTGAAAAGGTTGCCGATGGTTGGTCAAGAGTGTAAAAAAACACTCTAATTAGAAATTTTAATAGTAACACCAATGTAAACATACTGGATAGGCAATTTTGAGAATTGAAAAATGATGAACATAGAAACTCTGTACTAAATAGCTAGACACAAAGAAACAAAAATTATAAAAAAACGAGTAGATAAACACCCATTCAAAGTAAAAACAAAAATTGTTTTTTTTTTCTTTCTTTTTTTTAAATAATTTATATTTTCCTAACTTCACAAATTTGCCATACAAAATAATACATAATAATTCATTTTTAACAAAAAACAAAGTTAAAATAAAGAAAGAAGAAAATTTAATTATTAATAATTATTTTGTTTATATATGCAAGTTTGCAAAAATAAGTAAAAAAAAAAATAAAACTTTTTTTACTCTAGCTTTAGCTGTCTGGTCTTTTAATTATTTTTAAGTTACTATAAAATGTTGTTAATGGGCACAATTCAGTGTTCCGTGTTCTTATTAAATTTATGGTAGGTAGTTAAAAAAATTTATAATAACACATTTACAATATTACATACTTATGTACAAAACTATCTGTTAGATACAAATTTTTTTTATTTCTTTCTTAAAAATATCAACATTCTCAAAAATTTTTATTTCTCTTGGTAGACTATGGTAAATCTTATGATAATAATCCTGTACGCCATTATTTTTTTTGCTTTTTTGTCCTAAATACAAATTTGTTTCCCTTATTGTGATTATGAGTTTTCATATTATTCTGTTGATGTGCAAGTGTTCTTATTGAATTTACACTATATATTCTAATGTATAGTGTAAATTCGATGGATGTAGTAATTAATTTATAATTACCTATATTATATTATATTATATTATATTATATTATATTATATTATATTATATTATATTATATTCTATTATATTATGTTATATTATATTATATTATATTATATTATATTATATTATATTATATTATATTATATTATATTATATTATATTATATTATATTATATTATATTATATTATATTATATTATATTATATTCTATTATATTATGTTATATTATATTATATTATATTATATTATATTATATTATATTATATTATATTATATTATATTATATTATATTATATTATATTATATTATATTATATTATATTATATTATATTATATTATATTATATTATATTATATTATATTATATTATATTATAATATATTATATTATATTATATTATATTATATTATATTATATTATATTATATTATATTATATTATATTATATTATATTCTATTATATTATATTATATTCTATTCTATTCCATTCTATTCTATTCTATTCTATTCTATTATATTCTATTATAATTCTTTTATATTCTTTTCCGATTTTACTTATTATTCTTTGCCATCCTTCTTTGCCTTTCCTTCATCTTTATATGGCTGAAATTCTGCAAAGACAGTCAAGGTGCGTATGCCATTATTTTGACCTAATACAAAAAAATATTTTACGCATTTAAATAGAAAATGTGAAAGTTCTTTTTTTGTTGTAATAATTTGGTGAAAATTTATAAAAATCGACTTCTAACTAGTAATAGCTTTGATGACGAATATTAATCCTATCCTACTCAAAAAATACTAAGATTCATTAGAGTTAAATTTTTCCCTTAAATTTATGGAAAATATCAAAAAATAGTATCGATGAAATCCAAGCAACATGATATATATGAAATAATATGCTTATATGTTTTTTATTAACCGTTTTACTACTAATGTACATTATAAAGGACAAGGGTTTGATCAAAATCCCTAGAATTTTATATATTTGTATTACACATCGTATAAGAAAATAATGAAGGTGGATTTATTTTTATCACAAATAATTTGGTAGTGAAAAGGTTAAATATTTTTATTACTTGTTTCTTCTTTATATTATTTTTATTTTATTTATATTTTATTTCTAAAACTATTAGAGTGCGCTATCTAGTGCTTGATATAACATTAAATGATATAACAGATAATCAAGTGCGATTAATTAATTTAGTGCGATGTTTTCGGAAGTACGAAGTCCGAAATGTGATAATTTCGCAGTAAGACACGATTTAAATAATGAGAGCTATGCATTTTCTCATTTCTAAACAAAAAAAAATGTATTATTGCATATACGTTCAATTTGAATTTATAATGAATTTATTACAAATCTTTGAAGCCATTTTGATATATTTAAATTTAAAAAGATTATCCAACCTAATTCGTTTTTGTTTTCGAAGATATAAAGATGAAATATAAATTAAATATCTCTGAAACAACAAATAACAATATTCTTACTCAAAAAATGTCACCGAATTGACTTCCACTAATAGACACTTGTATACCTTCAAATAAAAAAATAATTCATTGCTAACATTATAAACGAATATCGAATAATATTTAGTATACACTTCAGCAATTTATTGTCATCAATTATAAACAATATGTCTAGTAATATTGAATAGAGAGGAAACGAACTTTAACCCAAACTGTTCTAAACCATACCTAACGAAATTTGTAGAAATCTGTATTACCAAATAGAATTGTTTTTTTTTTTTTTTCTATTTGGAATATACCCATATTACAGAGGCTTTTAAATAAAATAAAAATATAAAAAAAGTTACTGTTTACTGTTTTTCACAGTTACTTTTCCCTCATGTTTTTAGTTTTGGAATTTTCTATCTTCTATTTTAAAATGATATTTTATATAAATTTTTGAAACACAATTCCAAATCGGGTTAACATAGTTTGAATTTGAAGTTATGTCAGATGACTAGATTATATAATATTATTAGTATTTATTTTTTGATGGAGATTTCTATGTAAACGCTGTTATTACAAAAAAATTATAATCTTTTTAATAAAACTATATAAATAAGCATATTTTTGACAACAAAATTTAATATATTCACCCCACCCCATATTAACTTCTTTATTCAAAATAGTTGTAATTCTAAACTACTTTCATTATTTTTATTATTGTGCACAACGTTTGTAAAATAAAATTTTTTGTTGTCAAATTTATTTATTACTAATTTATTACTAATTTGTCTGTACTCGGTCCGCGATGTTGGCCCAAAGTCCCTATAATAGAAATATCTAATTTAAAATAATTTAAATATTTACCAAATCCCGTAATGAAATCATATCAAGACTTTACATAGAATTTCGGCTAATTAGCTTTTTCCGTATTTAAAATCATCACATGCTTTGAAAACGTTATATCAAGCTGCGATTTTAAAGTTTATTTTTGTAGTAAATTAAAGGCAAATATTTCTAAAAAAAAAAATTTTTTTCTTTATTTTATTTATTTATTTATTTACTAGTTTTGTAACCCGCCATAAATGACGGAAGCAAAATAAATTCTAGCATTTCTTCCTTCACTAGAGTTTTCATTTCAAGTTTGAGAAAAATATGTATTTGCTTACTAACTTATCAATATCATACCTTTATTAGAATTATTAGAATGCTTTTCATTACCATATAAACAGAATATTTGTAGTAAGGTGCAAAATTTTCAATTCCCTAAGGGTTATTTACTCGATCATTTTAACGACATCTTATTTGCCATCATTGGAAATTTAAACATATATTATCCTAAGACCTCAATAATTCTAAATAATCAATATTCTTAGACATTCTATTGTATTCGATTAATTATAATATAAGTTTTAATTATATAGAAATACTAAATTCAAATAATATTTTTAATGAAAAGAAAATCTAACTATATAATATAAACTTACAATAATTTTATATTTTTACAAATAGAACGCTGCTTTATTTCAAATACTGTAAAATACAAATTGTCAAATGAAATTAATTAAGACATAATAAAAGTAAAAAGTTCTATGGCGCCATCTACATTTAACACTTGAATGACATGACAATCATTATGAAATGATGGGCAAATGACACAGATAACAGATGACAGATGACAGATAACAGATGAAAGATGGCATATATATATAAGCAATAAAAAACATATAATATGTTTATGACAATTACATGCTGTTACAATTTCTATATATATTTCAATTTGTATATGTGTTGGAGTATTCCGTCGAACTTACAAATATCCAGATAAATGCAAAAATTTATATATAATTTTAACCTTAATATTTTACATAATTGTTTTTTGACAGAGTTTAGAGTAAAGTTTACAGAGATTAGGTATTTTTTATTTCTATTTACCTTTATAACTGAAACATGATAGTTTTAAATATAATATTTTATTTTATTAATTCTAAACTTGCAAGGAAAATAACAAAAACCTTACATTGAAATTTTAATTATTTTAAACTTAAAACTATTGTCAAATAAAAATATTTTTACTTTCGCAATATTCATTAACAGTTTTTTCTTTATAAACCGCTCACTAATCCATTAAAATAGTGCTTCTGAGAGAATTTCAATTGTTTTCAGATAATTTAATTATGGCACATAATTTTATATAACCTATTATAAGAAAGCCTAGCTAATTCTATGTAAACTTGAAATTCATCATGCCATAAAATGGCACCCTAAGTAATACCTATTTGGATTTTGAATCAGCTACTTTTTGAATTTCCAACTATATAGATCTTTTCACAATTTATTGTAAAGTTGCTTTCAAAATGCGAGTTTGCTCTTAATTAGTCATATAAAAAGAAAAAATGAGTAGGTAGACCAACATGAATTATCTGGGTAACATCATGTCATCAGATGGAGAAGGATAATATGCGGTTTGAACTATCCGGATATTTTCGGACGGATAAACTGGAAATTCGGATGTTTGAATCAATTATCCGGATATTCGATTTTCGAGAAAGTAAATTTTTATCATTTCAAAAGTTTGAATTTTTATACCATAATTATTACATTTACTGTTGGATTGCAAAATCAGATGGAACTCGTTGGTTCCTATGATTGAGCGACTCCTAAAGTTAAACAAAAGTATTATAAATAAACAATCTGAATTATTAGGAACTGAAAAAGGATATTACAATGAACAAAATTTCGTAGTCCTATAAAGTATGTTAAATATCTTAAAACCACTAGAATTATGTGTAAAAGAGTTGAGTAACGAACAAGCAACACTTTTATCTAGCGAAGGTGTTTTTGAATTTATGTTTAAAAAATTAAGTGATATTGATTCAGATTTAAGCAATGAAATGTTGACGTCATTGAAAACATAAATCTTAAAACGAAACAAAAAAGAAGTATCTTTGATGAAATTTCTAAAAAATTCATCAATCTCCCGATATGATAATTTTGATGATATTACATATGCTTCGAAACCAGCAATCTATGCCTATGCAAAAGATATAATGAGTCGGTTGTATGTTATTCCAGGAGATCAAAATCATGCGTCTTCATCTGGATCTGAGAATGGAATTTGCAAACCGATTACATTGGTTATAGAATTGCACAAATCTATAGCTTCCATGAGCAGTGAAATTCTAACAAAATTTCAAAATAATTTAGTTCTTTACAAAAAGAGTTTAAACTTCTTGAAGGCTATGGAAAACTAACTCACAACCTAGAATAACTTTTGAATGCTCTTAATACGATCCCACCAACCTCTACCAGCAGTGAGAGAATTTTACCGATGGCTGGTTCATTTTCTAAAAAATTAAGGAGGTGACTTTAGTTTCCATTGTTAAACCGTTCAACAATATTCTTGAAATATTATTTTAATAGTGAATAATAAATAAATAATTATTATAAATAATAAAGCTATATTAATCTTATATACTTTTTTTATATTATACATACTTTCTTTTTCTTGAATTGATATCGAATAAAATGAACTTCAAAACTCAAATATTTTGGTATTTTTTTTTCTAAATTTCAGAATTGGCAAATATCTGAATAGTATCCGGATATTTCATGTTTAAGCTAGTTGATATCCGGATACCAGAAAGTCCAAATAATTGACATATCTAGCTGTAAGAATGCTGTCAAAAATATCAAAAACAGATTATTTGACTAGATCTTATTTTATTTAATCAGGATTTAATGTTAGATCCATCAAACATGCCCATGAGAGCAGTTTTACCTTAGGGTATGCCAACCTCTATATCCATTATTGATCATCGAGTGTTGAGATTCCAGCACAGTATTGCAAGAGTAGCCAAATTAAAATATAATAAACGAGATAATGAACAAATTGTTGTTATATTATGAGCATACTCCGACAACAGTTTTTTAAATAAATCGATCAAATATAATCCCCAGAGATACGTCGTGCCCGAAGACCAATCAAAATTTTAAGTAAGACAGTCTTAAGTGAATACCTAACAAAATACTTGATTGTAACGGAACAGACTAGTCGGAGATAGAAAACGGTGGATTTCTATCATCTGGACCACTAAAAGGGCTACAGAACAATGAAAATTACAATACAACAGTACAACAAAAAAAATAAACAAACATCAAAACTTATGAATAAAAGATAAAAAAATAAAATAATTAATAAATGATAAAAATGAAATGGAAAAAAACAAACAAATAAAAACAAAAACAAAAAACAGAAACCAACATACATAAACGAATTAACTTTGCGTTTCTTAAAATAATTCGAAATCCTGGATATTATAAATACTATAATTAATAACATAAAAGATAAATCACGTTTTATTTAAAGGTTTTTTCATTTTGTATTTGAAAAATGAAAATTTTTGTATTGTCTACGTCTGTATTATCCTGATATCAATTTCCTTTCGTTTTCTTTTTTTTTTTTTTATTATTATTAATTTTTCTTAAATTAAAAATAAAAAATTAATTCATCATCACAAATAAATTTAAGTGAAACCCTTTGTTTTGTAATACGAAAAATCATAAAAGAAAATAAATGTTTTTTTTTTATTTTTTTTTTTAATTCCATTATTAAAATTTATTTAACAATGTGTTTTAATAATTCTTTTATTAGCCAAAAAAAGAAAAAGGATATAAAAGAAATTCCTTAAATTAAAATGTCATTAAATGAGAATTATTTTTTTAAGGATATAGATTTCATTTTATTATATTCATTTTTGTTTTTATTGCAAAATTTTATTTATTCGTGTTTGGTAGATTTATATTATTAACAATAAAAGAACTTAATTGGTAATTATATACAAAAACAAAAACAAAATAAAAAATGGTTAATTCTTTAAAAAATAATTACCAGAATTTGAGTTGAACCGCAATATTTTATTGCTGAAAATGTTGTTGTTATTGTTATTTTTGTTTTGTTTTCTGATACATGTTGATAGGTGGTGTATACAAAATTGATTTCAGCGAATTCATCCACTCATTTGTATTCTGGTATTCAGTGATAATTCATTCATAGAACATTTTTATTTAATCTTAATGATTTATTTGGAATTTATTTAAATATTTTATCCAGAATATCATGATATTCAGATGTGCTAGACTGAGCGTAATTAATTAAATAACTAATTATGAATATGAGTAGTGGCATCATTCATAGTAAATATTTCAAATTGAAAACATCAAAAATATTCAGATTTATTTGTTAGAAAAGCAAACAACTGCAAAAAAAAAACTTTCTAAAATATATTTCTGTTATTTGTTATATTAATTAATTTTTTTTTTTTCGAAAGATTTTTTTTTTTTTTTTTTTTTTTGCGAAAGATAGGAGGTAATCCCCGAAGGACATCAAGAGCTCCAGCCGCGTGTGCGTTTTGATAGTGTAGGAATCGAACCCACTAAAGCCCACCTATCTTTTTTCCGTTATAACCAATCTACGTAAGATCGACTAATGACTTTCGTAAATTTTTGGTCGCGTGTTTAGGAAATTATTATAGTGATAGTTTCCGTGGAGGATCACTAACATCATAATAATTACCGTGTAGGAACTTTATCACTAAGATATTTCTCGTGAAAGAGATAGCCACAGCAATAGTTCCGCGTGGATTATTTAGATTTTTTCGCAAAGGAAAATTATTGAAATAATAATTTCCGTAAAGGAAACTATTATCGTAGAATTTTCCATTTTAGGTAGTGACCAGCTCGTGGGGTTTCGTTCTCTTGAGTCGACGGATACTGTTGTCGATATGAAGAACTGCTGCCATTTCCGAGTTCACATGAGTTTGCAGTCTCTGCTCGTGTTTGACTGCATGTTTCTTGATCTCTTCCGTGACTGTTTCAATGGTCAAGTCACGGTGGAGATCTTTGTTACGTACGTGCCATGGTGCATTTACTATACCACGGAGCACTTTATTTTGAAATTTTTGCAACATTTCGATGTTGGTTTTCTTTGCACAGCCCCATAATTGGATACCGTACGTCCACATAGGTATTAATATCTGGTTATATATCAATATTTTGTTCTGTACTGATAACTCAGAACCACGCCAAAGTAACCAGTAAAATTTTTTGAGTCTAATGTTTAGCTCTTCTTTTTTCTTTCTTATATGTTCCTTCCATCTTAGCTTAGCATCGAGTGTCATTCCCAGATACTTTGCTGTATTGGCATATGGTACTATTTTGTTATTGATTGAGATAGGAATGGTTGCAATTTTTTTATATGTAAAATTTATATGAGTTGATTTGCTTTCATTAAGTTTTATGCGCCATCGTTGGGAATCTTATGTTATTCACTGCATTTTGAAGTTTTGCTGTGGAGTTTTCGACAGATACGTCAACTGCAAGAATCGCAGTGTCATCTGCAAAAGTAGCCATAAAAATGTTGTCAATTTGTGGGATATCTCTTGTATATAGCAGGTAAAGTATTGGACCAAGAACACTTCCCTGTTGGACTCCAGCAGATATTTCTTTTACTTCTGAATATTCTTTGGCATAACGTACACGAAAGCATCTATTGTTCATATATGATTTTAATATTTCATAGATTTGTCTTGGTAAATCACGATGTAGTTTAAATTCAAGGCCTTGGTGTCACACTTTGTCGAAAGCCTGAGCAACATCTAAGAAGATTGCTGAGCAGACTTTTTTTTCTTCGAACGCTTTTTCCACTATATTTGTGATCCGATGCACTTGATCAATTGTAGAATGTTTGTTTCTGAATCCAAATTGATGGTTCGGGATCAGAATACTTTTTTCAATAATCGGGGCAAGTCTTTTGAGGAGTAGTTTCTCAACGATATTCAACAACGATATTGAACGATATGATGTAACCTCTGAAGGCGGTTTTCCTTGCTTCGGTATTACTATTACTTATGCAATTTTCCATTGTCTCGGAACATATGTGAACTTAAAACATGCATTAAATATATGTTGTAGCTTTAACAAAGCTAGATCTGGTAGTTCCCGCATGATTTGTCCATTGATGTGATCGTAACCTGATGCTTTTTTGACGCTCAGGTTGTGTCTGCATATTTGTTTAATTTCTCTTAGAGTGACATGCGAAATTTCCGCTTCATCTATTTTAACTTCGAGAGTTATATTTTCATTTGCAAGATTTTGTGTTGGTGCTGTGAAGACCTCTGTCAAGTGGTCAGCAAAAATTCAGCTTTTTCTTTTGGGTTACCGACCCAGCTACCAGCTTGTGTTTTCAATAATGGATCTTGCACCTGTGGTCTATTTATTCGTTTAGCTGCTTTCCAAAGCGAGTAGTCAGTATAAGCATCGGCAGATAAATTGTTTAAGAATTTATTAAATGAATTATTTTTTATATTTCTGATTTGCTGTTTTATTTGATTATTTAAACGATTGAATATAATTTTATCACCTGGGTACCTCGTTGATTGCCATTTTCGTCGTGCCCTTCTCTTCTCCATAACCAGTGCTCTTATTTCTGGAAGATAGCTCACTCTCGAGTGATGTTTCGAGTCAAAACATGGCGTGCTCTTTTTTGCTGCTTGCTACACGTCTACAATGAATTGCTCGACTTTTTTCTTTCGAAAGATGAAGGTAAAAAAATGAAGAAGCTTCTGCCACGGGTGCATTTTAACCTTTTAATAGCGTTGTGGGTCCAAATGACCCAAATATAAATTTTACTTTCATTTTTTTCAACTTCTTTTTAATAAAATCTCTCTCAAATTTTGAGTACCTTCATTCAGGCGTCACACGAATGCAGATTGATAAAGATGTATTTCTATTATCAATAAAAAGTAATGTTAATTATTTTAGTTTTTTAATTTATTTGTTTTTTAGAACTATAGTAAAAATGAATATAAGTAAAGCTGAACAAAGTACAGCAAATGTATATGATGATGACGCGGGAGATATAATTAATGAATGGCTTGAGGAAAGTTGTGAAATAGAAAACGAAATTGAAAGTTTTAGAAATTCTATATCTAGTACGCAACAAGATCAGCTTACTCAGTCAGATAAGGATAATTCCGATAATGAAGACAGTGGTTTCATATTATCTGATTATGACACTGATTACGAATAATCTATGGGTTTGGATGAGAAGGACGATGAAGATGATTTAGAAGATACTAGAAATTATTTTTATGACAAAGACAAGTTTAAGTGGTCCAAAAAAAAGAGCCAACAAGAAATGTTCGGAGATTGATGTTCGGACATGATATGCATGCATACCTATTTAGCAAAAGTTATAATTTTTAGAAATAAAAAAGTGATTGATTATTAAAATTTTATTTTTTAAAATACTTTTAATTTTCTTTTTAGTTAATAAATAAAGCTTTGATTAAAATATTCAATTAAAAATTACATATTTTAAATTTTTATATTGCATTGTTATATTACATGCATATTATATGTTATATTTAAATATTTTTTATATTGTTTATAAAACAACGAACGATGCGGTTTTTACATGATATTTACATAAATTCCAATAAAAAATTTTTGCTTTCTACTTCAGTTACCATAAGCCTATTATATCATTTTTAGAATATAATGAAAATTGTCTAATTTAATCGACCCTCAGGCCTCAATCTCAATCTCAATCATCTGCATTTAAATGTTGTTTCACTTACTACCGCCAGTCCCATAACTGGACTTTCTTTTTGTTAATTTTTCTTCGTATCAGTGCTCAATTTTATTAATAGATTTCATTGTAGTATAACCTTGGAGTATCGTACTTACTTAAGCACAAAAAGGTGATTCTACCCAAATTACTGTCAAAAACATACAAAAAAATAAAAAAAATTATGAACAATATTTTATAAACTAGGTTCTATAAACAGATTCTATCTGACAACAATTTTCTTTATAACAATTTCCTTTGATCGAATTGAGACCAGACCAGAGATCACAATGCAAAAATAACTTTATAATACTATAAATATAATTTCCCAGAATAAAAAATAAATTTCCAAATATTTCAAAACAAATTCAATGGAGATTTTATTTATTAAAGCATATAAATTTCAATTTCATAAAATAAACCTTGACTTATAACATTTTACTCCTAAAATATTCCAACGTGACTCAAAATATATATTGTACTTTTAGAATACATATTTAGAGTACGTGAAAAGTCCTTGTTAACTTTTATTAAATTAAAGTAGGTACACACTAATATTAAATTACCCAAAATAAAATCCTTCTTAATTTAAAACTCTCATATTATTTTCTTTCTGTTTCATCTTATAAAATTAAATTCAATTTTAAATATTTAACACTCTCTCTAAAGGAATAAAATTAAATTTAAAATCTTTAAGAAATTAATATGTATACAAAAAAAAAAATATAAACTCCCATTAAATGAAAATAAAAATCATTAAACTCATATCTTTCTTATTGCTAACTCCATTTTGAAAATTTATAAAACCTTTATAGATACACCAAAGCATTGCAACACAAAAAAACAAAAAATGAAAAATCGATCAGGATAACAAAAAAATAAAAAAAAAAATAAAAAAAACCTTGAAATACCTGAAAATAACAAACAAGACAGCAACAACAACAAAATATAAAATAAATGAAACCCCATTGAAATTGAATTTTCGTATCTATAAACACTGTACAAAAAAAAAAAAAAAAAAAACAAAATCATATTCAATAAAACTTCACATATGGGACGCTACCTGTACCTGGTTTACTTAATATATTACATAATATACAAAACAGAATTCAACAAAAGATTTCTCTAGTGAATAGAACTCATTTGGAATACCAAAGAACCAAAATCAGAACGAAGACATATATTATATACAATAAAAATGTATAGCCAAAAGAATCCGACCTTCTTCTCTATTTTTTTTTTTTTTTTTTTCAACAATAGAACAATCTTAGCCATCTTAAAATAATAACAAAAACAGAAACGCAATATAGTGAGTGTAATGTAAGCCAACAAGAGCAGAAATAAAATTTATAAAAAAAAAAAAAACATAAAGAATGAACGGAGGATCATGAAAATTTTACAAGTTTTTAAACTTACCTAAAAATTCATTCATAGACTCTCTTTCTGCCTACATATATTAGATATGTTTTAAGTGTTCTCTAATAATAATAATAATAGCAGAATTTTAAATTACTTTAATTTTCGTTTATAACAATACTAAGTATAGTAAAAGTAACTAAACTCTAATTAACTATAATTGAAAAGCGTTGGTAAACGTTGGCGTTACAAAAAAAAAAGTTAGCGTAACGGAATCTCGTCTATTAAAACATGGCTTTTCAAAATCTGGTTTTCTGAAAAAATCGTGTTAATTCCACCATAATTATTTTTATGCGTAACCGTTGTTAGATCAAAAAGACGATTCCTGCTTTTTCCACAATATTTACAACAACAGTGTGAATCCTTTTTGCCGAATTTTTATATAATTTAAAGAGGGCAGGCAGAAAAACGATATTTTGAAAAAACGTAATTTTGAAAAACAAGATTTGGATAAAATGACATTTTGCAGAGCGATATTTCAAACCTGACCCAAATAAAACACCGAAAAAAGTAATAAAATTATAACTTGTAATATTACTCAAATTTCAAAATGTTGAAGCTCTCTTCCTCTCTTATAGATGTCTTTTGGAAAATTACACTTTTATTACATTGAAATAAAAGCAATAACGCTTCTGTTCAAACAATTCCATTGTAATACTAGAGAGGCTTCAAATGCTCATTTTTGCAATGTGGAAATACCCAAGTGGTTGGAAACTGGGTTCGGATGTTATTGTAAAAACTGCTAAAATGTGCAGCATGTTTTCATTTCACGTGTTTCACGTCCCCTTATACAATTTGTAAATTTTGCAAAAAGAACCGGTTCATGTTCGTCCTCAACTTACTTACCAATTCTCCTCTATCATCATAATATGGCCCACATCTCCTAAAGAAAAGGGCCTAAAAGCTTTTGCATACATATTTATATGTATGGATAATAAATTTGAATTCAATTCAATTCTAGCATCCTAATTTCCCTCCAAATTCTTTTTCTCTTTTTTTTTTTTTCTCCTATTACTCCGCGTGGTAGCATAGGGCTTCGATAGTGAACCTCCATTCCTCTCTGTTGAGTACTACTTCCTTAATATCGTCCCAGGTATAATTGTTGACTGTTAATTCTTGATCGATTGTGCTTCTCCATGTGTTGTATGGTCTGCTGGGTCTCCTTTGTCCTTGTGGATTCCACTCTAGAGCTCTTCTTGCTATATCACTTTCTGATTTCCTTAGTGTATGACCTATCCATTTCCATTTTTTCCTATTTATCTGTCTGTTGATCGGTTCTTCTCCAGTTATCATCCATAAATCTTCGTTGCTAATTATTGCCGGCCAGAATATTCTGCATATAATTCTCAAGCACTTGTTGATGAATACTTGTAGCTTCTGTTTGATTCTGACCGAAGTGAGCCATGTTTCACTGCCATATATTAATGTTGACTTAACACATGCTCTGAATATTGTTAGCTTTGTTGTTCTCGATATTTGGTTGCTCCGCCATATCTTCATTAGGCTCCCAAATGTTCTTCTTGCCTTATTTATACGGCTGTTGATATCTTCTGTTGTACCTCCTCTTGATGTTATGATGCTCCCTAGGTAGTTGAATTCTTCTACATATTCTATCTGTTGTCCACTCACTGTTATTGGCTCACTATAACTGTTGTTTGTCCTCATTGCCTTGGTTTTCTCGATATTTAATTCCAGTCTCGATTCCTTTGCTTCTTCCTGTAATCTGTTGACTTTGTTCTGTAGGTCCCTTTGATTTCTTGATATAAGGCATACATCATCTGCGTAATCTAAGTCTTCTAAGTTTCCGAAGAGATCCCATTCTATTCCGTTTATTCCAGTGCAAACTTCTCTTAGAATGTCGTCTAGTATTGTGTTGAAGAGAAGTGAAGATAGTGGACATCCTTGTCTAACTCCTATATTGGTGTAGAATGGATCACTGATCTTACCTCTGTGTTGAACTGTTGTCTCTGCATCTTTATACATCGCTTTGATGATGTTGATGATTTTTTACTACAATAATTTTGTTTAAACAAATTTTTTCCAAGTGATTGGATAGTGTGTAAAAAAAAATTAACTTGTAATTTACTCTCTGAAGGTGTAAATGTTCGAAAAAATATGAGTTCTAAATCTCGTAAATGAATTCACTTTTGTGTGTACAATTATCGATTTTATAAAGGGTGGTCCGATTAAGAAGAAAACTATTTATAGGAAGCTTCCTTGGAGTATTTTAGAAAAACAAAATTGTTCTAGACGAGGGGTCTTTTTTTAAATTTAACTTGGGATACAGAGGGTTAAAGAAAATCGGATTAGAAAAATTATGTCTAAACAATATACACACACCTCCGAAGGAATTGAAACTAAAGAAACATCTTCTTCATGACTTTTTTTTTAAATCAATACACCTAATTAACGGTATGTGATGGATGCGAGTATCAGACTTACCGTTTTTAAATAATAGCTGCACAAATTTAAAATTTTGCTTTTAACAATTGAAAATTTTGTAAAAAAAAAGGTTTTTACGTTACATCATCCCCCACAACTTTTCCATACACAACTTTCATATCAGACTTGCCGTTTTTCAGGTAAAGTCATATTTAATAGTTGGGTAACCCGTGTTATTTATTATAATATTTCGAGTTAAAATATTATTATAAATTTTTTAATCCGATTTACTTTAATCCTCTGTAGCACAGGTTAAATTTAAAGATAGACCTATCGTCTGGAACAATTTTTTCCCCAAAATACTCCAAGGAATCCTAATCCAAGTTCCTTAAAATATTTTTGATCTAAACCGCCGGACCACCCTGTATAAAATCAATAGTTGTAC
The DNA here is from genome assembly GCA_963942445.1 of Argyra leucocephala. NCBI lineage: Eukaryota > Metazoa > Arthropoda > Insecta > Diptera > Dolichopodidae > Argyra > Argyra leucocephala. The sequence goes on from OZ012679.1 coordinate 145,872,521, forward strand.
ATACAGAAATGCATTAATTTATGAGATTTAGAACTCACATTTTGTAGATTTCATTGTAGTATAACCTTAGAGTATCGTACTTACTTAAGCACGAAAAGACGATTCTACCCAAGTTACTGTCAAAAACATACAAAAAAATAAAAAAAATTATGAAAAATATTTTATAAACTATAGGGAAAACAGATTCTATCTGACAACAATTTCCTTTATAACAATTTCCCTTGATCGAATTGCTTAATACCAGACCAGACCAGAGATCACAGTGCAAAAATAACCTTATAATACTATAAATATAATTTCCTAGAAAACAAAATAAATTTCCAAATATTTCAAAACAAATTCAATGGAGATTTTGTTTATTAAAGCATATAAATTTCAATTTCATAAAATAAACCTTGACCTATAACATTTTAATTTAAACCATTTTTCATTCATTTTAAACCTTAGACTTATAACAAAGTTAATTTTTAATTTTTTTTCACATTACCCAAACACTAGGAAAAGATTTCTTTAAACCGGAATACCCTGTATAAAAACATTTTAAAATAAATCAGGCCTGGGATACAGAGATAAACTATTTTATATAACAGTTTGTCTCACAAACAACAACAAATAGGTCAACTGAGTCGTGGTATCAAAAAGGCACATTTAAGTGTTAATTAATTTGCAAGAATCAACTGGAATGGCCACTTCTACCTATACCTACCTAGAGTTTATTTTCAAAAGGTAATATTTTTAGTTTATATTAAATATTTTCAGTCCATTTTATTTACTACATACACTCCAACGTTCAAAAGATAAAACCAATAACCAAGCATTAATTGTATGTGAGTGGCCTGAGTACGAGCTATACAGATTGTAGTTTTGACTTAAATATTATTTTTTTCTTTCATTCTAAATTTAATAAATAGCTTATTTTTAGCCAAAATCTTTCGATCTTAGCCCTAATATTAACTAAGATAATAAATTTACGTGCTAAATTTTGTAATAAATTAATTAGTTCATTAAAATAAGTGGAATTATTATTATTTAAAGCTTTTTTTTTTTATTTAAATTTTAAAACACTTAATAAAGGCACATAACTTTATTAAACAAAATTAAAACTATCTAGCCTAAAAGAGGTTTAATAAAACTAGCTACTATTAACATTTAAATTAATTTTAAATTTTTATGTTAATTCTAATTGATTATTGATTTGTGTTTTGTTAATTCATAAAGTTTATTGTATGCTTACATACTACTTTCTTATATAATATACTAGGGGTCCCTGTTGAGTAATTATAATTCAAGTTAAGTATTAGCTTTTATGTAAAAAAATTGTGTACCTCAGAAAATCGCAAATTCAATCGAATTAACGAATAAATGAATGGAACAGGGACTGAACAGAAATTCTCTATGTCAAAATTTGAGTTTCCATAAGTTGTTTTTCAATATGAAATTACTAAATCCGATCAACATAATTCATTATTACAGAAGCAATTTGAATTAAAGAAAATTAATTTAAGACTGTGTAATTTACTGTATTAGTCCATTTTATTTGCTTTTTATTCATACTCCTAATTATAAGTTATTTTAAACCCGTTTGTAAAAATCAAGATATGATACTCTATGAGTAGAAAATTTTTAAAAAATAAAGTTAAAATTTTAGAAAAGTAAGCAAAAATTATTTTAGGAGAGGCAAGTAGCAGAATAAATTTAATCCAACAATCCAAGAAAATTTTAAAAAAACTTATTATGTGTCTTTATCTATACCTTACCTACCTACATTAAGTTTACCTCATATCAAAAATAATATAGACTATAGTTTATATTATTTTTGCTCATATGCACTCTCCTGATATTTGTAAATAATATGGTTTGGAGATTTATTCTTTTATTTTCCCTTATTTTTGGTGAATAGAATTTTTATTGAATAACTTTGAGGTGAACTGTTGACAACTAATATGACTTTCTGTTACAATATTGTAAAAATAATCCTTAAAAAAGTATTATTATATTTTGTTATATTTTAAATAAAAACCTATACCTAGCTAACCTAATTTAACCTAATAATTAACCCTGTTTAAGCTGTTTAATACCTAATACTAATTGAATGTGTTTTCTATTTATATACCAATGTATCAACAATGAAATTATGTAACATTAAGACAAAATGTAAATAATTTAATCTATTAATATTTTAACTGTTAATCGTAAGTAACGAGCCAAAGACCATGTAGTTTGTGCTCCTTTCATTTCTAAACATATTTACTGATTAGATTTAATCTTATCATATATTATGTAAAATAAAAAAATAAATAAAAAAAAATGTGTTTTCTAACCACAAATATACAATTTTAATTGTTTGTGTCTCTGTCTAGTTTGGAAATATCAAATTGAAGATTATCTCAGTTTCTGCGTGTAAAAATTGAATGTCATTTTTGTTTATCATTTTTTGTGTGTGTGCTGTTGCTACATCGTGCTGGAACCATTAGTTGGCTGCCACAGGGCGTACAAAATTATTAATCATAGTACAATACCTGTCCCCATTCACCGTCACTCCATTCTTGAAGAAGTAGGGCTCTACAACTCTTTGTAATGTCACTCCACACCATAATGTGCATAAGGTGAACAACGCTGGGGTTTGCAGTATCCTATAATCGCATATCTTGTTTATTTACATATCGATTAAGATCAAAATGTGTTTCATCACTCATTATTAAGTTGTTAAGAAACTCTTTGGTTTGTTGCTCGATCGTTAAGTTTTGCATGGTTACATGGTCGATGAATAAATCTAAAAAAAAAAATAATAAATAATAATAAATGAAAAAGTTATTCAATTTTCAGACGCAGGCGTGACTTTTCGCCCACCCTGTATTTAAGCTTGAATCAGCATTATTTGTTAATTTTTTATTTATTTAATTTATTTCGTTAATATAAATATATAGCTACACTTAAATTAGAGGTCTGTATGTTTCTGTAAAACTACGAACAGTACCTGACATAACCACTTTATTGTATTTATATTTTGCGGAAAATACTACTGCTAAAGGGGATAAATATATAAATTTGATGGCTATATTTTGACAGCCATCAAATTTAGTATTGTTAAGCTGCTTCAACAGATCCTAACCTCAATAAAAAAAATCATAATCAAATTTCTGTTAATATTCAAACCGTATTAATTTGTTTGTGTAATATTATTATTTTGACAATAAGTAGAACAAACTTTATTGATAGCAAAGAAAATGCTTAGTACATTTTAATTAAAACTAGAATAAACCCCCGCGTACATACCCGGAGCAAAAGAAAGGGATTTTTCTGTGAAACGGCAAAATAAAATGATTTTTAATACAATTATACATTTGACACATTGAAAGTATGTGACAACAATATATAGAATAGTAATAAGCCACAAAAAAATAAAAAATATTCAAAATTTTAAGTTAATATTAATTTTAAAATAAAATACCAAAACTATCAGATAGCAATAAACTTTTTTTTTTAATTTGTTTTTATTATTTTTTTATTTCTCGAGGGAAGGTGAAAGCCTCAAAAGAAAAATACTAAGCACGTAGATACTTAGCTATGTGGAACTCTAACCTACTAAAACCACCGAAACCCTTTACCATAACTGATATTATTGACCAATTAATTGATTGTTCGCGTTAATTGGAAAAACGTGTGTTAGAATGTTATTAAAAAATAGTTTCCGATAATTTTATTAAACCATTAATCATACCTATGGGCTAGTACCGTTTCCCAATTATTATGAGTGAGTTTTAAAATTCATCATACAGGAAACAATTGGATAAAATGAAGTATTCTAAACCTGGTATACAACATTGTTATATTGTCAACGCCTGGTATGCAACATTGTCAGTCACAGTGTCGTTGTCAGTAGTTGTCTTGGTCCTTCTAGAATAATAATTTTTAGAGCAGTGGATTGTGTAGAGCTGGCCATGGATGAAGGTAGGTTGAGGGAGATAAATTCCGACTTTTTAAAATGTTTGACCTTGTGATTTATTGATTGATTGATATTGCATATGATATTACTGAAAATTGATGTCTAATAAATTCTTATAAAATAAGTTAAATTAATGGAAACTACTGAACACAACAAATGTTTTTACTCTAGATCGTTCTAGATCGTATTGCACAAACCTAATATTTTACTGAAATATTAACAATTTAGCGAATGAATATATTTTATTTTTTTATTGAAGTAATTTAAATTTAAGTTTTCTATTTGCCGACAGATCGATTTTTACGTATAGGCTTTAATAAATATAAATATTGATATAATATAATATTATATTATATGCAAATATCTACATGATACATCATAGTGTCAAAACCAAGTCAAAACTGTCAACTGTGAATACATTCCATGTATGGATAAGTATACATAAGTATACATAATTTGTATGCTTATATTTTTTTTAAACTAAACAGTTTCGTATTTTGTTGAAATCATTGAGAAGATAATAATAATTTAAAATTACTCTTTTTTTATTAAAAAATCTTGTTCTTTGTTATTAATTATATTATATTATAAAAATTATTATTATAATACATAATAATAAAAAAATATTTGCTTAATAAAAAAAAAACAAAATTTGTATTAATAGAGAACCGTACTCACAAAAATTTGTGATATTAAAACCTACATTAAAAATATTATCCTACTAATTAATTTCTTTCCTACTAAAAGTGCAAAAAACTAAAAGCGATAAATAAAAAAAAAATAAAAAGAATTTTACTTAAAAGTAAATCGACAAAAATTTCTGATATTAAATGATGCTTTAACCAACCAAGCTAACATCTTATAAAAAATTTTTACCCAAAATATCACATAAAATAAAAATTGATTTTGATCGCCACGACCGACATCATCACTGATTGATATTGAATGAAAAAAAAAACGAAGCATACGAAAAACCACGAAAAGTGTGCCTTCAAAATCGTGCTCTTGTGTATTATAATATAGATGACAGATAGACAGATTAAGAGATAGATACAAAAAACTTTATTCTTTTTAATTATAATACAGTTTAATAATAATAATATAATATAATTTACGAATTATTTAAATTAAATTATTACTTAAAACTATAAGAATAAGAAGAGAGTTCAATAAATGGACCAAAACACGATGCAAATCTAGAAATCTATTTTAATTTTACCAGCCTTAACTAGAATTAGAATATCTGTTTTTAAATTCTTGTTATTTAAAATGCATATTGTTCAAAAATAGTCGTGAACATAAAACTAGAACACAACCGCAATTTAAAACCTTTTTTTTATATCTTTCGAAGTGTTAAACTACATTCAATGTATATACAACAATTTAACACTGGTAACAATGCAAAACAAATTTTCTTTATATTTTGTAAGTAAAAGAAGATTTGTTTTTTTTTTCTTTTTTTTTCTATTATATTTTAATATTTTCAATTCAATAATAAAATAAAAAAAAAAACAAAACAAAAAAAAAGTAAATCCCAAAGGCTTTTCTCAAGAAAAACATTTTCCATAAAAGAATTTTTCTTTCACAAAGAGAGAAAATCTCCAGGAAAGCAGCAATACAATTTAACCGGCTGACCTCAATATTTTCTTTTTTGTTGTTCTGTTTTTCTTCGAATTCATTCTTTTCTAATAATTTTTATAGTTTGTAGTATTGTTATGTTGTTGTTGTATTATTATTTGTCATTTATCCATAAGAAAATTCACAAAAATTGGAAAATCCATTGAAATAGAGAACCAAAATGTTTTCCAACTATTATTATTAACCTGTGAATGATAAAATAAAATGAAAAGAAAAATAAAGAAAAATCATAACAAAATTTATCTGATAGGTAACTATAGCCATCTACACAGGGTGATTTAATAATATGTAGTTCCTCAAATATCAGATAATGAATTCAACCGCATACCAGATAATGAATTCAAATGAAACAGAATAACGACTTAGATTTAAGAGATAACTTAATAATTATTTTTCTTCAACTAATTTGGCGGTTTCATTTTCTAACATCAATATAGAACTTGCGTTATCTAAATTTTACCGTATTATTGCAAATGGCTTTTTTTTATGTATAATTCCAAGTCTATGGGATGAAGACCCTAACTGCTTGTTACATAGAAATTTGGAATACACAGATTATTCATTTCAATCACAAGTGTTAAAGATTTAAATGGGAGTCCCGCTTGGTTCACCCGAAATCAAAAAAATGTACGTAATAGGAAAAACAAAGCATATAGAGAAAATATCTGATGAATAAAGCTAATGAATCCCAAAATGTTAAGTTTGTGGATATTTTTAATATCTTCAAGACCTAAGTAAAATCTAGATACAATGATTATCTAACCAATGTTGCCCACCAGGTGAAATCTGATTTCAAATTTTTCTGGAGGTTCATTAAAACATAAATCAGAACGATACCCTAATTATATGTGCCTTATAAGGGCTCAACAAGTAATAAGTCCTAAAGCTTATTGTAGCACAATTTAAAAAATTATTTTCAAGCTTTGATCAGGATAACATCTTTGAAGTAGACCCACTTAAACTTCCTCATGTAGCACAACTCCCTACCTCGTCTATACTACCTTTGATTCCGTTTAACGCATCCCAAAAAAAAATCTATTTAAGTAAGTTAAATAACGAAACATCCCCAGGTCCCGATAAGAGATAGTTTTAAAACAATGCTCTGAATCACTCGCTTATCCATTGTTAATTTTATTTAATTTTAACATGGAATATTTCTTCAATTTTGGAAATATGCCTATATCAAACCGGTTCACAAGAAAGGTACGCAAAAAATAACCTCGCAAACTATCATCCAACAGCTAAACTGCCAAGTATACCGAAGCTATATATAGAGAATGTTCTTCTTTACTAGTACCTAACCAGCATGGTCTTATGAACAGAAAATCAACCGTTACAAAACTAGTTAAATCATGTTCTATTACCAACATTCCTATTAAAATGAATAGAATCTTACCTATTGAATAGCTTCTATAATGTTCTCTTTAGACATGTAATTTCTGGTACGTTCCATGCTAATTTTGGTATCCCTCAAGGCGGTCATCTGGATTTTATTAATTTTCATTATTTCCACCAATGATATAGCTTTGTTAATTAAAACCAGCAGCGTTATGCGGATGGCATGAAAATATTTAAAGAAATTGCCACATCAAATTACACGGTTTTGCTTTAAAAAAAAAATTTTTTTTTTTATAAACAATCGCGCGCTACCATAGGATCTTTAATACTTACGTACCGCTTGGCTGGGATAGAGAAGGACGAGGAAGAAGGAAAGTGTGGTCCAAATTAGTAGGTACTGAAAAAACAGTTAATATTTGACTTGAACCTCTGGAGATTATAACTAGCTGCTCTGTTATTATTTGATTGTGGAAACACGTCGGAGGGATCGACGCTCGGACTATAGATGAATTCGCATAACCATTTTTTTGTCATCTTGGGATTTCTACTGTGTAAGAGTGGGCATTTGCCGCTCCTCTTGTTTTGCGTTGGAGCTGTTTTAGAGAAGGGAGTAGTAATTTTGTTTCTACTAACTTGAATACCTTCAAATGAAATTGATAGAATTGAGTCTCCGTGACTTCCATATTGTAAAAAAAACATTTCTTAAATCGCTTTTAATCTGTTTTTAAATTTAATTTTTAAAACTTATTTTCTACATAGTAAAAAATTTGCTGTAATATTTTCACATTATGGAACACAATTTAAAACTTTTGACGCTTATTTTGTTGTCATTTTCCGAAAAAGTTTTCGGAAAGTTTCGGGACTGACGACCTTGTACAAGAAAATTGTCCAAAAACCAAAATGCCAATAATCTTCATTACGTATCAAAATAAGTAAAAAAAAACATTTTTTTTTTTGGTTTTTTTTTTGTTTAAGGTCTTTGGTGCCGACTTTCGGACCGACGGACCAATCCGAAAATTTTTTAAAAATTATTTATAATAATTATTAACAACCTTTTTTTTGGCTTAGACAAGTACAATTTAAAGAGGTGATATAGAGTTTCGGCCCCAATTCCTTGGACCCCGAACCTATTGTCTTCATCACATTTAAGGGCCATTGCATTGATGACAAAAAAACAAAGTCAAGGTCTTCGGTCCCGACACTTCGGACCCCGGACCTCTTGCTTGCATCGTGCTTAAGAGCCATTGTACTAAAGACAAGTTAAGAAACAAAAAAAAAATTTTTGCGAGGGTCCCAGTATCCATTCAAATGAAAAACTGTATACCAAAAGTTTATAAAAAGCATCGAAACATTTTTCGAAGCGTGCTCTGCTTTTTTTTGCGCATTTGAAACTTATATTAAACAATATGGAACAGACTAGATTGTAAGGTTTTTTTTGTGTACAATATGGAATATGATGCATTTTAGAAAAAACGTTTTTTTTACAATATGGAAGTCATGGTCTACTCAGAAATGTAATCTGCCATGCGCTGACCCTTTTATTCTACAATCATACAGAAACCGTAAAAACGTACTTAACTTAATCTCTTTGGAATGTAGGAGAGAAATTTCAGATATTTGATTTATACTACAAATTATGAAAGACGAAATCTATTCACAGTACATTAACAGTATGATGAATGCCTATACTAATACCATAATACACGACTTCGTTGAGTGAACATTTTTAATACCCTTTATCATCGGACAAATTACGGGACATATTACAGAACCCATTAATAGGATGTTCATGTTATCCAATAAATATAAAAGCTACATTGATCTTTCCTTAAGTAGAGATCAAATTAAAAAGGACTTATTGCTACAATTCTCTAGGAGTTGAAGATTTGAGTTCCAGCTTCAATTGAGAAGATATATGGTCAAAAAAACACAAACATTATCTTATCATCACAATATACTTTATAATCCTTTGTTAATACTTAGTTTTAGTTTTCCCATCTCACTCTTTTTTTTTCTTTTGTAAATTGTAGAGTACTTTAGTTTGGTACAATTTTGTTAAAATAATTTTATTTTTAGTTTAAGAATTAATTGTAATCTGTTTGACCTAAACAAGAAATAAATAATCATTGTATTTAGCCGGTTTATAAGAAATAACTTTCCATGTATATGAGCCCTTAATATAACCCGTAATTTTAATCCACTCTCACGGGTGAATTAATTTTAGTTCAATTTCTAACAATTTCATATTTGATCAGACCTCAAAAAGCCATTAAATTATTATGTAGATTGATCTGTTGTCACTTTGAATTTCATTTTCCAGTTAATTCATTTGAATAAAGGTTTCAATTATAGCAATACGTAAAATAAATACGTAAAAATTTTTGTTTCCAATTTTGCTACAACGACAGGCATAAAATTTAATATAAAGTAATAGAAATGATAAAAAATGTTATAAAAAAACACAAATTATGTTAAAAATTTGAACAATTTGCGTTCAAAATATGTAAAACAATTTCATATACTTTACTATTTTGCTGTTGAGCTTTTACAGTTCTCTTGAAATGTTAAAATATGATTTATATTAAATTCTTAACTTAAAATATTTCTATTATTTATTATATTAAAATTTTGTATTCACCATTGCAGTATGTTTAGTATGTTTGAAAATAAATTTTGTTAAGTATAGACATTTTGTCAAACTTTGAATTTTAGAAAATGCATTTTTTTCGTTTCATTTTTTTCAAATAATATCTAAAATGATAATTGTAGTTTAGCTGTACATACTCAACAATCATAATAAATTGTGTTTAATCTTAAGTTTGATAATTTTTTGACTTTAAAATGTATGTCTGCTAAAAAAAAACTTCTATTGAATTCGTTATACTTTCTTATTGTTTGTTGGAGATCTGCAATTAAAAAATTTAAACTTGTAACATTAATATTGACGGACATACTGAAGATCTTTATCAAAAATTCAACTTACAATAGAACACGTTCTCGAAGACCTGAATTTGAATTTGTTTTGACCTTGAACATTTTATTCCATTCAACAAAAATATCCTAAACTAATTTTTTTTAGCAAGATTCATGTCTTATGTAGTTTGTTGTAATACGATCCGAACATTCTCAAAACCAAAGCACAAGACCATAAATTCAGCGAAAATGTATTTGATTTTTAGTATATTATTTTCTTTGATTTATATAACAACAGTCGAACGATAATAAGCGTATGTATACATTTGAGTACAGCCATATTTTGCTTTTTCGATCCAAATAATTTGAATCACTAATAAGTTCAACAAATTTAGACAATATTATACAAGCGTATAATGTTCTATTTAAAATGACAAATCCAGTTGCTGTTAATATTGTCCATGATATGTAATTTTATTATGGACGGGTAGACAGACACTTATACATACATACACACATAAAATTCAAATCCAATCAAAAAAAAAAAAAAACAACCCAAAAGGATCAAATTTTATTTTCAAGAGGATTGAAAACTGTAAAGGATTTGTTTTATATTTCGAACAAAAACAAAAAAAGGCAAAAAAAAAAAGTAAAATAAAATTGCAAGGATTCAAAATTGAGTAAAACTTTCATATAAAAATCCTTTTTATTTAATCTAATAGTAAAGAATGGATTTTTATTTGTTTAACTTTTTTTCTTGTTTTTTTTTTTTTTTTTTTTTTTTTTTTTTTTTTTTTTTTTTTTAATTCGATTTGAGATTTTTCATATAGACAGACACTAGATAATATATGCTATTACTGTGCAATGCAAGTTAAATTTTTCTTTAAAAAAAAAAAACAGAAAACTCAAATTTCCTTTAAAAGATTTGAAACATTCAATAGAGAGTATAGTTAAGTGAAATTTGGTAAAAAGAACCAAAAATATTCGGTAGTTTTATCTTTACTATTATTGAAATGTTTCACTTAGGTAGGTAAAAAAATAAAACCAAAAACACAAGTAAATATCCTTTATTTTTTATTACTTTGATAATATAAATATTTTTTTTTTTTTTTTAAATAAAACCAACTTAAAATCTTAAATTATATTTTTTAATATTTTGGTAGATACCTTAAAAATTCCTTGAAGATTATTTATAAAAAGGGTGGTGTTTGTTGGTTTAACGAAAAATTAAAATTTTTAAATTTTAGTTGTGATTTTAAATTGCTTGTTATAAGTTATATTAACAAACACTTGGGAAATTTTGAACATAATATTTGGTGTGCCAAATTAGCTGACATTTAGCTAATATTTTTAAATACTTAAATTCAGTAAAATACAAGTATTTAAGGTAAAAATGAAAATATTTTATCTTCCACGGATAAAATGCTGGCATTCTGTATTACTGGCAAATTATTGTATTAAAACAATCGAATTACAAAAATAAAAACACTTGATATGTTTCCTTCAATTAGGTACAACGAAAAATGTCACAGATATTATTTCTGCTATAAATAGAGCTTCTAACAATATTGGATAAAAAACACAGTGCATGTTATTTTCCATCTCTTAAACTAGAATCCTACGACTGTTTAAGAGATGGAAATACTTATTAAGTAACCAATAGCTATTATTTGCTTTGAGTTTTATTTGAATTACTTGTGTTGCGATGTGTTTACTTCATGTCAATCTGCGTACTAAGTGAATACCTAGGTATTTAGCCTCATTACTCTGAGCAATAGTATGATTGTTTATTTTTAACATGGGTACGTTTCTTTTCTTGTAGCCAGTTTTCGTTTCGTTTTAGTTTTAAGCCAGTTTTCTCTAGTAACTAGCCAGTTTTTAACTAGTTTTAGGTGATCATGTAGATATTTAGTAGCTATTTTAGGGTTAGAACGGTTACTTAGTATTACTGTGTCGTCACCGAATGTAGATGTTAATTTTTGACGGCTACATGGCATGTATATCCTTTGTATTATTTTATATGAAAAATATTCCGTTAATTATATGAACAATTTCATATTTATGAATAAAAAACCAAAGTTTTTATCGGTTGGATTTGGCAATACGTTCTAATTCCTCTTTTTCAAATGCAATCAAATATGAATTTACCCTTAGCAGCATTAATTAATTCATCGGCTAAGCATTCTGAAATTGTTTTAATATTTCTGAAAGCAGCTTCTCTAGCTCCTGTGCACAATAACCAGATAGCTTGGTTTACACGACGAAGTGGGGATACATCTTGACACGTTCAGTACTAGCGCGACCAACACGAGTTGAATCTTCTCTTGGACCTGAATTAATAATAGCACCTACTAAGATCTGTAATAGATTTTCACCGGTCAACAAATGAATAATTTCAAATGAATGTTTGACAATTCGGACAGCCATTAAGTTTTTACCATTATTACGTTCTTTCATCATTAGAAAATTTGTTAAACGTTCAACAATTGAACATTGTGCTTTACGGAAACGTTTTGCTGCATAACGTTCAGCTGAATGTGGTAAAAATCTAGCATATTTTTCTTTAAGATCAATATAATGTTGGAATGAGATATAACTGACAGTAACATCATCACAACTCCATCTTCCAAATAATTTAATGTCAGGTAGCTCGACTGGTTGAGCCTTTTGAACTATTTCGATATAAACAAGCTTTGCTTCAATTGGAATTGGTTCTTTGGGAACAATTACATCTGTGTCCGACATCATAAAAATATAATTTTACTTTACTTGGAGGATCTTACTTCAAAAAGACCCACAGAAAAAATGATACAGATGTACACAGCAAATACAAGATTGAGCCCAACACACATATTTTGGGTAGGTGATGTGAAACTTTTTTACTTAATTTTAAATTTCCTGTTCGATAAGTAATTTTCTAGAAGTTCGTGAAAATTTGTATGTAAAAATAATTTTATCATGAAGATTAAGCCCTCATGCCATACATTGTCAAAGGCTTAGGTTATGTCTCTGAAAATGGATGAACAGTATTATTTTTCTACAAATGCTTTCCTTATGTAAGTTACTATTTTGGGAACTTGTTCCGTGGTACAATGTTTAAGCCAAATTAGTATTGTGGTGCCAGTTGTTTTACCAGCAGTATGGGCATTTGTTTTAATAGCAATAATTTCTCGAACAATTGATAATAAGTTTATTGGCCTATACGATGTCACTTTGGTGTTTTCTTTCCCCGGTTTCGAAATCATTATGATATATGACAACTTCTAGTCTTTTGGAAAGTATCCAACGCGAAGAATTGCATTAAATATATGCGATCAGGTGTGATACTGCAATACGAGGTAATTCCATAATCATCCTTCCTGTTATCTGGTTGTAGCCTGGTGCTTTTTTGGGATCAATTTGTTTGTTAATAATTTCAATGATATCCTTTAACTTTAATTTCAGGGGCGGTGGTTGACTCGACTCTAAGGTTAATTATTTTTACTATTCCTACTATTTTTATGACAATTTTTTTCATATACCTATGTACATCTTTCTTAAAATGTATGTAACCATAGTACATATTAAATTTTTTCTTTTATTTTGTCAAAAACAGAAATGAAAAGGCTGTATTTTAAGATTTTTTTTCAGTACTTTTAAATATGTTCATTCGTAATTAAAAAAAAGAAACTATTTTTGTTCAACAAAATAGAAAAATTTCTTGATTGTACTACCTAGAAAATATAAAAAACGACAACACTGATTGTAACATCTGAATGCCATAATATATTTAACATTTATTACTTAACTAAAAATATTTGAATGTGAAAAAATTCCAAAGCATAATTTTCTCACCAATTTTAAATAACTTTAAACACCGTTATTTAGTCATACTCTCACCTCAGATAATATTCATACTCTTGTTCAGATTCATACATATAGAAAAATTTTGGTAATTTTAATTTTAAAAAAGCTTATTCTAATGTTAGAAAACAACAACGGTTTACTTTTAAATACTTTTACAAAATTGATATTATTTTATTCCATGAATTTTGGTTGTGAATAATTTACACTTTAAATTTTATTCCTATAAAAATAAGTTTGGTTTTGAGAAAATCTAAATGGAAAATTTTCTCAATGACTTTTCTCACTCTCAAAATTTTGTTGACAGTACAAAAATAATACCCAGTCAGCACAGAATGCATTCAAAATATATTCAGAATACATTCAGAGTAATGCATGAATGCATTCTACACATCACGTTTTATTAATACCTATCCATGACGATGTCCACTTTCGTGATGTATTTCTCCTTGAAATAAAATGTAAAGATATATGTACTGAGAATGCATTTAAAATATATTCGGAATATATTTTGAGAATATATTCGGAATATATTTTGCGAATGTATTCTGAATATATTTTGTGAATATATTCAGAATATTGGTGCTGGCAGGGAAATTACAATCTTAAATTATTATAAGAACAAAACTTTAATCTAAAATAATCTCCTTCATTAATTGAGTTCCTGAAACAAATTATATTTAATTAATATAAATTATTAAATAATTAATAAAATTTTATTAAATTAAATAATTTCATAGTTAAATTATAAAAGTAAATAAAAACAAAGTTTAATTTAAATAAATTATTAAATAATTAATAAAGTTTTATCAAAATAAATCAAGATAGAGATTAAAAAAAAAAAAAATAACAAAAATAAATTTGTGGTATTATGAAAAATTAAGTTTTACGAATTACGTGAGTATATGTTTCAGTATTATGAACAGTAAAATCTTTTTTAATAATTCCAAAAATATGTAGAACAATTATATTAACAAATTACAATTTACCCCACCTTCAAACACTTATTTTTTTATTATGATTATTTTCCTATGAAATCTGTCTCTGAGGAACATTTTTTTTATATGTACGCAACATACAATGACTAACGAAGGAGAGAACAAAATGGTTAACCACCCATGATATTCACATTATACTCCATTGTATTACTGGACCATTAACACGTTCCTCCTATACTATTTTTATTGAATGCTGGAACTAAAGACAGTTGAACAAGTTGTTTGCTAGTCTGTTTGGAGGTGTAGCTAGGCTTATTTGGTATTTGGTGCCAAAGTTATTAATTTCCTTCTTAATAGTTCTTACCTGTAAATAACAATATATGTATAATATCTTTGTTGACGAGCCACGGTGCGTCACTTATTAATTCGAATATTTGTGATTGGAACCGTTGTAACATTTCAATATTTGAATTTAAAGCCATTCAAAAATTAACACATTTTATTTTCATAAAAGTTTTACATAATGCGAAGATTCAACACCTATAATGTAAACGTAGTCGTAAATTTGTAAAAACTCCATAAATATTTACTTTTAAGTGTGATTCGTAACAATTAGGTAGGTACTCGTGCTTGCTAACTTCCTTCATATCTACTCGGATATTAACCTAAATTTTTCAGTACCCCTAGTAATTACCAAATGTTTTTCAAGTGTTGGTTTTACAATGATAAAATATCAAAAAGAGTACGAAATGATGTTTTTGTATTATTTTAAGTGACGATAAATTTCATCATGGTAAATTTATATTAATATTATTTATTTATTATGCCTTAATTTCACTGTATAATTTTTCTTATTTCTAATTTTAATAATTAAGACCTTATACCAATGTATTTAGTTTTAGTTAGTTTAGTTTTAAAATTCTTTATACTCAAATTTACAATTAAAGTGCTTACAAATAAAGATCGATTTTTATATAAATTTACTTGACAAATAAGAGAATAGTTAGTGACACTTTTTATTAAGAAAATGGTGTTAAGCGCCACTTCAATAAAAGTTTACAATTTGAAATTTGCAAATTTTTTATTGTGGGGTAACAATAAAGTATTAAAAATTCAATATACCCAAATAAATAAAAAAACAAAAAATTAAAAATGATACATTAATTAGGTAATAAAAGAAAACAAAAAAGAATAAGAATAAAAATAAAAAAACAAAATAAGTAAACTAAGATAAAATAGTATGAGTAATAAGCATGTGAAACCAAAATCAATTTATTCACAAACAAAATATAAGTTCAATAATTAAAAATACAAATATTCAAATATTGAAAAATAAATCATAAATTAAATTTAAATAATAAAAACAAGTATTAAAACGAAATGGATGTAATAAAATATTTTAAATAAAAGCTAATAAAAGACAATTAAATTACAAATCAAAAGGAGGAAAAGAAAAAGTTAATAATTCAAGAACAAATTATAATTCACAATATTATTATACTAGAAACTCTAGAAGAATTTCGATTTCATCATGATTAAAACCCAGAAGCCAAGATTTAGTCAAGTTTAAAAAAACATTTCTATTACGTAAAATTCGGATTGCGTGTGGAAGTTTGTTAAATTGTCTACCTGAAACTATGGAGTATGAATTTCGGAAATTTGTTGTGCGAAAATTAGGAATGTTAACTAACAGGTTATTATTGATTCTTAAATTGTGATTACTAGAGATTTAAGAGTTTAAATATCCGCTCCGAACAAAAAAAAATTTTAAAGTTTTGAAATAATACAAATGTCTAACAGGTAAGATTTTAACACTCGAAAATAATTGAAATGTTGCATAGAAGCGATTCTTGTTACAAATATTTCTGATAATACATTTCTGAAGTATAAGTAGAGGAGATATTTTATTATAGTATGATCCTCCCCAGCAAGCAATACCATACTGTAATTTGGAATGAAATATTCCATAATAAATCATTTTAAAATATTAGAAGAACATAGTTGTCTAAGTCGATAAAAGCTACGTAAAGTAGATCGTTTTTTAAAAACAATGAATGTTCAGCCCAACTCATATTATTGTCAAAAGTAAAACCCAAGTATTTAAAGCTTTTCACTACTTATCAATTTTGAAACAATTAACACCACAAAAAGAATCATAACAAAAGCAACGATGAATAGCAATGGAAGAACAATTTTCGTTAATTAATTTAAATTTACTACATTCAGACGCATGGAAAATTAAATCTAAATCCGGATAAACTTGTTGAGATAAACTAAAAAACATTAATTTGGTTTTATTACTCACAACCAGCCTATGTTCTGAAAACCAACTTATTAACACATTTAGATCGTGATTAATTTCTGCAACCATATTAAGAGGGCTTAGCGAAGTATAACAACAGCCGATATCATCAGCGAAAGCAGTTAGCTTACCTTTAAAATTTTGATTGAAAAGAGAGTTAATATAAATTAAAAAAAGAATAGGTCCTAAAACTGACCCTTGTGGTACACCATGTTTAATAAACTGAGGCCTAGTTTTTTTATCACCAATATTAACCCTTTGCATTCTAAAGTTGAGATAGGATTTAAACCAGTCAAAAATTGCACCTCTAAGTCCAATATTATATAACTTTGTTAAGAGAATTTCGTGACTGACCATATCAAAAGCTTTCTTTATGTCGACAAATAGTCCAGCGCAAAATTTTTTACTATCTAATCCTATATTAATATTTATGCAAAAATTAAGTGGAGCATCCTCAGTAGATAGCCCTTTTCTGAATCCAAACTGTTCTGAGTTAAAAAACTTGATTTTTTCTAAATAATGCAAAACTCTATTTTTAACTAGTTTTTCAAATATTTTAGAAATTGAGGAAAGTAGAGAAATTGGTCTATAAATACTAACATCCTTAGGGTTACCTTTCTTGAAGAGTGGTATAACAGTCGCAAGTTTTAAGGACTCAGGAAAAACTCCAGAATATAAACTCAAATTAAAAATATGTGATAAAATATCTAAATGATATTAAAGGCAACATTTTTTAAAAATACATTCGAAATACCGCCTTCACCACAAGAGAAGAACTATTAGAACTATTAAGGGCATTAATAGCAATTTACACCTATATGACTTTTAATTTGAGTATACAAAAACAGGTCTTTTTTTTATTCGCTTTATAATTAAAACTGTGACTGGACGGTCTTATGCTACAGTTTTTTTTTTTAATAGCAAGTAATAGCTTAAGCTCACCAATCATTTAAATGTTAATTACAAGATTATACAAATTTATATTATTTTAATTTAGTATTAAATATTATCTAATTATCTCATATTCATTATTTATTTATTTTCTTTTTATGACACTAATTCGAAGACTCTTCACTCTTCACGTAAAGCTGCTGGTGTAGCGCCTCGATATTGACATATCATTAACAATCTTGCGTCAGGCGTTATTTCAAATTATTATTCTACTACTATAAACCTACCGGCTAGATCGCGGTGTATTTTTACTGTATTTAAGAGCATTGACCATATTCTTACGCACTTTGTTTTTGGAATATTCGAAATGTTTCAATCCGAGCTGTAGCTGCGAATCTCTTCCATATTTGGACACCATATACCCAAATGATTTAATTTTATACTGTATGCTTAGAGGAAGCAAATTAGACGTCTATTACTGAAATAACGGAAAATCGCTTCTTATAATTTCTAAAACGTTTATGAAATATTTTTAAAATTTGAAGTGTCCAAATTAATAATAGTTATGGTCGTATGAAAGTAGAGAAATAAAATTAAAATAAAAATTATTTTAAACCTACATACGAGTACATTTTTATTGCGGCATTTTTTTTCGATATTTTTGCTTTCCACATTATTCCTTGTTCATTATACTCTATATACATCAAATCGACCAACACCCATTAATACATTATGACAATAAGTAAAAATTAATTAAAAATACTTCAAAAAATTTGGCCCAAATTTTGAATACAAATCAGTATTTTGATTCTATTATTTTAATTTTTCTTCCTATAAACCAATACAATTTCTAATATCTGAGAGCAGTACCAATCTTACCATTCTTATGGAACAAATTAATACTTAAAATTTCATTTAGCAAGAATATAATTACTACCCGATCTCCACAATCCACATTAACTGTAAATTGATACATATTCAACAAATAAAATGAAGTCAAAGTAACCGTAAATAACAGTGTTGACGTGTATTTTAATAAGTAAAATAAAATTTAATTAAATAACACTTAATTTTAACATTTAGTCAATAATTCAGTATAAACTTAAAAATGTAATATGATCTTTTTTTTTTATTTTATTTGTATTTTCAAATCCCACACAGAAAAATTAAAAAGAAATGAAAAATATTTATTTATTTTTTTTTAAATACATTCCCAACAAACCATGAGAATCGCATAATTATCGCGGAAGTATCCCCTAGAACAGTGGTCGGCAAACTTTTTTGGTCATGGGTAAAATTCGTCTAAGATGAGATTTTTTGGAACTCGTAGTGGGTCAGTGGCAATTTTATATGAAAGTAATTTAAAAAAAATAGTTAAACCAAAAGTGAATTCATTTATTATCAAGCAAAAAAATTTTTATATAAATATAAATTGGATAAATTTAGTACACAATAGTAAAAATAAATAAAAAAAACAACAAAAATAACATTTAATATTTTAACTGCTATCAGTAGGCGAAATCAATGGCTTCCATGATGCTGTACTGTTGAAGTTAATTTGGATAAGTTTGGTTCATATACACATTCCGAACACATTCATCAGAATGCTCAATAGTCAAACTGGTCCTGTTTTAATTCAAAATATATTTCATTTGTGAAAATGTTTGTTCACAATTATAGCTTGACCCAAACGCAGATAAAAGAGCAAACGCAACTTTTTTGATACATGTGAATTTTGTTAGAAGAGATGCCCAGCACGTAGATATCATATCAAGATGATTTTCTTCCGTTTTATCTAAATCTCCACGTAAAATTTTAAATTTATCAGTCCATAAAGTTGAACATCTTAAATCAATCAGCTCTAGGCTGAAATTAGTGATTTCAAGGAATTCAAAACATTGTAAATCTAAAACAGTTTCATCAATTACATCCACCTTCGTTATAAATGCAAACATTGGACCGTGCTTTTTCAAAGTTTCAAATCTATTTTCAAATTCGTCTTTCAAGCTATTAATATAAGACTCAAATTTTTTTCCACCGAAATCATCAACATTTCGTTTTTCTTCTTGAGTTTTTATATGTGGGAAATAGTTAAATTTACGCTTTTTTATATCAATTTCAAATAAAACTAATTTTGAGCAAAAACTCTTCCATTCTTCATATAATTTTAAAATTGTGTGGCGGTTACCCTGAAGTCGTTTGTTAAATTCATTATAATGATTCATTATATCAGTTAAGAACAGAAGTTTTAAGAATCATTTTTTATCATCAAGCTCGGTATAATTTTCTCCGATTTCAACTAGAAATATTTGTATTGCATCAAAGCAAGCTACAAATCTATTAAGCACTTTTCCTCTGCTTAAGTATCGAACTTCAGAGTGCAACAGCAAAGTTTCATACTCTTCGCTTCAATTTCCTCTAAAAAAGATTTAAAGCGTCTGTGTGTTAAAGCAGAACGTGCTGTAATTATGTTAACAAATTTTAACAACCGTCTTCATAACATCATTAAGATCTTTCATCGACGCCTTTGCACATAAATTCTTCTCGTGTATAATACATTGAAAAGATAAGATAGGACGGCCGAGTTGGTTTTCTAACAATTTCACGAAACCATAATTTTTCCCCTCATAGTCGGAGCACCATCAGTTGTTATGGAAAACAATTTCTTTTTTAAATCTAAAAATTTCTCATTTCCAAACTTCGTGAACTCCTGAACTTTAATAAGAATATCGGAGCCTTTAGTTGTATTGTCCATTGAAGGTAGAATGCACAATTCCTCCTGGACTTTAAAGGAATTAATTGATGCAAACCGAGCAATAATTGCAAGTCTTGCCATATTATTTATGCCACTGCTCTCGTCCAGGGAAAAACTAATAACTTCTAACTTGATAATATATCGTTTTTGATCTGAATGTCAATATCTGCAGCCATATCTTTTATTCGTCGCTGGACACTTCTTGCTGGTAACGGAATATCTTTAATGGATATTCAGTTTACCAGCAAGAACTGTCCAGCGACTTATCTTTCTGTTTTAATTTTGAAATCGTTAAAAAGATGTTTGGATTTTTGGAACATTGAATAAATGTTGTCTTCAAATATTCACCATCTGAAAATGGTTTTCCGTTGCGTCCAAACGCAAATGCTGCTGCAAAGCTAGCAGCTGTTGAGTGGTGATGTTGCGTTATGAACTTCTGTAAAATTCCTTTTTGATTTCCAAAATTCATTTGGCATGTCTCTTACAACTTTATGTTTGGAAGAAAAGTGCCTCTCAATATTGTAAGTTCGACCAGTAATTGTATCCTCACATAAGCAAAATACCATATAGGTTGAAATAATCTCACCTTTTTTGCCTTCGGTTCGGTCATGGTTAAAAATCACAAAAAAAACTATTATATGCTATTATTGTTTACTAAATTTTTGTTTACTGAATAAATATTCTAATTGTCTCTAAATACATTTTGTAACTAAGAATCATTAAAGTTGTAAACACGTACAACTTAAGGGAAACGGTTAAAAAGAGGTAAAAATCAATAACTATTAAAATAGCATTTTGTATTGAAATATATTAGAACACGCAATGTCTCGACATTCAAGAAAACCAATATAAAATACTCAATACAATATTGAATTACGATAAACTTACTCTCAGATTTTGTGAACTAAATTTGCATTGATCGTAATTCGTACCCACCATAAAAATGAACAGAAGAATAAAAATACATCAACAAATACATAAAAAGAACTTCATTAGCCAGTTCGATTCGATATGTATTCTGTTCCCGTCTCTTCTATTTTCTTTTATTCTTCTTTGTTATTCAAAAACGCATGCTGTTCGGATGTGTACATATATTTTAATCTCATCAAAGTATATCCAATACAATAATAGAAAAACTCTTAATTTACATTCGACATCCGAAACCAAAAAAAAATCAATTAGCCAAAAGAGGTAAAACAAAGGAAACAAAATTTCTCTTCTTTAAATACATGCAAAAATTATTTATAAATACATACAAGAACATTTTAAGTTTTCAACAGCAGCAACTTGTCTTTTTTTATATTTAGATTTTTGTAATCAAAAAATATATTTATTGATTTGAAATCAATTTTACATTTTCGAAGCCGGTCATACTTTGCCGGGTGCTGCCCTAGAAGAATGTATTTGTTCGCCGCGAATTCATATTTTATTCTTCTGCGATTCATCAGTATTATGAAAAGGTTGACATCGCCGCGACATTCGTAAATTGAATCGCATTAGCTTCCCCGGGAAGAAGAAAATACGAATGTTTAGAAGAATAAAAAGCGAATGTTAAGAAGAAGATAAAATCT
Source organism: Argyra leucocephala (assembly GCA_963942445.1). Taxonomy (NCBI): domain Eukaryota; kingdom Metazoa; phylum Arthropoda; class Insecta; order Diptera; family Dolichopodidae; genus Argyra; species Argyra leucocephala. Next base: position 145,894,656 of record OZ012679.1, read on the forward strand.
GTTTCAGTGACTTAAAATAATTTTCAAATATAATTATTAATATTTATTTATTATACATATTTAAGGTTATTTTATTTTTTAATTTAATTATTATTTAAAATTTTTATAATTCAGTACATTAAAAAATTTTGAAGTTTCTACTTAACACGTGCGTTTTAAAAAATAACTGAAAATATTTTCATATATACATTATACATATATGAAAAATATATTCAAAATGGAGAAAACAAAAATAAACATTCTTTTACTGAAACTTCCAGGCGAACATTTGCACACCCGTATTATCCCATAGGCACAATAGGCACAGTGCCTAGGGCCTACGAACTGTAAATGGCCTACGAAAATGTATCCATATTTTTATTTACGAAATTTATATAATAAATATTCAACCAAAGCATGAAAAGAAAAACTTCACTTAATCCAAAATAAATCAAAATTTATTTTCAAAAAACCAAAAAAAAAATCATTAATTTAGTAAACAATTTATTTAATTATTACCTAAACTAACCTTCCTACATTTTTTATTGGCGAATTCGACAATAACATCATCGAAACTAATTTCTCGCATTAAATCACTTTCAATTGATAAAAGCGTAAGAGATGATAATCGTTCCTGTCCCATAGTTGATCGGAGGCAATTTTTTATTCTTTTAAGCTTTGAAAAGCTCCGCTCCACTTCCGCATTCGTTCCAAATATCGATAAATAAATTCTTAACACAATATTTACATTAGGAAAACTGGTAACTAGTTTATTATTTATTTGTGCAATTATCATTTCCTTCACTGATTTTTTATTCCCATACATTCGTGAAAATAATAAAAACTCGTCAACAAATGCATCTTCAACATCTGAAGAATATATTTGCACTAACTGGTTTGCTTTCGAAACTATTTCATTATTTGTTAAGCTTTTGTCCACCAAAAAAATTAAACCTTTCATATAACATTTGATATGCTCCAAGTCGCTTACGCATTTCAATTATAAGTCTGTCTACTATTATATAAAAAGATTCCATACGAAATTTGTCACTTGCACTTAGCCTCAAGCTAGGATCTGTGTTGTCTAAAACTTCATCAAAATATCTATTTCGTGTTCGTTTACGTTGTGTATATTCTTTATATAGGATGTAAGCTTTTTGGCCATGGTTTCAAATTTATCAAACTCTAAACGAATATCATGAAAGTAAGCTATGAGAGTATCAAATTATTTTACAATAGTGCATAATTCTATGCCAGTCTCCTGCAGAGCTTTATTGACAATATTAATATTTTGTAATAAATCATTCCAAATAACACACATCAATGCTGTTTCAAAATTGTTCAGCTTTTTTATTAAAGATTTCGCTTCCTGCACAGCCACAGCAGGTTGACGTTCGCTTTCAGTTATTTCAAACAATACTTGTTGAATTCATAAATAGAGCCTTAGTAGCATCATGTTGAACAGACTATCTGGTTTCAGATAAATTTTTAACAACACAAGTATTTTCTTTCATATTGTCTTTAAATTTGGACCATCTTTGTGGTGAAGCACAAAAAAAAGTGTATTTTATTGCTTGTAAAATTCCAAAAAACTTTACTGCTTCCAAGCAACACTCCACAGCAGTTGAACCTACCAAATTAAGACTATGAGCAGCACATGGAACCCATTCAGCCAGACTATTTATTTCTCTAAATCTAGCTTGTACAACTGCATATATGCCAAATACCAGTCCAACGCCAGTCATATGATTGGGACCTGCAATTTCCAATACTTATGTTATAATGTTCCAAAGTATGTCGTATAATGTCGAATAAATATTTTCCATCGTGTTGTTCAATTGCAATTTTAAAAATCGTTCAACCACATTTCCACATTTAAGTACATACCGAATGATCACGGTAAGCTGGTCCAAATGACTAATACCAGGAGTTGAATCAATGCTGATTCCATAATATTTTGCTTGGAATGAAACTAAACTTTGTTATTTAAATAAAGTGTTGTTAAACAAAAACACTTTGGAATTAAATAAACGCATTTTAAAAATAAACCACAGCTGACTTCATTAGGGATACTATCAAAAAACTATTCGATAGGGTTAAAGGTAAAAGGGCCTAGGGCCTACGAAGAGGTTAATTCGGGCACGAACATTCGCATAAAGTTCACCCGGGAGATTTGTATATGTTTCTTCTTGAATAACACGTTCTTCCTATGGTTTGTTGGGTATTTATTAATACAAAATTGTAAGCGTATATAGCTCTATCAAAAAAGGTAGAACCACACCAAATTGTATTAAAAAAAAATTTACTCAAATTCATTTAAATAAAAATAAAATAAAAATAACAGCAACAGCAACCCTGATCTTTAAAAGGGATTTCTTTATAATGCAATTTTTGCTAATAATTACAAGGATATTTCAAAGAATTTTTATTTCTGGATACAAACAAAAGTGAAAAGAAGAGATCTTTGCAACAAATTAATTATTAAGTAAAAAAGAAAAACTTAAAATAAACCTGATCCAATGAGTTTTATCTGCCTGCTTTCTGTTTGTTTTTTTGTTTGTAAATTAAATTAAGAAAAAGAAAAATATCATTATTTCCTTAAATTATCCTTGAATAAATTTCCATTTTATATTAAGTTATTTTTTTTTTTTTTCATTTTTCCGTGAGATTTTTTAAATTAAGAATTGGATACAGGAAAGGAATATTTTTGTTTTTTCGATTGAAATTTTAGTTTAAAAAAAAAAAAACCAAAGATCCTCCCTCTCCTATCCTATACTGTGTTGAAAAAATAAAAAAAATTATATATTATTTCAAAGGATATTTGCTTATAATGTTAATAAAGGATTTTCTGAAATTTCCTTTTGTCTGACCTTCTAAAATGGAATTTCCACATAATTTCCTATTCAATTATGAAAGATAAAAAACTAAGAAGAAGAAAAAAAAAACTGTTGGTTATGATAACATTAGTCAGGATACTCTCTTAATTAAAGTACGTTACATTATAAATTTAATAAAATATTTTTTCAGACTCGCCTTTTATTTTTATTGCAATTTTGAAAATTTTTGGTTGAAAACCAAACTTTAATTTTTGAAATTACCTTTTTTTTTTGTTTTTTTTTTTTGTGCAAGGAAATTTTCAATTAATATGAAAGAAAATTGTGTTTAATCCTGGTTCACCAAATACCAATATTTTTTGTTGTTTTTTACTTTTATAATAAATTTAATTTGTTTTTTTTTGAGATATTAAAAGGTATAAAAAATATTTTAAAAAATTAAAAATGTTGATGAAAATAATTATAATATACTTGACATTCTTCACAATTTCAAAAATTCAATATTGAATAATTAAACTATAAGAAATTTCAAATTTAAAACATTTATTTTATTTAATTTTTTTTAACACTTTATTTTTACAAATTTTTTTTTTAAATTATTTTTATTTTTGCTAATTAAACAATAATAATTCAGAAACTGAAATTAATAATTTTTTAACTTCACAAGAAATTTTAATAAAAATATCGTTCAAGAGAATGAGCAAAAAATCAATATGAACACACCTAATTGAGCTGAATTTACTCAAATTTTGAATTTTTTTTTTTTAAAAAAGCCCATTAAACGTAAAATTTTTGTTTTTTCGTAATATGAAATGTTTCTTTTTTCATCAGTGTCAATTTCGCTTTTTAAAGGATAAATTTACTGACGATGCACTTTTTAAATTTTGTGGTAATATTTATAACTAGCTTTGTAACCCGTCATAAATGACGGAAGCAAAATAAATCCTAGTTCCTTTTTTTCTTTCATTAGATTCTTTATTCCGAAATTACAGTACTTATGTTTATATCACTTTTTATTTATTTTTATTTATGTTTATATTGGCCTAACACTAATCTTTTTTTTTTTATATAACAGAAAAAGAAGTACCATACCAACAAATTTGTATAAAATGTTTGTATTTTTGTATGGTATACTCGTACTCACTTCCCTTTAGTTATAATTCGTTAGTTGGGTTCCATTTAGTATAAATTATACCGTATTGGCGTTATTGTGGCCTCTGGGAGAGCAAATTTAAAAATGGGATCTTATTTTCATATAAATTTTGTCTTTTGTATAATGTATAGGGATCTTATTTTGCTATATGAATAAACTGTTATTATGGTATTGTGTTATTTTTAAAAAAATATTCAAAATTTTGTATCTAAATTGGTAAAATTTACAAAAAATACAAAAACATTTTCATCAATAATTTTCAATTTAAAAAAAACAATGTTTTATTATCCGGCGTAGAAGTAGAGTTAATTATCCTACTCTACTTCTATCAAGTTCTATTGATTGAACAGTGAACCTGAACAGTGAAGTGAAAAGTGAACACTTAACACTGAAAATAAAATAATATTTTTGGAATGGAGCATATAGAACATACAGAATACAGATACAGCAAATAATAAAAAAAAAACAAAAAAAAACAAAAAAAAACAAAAATAATTTTTTTTGAGTGAAGTGAATTACGCACACAATAATGACAAAAATAAAAGGTAGAAGCAATAAAGTAGTATAATGTATAATATTATACAATACAAATATGCTGATACACATGTGTATTATAATGTATAATTTTAAGTAATAAGAATAACCTTTGAGTGAATTATGTTTTTTTTTGTGTTAAATGCTGTTTGCCTTTTGGTTATTATACCATATTAAACTATTGATTAAATTTCTATTAGTCCTTATTATTATAAATCAAAAAAATTGTTTGTTTTATTTATATTATTATTATTTTTTATTTTTCCTTATTATTTGCGAAGAAGACTAACATTAAATTAAAAAAATATAGTTCATGCAATCTATTTTTCCTGCAAAGGTTCAGCATGGTAGACAGGGGTTAAAAAAAAGCACCAAAGCAATTTGTATGTGTGTTGGAGCGTTCCGTCGAACTTACAAACATCCAGATAAATGCAGAATAATATATATTTATAATGTCCTGAATACTGATGGTAAAACTAATGTCCCATTTTTCATTCACATAACCAAAGACCTCAAAGACCATGATATTATATTAGAGAAATTGTACAATGTAGGTTTTTGGGGTTTTTCCCTAATTGGATAACCCAAAACTAATAATTGGTATGACTTATAGTTGTAACGAAATTCTGAGTAAATTATTGTAAAAAAATAAATTTCAAAATTACAAGTATCGAAATAAAATACATAATGAATTTTTCCACAAAAAACGATTCTTGTTATTGTTTTTATTCATTTCATTTTATTATTTACTTTCACTAACGTTTTTAGTACATATTTTTATATTTTCATGTTTTTTTTAAGTAATTTATTTTATCAAACTTCTGGCTTATCAACGAGAGCATATGGAAAGCTCGCCAACCAAAATTCAGCCCCCATCATTTTTACTGCTTTTGGTAAAATATAAATATTTTGAAAAATAAATGTATATAAATATAAATTTTTTAAAACCCAGCTACTATGAAAAATAAATTTATATAACTATACATTTTTTAAAACCTTTACTTCATTTTAATTTTAATAGACGTTTTATGTCACTATTGTATCTATAAACATTATTATTATAATTTGAATTAACAATCTTTTTATAATATATTTATAGATACAATAGTGACATAAAACGTCTATTAAAATTAAAATGATGTAAAGGTTTTAAAAAATTTATAGTTATATAAATTTATTTTTCAAAATATACATTTTCCAATGAAATTTTGGTCGATTTTTATAACTCACAGATGTTCTATTGACATCTTCTAATAAATTATAAAATCAATCAAGTTGTATAGGTAGTATAACACTAAAAATACCTACTGATGAGTTCTAATAGTGTTATGATGAACGAAACAATTTCCTAAACATATTTTGTTTGATAAATATTTATATAAAATATTTTTCCACAATATTTTCCTAAATAATTTTTAACAGTAGCCCGTGGTGGATACAATAAAAAGGATATCTCATTGTTCCAGGATTAATCTTACTACAATTTTATGGCATTTCGATTCGTTTAATATCAAATTTAACAGTGATGTTTTCATTTTCTGCTTCTGGAGATGTTGTGCTTATGGTCATTTATCGTTACAAAGATTTGTCCGAAAAAATAATGAAATTAACGCCGAAAAAGTGGGGTCTTGGTTTAAGTGACAATGTATGGATGACCAAGGAAGTTTTCATGAATACATATCCTAGGTTTTCTATCCATTTTTAGTCAGCATGGGAGTGAAGTTTCCTATAATTTATTTAATTTTACACAAAAATTGTATAAGCTATATGCTACGTTCCTGACCGAAATAGTATATAACACATTATGTGCTTCTAATGGTGAAAATCTTAATATGGAAGAAGATTCAAATTTAAGCTTGTACGACATAGTAACCAGAAAATAATACAAGAAAATAATGTTTAATACTGGAGGAGCTCAATCCAACGATCATATAAAAATAATCGAGTATAAAAATCAGACAGTTACTGAGGAAAGTGAAATATCTGAGTGCATGAATGAGTTCTTTACTAATGTAACGGATAATTTAAACATATCAGATGAACCCATTTATCAAAATTACTTCGACAATACATTGCAAACTATATACAAGTCTTTTGAGCTAACACCGACTCTAACTGGAGAAGTAGAAACAACCATTATGTCCTTAAAATCAAACTCAGCAACAGGGCATGATAATATTTCACAAAAATTGTCAAAAGGTTTGCTGATAGACTTGTACCCTTATTGACCAAATTTATTAATACTTCCTTCGAAACGCACATCTTCCCGGAACCACTAAAAACTGCTATTGTAACCCCAATTCATAAAAAAGATAATATAACTGATCCGACAAACTATAGACCAATATCTGTTTTGAGTACCATTTCAAAAATTTATGAAAAAATAATTAAAAAGCGACTGTCTGTTTTTTTGGATGGAAATGGAATATTACATCCGGAACAATTTGGGTTCGAAAGGAATTCAAACACAACTGCAGCTTGCGTCTCTCTTACAGATTCTATTTCCAAGACCATGGACCAAGGAAAGTTTACTGCCTGTGTATTTATTGATTTTCAAAAGGCATTTGATTGTGTGGACCATGATGTCCTATTATTAAAATACAAGAAACTTCATTTTACCCATCTTCAAATTGAATTTTTTAAAAGCTATTTAGTTGGTCGGGTGCAAAAAATAAAAATAGGAACAACTTACAGTAGTTGTAAATTAAGCAAAAAAGGAGTGCCTCAAGGCTCAATTCTCGGTCCTGATCTTTTTAAAATTTATATCGATGATATAGCACGGCTAAATCTGGAAGGCAAAGTGCAATTATTTGCCGACGACTTGGCTATAAAATATTCAACTAATAGCGAAACCGATCTTAAGTCGTCAATACTATACCATTTATTTTTAATCGATGAGTGGTTAGTAAAAAATAAATTAGTTATAAACCTAAAAAAAACTAAAATCCTCTTATTTGAAAACAAAACTTTTGCTCATCCCACCTTCTTATTTAAAAATGATCAAATTGATGTTGTTAAGAACTACAATTACTTAGGAATGGTGACTGATTCTAGTCTCAAATGGGTAGAGCATATAGACTTTGTATATAAAAAAAATTGCCCCTTATATATTCATATTAAAAAGACTGAAACAATTCTTAGATAAAAAAAGCCTCTTTGTTATTTTCTCATCCTATATTATTTCCAACATTACATATCTAAAGCCAATCTGGAGTAGAGCATCAAAGACCCACATAAGTAAATTAAATGTTCTTCATAAAAAAGCCATCAAAATTATTAATAATTACCCAATCCTACATCCAATAAACTTACTATACTTCCCTGAATTTCCAGCCTCGATTTTATATACACATTACCTAAAGTCTAAACAAAACAAAGTAACACATTACTAGAAAATTGGGTAGTTTATATTGATTGACTAACTGCATTTTAAAATTCATGCATTTTAGCATTCAAAAGTATATTTTTGATTTTTGAGTTTTTTTTCTTTTTTCTTTTCACATTTTCAACTCTGTGATCTATTGCCAGGAATATATAATTTTTATTTGTTGTTGTTTTTTTGTTTTTTTTTTCTTCTTCTGGCTCTTATATCTTGCCTTAATACTTCTTTCAATCCATCATAAAAAATATAAAATGTAATTAAACATTAGAAATAACAATAGAAATAGCAATGCAAAAAAAAAAAAATAATTGGTAATAAAGTAATAAAATTAAATGCAAGTAAAATTATATTAAAAAGTATGAAACTAATTAAAATGCACTTTTGCATATATTTTATATTAATTCTATATTATTATTGTATATTCATGTGATCGTTCTAACACGTATTAGGAAAATAAAAATTGATTCATAATACACAATTCACCAGACAGCTTAGGCTAGGTCTTAAATATATATTTTTACATCTTAAATTAATTAGTATATAATGTTAATCTTAATCTAAACTACTTTCTTTTATCTTTTTCATCTTTTATTAAATCAAATATAAATATTCTCTATACTTAAGATCATGTTACTATTAGATTTAATAATAGATTTAATAATAAAATTGAACTTTATCTTATAAATATTTGAATAAGATTATAATTATAACAAAATTTGTATTTTACTCGTTTAAAATAATAAAGAAAAAAAAAACCTTAGAGGTAATTGTTATTACTTTTACTTAATTTGTGTAAAAATAAAGTGTAAAGCTCCAAATTGAAAACTAGTTTAATTTAAATTTAAATAATAAAGTAACAAAATAAAAAAATTTACCAGAAAATTAAGTGCTTAGAATTTTTCAAGATAATTTTCCAAGGTAAGAGACAACGAACCTCAAGAAATCAGAAGTTTTGGAAAATTATTCGATTATAAATATTTCAGCTTCTGATGCACTTCATATAAATTAAAAAAAATATTGGCATTCTTGAAAAATCTTGAGCAGAAGTACAAATATAAATAAAACATTCACTATTCAAAATTATTTAGACTGGCCCATAACTCCTGCAAAAAAGTCACCGTACAAATACAAAAAAAAAGCCTTTTGTTATAACTTCACCCTTGTTGATTCAGATTAAAAGAACAAAAGTTTCTAAATATAAAAAAGAACAAAATTCTGAAAGTAATTAAAACAACATTTCAACCCCAGAACAAGAAAAAATGACAAAAACCTGAACGAAAGAAGAAGATTACGTCAGAAAGCTTTTCTCTGAAGGTGAAACTTATATGATCTTGGGAATAATTTTATAGCGAAAGGTTCTATGTGCTACAAATGCACTTATATGTTTAATTTGCATAATCCTGGAATTCAGTGCCAGAAATGCCGAATTGAATATCACCTTAAATGCCTCATGAAAATGAGTGCCATACATTCCCAAATACACTTGTTCTCATTGTATTTCTAATTCATACAATTTTTGGATTTATTTATGAGCGTTTTTCTAATAATAAGTAATAACTGAATTGTTATTTTAGTTTATAGTTATTTTTTTTGGATTTTTTTTAACGACTGAAATGAATTTTTATGTTTTTTCCTTTATATAATTTTGTTTTATTGTTTTATTTTTTCAATTAAAATAATATTTAATCTTTAGATTATGTATTTATTTTGATACTAGCTTTGTAACCCGTCATAAATGACGGAAACAAAATAAATCCTAGTTTCTTTTTTTCTTTCATTAGATTCTTTATTCCGAAATTACAGTACTTATGTTTATATCACTTTTTAATTTTCTAAAACACATAAAAGAAATATTTTTTTTTGTAGTCAAAACTTTGCCAATTTTTTTATTTTTTTTAATTTTCGTAGGCTGGTGGGGATCTTCAGAAGGATACAATGAGCCCCGTAGCTTGACACTGTATGTAGGATTCTTACCTACTAAACCACACCCTTCCTTAAAAAAATAATTGTTTTGAGTGAAGTTAGTTACGCACACAATAATGACAAAAATAAAAGGTATAAGCAATAAAGTAGTATAATGTATAATATTATACAATACAAATATGCTGATACACATGTATATTATTGTGTATAATTTTAGGTAATAAGAATAACCTTTGAGTGAATTATGTTTTTTTTGTGTTAAATGCTGTTTGCCTTTTGGTTATTATACCATATTAAACTATTGATTAAATTTCTATTAGTCCTTATTATTATAAATCAAAAAAATTGTTTGTTTTATTTATATTATTATTATTATTTTTAATTTTTCCTTATTATTTGCCAAGAACACTAACATTAAATTAAAAAAATATAGCTCATGTAATCAATTTTTCCTGCAAAGATTCAGCATGGTAGACAGGGGTTAAAAAAAGGACCAAAGTAATTTGTATATATATGCATTTGTATACATATGCAATTTGTGTATGTGTTGGAGCGTTCCGTCGAACTTACAAACATCCAGATAAATTCAGAATAATATATATATAAAATTCCTCATCATAATTACCTGCATGTAATTTTTTTCACTCTATGTTAATGAGAATATTTGGGTGTCAATAATTGTACTTTTTGGTGGTTTCAATAATTGATTTGGGGTGTCAATAACTGTCTATTTGGAAGTATTTTTAAAAAACCATTTTTTAATAATATATAATAAATTTTGTTATATTTTTTTAATAATAGCAATTAAAAGAAAAAACGAAAAATTAATATATTTCATTTCTTTTATTAATATCAGGTCCAATAACCGAAAGAAATTCCCTTAAAGTGAACTTTTAATTATGAGTGTCAATAATTGTATCGTTTACGCTAAATCGTATTAAACTATATTTATAAAAAAATGTATGTCAAACAAACAAGATATCGAATCTAAGTATTCAAAAAATTTATTATATTTTAAGTCGTAAATCGAAAGTTGTCAGCTACTTGGAAATCTCTTTGCAAAATTTTTATGACAGAAAATATTCGATATTTTTAAATTGATATATTTAGAAGTTATTAATATATTAACTATATATATAAAAAAAAATATATATATATATATATATATATTAAATATTAAGAATATATTAAGAAGCAAGCAATAAATGTATTATATGGAAGTACAATTATTGTACCCATGACATATAATACATTTATTGACACCCTATGTCAATAATAAGACAGACCTAAAAAATAAACCAACTATTGACACTATCCCTATTATAGGTATTTAATTAAGAAATTTTATAAAAATAATTAAAAAACACTATTATCTTTTAAATTATTGCACAATATATCCACACCTTTCAAAATAAATTACAAAAAACAATTATTTACTTTACTGGTTCCTTATCAAATTCTGCAAATTTTCCACCAAAAATTGTATCATTAAAAACTTTCTGCAAATTCAAACACAATTAAACTTTAAATTAATCGGCAGATAGTGTAAATTCAAAATAAAACGATAAATATTTAATAAAAATTAATTTAAAATGGAAAAAATTCTAAAACATTTCGAAAAATTGCTTATGAAAATAGCAGTGTCAATAATTGGTTGTAAAATCAGGGGTGTCAATCAACGTTCCCGTTAAGCTGCATACGTGCGCAATTGCCCACAGATTTTTTTTGAATTGCGCATTAAAAATTTGCTTGTAAATATTTAATATTTAAAAAAAAAGTCCCAAGAAAATTGGTTATAATAAAAAATTAAAAAATTCAAATAAATATTTTCGTAGTAGACTGTGCATGTTGTTATGGATTCAAATAGTATAGCCAAATTAATCAGTAAAAGCGGAGCAAGATCGAGAATCATTTCTGGAACAAAAGCTGGTAAAGATAACATCAAAATTTTAATAGATAATGTTGGTCTTGCCATTAATCTGAATTTTTCAATGAATTCAGTCCAAGAAATAAACAAGAAATATTAAATGAAATAAGAATGGCACAATTCCATTGGTTAATATGGGATTAGAGCACTGATATTTCCGTTCACAAAATGTTAATTATTTATATAAAATACCGCTTGAATTTTAATCACAAAACTGTTTTTGCTGGTATAATATACAAATAAACGCATGTGACGAAAAATCCACTGTGGAGTCCATAAATGGATATGCAAAAGATGGTAATGTTGACATCTAATATGGAGCTGTAGTAACGCTGGGAGCCTATGACGGAGTTACAGCAAGAAATTTGTCACTTAATTTCACAGTTTGTCACGCATTGTAAGGCACATAGAGAGGATTTAGGAATCGATAATGCCTGGAAGGGTATAGCTCTTATTTCCCAAGTATAAATATATTATTGCGAACAGTATTACACCAAGTTTTGATGTTTTACCAAGTTAGAAGCTTTGATGTTCTGGCCACTTAATGAAATACGCTGGCTTTCTCGTCATTTTGTAGCTATTTCGTTTATTCGAAATTATGATGTCTTAATAGAATATTGCAAAGAAAAGATTGATTGTTCCAATTCATTTGATTCAATCGCACAATATTGCTTAACAGCTTTAGAAAATAATGTAAATCGTATAACATTGATTGCATTAAATGATGTTTTTCTCGAATTAACAAAATTATCAAAATATTTACAAAAAACTGTCACCTGTGAAGCGCATCAATATTCTAAATCGATCATCACAAAATTAAGAAGCCAGTATCTTGGTGATATAATTTATTGAAATTCTTGAAGATGAAGGTAAGAATAATATGAAAATATCATCTGGGATAATTTTATTTGTTGAAAAGTTCTGCTACCATTTGGATGAAATGATTTCCTGATGCTGACATGGACCTTTGGAAAGCTTTTGATCAAAACGCTATTGTCAACATTATTTTAATTATGGCAATGAAAACTTTAAAAAATTAATTTTAAAATATGGAAATTTCATCCCTAACATGGATAAAAAAATATAAATGGCTTAGCGTAAAGATTTAAAATATTTATTTACGGAAAAATTCAAAAACGAAAGTCGTAATTTCAATGATCTACTTTAATTGGTTCTTCGTGAAGAAAGTTTTCAAAATATAAGAATTTTGTTTGATATTTGTGGAACATTTTAAGCGTCGGGGGCTGATTGTGAAAGGGGATTTATCCTGATAAATTTGATTAAAACTTAGAAATAGGTTGGAAGTAAATAATTTGGGTAACTTAATAAGAATAAAATCGCAATTAATGGCGGAAAATATTATTGATTTCGATATTATGGACTGCAAGAAAAACAAAGACAGGAGAGAAAAAAATCAATAATGTAATATGGAATTAATAAAAAAAAATCAAAAATAATAAAAAACTTAAAAAACTGCAATAAAAAACCTTTTTTTTTTTAATAAAATATCTAATTTACCAAATTTTTGTTTAATTTTTTAAACATAGCGCAATTTTTTTTTCTTTTGCTCAGCTAAAAAAAAAATTAGAGGGAACGTTGGTGTCAATAAATATACTCAATACGCTAGTATAATTCTATGGGGTCCACTCACACATTTAAATTACAAAGATAATTGGTATATATTTAATTTTAATAATGGGTTCATTGTGAACCCTCTGCAAAACACAATAAGCCAAGTATATAAACATTGTTGTGCTGGATTGAAACCGTCTTTCACTATTTAGAATGTTTATCGCGTCGACCTTTAATATTAAAATCAATTAAAAAAATATGGAAACCCACATCTAATCACACTATAGTTTACTAAATTGTTTTTTTATAAAAATCCTAATTTTTTTTTCATATTATTAAAATTCGCCTTTCAACTCTTGTTGACAATGACACCCCCTATTCATCAAAAATTACATAAAAACTTAAGTTGGAATAAATAAATTAAAAATATTTTTCACCATAAATGCATTCATCACTGTGTTACCTAGGAATGATAATACACATAATATTATTTTCTCTTTTTTCTACTTTATGTTTTCATTTCATGTAATCCCAACAACAACAAAAATTATTATTTTACAAACTTTTCTTTATAAAATTTAATTCTGCGAAAATTTATATTTTATATTGTGTAAAAGTAGAATAAAATACCACAGTAGTGTGTTGAATATGATAATACAGTTGATGTTCCAAATAACTTTACTTATGTGTTTATGGTTACGAGTCTTATTATTATTAAACAGGATTACAACTTTTTTATTCGCAATATTGCTTTGAACTGGTTTTTCACAATAGATAAAGAAACACAGTTGTATAGCAAAGAAGAGGGTGATTATAATTAATCCATTAAATATAAATATAATTACGAAGATTTTTGAATAACATAAAAACAGGAAAATTTGATAGGAAGAAGTCGGAAAAATTGACAAAAATAATAATTCCACTTATTTGTAATACAAATAATGTATAACTTTTTAAGAGACCAAATATCATTACCGATCTTTAACTTAACAGCACTTATTGAATATAAAAATGCGACAAGTTCGAGTAATGATTGACAGAATAATTATCTTCCACAAACATATAAAGACTTAATAATCTAAAATAACAAAAACTACATAATTCACTTGCAAAGTAGTAAAATTTCTCATTTTCTTTAGTAACATCTATTGGTGCCATTTTAATCGTTCGACGAACATTCCCATTATAATATATAGTGAGTAATTTGAGTAAAATGTTGATGCATTTACAATTGCCTTGCAAACTAAATTGTTCCACATTAAATATTTTAAAATTATATTCAATCTCTAGCATAGTCGCATATTGAGGCTTTTAAGTTAGAGTAAGTATAATAAAGATTGACCCCTTTTCAGGAGTGTGCTGGTAAATCGGTAACGACCGGCTCGCATATAATTAATGTAGATAAAAACATAATAATTCATATGAATAAATATCGAAACAAGAACAATATTAACAATAAAAAAGTTTATTGAGCATAAAATATTACAAAATTAGCAGGAATAGAATTAAATAAATTTATTAATGTAAAGCACATGTGGTCTGTTCATTGGCAAATACGGAATTCTCGCTTCTTTGACGAACTCTTGTATCTGTTGCAAATCTATGGTTCTCATTCATCCACGAAATAACAAGGGGAACTGCATCCCAGTCTACTATCTGTTTTCCCAATAAATTTATTGTCATTAAATTTGATATATGTTCCACATTAAGACTCGTTCTCATTTTTGTGACTATGAAATTCATTAAGCTAAAACCGCTTTCAGTTTCTGAACTAATTGCAATAGTATTTAATATTTTTTAGTTTTTAACATTGAATCAGGTAATTAAATATTTTGTGATTTGTTATTTGCATCAATAGAATCTTGGAAATCATTAATTTTAATGTTGTATTTTAAAATTTGATTCAATTTTAAAAATTTTCTTTCACCTTCTAGCCACGGAGATAGAATTTCATCAAACGACCAAGTAGACGGATCATAATTACCATTACCATTGTTGTCCAAATTTTACATGGGTGGCACACAAAAGCAGACAAAATTTATCCCTGGCAAGAACATTAAATTTATTATTATGTTCAAACGGTATAATATTTAAACTCATTTCAACAAACTAAATTCGCAAATTTATGTTCTTAAGCACTATTATTTTTGAACATTTCTATTGCTCTTATTGATCGTTTCATTAATTTATCTGCTTTTTGTATTTGTATTTTTCTTGATTGTAGGACATTTGAAAGTATAGGAATTTAACAACCGGCTCGTCGATTTTCTTTATTACCAACAAATGGCTTGCGTGAGCCGGACAGTAAATCAAAAAATCAGTCTGCCACGTATCATTTATCCCCTTTTGATCTCCTCTTTTGATCTCCTCATACGAGAAAATTTCTTATCCACAGCCCTATTATATTTTGTTAACAATTTGCTCTCTCTCAGCTTGATTTCTGCGAATAAGCGACATCCTTTTTTATCTATTATTGTAATGAAATTAAATTTTACTATAACTGTAACACTTACAACTGTAACATAGATTTATTTGGAAATCATAAACAAAAATGTTTATAAAATAATTATGTTTTGTTGAGGGCCGATATACAGTCAAACCAAAACAAATCCTAAAAATATAAAAATCAGTCCGATTTTTGATTCGCATTTTCTTCCATTCTATGATACATCTACTGAATCTACTGAATCCCACGTCCTATTTTAGAAAAGAAACATCAAATATAATATTTTTACTTATAGAAATTATTTTGTAACGAGATCAATCACATACTTGAAAATGCATTCAATTCTTTGTGAATATAATCCTTAAAATAATATTCTACCTAATAAAAAAAAAAAAGAAAAAAATTTTGACGACAAAAATTTACAAAAGCCACAAAAACCACTTGCACCTTACAAAAAAAATAAAAAACAAAACAAAAAGCAAAGAACAAAGAAAAAAAATTTAAAAAAAAATCTTTCAACAAAAAATCTACTTTTAAGCACCTTGTACTAGCACCTTGTTTATTTGATCCTTTAAGGTACAGTGAATTGAAAAGCATCATGTCTGAATTTCATTTCTCTTTTTTTAAGCTTATAAATTTGGCAATATTCCGTTTTTTTTTTCTTGTAACAAAAAAAAAAGGACTTATAAAGAAAAAAAAACGTCATATTATACTGGGTATGCTTTTAGGGTAGAGTTCATATCAAGGGAAGAAAACTATGTATAGAAAAGGATTTATTTTTTGTTTGTTTTTCCTTTTTTTATTTTTTGTTAAAATTTTTGGAAGCTGTTTGGAAGCTCTTTCTTCTCTATAATCAGTTTATCCTTAATAAAAGTCATAAAATAAAATTTAAAAAAGAATTCAGATCAGTTAATAGAAAAATAGGTGAAGGTGAAAATAATCCAGCTTTACATTTTAATAAAGATTAATATATGCTATAGTCAAGACAAGATTATTCAGGGTTGGAAAATCACTGTTTCAAGCCATAAATTTTTTTAATGAATATTGAGTGTTAAATCATTAATATTAACTTGACTTTGATTCCATTAAATGAATTATTGATGTTATTCTGCCAATAATCTAGACCTATTCAGTAGTTCTATTAATTATCTTCAAGTAAAATATTGGAAAAGTGATTTAATAGAAATGAATAGTAAGAATACTAACACAAATGAAGTCATAATATACTTTCAGTTATGTCCATATGGTCATAATATTGAGCTACGGACCGTTTTTAATAAGAATACCAACACAAATGAAGTCATATATAATTAAATCGCTCAGATAAATACACACGCATAAGCGCTATCAGGCTCAGAACCTACTAAGCAATACATTGAAAATATGGAATAATGTATCTCATCATTTTTCAAAATACAAGTAATGTGAAAAGTCCTAGTCCATAAATTACCGACAAATTAAAAAATGGCATACAATAATATTTTATTTAATAAAATAAACTCTATGGAGAGGGAAAACAATAAGGAAATACTTTTTCTTGACATAAAAATAAAACACCAAGATGGAACCATAGAATTTGATATCTACAGAAAAGATACTACTACCCACAGAACCATCCCCACTGAGTCAAATCACCCACATGGACACAAAATGGCAGCATACCATACGATGGTCAACAGATTGGTAACTTTACAATTATCAAAGGCTAACTTTGAAAAGGAAAGGCACTACATAAGCTAGACACGGCTAAGAAAAATAGATATAATGAAGAAATCATAGACCTAATGGTAAGGAAGAAATTGCACCGCATCGAACGCAATAACGTGACAAGTTCATTTCAACAAAATAAGGATGCTGGAAAACCTAGAAGGATTTGCGTAACATACTCAACATTCACCGATAAATTTAAGAAAATGTTTAAGAAACACAATCTGGCACTAGTAACAACTAGCAGAAGTCAAAAAATGAGCAGTATACTTGGATCAGCAAAGGATAAAAGGGAGATGGAAGAAATTAACGGCATATATAAAATATCATGTCACAACTGTTCAAAAGTATATAATCAAAACGGTTAATTACGGTGAGATTCCAAGAACTCTTAAGGGATGCCGAATTAGCAAGAATAAGAGGTACCACCAATTTTAGATCGCCAATTACTAAACACATAATTGAGGTACACCATAAAATTGATAAAACCAATTTATTATAATAAAGGAGATACATAAAATAAGCAAATTAGACACACACGAGAGTTTAGCAATTTCGAGGGTACAGGTAAACAACAGATTGAATAATGATTTAGGAAATGGATATGTCCCTATGGATAGGGATGGACCACTATTTGAAATAATTTTAAAAAGTACAGGTAAAATAGATATTTAGTACGGAGGGAATAGAATATAAAAAGGGGAAAAATGAGTTAATATATACAGTTAGTCACAAGCACTGATGAATGCAGTATGTTGCTTCCGAAATATCGATATTTGCAATCAAATACTAAAAAACTATTAGTGAAAGGAAACCTGCTGACAACAATAAAATTATTTAATCTTAAATAAAATAAACAGAAACTTACATGTCCCTGCAACATTGACGGTTTGTCTGTTTGATGGTGTTTTTTGCAGTATTTAGTCGCATACTTTCTTAACTGTTGTTTCATCACCCATTCGAGCCAAATGATGCCGAAAAGATAAAATAAAAATTTTACTAACTTTTGAAATTTTTTATTTGAAAAAAATAAAACCGAATTATGAATTATACACACTATATTTTCTGAAAATGAATAGCTAGAATAATATTTCACGGATCAACGGAAGAATAAAGTTTGAAAAACATTAAACATCCTCTCGTTGTCATCACTCATGTGTGAACCATATCAATTTACAATCTACCAAATTCAAAGTAACGCTACATCATTGCCGATTTTAAGAAAACTTTTGATTTCTTGAAAAATGATTGCCACAATTAAAAAAGCTTATAAATATGTAAGATAGTGCCTCCTACATTGGAAACAGCTGAGAAGTTACTTCGTGATATATCAAGGAGTCACACAGGGCTTTTTTTATCACTCATATTGTTTTTAGTAGTAATAAATGATATTATAACTACTACAGTATTTGTAAATTAGGCCACCGCTGTGCAGTGGCGTCTATTGATGTCCATGAATGCGTAAACCTTAGATCGGACGATTACACCGATTATGTCTCTTTATTACCACATTCGAATCAGTCTTGAGCTACTAGCTTAAATAAAAATTAAAAAACAAACAGAATGAACGGTTCATTGATCTGCGCCAAAACGTGTTTTACAATGGGAAAAGGGCGTGTCAAAAAAACAATACAGTTAAAACTAAAATCAAACACACAACTCGGACGTCACAATATCCAATTTACAATGCATGCGCACCCATTTTATAGTTAAGTTAGTTAAATTGGTCAGCGTTGTATCATCAGATAGAGATGCCAAATATTGGATATTGAAGCCTGTACTAACTTTATAATGCTCTAAAAAATATGCTCACAGTTAAATAACATATTTCTTCGCACTAAAATAAGCCTTTTTAAATCAAATTTAAAATGAGCATTCTTGTACGCCTGCGAAATGTGGAAATTGCACCATCAAGAAACTTGAATTGTCACAAATTCCTTCGGCGTATCTTAAACACTAGTTGGGCACAAACTTTTCCCAACAGAACGTTGTGGCCAAAACAAGTAAGAAAAAATAGACATGAAAATCTGGCAAAGAAAATTGTGATAGATGGAATAAATAAAGCCTGTAAGCTGAACAATGTTTAGAGTTGAATAGGTAGACGTCTCTCAATGAGTAGGTACACATCAAGAAAAATGTGACAGTGCTGTTACTGTTAACAGAAACGATAATAACGATAAAACAAATAGGAAACGTAATCGGAACTTAACAGATTAGTCACAGATAACACACTTAGATGGGCACGAGATAGACACGCAATCAGGAGAAAGATTTTAATTCCGCCCTATGCTCCACTGATGCCGTTGCAGTACAATAATAATAAATATAATTCAAAACGAAGCTATATATGAATTTTATATATTATTACAAATCAATGTTGAATTACTAGTTCAAATAGCAATTGATTTACTTCAAACAGAATCTGAACATATTTAAACTACTTCCTACCACCCTGGCTATAATTCGTGAATATAAACTCATAGATATTTGAAGAAGAAAAAAAATATGTTAACTATACACATCATATGACTTATTGTTTCGTAAATATATCAAAGAAGGTTTTTAATACTATAAATTGAAATTTATTAAAAAGTATACTCCCAGATCAATTTAGGATTATTTGAAGGGTTGAGATATGATAAAATCTAATCTAAAATTAGCATTAAAAATTTTTCAAAGTAAGTTTACAGCTTCTAGAAAAAGACTATTATAAAAAAAAATGTATAATAAGAAAATGAAAGTAGAAACATTATCTAAGGATTAAAATATCTTTATGATGAACATTTTTGTATTATTCGGTAAGGTGTGGTAATCCAATACTGGTGTGTATATCTTTATAATTTTAAGATAGAATTGACTTATTTGTTATTAGAACGTGCATAATATAATTTAAATATGTAACTATATATGTATGTAGTTGTGTTGTATTGAAAAAAAAAAGTAAATATTTAATGTAAATGATTTTTAAATATTTTTCGCTTAGATATTAGTTTGCCGTGTGTTTTAAAAGTATATGTTGAACAAAATTATACATTTTGTAGGTTTGGGGCGTCTATATAAAAATGTTTTAGATGACATAAGGTTATTTTTTCAAAATCAACGAGGGTATAGAAATAGAATTTTAAGAGTTTATGCGCTTAGAGCTTCAAAAAGGGTCCCAACTTCGGTGGTGAATTTTTTAAAGCACAATTGAGTTTTCCGTCGAAAAAAAATCTAATAATTTCAAAGGAACACAGATCTTCTGTTCTCAGTCTTATATCAGCCATTATCAAAGTGGTCAGTGTGTCCTCAAGGGGTCAATGAAAATTATTAGGGGGTCAATAGGGGGTCAATAAGTGTTAAAAACTATTGTTATTAAAATTATTGACCCTTCAATCAGATTTCACGTAAATCCCTAAACTTCAGCAAATATATTTTATGCATATCATATATGTGAATTCTTATTAAAATAAAAAACAAAAACAAACAAACCAGTTATTATAATTACTTGCAGTGAACATTATGTACATTGTACATATGTCAAATAAAAATAAAAAAAACAAATTCATCTGAAATTATGTACATCTATAAAATAAAAACAAAAAAACAAATACATACACCTAAAATAAAAAATATAAAAACAACAAAAAAACAAATCACTTGAATTCTTTATTTTTTTAAGTAACTGTTTCTAAATTTTGGTTATTTGTAGTAATAATATAGTTTTTATTAAAATTATGTATTATGTAGGTATATATATACGTACCTCTTTAATGACAAAATTTTATATTTTTAGTAATTTTATCCACTAAATGCCACTTACTATTGGGAATATATCGGAAGCGAAACAGTATATGAGGGACGTGTATTTATATGTCCTAAATAAAACTTACTAACCACAAAACTTTATATTAAACACGAGTGGTGTCTGTTATATCATGCGAAGTCTATGTCAGTACGTAAATTACTGTTTTTTTAAAAACTTTAAATTTGACTTCAACTTGAATTATAATTACTCAACAGGGGCCCCTAGTTGAAATTATATTGTTAGCATTGTCATTATAGCGGTTATATTATTTTGTATTCAAGCGAGCTTTTAATAAAAATTCCTATTCCGCGACCTCAACAATTGTTTCTACATATAAATGTTTTTGGTAGTGGTTTATAGTATTATTAGATCAATTTCATCTTCCAGAATTCATGCCTCAGTCAAAATTATTACGTGAATGGTAAAGTTTATACAATCAAGCATATAGTTAATTTCATCAATTTTATTTTTGCTACTTCTAGCGTTTAAATAAAAAAATTTCAGATTGTTGTGTTTTTCAAACTTTAAGCTTTGTATATCATTTATTTCTACAATTTGGGTCTAAGGCATTATTTCTCATAAAAAGAATTTAAATTTTTTTCCTAACAAAAACCCCTACCATACTTTACCCATGCAAATTTGAATAGTCCGTTTTTTTTCTTATCTCTGGCTTTTTTGAATAAGATACTGTAATATTTAATTCAATCTTTCATTAATATAAATTATTTGTGAATTAGAACTTGGCGAATTAAGAACGATTTTTTCTGATGTTCTATTTTTTTTGTTTTCTTTGCTTTGAGAATCTTGTTTTTAAATTCCAAATTCTTAAATTTAACAAAAATCTTAGGGGGCTGACCTGAATTTATTGATTGATGAGGTACTAAGAACGCCTCCTTTATATCACCTGATACCACGCTTATACCCAGTTCATCTATAACTTTTGCAGCTATTGTGACTGGATCATTGTCCTTGCTGTTAGGTATTCCTGATATTTCCAATGTTTTCAAACATTTTTCTTGTATTAATCTGCGATCTTAACACTTCATTTTCATTTTGTTAAGTTCATATTGTCATCAATTATAGATTCAATTGTTTTTTTTGTACATATGAACTTCCTTTTGTAATTGGAGTAAATTACTTTCATGTGATAAACATCAATTTGAGTTGTGAAAGAATTCCATCCAATTTTTGTAAGACTTGGTCACTATTCACTATCGTTTTGATCGGTATATTTGTGGGCGTATTCAACACAATCGATTTGCTTTTTGGCGCCTTTCTGTGTATCGTCGGCTTATCGTAAATACCACGTATCTCATTTTTTTTCAAATTTTATATTTTTTAACTGAAATGTTCGTATTGAAATTTGGCGCCTTTTCCATTGACTTTCTCTCCGAAAATATTATTGTAACGGTAATTATGCTATGATGTCAAATGCTCTACTTCAATTTGATGTCCAGAAAAACATTGTAGTAGAGCAAAATTGTTTAGAAAATGGCCACACAGAAATGGAGTGTGATTCTGTCCACAGCATGATTGAACGGAAGATACAAAATCACCCAATTTATTTACCAGGCCAATATGTCACCTTAACACATCAAGCACGAGGGAAACCTTTTCCATTAAAAGCATTTTATTTAACACATGAGTTCTTTTTCGATTATAGCGACAATATTGAGTATAAATCAATAAGACCCGGGCGAAACAGCAGTAACAGATCTCAGGGGACTTAAATACAATCCAGGTGGAACTATTTTTTTTAAAATAAATTATGGAGATGAATACCAAGAACTCCCAATTCCATTGACTAAAGATTTTGACTTTAATGTGCCATTAAAAAAGCTGCATACTCAGCAGCTACAAATTACTAAGTCAAAGTACAAACATCTACAGGAATTAAAATCAGTAATTCCTGAAGATAATCATTGTTTCTATGACAATTTACCAAAAGAAGACAACTAACTACCTTTAAGCATATTTTAACAATATTTTAAGAATATTTAAACAAAATTAATGTTCCTATATTGACACCGAATTGAATTATTTATAATTTGTGTTAATTTATTTTTGTAATTTATTTTTTTTTTTTTTATTTTTTGTTAATTACTTGAATTTTTTTGAATTTATTATTAAATAATTAATTTACTTTTATAAAATAATTTTTCTTTTATTTGAACATTAAAAAAATATTTTTGATATAATAACACGTATCTTTACTCTATCAAATTTTTTAATAACACGTAAGTTATATAAAATCTGTAATACTTTATATTATCTTAAAAAATATTTTCCAAATAATTCATTACGTAATACATAAATAAGTAAGAAAAAAGTCGGGTTTTTACAATTGAGGACTCGTGAATTATTTCACGTTTTTTCCCTCTCCTGAAAATTCAGAAAAAATGAGATACGTGGTATTTACGATAAGCCAACGATATGGAAATAAAACCAAAATTTATTCATATTATGTTGGATTTGATTGTATTCTTCAATAGATATGCCGCAACAGATGTAATGAAACCATTTCTTGCACTCCCCATCGCACTGAATTACTTTATCTTTTTTTAAATTTAAGTTTTTTTTATCTACACAATTTGTTTTACTTGACATTTTGATGTTTACTTCATTCGCAAAAGCAATGTTACATCTATCTATTACAGTTTGTACAAGCAATGTTACATCTATCGCTTTGTCCAAAGTGAACTGAAAGATCGTTGGACTCTCTCAACCCGGTTGGTGTGAGAATAATAATCAGAATCCCAAATGACACAATTACAGTTTTCTAAGACTGGCCCAACTAAGCTGAAATAAGAATTTTTGAGAGTTAAAATGTCATGGATGTCCTCGAAGACTTGTAAAATTTCACTTGAATTTTTTCTTTTACATACTTTTACATCTTTTTGAAAATCGATCTATAATCGGTCTATAAACTACTTCAAAATTTTTGTTACAGCATTTTTTTAAAATGACAATCCAGTTTCTGACCGGTCCGGTATCGAAAATTTTTGCTCTACAAAATAAATATTAGCATTTTTTCTCATTCTCAAACGGCTGTCAAACAGCAAACAAAAATGACGATACAAAAATATAACATGTATGAAGAATTTGCATATTCAAGATGTACGTGAAAAAGCCCGTATCAGTTAAACAAAGCAGATGTAAGGAAACGACTTTCAAAGTTGATAAAAATTTAATGAAAAACCTAAAGAACATCTATTAAGCTCAATAGTGTCAAAATGACATTTGCAATATTGCAATGCTCAAGCGACAAGCTATATTACAAGTTATTTGTACTTTGATGAATTTTCTTGTATTCGAAATAAGTTCAGTATGAAATTCTTGAATAAATATTTCTGATTAAATTTACAAATTTTCAATATCTTTGTTAATATGCCCTTTTAACCAAAATTAACCGCAACATTCATGTTACACAAATTCTTTTTTTTTACAATTAAAAATACCAAAAATTAAAAAAAAAAAAACAAATATATAAAAATTACATGACCTCTTTGCTGACAACCTTATTTACTCACATTCTTTCTTCTATACTCATATTATTTTTAATTCAAATTTTTATCATTTTATGAATTACAAAATGTATCTGATGAAATTTGTTACAAAAAAAAAAATAAAAAATAACTTTCCCAGACTAAAAAACCAATTTTAAAAAATGATTCTTCTTTTAGACCCCCAAAAGCTATTAATTTATTTTTTATTGCTTCACATATCCTTTATTTTTAATTTGAACAAACAATAATTATAAAATTTAACACTCAGATATAGTACAAATTAGAAGTGAACACCTCCCTCAAAAATAATTAGTAATTTCGAAATTCATCAGCACTTCATTAATTATTAAAATTTAGTGTGGTGCATACTCTTTTCAAAGTAGTTCATAAAGTTTTCAAAAGCATAATAAACAGATCCGTACAAAGTGAGTCGGATTTATTTTTGAAATGCAACTGTATACAATTTCAGAGAAAGAAGAAATTTTAAGGTTTATAATGTTTCTTACCAGATGACATCAACATGTCGAGAGATCAATCGATCATAAAACTTTTATGTTGGATCAAAATTAAATCGCTAGCTCATTAGCTCAGTAGATTTGTGACATTTTCCACCATCTTGTTCAAGGCACATGCTCTATTAAATTAATTTTGTGAAATGAATTTGAACATTAATCTTATAAGATACACAAGTATATTCCCGTGATGAAATGGGATTCGTTAACTTTGAATAAAACCAACGTAATGTTTCCCTTTATGCGGAACGCAACAATTTACCGTCAAAAAATATCCCTTAATATCAAAAGATCGCTTGAAAATTGTAGCTTGTAAAAAAATAAAAAAATTGTAACAAATTCAGGATGAGATTCAGGATGACCAGGACGTCAAAGATGCTTTGGTTCAAACAGATTAATAGCAACATTTTAAAAGCGACCTTTTGATTTTAATTGTTATTAATTAATAGGAACCCAAAATTTAAATTAAATTTTAATTGGTAGGAATCCAACTTGTATACATTCAGTGCAGGACTATAATGTTAACAATCCGAATATAAAGAGGTGTGTAAATCAATTCAAACCCCAATTTTCAAAATTAATAAAGTCATTGAAATTATCTATAGTTAACACACATATACGCACATACAGCCATACTTAATAGATACAGGACATGATTACAAATGAGCTATGAATATATTTTAATTTCAAAAAGGATAAAGAAAAATAAAATTAAAAAAAATTCATTATTTTTGTTGTTGTTGTTTTATCAGAACTTTTTTTTTCATAATTAAAACTTTAATAACCAAATAATAACTGTATTTAATACCTCAAGGATATTTATTTAAATAATTTTAATATTATATTATTTTTTATATTATTTCCATGTACATATTAAAATTAAACTTAATGGCAATGCTGGCTTTCAACAACAAAAATTAATAAAAAAAACAAAAAACAAAACCAAAAATAAATTTAAATTTTTTTTTTTTAAAATAATAAAATTGGTTAATATATAAAGATATAAATGTATGTAATTACATTAAGCAGAAAATAGCTCCGAAAAACTCCCACATTCGATTTTTATAAAATTTGGTTAAAAACTGAACTGTTTAAAGAAGCTATAGCAACACCTCAGCTCATTTTGGAAAGTCCATGAATATTTTTCATAAAACTATAATCTTTGCTAGAAAAGTATTCAATAGTACCTATACATTAAGTATTTTCAATACTATAATAACTATACTAATAATTACTCTATATCACATATGATATTTTATGATTTTTTTTTTATCGACTACAGTTAGTATACAAAAAATACATACTAATAATAGATCTAGATACTATTTACAAATTACATTTAATCAATTTTTTTTATTGTACTTGTCTACAGCTCATCAGGTAGAAATATCTTTTCGTACATTAGTACGGTACTGCGATTTACCAAAAAATATAATAATATTAATAAGTTTCATCTCATATAAATTTTTGAAAAATGTTTGTACTACGCGCCTGATATTTAGACCCTATCTAGAGTACGAGAAAAAGGACGAGAAAAAGGGGTGAAGTGAAAGATTGAAAATAAATAAAATTTGAGAAAAGAAAAAAATAATTTTATTTTTATTATCAGTTGTTACTGATTGATTTATAAGGGGATGATGTATGTCGGATAAAGCAACCATTGATTTTTTTTATTCATTATTACGAGTTGACGAATATAAACAAAAAGAAAACCAACAAATTTTTTTTTTTTTTTTGTTATTATGATTTTGATTAATTATTATCAATGCGTTATATTTAAAAAGCCCCGAAACTAATTTTTACTTCTTTAAGAAAACGGTTTTATTTATATAGAAAAACGAAGACTTACAAAGATTTTCAATACAAATAAAATCTTTTTTTACGAAACAAAAATTAGTTTCGAGGCTTTTTAAATATAGAGGCATATACAAAATTGATTGGATTGGAGTTCTTCAGAAAGAGATAAGATAAGATAAGATAATTGTAAAAATATCTCTCAATAAAGTAAAAATTACTTTTCAATCAGCACTGCACCCTCGTTGTTGCCCGAATTTGCCATAGTTGAAAATTTTAAAAATTATTCAGATGATACTTCTTACTTTGTATGTTCTTTGGTTTTACACTACATAAATTGGAACGTGTTTAACCTTTATTCAGCTGGCATTTCAAACCCCTTACTTCAGCTGGAAAGGTACACCTATACCTTCAAACAATTTGTATATATTTTACTATGATTTTTACTATTCTTGTTATATTATTGTGATTATTTTTGTATTTGTTCTACTTTTACTCTTAAATGTAGTTTTATTACTTGTGAGAATCTATTCTCTAAAAATTTTTTTTCGAGGCACCGCTATTTTAGGAAAAGTAAGGACTATTAAGCATTTCTGTTTGTGGGCGAAGTATTTAATATAAAGTTCGGACTTGAAACAGTAAAAGTGCATCTAAATCAAAAAATATTATAAAAAAAAACAAAAAAAAACATTGTTCTATAAAGTTATTTTATCATACTATAAAGTGCTGTTACCAGATGGACATCTTTCAAATTTTATTTGCCGCTCAGGTAGCAAGAAAAAATTTGTCGTAAAAACACAAAACACGCAAAAAATGGGTTTTTTTCATCAAAAAACCTATTTTTTAAATTATATACATTTAATTTCTTCAAATTTAAGCAAAAATGTTCAAAATACATTGAACTACAAAAAAAGTACCTTTTTTTCATTAATTTTTTTCATGGAAATTTACTAAAAAAAATACAAAAAATAAAAAAAAAAAACTAAAAAAAAAATATTAAAAAAAAATAGTTCGACACGGTACAAAATATATATTTTTATAGTATTTTAATGCTTCATAGGTACCGAACTACTTAACGTTTGGATGATAAGATATCTTCTGGGTAGCTAAGTACCGTTAGAATTTGTATTACTGTCATGTACCTATTGATGAGGATGTACGTTTCAGGCTCAGGCAAATTTTATTTCACATCTATAACAAACTTATCATTAGGTACCGAACCATTCTTTTTTATATTTTATATTTTGATGATAGGACATTTTCTGGGTACCCAACTACCGTTGGAATTTTTATTTTTTTCATGTACCTACGGACGATGGTAACGTTTTAGGTCCAGAAAAATTTTATTTCATTTTATAACAAAATTATCATTAGGTACCGAATTATTCTTATTTTATATTTTATATTTTGATGATAAGACATTTTCTGGGTACCCAACTACCGTTGGAATTTTTATTTTTTTCATGTACCTACGGACGATGGTAACGTTTTAGGTCCAGAAAAATTTTATTTCATTTTTATAACAAAATTATCATTAGGTACCGTACTGTTCTTGTTTCATGTTTTGATGATGAACTTTAATTTGGGTACCCAAGTACCTTTATTTATTTTATAAACTGTATGTAACTGAAAAAAGTAAAAAAAAATTGTTATAAGAAATTATTTCTGTGATATAAAAAATAATATTTTTTTATTTCAACACAAAATTCATATAAAATGCATTATAGGTACAGATGTACCTTTCCAGCTGACCGCGTAGACAAAAAAATTGCCGGTTTACCCGATTGTTTTTAAAAGCTCCATTTACCTCTTACAGTACGATGTACTTGTTCTTTCGTTTCATGCTGATTTCGAAAACAAAATTGATGATTCGGGAAAAGCTTCTATAATTGGCATTAACCGTTTTTTTTAGCATTTTTTCAAAAAAAATGGATGGAACTGGTAATAGGCTAATTGGTCTGTAAGATGCAGTTTCGTATGGTTTTCATCAACATTATGTATTAGTATTGTTTGCGATTCCTTCCATTGAAGCGGAAAGTATCATAACTTTAGCAAGCCATTGTAAATAATTTTACCTACAGTTCTGAGATAAACGGGGAGGTACAATAGATCTTAAGAGGTTGCGCTTATATAGAACTCCTTAAAAAATGCTTGTTATAAGGTTTAGTATGTTTTTAGGTAGATCATGAAGAATTTTGCCTGTGATGAGATCATAGTCCGGAGATTTATTTAAATCCATAATCTTGATGAAGTTTTTATTTCTATAGAGATGTTCTTAATTTTACCGGAAAATGCATTTGATAAGGTGATTCAATTACTTTGTTAGTTTCCCTCTGGTTTTTTTCCTCAACTGCATTTTGCATTAACGAAAAATTTTCAGCGAAAGTATCTGCCGATGGCCGGTTAATCTATACAAAAACGTTTTAACCCCCTAATTCCAAATAAACTTATGAAAATCCCCTAAAAAAAATTCAAAAAATATTCTAAAATTTGTTTATAGAATATTTTGAGCAAAATCGAACGGCAGAGTTTTTCGGAACTATTGCCAATATATCTGTGTCCATCGGTTTACAAAAAATGACCACAGGGAGTCACTATATTCATACTATAAAATTTTTTATTTTTATTTTTTTATAAAAATATATGTGTTAATATAATTCTTAAACATTATGTTGTTACTATCGTTTTAGTTCCTTTTATCATCGAGACCCAGCCAACATGAATATAAAATACATATTATAATAATTCTGATGTTGTAATTTAAAAAATTTAAATGAGAATCAATGAAATTTTAATAGTTCATTAGCTGGAAACCATAATTATTGTATTGATTAAAATTAAAAGAAAATCTATTATTTTATCAGTGAATGAATATAATTGGCTCCTCTATGTTTAATATTCTAATTCACGACTAAACCATTTTTAATGATAAGATAACATAAATAAAAAAATATTTGCAATAAAAATTTTATTTAGATAATTGTGCCTAATGTAGAAAATTTGTAGAAATATATAGAAAATAAATTTTAGAATTCCAAGTAGAGTTTATATTATCTCTAAAATGATATTAGGAATGCTATTGATCAGGGTATTGAAATTAAATTAGCTTAGAGTTTACAGTACGTAATAAAAATACGTAACAAAAATTCGTACACCAATAATTTAAAAAAAACATGCTATTTTATCTATTTTACATTATATTCCACTAATTAGAATAATATAGTACAAAAGTTTGCCGAATTCCAAATAGAAAACTGAAGTAGAATAGTGGTATGATTATGTTATCTGACAACTAACACGAAGATACTGAGTTAAAAACCAAGTTGTTGCATGGGTGTTATACATTTTTTTTTATTTCTTTAAGCTATTTGGCACAATATTTTAATAATAATTAAAATAAAAGAATTAGTTTTGGTTTAGGATCGACAGGGAAACACTTTATAGTTTGGCGGGTCAGACGAGTTTCTATACAACTGCTTACATAAGCTCAACGTTCACGCTGCAACCCCTGGAAATTGACTTACGCGAATTATAAGAGAGCACAAGACATTAAAAAAAAACTTTTAGAGATGAAATTGAAGCTCCAAATATTTATTTATTTATGCTTTTTTTTTTTTTTTTTTTTTTACACTATACAGTAACTTAGGTAGAATCACCTTTTCGTGCTTAATTAAGTACGGTACTGCAATTTTACACTACAATCTACAATATTACGAGTATTTATTTAACAAATTACTGGCTTATCAACTCATTAAATGTGGAAAAAACTACTGCTATTGTCAGGAACTAAGCCTTCTTAAATAGAATAGTTTCATTTATTTAATTTGTTACCAGATTATACTCTCAATTATTTTTTGCCATTTATTATATCCCAATGACAAAGGGTACTGGACCAGGTCGAAAAATCCATAAAGCATTTTTTTTTTTTTTTGCTTCATCAGGAATCGAACCTGGGACCTTTCGGTTGAAAGGCAGGCGCTCTACCTACTGCGCCACCCAGCGTATACGGTAATACCAAAATATTGCAATACAAGTAAATATAATTTGAAACGTAATCTTATGCTAGAATTCTAGATCTTAATATGACAATTGACAATTATACAATTTTATAGTTTGAAAATTATAAATGCAGTTTTTAATTGGACGGTGGTTAATGTAAGATCAATGTGGTGTTTAGCTTTATTAATAACATAATTCTACAGGTTCATATTTACCATAATTGATACAATGAAATACTGGACAAAAAATACTTTCCGATTTGAAGCAAATTGTATTGGATGATTGACCGCAACTCGCCGTTGTCACTGGAAAACAAGCTGCTGATTTATAAAGCTGTCTTGAATCCCATATAGACCTACGGAATCCAACTGTGGGGAGTATCCAGTAACTCATATATTGCAATATTATAGCGTTTCCGATCGAAGCTATTAAGATTGATATTTGGCGCGCCTTGGTTTGTCAATAATGATGTCATACATCGTGATTTGCAGGTGAGAACCATTAAGGAGGAGATTAGAAATATAAGCGGAAAGTACCAAATAAGATACACATCCAAACGGAATGGCAAGCAGCTTGTTGGCTGAAAGTGATGTAAATCGCCTTAAGCGTCCTAGCATCCTGCAGCTATCCAGTAGACAATAGGAACAATCAAATAGGGGCTGGGAAATACAATGGAGAATAATGTTAGCTTCATGGGTGGATTGACCACTGGGTTATCTGATTCGCTAGTCAGTACAATTTACCTGCATAAAAAATGTCATACAAACTACTGAATGTCTCCTTCAGAGACAGATTGTAATGTTTCATTGGGAAATAAAAAAAACAAAAAACAAAATTTTAAGCGATTTTTGATGTTAATATGTTAATAGACACATCTACATATCGCTAACATTAAAACTTTAATAATAAATATGATCTCAACAATCTCTCCTTTGAATTGTAATGATCTAAACCCTAATAACTTTAATCGGTCCATACAAGGTGGCAGCATAACTGATTTGAGTAGGGTAAGCGGGAATTTCAATAAAATGTCTTGTGTAGCTTTAATTCTTTTGATTTGATTAAGAAAATGTAAAAATTCTTTGAATATGATTTAACTTTTTTTTTTCTTCCATTTAATATTTACAATCTGAATAATTTACAATTCAATAAGTTAAATAACTTTGTGTTTTATACTGGCTTGAAGAGAAGTATCCTATGATAACATTTCACTATTTATTTTATATTATATTAGCATATATTATTTATTATATTATTTTATAGGGCGCATTGAATTTTACGTCCTCATAAGGTTGTTTGTTGCCAGCATGTTTGGATGTACTTCCAATTTACTTTTGTAGTTTTAGCAGCATTTTGATATTTCATCATGTACTGAAGGAACCTGCAAATCGTTGTGGATTAAACTATTTGGGATGAACCACGGAGCATCGATCACCATTCTCAGGACTTTATTCTGAAATCTTTAAATTACATCATTGTTGGTTTTAGCTGCAGCACCCCAGAGTTGAATTCCGTACGACCATGTAAGCTTAAGAATAGCTTTGTACAGCATCACCTTGTTTTCCAAAGACAATTCTAATCATTTATTCCTTAACCAATATAGGCTTCTCAGCTTTTGTCCCAATTGTGAGCGCTTACAAATTATGTGCTTTTTCCATGTTAAGCGCCTATCCAGATGAATCCTTAAATATCTGACATAATACTCCTGAGGTATGACTGTATTGTCCAAAGTTACTGGGAAGCAGTTACCTTTCATCAGTATAAATGTCACATGGGTTGACTTTTCTATTCCAACTGTGGAGCCAGCTTTGAATTTAACTGAGGTTTTGCTGAAGAAGATTTGAAGCAATGATTTAACTAACTGAAAATTTATGTTATGCAAAAGCTTAAAAGGCCTAATAAATTAACTTGGTTCAGGTGAAGCTAATGATTAGTACTGAGTACCGGAAATACGATGGAGATGATATGTTGCAAAGCAACAATACTATAAACAAAGACTATAAGTTGGTATAATAAATGTAGTTTTCTGCTTTTAAATTAACACACACGCAACTGGAACTTTAATCTCTTTTCTTGGCAATAAAACAAATATAAATAGAGGTTTGACACACCCATAAACTTCATTTTTATTTTTGCTAATAATTGATACCAGCAGAAAAATTATCTTCCCATTAAATACAGCACATTTTTCATATTTTTCTATAATCATCTTTACATTTTCTCTCAAATCAAAATTAAAAAATAATTTTTTAAAAGTTCATCTAAGTTCATCCCAAATTTCCAAAATGGAATTGATTTTATTCCTCCACAAATTATTAAATATGAATTTGAAATTTTAAAAATATTTAAAAATTAAAACTTCGTCATTTAAGATTTACGGCAAGACATCATGAAACATTTTCTGATTCATGATAATTTAATCGCATATCAAAAATATACTTTTTTTTTGTTTTAACTCTCCACGAATTTGAGTTCCGAACACACTACTTGATTCAAACTTTTTTGTTAAAAATTATAAAAACAAAAATAATGTACAGTTATTTCTTAAATTATTTGTATAAGAGTGAATGCAACCAATGTTGAACAAATGCCACCAATACAACACTACTGCACTGAGTGTGGTACCAAAATTTTTAATTAATTTGGCAACTGAAGAAAATATTACAATTTTTTGTCTAAAGTAAATTAAAGACCTGAGTAGGATGTGTAGTAGATAAATCAACACTATTAAACTATTGCAGATCAATTCTTTGTCAGTATAATTATATTTAATTTAAAAATAATATATAAATAAATTACTAAATTATAAATAGAGCAATAACGTTAATTGATTCAAAACAAAAAAAAGATATTCCGTAATTTGTCAGTAGACGAATGAAATGAATAGAGTGAGCAAAAGCTACTCCAAGATACTGATTTGATTTCTTTTGGTTAAGTTTTTATTCGCTTGAATTGTGTAATGTAATTTTTAAAATGATACCGGGCAAAATGGAATTAAAGCGAGAATGCAAAATATAAAACATAAAAAAATGGAAATAAATCATTCCGTATTGAATATTTCATTCGATTAGTTTATATATCAGATTGGATTGTCCTCACATCGATTTAACTGCTAACACAATCAGTACAATTTATTCAATTTAAAAAACGTTAAATGGGTTTTACTTTGAAACATATTAATTGATGGTTTATGCGAGGGCTGTTACATAAAACATCACATATCAAATTTTGATGCACTAAAGAAGATAATATTCGATTAAATTGATAAAACTATGTCCTAACTGTTCAATGGTCATCTACCGAATAACAATAACATTGTACCCGTTTTAATAAAATACAATAATTTAAAGCCTACCTACTCCTGTCAATATCACAGAAAAATTTTGTCAATTGAAAATAAAATAATAAAATCAATTGACATACATAAAAGACAAGTTGATGATACCAAAATATTGCATTCATTATTATTTCAAAATATTTTTTTTTTAAACTGTATAACTCACAATAATCTAATATAAGAAAAAATATCACCTAAAATAATTTTCTTATGATATAACCAATTCACATTAAAAACTCATGCTTCATATCCTAAATGCATGTAACTTCTGCTCCTTATGATCAAGAATAACAGTTGATGATAAATATAATAAAGTTGTATTGCACAATCAGCAATACATATTTTTTTTTTTTTAGAATTCCCATAAGATGCATTTTTCTTAAAACCATAATCATTATCATATCGTATATATATATAATATACATTATATACATACGAAACGAATATGCGAAGCACACAGAAAAATTCATTGATGATATCATTGCAGTCATAGTAAATGAAAATAAATTGAGACAAATCACCCAAACATTTTCATTCAGGATGAAACTTTAAAGTAAATTTATTTTTCATTTTTAGAAAATAATGATTGATGCACTTTAGATTCTTCTCTTTAAGAATACTCTGGCAACAAAAATAATAAAATCTAAAACTAAAAACTGATTTAGCTTCGACTTTTTAAATTTCAAAATGAAATGAGCTGTAAACAAACCAGCAGAGTAAGTAGCATTGTAGCTTAGAAAATAAGAAAAACCTTTAAAATAATAACGATGATTTTATGAATTCTAAGGAAGTTAACAATTCAAATACATCATAATAATATAATAGTACATAATCATATGCACATCTATACGATTAACAAGGGCAGTGGCGGAAATTTTAATAACTTTTCCGATAAAACGTTTTTTTTTTTTTTTGTTTTAATTTTTTAAATTATTTGAGCATTAAAAATATTGTCAAGTATATATTTACTAAATATTTTAAAAATTAAATTTCATATCTATATCACCCCCACCTTTTCTTATTTTCATTATCAGAAATCAAAATTTAAGCTGAATCAATATTTGAGTAGAACGATGAGTTTGTCTGTCATATGAGTCAACTAACAACCATTGGTAATGAATTTATGTCGAACAGCAATATTGTATGCGATTGTGTCCTAACAGGAAAATACGTTTTGACCATCTCGATATCTATTACGATACTTAACTAATCACAAAAAGTAATATTAATTTATGTATTTTGTAAATTTTTTATAGTATTGTAGCAGAGACTATAATAGAGACGTCGAATTGCGAAGAAAATATCATGTCGTTTTTTTCTAAGTATCAGTTTTTAAATTTAAAACTTGGTCAAGGATTTCTACCAATTTTTTTGAAGGTTGTTGTCCATGTTGAAAAACAAATAATTACTACATATAATTAAGCCTGTACAAATATATGTAAAATAAAATTATTATTTCTTTTATTCAGCTTATACAGCTGAGTAGCTTATACCACTTAATATTGGTACATGTATTATCATTATTCATTTTTCTTATAAAATCTTGTGTATATGAATCAATATGTGTGTTTAATTTGAATGATATAGTTCAGTTATATAAATATAACTGAACTATATTAATATTAATATAAAAAACAAAACAAATATATATATATATATATATATATATATATATATATATTGATTGAATGTAATAAGGTAACCTACGTACATTATTTTTTTTAATTTATTTCTAAAGTTAGAATACGTTTTTAGTGTAGATGTATTAAATTTTCTTGTTTTTTTTTCAAGTTATATAGGTAGGTACATATTTTTCAGAAATGAAGAGGTCTGGGGCCTTAAATGTCAGAACTGAAGACTTTGAATTTTTTGTTTTTTTTTGTCGTCAGTACATGATCCAAACTTCCGCACATTCAGACTATCAAAAAGAAATTTGAAAATTATTTATAATAATTATTAATAACCCTTTTTCAGAAACACACAATTTTTTTTTTTTTTTTTTTTTTTTTTTATATTATAGCCAAAACTTAGGTCTTGAACCTTTAAGTACTTGCGTACCGTTGACTATTTGAAAAAGGAAAGGATAGTTAGAGGAAAGGAAAAAAAAGGAAGAAGAAAAGTTTTGTGGGAAAGAGCGAACAATGTTGTTAATATTCGTCTTAAACCTCTGTAAGTCATAAATAAAAAATCCTTCTCTCATTGGGAATGCTTCGATTGGGACGCGGTTCCACAATCGGGATGTTCTTACTATAAAAGAATTTCCATAGCCGGACTTAAACCATCTCGGAATTTCCATTGTGAAAGGGTGGGCACTTGATGCCTCTCGTGTTGTGCGATTGAATTGCTTAAGAGGAGGAAGAAGTGATTTTAATTCTTCGGAACAAGTGCCAACACCAAGCAGATATCTTTAAAATAGAGTAAGTGCTCCAACAATACGACGATGACCAAGTGGTATAAGGGATGAGGTCACATTTATGTCGCCTATAAGACGAATGGCGCGGTTTTGAACTTTGTCCAAAAAATTTAAAGCAGTTTTTGGTGCACCTGCCCATATGAGTTATGTGAGTTATACACGAGCTTGGGTCGTATATATGCTTTATAGATTTTTAAAAGGTCTCGAGATGAAAAGTAAGTTTTGCAGCGACTCAAAAAGCCTAAACATTTTGCGGCGTTTTTCGCAATGTTCATTCCAGTGCATATTTTGATTCACTCGCATTCCGAGAATGTTCAGATCTTTGAGTCGCTGGATACCTTCATTTTGAAGCCGCAGAATTGGTTCGAATGTTGTTAGCTTGTTACTAACAAAACAGCTTTGAGTTTTTGAAGTGTTAAACTCGACTCTGTTAGCTTTACCCCAGTCGACAATTTTGGCAAGGTCGTGATTGAGCGCGCCGGCCATCATTGTTCTTTTGGAGGTGACTGCGGAAGCTGTAGCATTAGTTTGTTTTAGAAAATCATATGATGCTACTAGAGTGCTGTCATCAGCAAAACTATGGATTGGATTGAAAGTTAATTTGAGAAGGTCATTAATGAAAATGAGAAATAGGGTGGGGGAAAGGACAGAGCCTTGTGGAACACCAGCATTGATTTGAAGTTGGTCAGAAAAAGAACCGTCAACTGAAACTATGATAGATCGATTTAAAAGAAAACTTTCAATCCATTTAGAAAAGGTTGAACCAAGGCCTATAGCGTTGCATTTTGCTATAAGAGCAGAATGCCAAACTCGATCAAAAGCCTTAGATATATCCAGAGTTACAACAGTAGCTTCACCAGATTGATGCAATTTGAACGTATATAAGAATACAATACGTGATATAGGGTTTCGGACCCAATTCCTGGGACCCAGCACCTACTGATTTCATTGCATTTAAGAGCTATTATACTCATGTCAAAAATCAATTCAAGGTCGTCGGTCCCGATATTTGGGGCACCGGACCTCTTGTTTGCATCGTGCTTATGACCCATTGTACTAAACACAATTTGAAGAAAAACAAAAAAAAAAATTTTCAAGTGCTTTGTGCCCGGCACCGTACCCAGACCTATTTTTGCTGGAGGCTGCTCAATTTCTTGAAGTTGGCACTTTCCACCAGTCACCCCTAGAAGATGTAGTTCTGATGCCCATTGATTGATAAAAACTTGTTACAAGAATCCTGTCATATCCAGTCAAATGAAAATGCAGGCAATTGAAAATTCAGGCAAATCGCAAGAAGACCGACTAATGATACTACGGGCAAATGAAACACAGGCATATGAAACGCTCCCAAGTATTTTTAGTCAAAAGTATTTTTTTTTTCAAATTAAAAAATTATAAACTTTTTAATATACGAAAAGCAGAATGTTATAAACGTAATGAGAGAATAAATACCTTAAAACAAAATTTCTTAACTTTGTACAAAAATTCATTTTGGATTCAAAATCAAAAAATATTCTTGATTCAAATTGGTTGTAACAAAATAAAATTATACATATATATATTATTTATATGTATATTATTGCTTTAGGTATGCATAATAACGCAGCTGAGAAGAAAAAAATTTTTTTTGTACTTTGCTTTTAATTCCATTTTTAGCTTGTTTGAAATTTTTTTAAGAATAATAGTTTTTATCATTTCATTATTTCATTTCAATACTGTTAGCGACATTTGCGCTATTTTTTCTCCAATTCGACGTCTCTATTATAGTCTCTGATTATAAGTTGGTCACCAATTATAGGTGACGAATATAGAATATTTGCCATAATAATTTCGATGGTAGGTATTTGGTGTAGCTTCTCGAAGAACCTACATCTTTTAATAAAGTAATGAAATACACTTTAATTGTCGTTTTATATAATTTTATTTAACCAAGAATTTACTACACTAATAACAAATTAAACCGATAATATTTACGTTTTATTTTTAGCACCCTTCGTCATTATTCGACTTCTTTCTTTTACGAGTAGAAATGAACTGTGTTGTCAATTTTGATAGTATTGCCGACTTCGGTCATTAGTTCGCTACGCCGCCGCAGATTGTTGCGCTGCCACAGTATTACATTTTAGAACCTAATCATAAAAGATTTAGTCTATTTCTGCGGAAACCCTTTCATTTAAAAATGCGATTTGCGAAATTTTCTAATTTTTGTTCTGTTTTAATTAATGCACAGAAACTGTTGTTACACAAATCTTTACATAATATCATAGAGTAATCATATAAATAGAGTATTCACGTAGAACAAAATTCCGTCCCATTTCCACTCAGTACCTCAAAACACTCAAATATAATTTTCGAAACTCAATTATTTTTTCTCAAAATTTGTTATTTATTGAGGAGAAGGATTTCATACAATGCCTCTATACTTCTAGCCTATTCACAGAGTGCTTTTTCCGGAATTTTATCGAATTACGATTTCGTTTTAAGTTTTTTTTGGTTTTGTGTATAAAGTTTTGTTCTCCCAGTGACTAGGTATAGAGGCATTGTTTCATAATTTAAAGAGTATACACATACGTATGTACTTTTGATTTATATGAAGAGTATATCGTATATGTGTTCATCATATATATTTGCATATCTAATTCAATATAAATAATATATATAGAAAATTTATTAGTTATGAATTACAAATGGTGAACTGTGTACGGAATACCTTTTTGTTTTCTTTTCTCAGAACTTGTTTGAAAATCGTATTTCTATTTCAGATGAAATAATTTTTGAAGAAATGAAAACAGCCAACATTACATATAAAGAATAAAATGTCCAGTTTTACTTTTTTAACTTACTTTTGTAAATTTTGATAGATTTTTTGTTTATTTATATTCATAATTATATTATGTATTCATATATATATACTATTCATATTATTATCTACGGTAAGAAACAGACAAATTTAACAAAATCGAAATTGCTGAAAATTTAAAAATACATGTAGGTACCTACTTTTCAGTATACTTTTCAATAGAAATCAATTTGCATTATTTTTAATTTTACAAAGCCAACATTAATTTTTTTGTCTCTTTCCTCTATAAAGTTTGAAATCAGAAATTTCATAAATCACATTGACCAAGTCCAAATAAAAATATTAATTCTTCAAACAAAAAAAAAATTAAAGCAAAACAACAACAAATCCAGCAATAATCTTGAATTTCTTCAATTTCTAATTAAAAAAAAAATTCAATACTTTGATTTGTAATATTATTTGTGGTGAATACTATACATATTGAAAGGACTTTATATGTCCTATACATACAACTTTTATATGGTTGACACCGTTGGCAGCATAATTGCAAATAAAAATGTGCATTGGTTGTAGGTACACAAATTTTTTTTCAATATTATAAGCAGTTAAACAAAGAATTTTGATATTTATTAGCATATTTTATTCTACGTGAATACTCTATTTACATGATTACTCTATGATAATATATAAATTTCAGTGACGTTTTAGTTGATCACAAAATTACATTTAACATAAGCCATTTATAACTAATTCAATTTCCGCCACTGTACAAACAACAAATATCCTTTATTTCTATACCTACATACATATATTTCGATAATGTTCCGATGTTCCATCTACTATAAAACTTAGCTTCAAAATGATATCAACTATTTATTTTAACAAAATAAAAAACAATAACAAATTTTTATGATTATTGAGATGAAGAGTACCCTAAGGTAATATTATTGGCTGGCTCTTTGCCCTTTTTTTCTTTTAGAGCTTCCTTAACAAAAAAAAAAAAACAAAATTGAAAAAATAAAAAAGTTTGAAGACATACTTTTTTTTTAATGTCCAACTTATTCTATAGATTTACTGTGCAAGTAGTTGAAGTTAGTGAAGAGTTATGTTGTTTTTTTTTTTGGTTTTTTTTTTATTACATTGATAAAAAGCAAAAAAAAAAAAAAAAAAACTTAAAAATTGGAAAATAAATCATTTATGGTTGCCATAAGGATTGTTGTTTTGCGTTGTACATATTCTATTTTATTTTGTTTGTCCTTTACAACATCTTTTATAGTATGTAATCAGGATTTTTGTACGCGAACAGTATTATATTATTTTATTATATGTGTACATATTCGTTTTTTATATACTCAATTTACAAAATATAAAAAATAAATCCTTATTTGAAAATTTTGGACTAGAATAATAGTTATTAAATTTCGTTAAAACATTTTGTATAAATAAAAGTTGATGTAAACTACTCTGCTTCATATAAATTGAATAGTATTTGATTAAATTAATTTCGATCAAATGATCAATTGATGGTATCTAAGATTTAAACCTATGTAAAACATTTAAAACTAATTTCTTTGATATTGATGGCATAGAATTTCGGTGTAGAATCTCAATTGGATTGTAATTCTGCTTAGAAATTAGAAAATAAAAGTTAAATCCATCTTGTTTGAAGTCTATTTGTTAATACGTTTACGAACTATAAAATTGCCACATTAACAATTATTGTCACAGCCACAGGGAAAATTTAATCTACAACCATTCTTTTTATATAGCTAAGCCTATTATATATAATGTTTCATTAAAAGAATATGGTAAAATGAGTAATAAAAGTAAATTTATTAAAATATCCTGGCGCACAAGTTACTCTGCAGGTTCCGAAGCTGAAATCCAGCAACTTTCAGTCATCACAGCGGCTGCGTTATGTACTTTACATCAAATCTAATTAAAAATCTTCATAACCAAGTTTTTAATTACACTTGATTTTATGAGCTTAACCACACTAGATCGGGGTTTGATCAATCATAAATAGAAAATTCATCATCGCTAATTATCTTTTTTTTTTGTCAAACTTTATTTTATCCATTGTGCAATTTTATAGTTACTTAGCCTAAATAAAGTTTACAAAAACATAGCTTTTATAATATTCTTATTAACATGTAAAGTAATAGTGTGTTTTTTATGTTATATTTATGTTATATGGTTATTATTATTGTTATTAGTTAGTTTTAATTTACTTAAATTCTTATATAAATGTATTCGGAAAACCTGGGGTGTAAAAACCAATACATTCTCGTATTGCTAAAGATAAAAATTAACCAAACTAAACAACTAAAACTTGTAGAGAACACAATAATTAAATGATGTACTCCGTTCGAGTGTTGTATTAAGAAGAGATTTATTGTAATAATTTTATCTTAATCTAAGTATTATAATTTACATTTGTATTGGTTATATTAAATTATTAAATCTACAGTTAAAACTATTGCATTTGACAAAGCATGATAAACACTAATTTTCCATGGGCAATCCATTTTTAAGTATTTATTAAGCTCTGTCAAATAGTCACTACAAACTGTTTAACCTAGTTAAGACGAAAAAAGAAATATGTATTTGTAATACTTAGTGCTAATATTATACGTGTTTTCCAACTACTAATAGTTTCTTTTTATAAATTTATCTTTGTCCAGTCAGCATAGATACTGCAAATTTTCTACATTAATGTTACCCGGGATATACTCTATAGTTTTACATGTAGCCCATCCACTATAGTGATATAGTAGGGACATGATTTTGGTTTTGAATCCAAAAATATAAAGTGCTCAGTGGCTATTAAACATGCGAGCATAGTCTTTTTAATGTACCCCTCATTGAAATAGAATAATGCGATTTATTAGACTATTTTCTGGAATATTTTGTGCTATTATAATTTTTTATAATCAATTTAGAAAATATTTGTCGATTCTAATTATGTTTGCTTTCTTGTATCTCTCTATATTAGAATAGAAAGGTTGTAGTCAGAATCAGACCTCCGATAAATATTGTTACATACTCTTATACACTTTCTTTCAAATGTATGCAGTTTTTCCATTAAACTTGCACTGACGTTGTACTTTATATTTGACTCTATTCCTTACGTTTTTGTTGTAAAATAGTTTATTTGCGCATCATGAAGGACTTATGATTGCCTTTAATGCTTGTATATTTTATATGCTCGGAATAATTCAGATTACAATGAAGAAATATACTCCGAGATATTATTATCGCTCATTATCAAGTAAATGTAATTATGATTTTGGTTTATCATATATTATTATAATAGAGTTAGTTGTCAACATTTCACCTCAAAATCATTGAATCTATTCACTAAAAATGAGAGAAAATAAATCACCACACCACGACCACACCTACACTAGTACAACACCATCCTATCTATACAAACAATCAAGAGAGTGCATAGCATAGGTGTATAGGTGTAGCATAGTATATGACTATATGAGCTTTATTTTCATTATAAAATGTAAGTAGGTAGGTATTTAGGTATAGACAATGTAATGTGTATCGTAGTAAGTTATAAACAAAATTATTATTGTTCTTTTTTTATACTTCATTGATAGTGAAAAATATCGGTATATTTAAATCACTCTTCCGTTAAAAACGTTAAATTTGGCTTTAACTAGAATTATAATTAATAAATATTATAAAATCATTTTTCTTTATTTCTTACAATCTAGAATGAACAATTTCAAATTGTAGATTCTTAGTTGTATTATGTTTGCTAATATTTCACCTGTTCAACGAAAGTTTGATTTACCCCAACCTAATGTATCTTTAGGTTTGAATGTGAAGATTCTCTTTACTTAAACATTTTCTTTCAGCCGCTTTAGATGCTTAACAGACCGCAGCATTTTTATTTTTACTATGTTCATATCATCGTTCAGATCATAGAACTCGTCATTATATTTACCCTTTGATAGGGTCTTCGTCATTTTTAAAAAAAATATGTTTGAAAAAGATTTTTCTTCTTCTCGAACACATTAAGTACATCTGGTCGAATCATTAGTGTTTCAATTTAAATTTTTAAATATATTGATTTATGTGAGCTCCGAGCCTCTGTTTGATGAAACAGAAAGCTTTTTATTTTGCTTTTTTTTAAGTTAATCCAAACATTAGGTTTCGATACATTAATACACGAATGCACAGCTTGGACTAATTTTTTATTGGGTAATCTTAGCGGTAAAACTTACATTGGTATTATATTTAAAAACCGAAGAGGTACATAAAAAAAACTTCTTCGATTGAAAAAATCCGTTACACCAATTCAGATGAATTTGAGTAGTTAACATGATTATGTACGTGTACTTATTTTTAGAATTTAGGATTAAAAAAGGACAAACAATGAAAAATAAAAGAATATTTTAACATCACATGATGATAATCTTCAAGTCAATTGATTCTTTTATATTGTTAATAAAAATAAAATAAACAAAACGACAAAATAAAAACAAAAATAATAAAGAAATCGTTCGTATTTCTTTTTTTATAATTTACATTCATAGTTGACATTTGCAATAAATTTTGTGTTTTTTATGTAAGAGAGTGGGGTTGGTTATTAGCATATATTCTTCAAAAAGTAACAAAATTTTTTATTAAAGTTTTTTATGAGGTGAAGATTACTCATGGATAAATTTATTGGCTTCTTATATATAGAACAATTTCAAATTTTATAATATGATTCTAAGAAGAAGTTTTTTATTAGCAAACATTTATAGTTTGTGTTAAGAAAAGTATTTTTTTAATTCAATTAATTTTCTAGTTTAAAAACAGAATTTATGTTTTTTTTTATATTATTACCTCAGTTTTAATTATAAATGTTATAGTATTAATTTGTTACTATTTATATGTCCTCTAAGACATACCTATCACCTACTTAAGATTAATATAATATTTTCTTTTAAGATTTTATTCCCGGTCAATAGAATCATCAGTAATTAGAACCATCTGCTTTGAGTGCATTACACACAGTATACTCAACTAATTCAACATGAAAAATTATACAAAAGTTATTATACGAATAACTCATATCAAATTTTTGTAGAATAAAAACAGACTCGAAAAGTCATACTATAGTCTGTTATTTATTATGTCTGGCATCTATAATTATAATTGACAAGCATTTAAGGTCTTGCGCAGTAG
Source organism: Argyra leucocephala (assembly GCA_963942445.1). Lineage (NCBI taxonomy): Eukaryota > Metazoa > Arthropoda > Insecta > Diptera > Dolichopodidae > Argyra > Argyra leucocephala. The sequence goes on from OZ012679.1 coordinate 145,939,451, forward strand.
ACATTTCTTCATTTTATTTCACTTCTATTTAATGAACTCCTAATATATAAATAACTTGTATATAAAACAAAAATGCGCACACAGTTGAAAATTTTGTACTCATATGATTTTATTAATCAGCAAATACATTATGCATATGTGAGAACTTATTAAAATAATAAACAAAAGCAAACAAATCAGTTATTATTATTACTTGTAATAAACCTATATGTACATATTATGTCAAATAAAAACAAAAAACAAATTCATCTCAAATAAAAAATATAAAAAAACAAAAAAAAAACAGTTAAATTGTTCATATGACTAGCAAATTTATTTTTGTATAGTAGAGTTAGAGTACTTCATTTTGATATGGTAGGTCACTTGAATTCTTCATTTTTATCTTTTTAAGTAACTGTTTCTAAATTTTTGTTATTTGTAGTAATAATATAGTTTTTATTAAAATTATGTATTATGTAGGTATATACATACCTCTTTAATGACAATTTTTTTTATTTTTAGTAATTTTATCCACTAAATGCTACTTACTACAGGGAATATATCGGAACCGAACTTCCACTTAAAATATAATTACTCAACAGGGGCCCCTAGTCAATTTAAATTTTAAAAAAAAATATTGATCGTAGTATTGTGATTAAACTTAAGCTGGATTTTTAATGACCAATATTTAAAATCTTAAAAATTTTATCGGCTCTAAAAAATGAGATAACATGAAGTGACATTATTTTATATGAGAGGTCAATGCGTACGACAAGAACAGAAAACATCATTTACCGGGGATATTTTCACAAAAATTGGGGATATTTTCAAAAAATTTGGGATATTATACTTTGATAAAGTATATTTTTAAAATATCGAGGATAGTTTCTGTATGTCGGCAACACTGTTTTAACAATTTTTCGAGTAAATGTATATAAAAAAAATTATTTTTTTCAGCAGATGGTTTTGACGGTTGAACTGTGTTTTTTTGTGTATAAAACAATTTCTTAAATAGAAATTTAGAGAATTCCTATCAACGGTATATTTTTTTTCTTACATAAAAATTCAATAAGCCTTTTTAAAGCCAATAAAATTGTTAAGATTTTAAGTATTGGTCAATGAAAATCCACCTTTAGTACCAAATAAACAAATGAGTTCTACATCCATGTATTAAATAATCATGTATTATAAAGGTGCATTTTAGGCTAGTTGGATTTATTTTTTAATCAGCATTTTAGAAAAAGATAGTATATTGAGTTTTTACTTAAAGAGAAAAATAGACAGTTGCAAATAATTTCCCAAAAACTTCTCTGTTCAAATACGACAACATTTATTTGTTGAGTTAAAATTAGTTGTTTTGAAATTTAAAAAAAGAAATAAGACATTATTTGTTCATACTTCTATTTTTATATTATTTTGACTCTTTTCACTTTCTTTTTCACGACTTTTAAAAAAAATAAATGTTCTGAAGCTATTTTCATCCTTTTGACTTTTTGAAATGAAAACAAATTTTTATTTGAATATTCTTCAATTTGACCGTTCAAAAAAACAAAAATGATAGCACTTTTGTAGTTTTAATTTAAAAAAGTGTTGCCGATATAAAGGAAATAAGGTCGATTTTTAAAAATCATGCTTCATCGAAGTATGATAAAAAAAAATTTCCACGATTTTTTTAAAAATATTCCAAAATTTGGTTTTGCCAGCCATAATTATTCCTGATTTATTACGTTTACTGTTCTTGTCATACATATTGAATTCTCATATAAAATAATGTCATTTCATGTTATCTCTTTCTAAAATGCTGATTAAAAAATAAACCGGGCTAGCTAAAATGCACCTTTATAGAGTTAGTTGTCAACATTTCACCTCAAAATCATTCAATATATTCATTAAAAATGAGAGAAAATAAAAAAAAGTAGAACTTTCAAGAAGTAAATTGGAATTCAATTCGCCACACCACTTTACAAAACAAAAAACATTTTTCGTTTACTTTTTGTATTTATTTTCTTTGTATTTTATATTCTTTCTCTCTTAATAATTTTGTTTTACCAAGTTTCAAGTAAAATTTTAAAAAACAATCACTTCACTAATCCGTTGTTTTTGCTTCGTGACGGATAAAGCATTAAGCAATGACTGAAATGTTTTTTTTTATGAATAATATGAAAACACAAAAAAATAATTAATTTTATTTTACCTTTGTTTTTTCAAGAAAACATGTAACTACATATGTACCTTGTGTTCATATAAGTAAAACATTGAAATAAATAAAGATTTATTTCAATAATGAAAAATTTATTTTCGCTGATTTTTGTTTTTTGTATCTTATTTATTTCATGATAGTGATTTAGATTTTACAATCAAATTTTAGGTGGAGAAAAATAATTTTTTTTAGAATATGAGTTACTAAGTAAATATTGTATTGCCTTTAAGATTAAAATCTAGCGGTGTTTTAACAAAATATTTCCATAAGTTAAAACAACTAAAAATTACTATACCTTCTTTAAGATTGCCTTGTATGAAAACTAAAATGAAAAAGAAGAAGAACACTGCATATGCTTACCTAAATCAACACAACACGACCACAACTACCATTCAATTTACAAATATCAAGAGAGTGCATAGCCAGCATAGCATATGAGTTTTATTTTCATCATTAAATAAAGGTAGGTACTTAGATAAAGCTACAATGGTGTATCGTATCGTAATCGTAATTTCTAAACAAAATTATTTTTGTTTTGTTTTTTTTTTAATATTCATGTTTTTTGTTTTGCAAATGTGTGAATTAAATTCCAATAATTTTTCAATAAATTTCAAAAGTTTTTTATTTTGAAGCTGTTGGTGATGTTTTATCATTATCAGTAGCAACACCAAAACATTTGGAAAAAATCGGTTTATTAAAAAATTATAAACCAGATCAAGAAGCTCGTATCAGTCAATTATTTTTAACAGCATTGGATAACATTGTTTTTCTACCAGTTGCATATATATTGGATAAATATCGTTGGCAAATTTTACGTGGAGATTTAAAACCAGAATAATTGAATTGTGGATTTTCAATATTACGTGAAAAATATTCTGGTATTGAACGGCCAATACTTTCAATAACTGGTTCTTTACCAACAAATCTAATGCAAACATTTTTATTCACAAATGTTACAAAATATGATAGAACCAATACCAAAATAATATCATGGACCAAAAATTAAAAAGTCTATTTAGATATATATTTATATTATTGTATTATATCTATATACATATATTGTACTATATCTATAAAGCATTGTTTGTGTTAAATTTAAAAGTATGGAGATGAAAAATATTGTGATGCAAAATAAGTATAAAAATAAGAAGAAATATTCAGCAGATGTCTTTGGTGAGCAGTATAAAGGAAAAAGTATCTTTATTAACGAGAGTTTAACATCATATTACCAGCTCGTACTGAAGAAAGCTCGTCAACTAAAAAATGAGAAAGGATACAAATTTCTTTGGATTAGAAATTCAACAATCTTTTTAAGGAAAAAAGAAGGTGATAGATTTATTATTATTCGTAGCTTAGAGGATCTTGATAAAATTTAGTTTTTAAATTGATCTATTTATTGTCTTTTTAATTTGATTACATTTTTTATTAAATAATTATGAATATTCCTCTAAATAACATTAATGAACTATCGTCTAATTTTAATGATTGTAATTTTTCTTCACTTGAAAGTATTAACAATATTTCTAATTTTCATATTTTGCATCAGAATATTAGAAGTCTGAGAGAAAATTATTTAAGTTTATTAGGCTATTTAAACTCTTTACAGACGTGGCCAGATATAATAGTTGTAAGTGAAATTTGGATTTTTGATTATGAGAAGGTGGATTATGGTATTCCGAATTATAGTTTATTGGCATCTTGTAATTCTTCTTACGCTGCCGGTGGAGTGGCACTTTATCATAAAAGTGGTTTAAATTGTAGGAGCTATACTTTTAATTTATTTAGTGCAGATATTGTTAAATTATTTTTTAATATTTCGGGTGTAGATTATTGTCTTATCTGTATTTATAGATTGCATAGATGTTCTATTGGTGAATTTTTAAGTGAATTATCCAGCTTTTTATCTGAGGAAAATTCTAAAAACATAATTTTGATAGGTGACTTCAACATTGATATACTTTCTCAGAAACAAAGTTCAATAGATTATTTATTACTTCTTTCTTCTTTTGGGTTCACCTCCTTGGTTTCTGAACCAACACGGCTCGTTTCTGGTACTTGCCTTGATCATATCTTTATTAGGTTACATAAAAGTAATCAACAACTATTTGGTAGTGATGTCTATGATCTTGGCTTATCCGATCACTGTATGTTGTTCCTAAAATTTTTAAATTCTTCTCCTGTACTTGATTCACATTATTCTTCTTCTATTAATTTCTCCTATAATATTGATTATTCCAAATTAAATAATATTTTAGGTTTTGAGCTTTGGGAAGATGTTTATAACTCTGATGACCCCTCAGCAGCCTATTCTATTTTCTCTAAAACGCTTAGTAAGCATGTTAAATCTTGTATATCTACTCGTACTTTTACTAATAATACGCACAAGATAAAACCTTGGATGTCTAATGTTCTTTTGAAACTTATTCGTAAAAGAAATAAAATATGCCTATCTGTTAAAAAACATCCAAGTAACACTAACTTAATGTTATATTATAAGAAACTCTGTAAAGAAGTTAAAGTTAAAATACGTCAGTGCAAAGACAATTATTATTCCAGACAGTTTGGCGAAAATAGAGGGAAAAGTAAAGCTGAGTGGAAAATTATAAACTCAATTTTAAATAAGAATTGTTCTACATCTGTTTCCTCTTTGGTAATTAATTCTCAAATAGTATCTGATCCATCAATCTTAGCTAATCACTTTAATAATTTTTTTGTGAATACTTCTGAACAACTAGTAAATAATGTAATTTCTTTGAACGCACAATCTGAGAATTTTGTATCTAATTTATGTGAGGAACCTTTTCAGAGACATAGCTTCTTTTTTGAACCTATAACGTCTTTGGAAATTCATAGACTCATTATGAGTCTTAAAATATCTAATTCTGCACCTAACCATTCTTTTTCCAATAATTTTTTGAAGAAGATTTCGCTACTTATTATTGATGTTTTAAGTTATGTTTTTAATCTCAGCGTTTATCAAGGAATCTTTCCTGATGAGTTAAAAGTAGCTGAAGTAATTCCCCTTTTTAAAAAAGGAAATGTATTGGAATCTAATAACTACAGACCTATTTATATACTGCCTGCTATTTCAAAAATTTTTGAGAAAGCTATTAAGTCCAGAATATTACAGTTTCTTGATAAAAGTAAATTTTTTAGTGACGCACAATTTGGTTTTAGGAAAAAACGAAGTACCGAGGATGCACTTATAAAGTTCTGCAGTGAAATTTATGGTGGTATTAACAATGGTAATTTCTGTAGTGGTTTATTTATAGATATCACTAAAGCGTTTGATACAGTAAGTCATGATTTACTATTAACTAAAATTTATAATGCGGGGTTTAGAGGTTTTATTTTTAATTGGTTCGAGTCATATCTTAATAATAGGAAGCAACGAGTCAAATTGAATGGAAACTTCAGTGACCTTCTTAGTATCAAGGTTGGTGTACCCCAAGGTTCAGTATTAGGTCCTGTTCTGTTTCTTATTTTTATTAATTCATTATTGCAACAACAGTTCAAGGGTATACCTACAGCTTTTGCGGATGACACTGCTTTTTCATACAACAATAATAATCTACTTGACTTATTTTGCGATTTAAATTTTGACTTGGACCTAATTCGAAAATGGTTTTATGTTCATAAATTAGTTATAAGTAATAAAACTAAAATTATGCAATTTAGGCTTAATAATTGTCTCCTCGAGAATCTTAGTATTTGGTATCATTCTCCTGATTGTCCTAAATTTCCTTTATTTCCTATACAGTCTCTAAACTCTTTTGTCTTCTCTTCGCCTTGTAGTATTTCTTGTTTTAACATTGAAAGTGTAGATACGTTTAGGTACTTGGGTGTTTTACTTGATAATAAACTGAATTGGTCTGCACATACTTCCTATTTAAATAATTATTTTAAGAATGTTTTGCGAAACATTTACCACTTAAATCTGTATTGTTCTTTAAAAGTTATGCTAATGGTGTATTTTGCTCTATTCAGTTCTAAGCTGCAATATGGAATTAGTTGCTGGGGTGGTTCTTATTTTAATAAAATTCAACCTCTTCTCATCGCTCAAAAACACTGTATAAGGATAATTTTTAAAAAAAATAGACTATTGCCTAGTTTTCCTTTATTTAAAAAGTTGGATATTCTACCACTTAGACATTTATATCTGTTTAAAACATTGAAAATTTTTTTCAATAGGTCGGGCTATCTCGCTCACCGATTTGTTACTAGATATCATCTTAGAATTAATAATTTATACCTTGTAAATGTTCCAAGAGCCCGTACCTCTCATTTTTGCCACTTTTATGATTATATAGCTCCAAAATTTTTTAATATGTTACCTTATTCTTTAAGATCGGACAGATCACCTGTTTCATTTTGCAAAAATCTTCGATTTTGGCTTTTTGAACTGGATCACCTTCAAATTGAATCTGTTTTTAATACTATTTAGTTTTAACTTTAATTTAGTTTTTTTTCTAACTATAATTTTTTTAATTTTCTTTCAGTCTTCTAGTTATTAATTTACTTTTTATTCTTGTTATAATTTTGTATTTAATTCTGCTTACTCTCGTTTATTATTTAAATTTTGCTTTAAATTTTATGAAATTTTATTTTAAATTTTATTTTTTCCATTATATAATTTTAATTTTAAGATATTTTAGTTTTTTCATATTTAGCTTTAATTTTCTACTTTACTATGTATGTACCCAACAATATTTTATATTTTTAATGCTTGTATTTTTGCTTGCAGTTTCATTCTTCACATATTCTAATGAATATCCGAATGATCCTATATTTATTCTTATTATTTTTATTTAGTAAATGTATATTTTTAAGTATTGTATTTTACTATAATATGAATAAATGAATTAAAAATCTAATCATATATATCTATACAATTAAATTATTTTTTTTTTACATATAAAAATTTGACAATACGAATACCAGGTATTGGTATTGAAAATTGTTTTGATGGTCCAGCTAAATAATATATTTCAGCTGATGTTGAATATTTAAGATATTTTGTTTTATTTACAATTCAATTTCAATTTTATAAAGTTGCATGTATAAAATCTGATCAATATGAGCATGGTAATCCATTGCTACCATTAGATAATTGTGATTTTCATGTTAGTACTGAAGCTGGAAATGCTTTTAAGTTAATATTATCATTAGGGACATCTATGGCATGGCCAGAGAGAGAGAATAATGTCTGAATCTGCTATATGAGAGTATTTTGAGCCATTATTTGTTTGGCTTAAAGCTGAAAATAAGAAAAATAATGTTTACATTGGATGGGAAATAACAAATAAATATAGATGATTTTTATGAAATGATTGATATTTTTTGTTAAGTGTATTTTAAATTAAATTAATTATTTAATTTGTCTCTAACATAAAAGTAAATTTTAAATAAAACAAAAAAATAGCCTTATGATCCCGGAACACTGTATAAGTTTAATTTTTATTTAATAGGTTTTTTAAAAACATATCAACCACGGTCTTTTTGTTATAAAACCTGTAGCAGCAAAAGTTATAGTCCTTCACAAAACCTACAGTTACCTGGACCACACCAAATAATTTCATATAAACGACAATCTAGAAACTATTAATTATGATTTTATTTTTTAAGATATATATCTTACAACTTTAATTAATATACTTTCCAAATTTTAATAAATTATTGATTATCTTAGAAATCTGAATCAGTTTATTAAAAAAAAAAATCCAAAAATAAAAATTAATTTGCAATAAAAAGAGCATACAGGTAATAAAATACGATTTTAATTGTAACCAACAATTAAAATTCTCTACGATAAAACTTTTGGCATAATATACAATGTATTCAAATAAATTACCTTATATCAAAATGAACAAAAATATCCTTTTAATTCTACAATGTACATAAATTGAGTTCAGTGAGTAAGAAAAGTATTCATTTCATTGTAAAAATTTGTATTTTGCTTCGCGGGAATATTTTTTCATTAGTTAAAAATATTTTAACATACATGGCAAGGCCTGAGCTTTTTATGGTGACATTCCATACTGGTCGAAAAGAAGATATTTTTTTTTTCATTATCTATACACACATTCTGTAAATAAATTCAAAAGTCAATAAAATCAACAAGCTTCGCTTTAAACAGTGTTCTGTCCCTCCGTTGAAAACACTTATCTACATTGTGACCCGGAAAAAACACAGATATATTGTGATATTACATTGTAACCTGGATTGTAACCTGGTTAAAGCAATCTGCCACCTTGTTGAGAAAACTGAGGCAGTCCATCATGTTCTTTGATACAGTAACCGTTTATAGAGATTGACTGTCTGTAAAAATACAGACCATTCTAACAGATTATACACAGTATTTCAACTAGTCTAAGACTTCTTTTACGACCAAGAACTCCGCTTAAAACACACTGAAGTTTTTTGGTAGGCTAAACAAAACTACAACTCTACTCTGTATAGTTATTTTAGATCACTGTTTGATCCCTGAAATCACCGTATTATGTTTCCCGCTTTTCTTGGATGAAATGACAGTCTATTTGTTATACACATGCATTGTAGTCAACCAATTACAATTCTTCTACTCCTTCAAATATTCTTAATCAACTTTTATAGTACTAAATAAAATATATTTTTGTTGTAGTTAATTCTGGGCAAATATTTTTCTACCTCACCGTACTATATACATATATGTTAAATCCTTTTTGCAATCTGATAATATAAATTTATTATTAAAAAAATAAAACAAATTATTTTCATTTTATTTTTGATTTATTACGTTCGGTAAGTTTTACCATTGCAATTTCAAATTTAAATTTAGCACAAAAAAAAAATAACAACATGTAAAGGACATAAAAATTACATTACTAAATAATTTTAAAATAAAATAAAAGGATAATAGACTGATATATGTATTGTGTACTTATATCTAAATTTTTCAAAAATTTTCTTTTCATTTTATTTCATTACTTTGTATACTGGTCGTTAAATGAATATACAACGAATACTCTATATATATAGCAATATACTGAATGCATTTTTCGAAAGGATTAAAGTTCAACTTTTATAGTACCTGTAGATATTCATTAGGATTACCATTTGAAAATATTATTTTTGGATTGTTTTTAACTGTTAAAAAAATACAAAGATTTCAAATGGTAAAATTATAATGCATTTTATTTTCACAATGTGAGTGTGAATTAGAATTATACTAGTGAATCCCCTGTGCAATTGCACAGAAGCAGTTCTTTCTGGAACGATTTTATATAAAAAGAAATATTTGTTTTGGTATAATTGTAGTTGTTTTCTGAATCGCATATATACTTTATAATGAAATTAAAGTATTTTTAATAATTAATACTTTATGAGGAAATTAATACTAATTTCAAAATAACTTAACACAATAAAATCCCATTGTTCTCAACGTAGTAGATCGATATATTTTAATTCGTTTATAGTCAAAAACATTTGTAGTCACAATTCTGTTATAGTCAACAATTTGTTTGAAAGAATGTAATAAACTTCATAAGTTCATACAATCGATGTCGTTTATTATATATTATACATTAAAATATAACGCCAATTTTTTCAATAAAAGAAAAAAATAAGTCAAAAGTGAATTATTTTATTCAAAAACTGATTTATATGTTGTCTGTTTCTGTTTCTGATTACATAACAGAATTGCTATTTGTGAATAAAATAAAGTTTAAAATTGTAATACGAAAAATATTTTATTGAATTTGATTTTGTTTATAAATATGCAATTTTTTCTTTGACTACGCCTATAGTCACAAAACGGTTATAGTCAGAAATATTACTGAAATTTATAGAATGACTATAACCGTGTTTTACTGTATATATTTTTTTTAAATAGCAAAAGCAAATGAACTAACATTTATTATATCATTTTTGAAGAGTATGATCTGATTTTTGTTTTTATGTTTTGGTTTCAATTTTTGTTTGTGTTTTGTTTTCGTTTTTGTACTTTTTCTTATAAGTTTAAATAGGATTGAAATTTATTTTAGAGTATAGATGTCGCTCAACTTGGAAAAAACAGTCATTTATTTGGTGTAACTATTTGAAATGTTTTAAATATTCATCTACACCAAGAACTTGTTAATTTTAATATTTTCGTGGTGTAATTTACTATTCATTTATTCTTGATTTTTTACTCACCATGTCGTTCATCTTGTGTATTATACATAAGATTATAAAAATTAATATTATAATACATAATAATAAAAAAAAATATTTTTTTAATCAAATTTTAATTAATACAGAATCGAACTCATAAATATTTGTGATATTAACATGACGCTTTAATCAACTGAACTCATATACGATTGAAATTCTTTCACTTCGTTTAAAACCTAATATTATCTTTCTAATTAATTTTTTTTTCCTACTAAAAGTGCAAAAAACCAAATGCGGTAACCCGAAAATAATAAAAAAAAATTTGACTCAAAAGATTATCGACAAAAATATGAACATATAACTCAGCTAATATCTTATAAAAATTGTTTACCCAAAATATACACATAAAATAAAAATTGATTTTGATCGCCACGGCCTACATCATCACTGATTGATAGAATGAAAAAAATAAAACGAAGCACACGAAAAACCACGAAAAGTGTACCTTCAACATCGTGCTCTTGTGTATTATAATATATATAATTCAAGTTATATAACATTAAAATAGATGCAAACACTAGCTATTCAAGTTATTAAGCAATAATTTTTTATCCTGTAATACTGCTTGTATTCACTAAAAACTTTCACTTCCTCGATTGGTACAATTGAACATTATTGATTACTAAACCGCTAACGCCACTATAATATGAATAAAATATTAAATAATTTATTCTTCAAGACAAAATATTTTTAGATAAGTTTATAATTATATTATTTATCTTTTGAAAGCATGGCAACCCTAATCCATATTTAAAATCAGTTCTCTTTAAAATCATATAAATTTTTATATATGTACATATTTTTGTTTCATCTTCTCTATATAATACCTTTCAGTTTTAAAATTTAATATTTAATTTTAAGAATAGTGTAGTGTTAATAGTATGATGTGTAATTGAAAATTTTATTGTTTAGTTCAATAATTTAGTAAATAATAAATTTCAAATAAACTATTTAAGTAAAATTGAAATATATTTATATATATTTCAGGATTTAATTATCTGTTTTATAATTTTGAATACAAATTAAGTATTTTTTTATTATAAATTTTACAACCAAAAGATCATAGTTTAATTAGCTAATTTCAGTTTAAACTAGTTTTAACTAATTTATTTTACTTAAAATTAAATCTACTTTTAATTTATTTTTATTTATTCGTTGGGTATGTTTTCGATAATATTTAAATTACATTTCAACTAAAGTCGGATTTCCATTTACTAATGATTTTTTATTTTTTTGCAAATACAACTTAATGGAAGCAACACACTTGCGTCATCAGTGCTTGTGATTTACATGTTTAACTTGATAGTTATAGGTAGCCAACATATCTGCTGATATTTCGTATCTTCGGAAAATTTTCTTTAAATTAACTTTAATTTGCATGACTATATTCACCTAATTATTCAGTTCACAAAGCATTATAACTTCTCCTACGCCGTTTTCAGAATTGTATTTCATACGAAGGGCAGAATTTTTCATATATCATATATCATCATCATCAAAATTTTTTTCTTTAAGCCACTAATTACATGGTGACTTGTATTGGGTACTATCCATGATTTTGTTCCGTAAAGTGGAACTGTCGACAGTAATTTTGTCACCAAAATAATGTTGAGAGTGTTTTTATTTATTTATTTATTTATTTAATTAAATGTACAGAAAAGGCCTAGCCTTATAAAGTTGTACAAATTATTTTATTTGCCATCATTTACTTTCATTACTCTTTTGATCTACTTTCTATTGTATCTTCCTAAAAGCTTCAACGACTGCCGGTTGTAATCGGTTGATGATGTAAATGGTGTCGACCATACCTTTTATTTGAACATATATTTAAATAATATATTCCTGGCCATGGTACTCCTATTTATCACACTATTTGTTCAAGTATTAAGGCGAAGAAGTTTTAAGATAAGGAATCTTTTTGTCGAAATCCGATGCATATTTAAAATAGATTTTACGTGTTATTTTCACTCATTATTCACAAATTACGTGTTATTTTCATTCACTCATGTTGTATGTCTTGCACACTGTATTGCATCATATAGTATAGTGTGCAGTTCTTTGGGTTATATGATATAGTATTTATTTATTTTATTTTTTTTCGAGCTTAAATCAAGCAAGTTACAATATATACTAATAATTACAATTTTGGTTAAATTACATATAAAATTATAATTTAAGAAAAAATAATTAGAAAAAAGAATAACAATAATAAATAAAATAAATAAAAAAAAAAAAAAAAGAAAAAGCATAGCTAAAAACTTATTCTAATTAAAAAAATATATATATATATATATAAAAATAATAATAATAAATAACAAAGAACTAAAAATTAATAATGATATAATGATAATGATAGTGATGATAGAAATGTAGTTAATTTTTAAAAATCAAAAATAAAAAAACGAAAAATGAAAAATTTATGAGAACTAAGTTTCAATAACATAATAATGTAATTTATAAAAATTTACATAGTTCAAGGGATACCATTGGATGCACGTTCATTCACACATATATAAATTATGTTTTAAAGACTGCTTTGTTAGTAATAGGTTAATGTGGGAGTTATTTGAGTTACATGAAGACATCATTCTATTTTATGGTTCATACTTGCCATAGTTAGTTCTATGATATTGTAGGTTAAACATATTATTAGATCGCAATCTGGTACTGGAACAAAAGTTAAGCTTAGCGAGTAATTGAGTAGAAAAAATGTTCCTTTTGATTAATTCAGTTAATAATACTATATCAGTGACATTTCTGCGTTTTACAAGGGTATTGAGATGTAGCAAATTCAATCTGTGCTCATATGGAGGTAATCTTAATGGATCTTCCCGTGGGAGATTGCGTAAAGCAAATCTTAGGAATTTTTTTTGGACCGATTCAATTCTGTTAATATGAATGCTATAGAAAAGATTCCATATCTGGCTGGAGTATTCCAAATTAGGTATAACTAAGTAAGTGTAAAGAGATTTAAGTACATAGGGATCGTTAAAGTCTTTTGCCCAACGTTTAATAAAACCAAGCATAGAATTGGCCTTATTCAGTATGTGGGTATAATGGAGATGAAATGATAGCTTACTATCGAAGAGTACCCCCCTTATTGATGCAACTTTGGAAATGGTTTGGTTATTAATAGAATAAATAAACGAAGTTGGCCAAGAGCGACGAGTAAATGTAATTAGTGCACATTTATTAACGTTTAACTGTAGATTGTTGTTGGTACACCACCTATGAAATCGATTTAAATCTGCTTGTAGTGCTAAGGTATCTTCCAAGATATTAATTTTTTTATAAATTTTCATATCATCAGCGTAAATTATAATGTGACTGTCATGGATTATAGAAGTAACATCATTAATGGAGAAAATAAATTGTAGAGTAGTATGCAGACTTAAAAACGATAAGTAAGTGATGTGATGTATCGATTTTGAACTCATGGACGTTTTCAAGGATTTGCAGGCGTATGAACATTACTGTTCGCTTTTAGATTTTCCAGGACCAAACACATATTGATAATTGCCAAACACAGATATTGATTGTGGAATAGATATGACTTTGTAGTTCTTGAACAGGACAGGGCGTCGTTCGTTTTGCAAATGGGTTATAAATATTCCATATTATAATTTTTGAATTGAAAACTGAAGATTATTAACATATTATGAACATATCCTGACAATAGCAGTATTTTTCAACATTTAAGTTACAATAAATAAAAAAAATTGATGAGCAGAATTAGACCTTGCTTATAGCAGTTTAAGAGCAGAATTAGACGTTGTAGTAGTATACTGTATCATATTGTTCGATCAAAGTTTCAATCCCATTTTATCAAATTTTTAAAAAAACTATCTTAAAAGATTTTCACTTTATATTTTTCGTTAATTTTTCAAAAAAATCTGATGAAAATTTGTTGATTCAACATTTACCAGTCTCATTTGCTGATATGTATTATTTAAAACGACTAGAAAAATGTGTTTTTTTTTTTTTAAATTATTCAGAAAATATTTTCCAAAATTCAAATCACATTTTAATATTCTACAAAAATATATTTTGTAAAATCATTCATAATATATATTATAATAATGAGATGAAAAATTAAAATAGAAAAATTTTCTTAGAAATTTTATCAATCAAACACCATTTAAAATGTCATCATAAACTCATCAATATCTGAAGCCTTAAGAAACAGGAGACACTTTAAAATTTCATATTTTTTTATTTTGATAATCATTATAATTTATGTATAATTTAACATCACAGAAAAAATATTTTACAAAAAAAAAAACAGAAAATCTACCAATTTTTTCTCAAAATATTATGATTAAGAATTTATAAACATAACTTTAATCATATCAGATCGACACAAATACCTACATACATACATACATACATTCATACACTTATATATTACAATTTTTTTGTAAATGATAGCGTATTATACAAATATTATTACATATGTAAAATTTATATCAGGTGAACATTATCACGTAAACAACAGGATTTCCAATCACCTTATTTATTGTTGTCATGTCATTCCAATATATATATATATATATATATATATATATATATATGTTTACAAGTAGATGTAGCTGGTATATATGTATAATATATATGGTTAAATTGATTTCATGCATTGACAAACTGAAAATTCATTATTTTAATTTTCTTTTCAAACAGTCAAATGGAGCTCTTCTTTAAATATTCCCCTCTGATATGCCTATCATTTCAGGTATATTAGGTATTCATATCATATTATTCGTTATTTCAGATCAGCAGAATAAACGGCATAAACATAATGTAGATAGAGGACAACATCAGCACCATTCTGGTAAATGAATTTATAGGAAAAAAAAATGTGTTCGTTGTTATTTTTGTTGTTGTTGTTGTTGTTGTTGTTGTTGTTCTTTTCAAAATATTCAACAATAATAGGCAATATAGAAAGTGTTCTGAATACAAAAATTAATACACCTTCAATATAGAAAAAATTCATTTTTCTCAGTAGGTGTGAAATTCATGGAGTGATTTCTATATCACAAGTATAGAAAACAAGAGTGTACAGAAGAAAAATAAAATTAGAAATTGACGATTGATTCAAATTTGAAATGTAATCATAAAAATGTAAGATTTCTTTAAATATTTAGAAAAAAAAAAAATTTTTCAAGTGAATTACTAAAATTAAATTTAAAATTTAAAAATTTTTTGAAAAATAGAGAGAGGAGGATGTAACAGTATAGAATGACAATTTCATCTTAATTGCTTGTAGCGGTAAACACAATTGGAACTACCGACGAAAAATTTAAAATATATACGCTCTTATGTATATGCTCACAATTGCAATTACAATCGCTCAACCACAATTTTGTTGGCCTGGAAATAAGGGTATTTTCTATTATCCTATTTTTCGCTGGTATTTGGATTTGACATTTCTGACAACCTTTTTAAATATCAAAAATAAAAACAAAACAATTATTCTGAAATCTGATATTAGCATATTATTGTTCTGTTTTTTCTTTAAAGTTTTATATATACTGTCCTACAATTTATACTTCTTTATTTTTTTTATTATATACATATGTAGTTTTTTACTAGCAATGTATTTGGATCTGATGATGCTACAAATAAATTCAAAATAATTTTTTCATTTTGAAATTCCGCCATTTGCTTTTCTGTTTTGTTTGCTTATTTTTATTTTTCGTTTCGCTACAATTGTGTTTCATTTGACGAAAAATAGTTGAGCGAAGCGAATTTCGTTGGTAGTCGGTGGTTGGTAGTCGCAATTGTTTTTACCGCTTGTTAAATGAATCATTACGATAGCTTCAAATTCAACTTAACTTTATCACCATTTTTCTGCCAATTCAATATTTTCAACACTGTTATTTTTCCAATCCCTTACTTTACCATTCTAAAAAATTTGCAATTTTCTAATCTCATTAATAAACTTCTGTAAATAAATTATTCTTATTGATAAAATTTTTGGTGATTAATTTTATTTAATTTTATGATACAACAATTTGTCTAATTTTCTTAACCACACATACATAAATTCACAAATTTCAACAATATGTGAGCTATACTATAGCTCAATAAAAATTTTAAGGTTATGTATATATGAAAAATGGTGCTTCGTATATAATAATCTGATGTAAGATCCCGAAAACAGAACCGTTAAACAGAAAGAAAAATGTTCAATCCAGATCTGAAGGTAAAAAAACATAGCGTGGAAAACCAAACCGTTGTTAGATCCGAGTTTAATTAAAATGTTTTTTATTATTATTATTATTTCATTTATTTAGTTTTGTTAACTATTTATAGTGTACAATTATAACATTATTTATAATTATAACAATTCATTTGTTTTATCTATTTTAACAATTATATTTAATTCTAATCTATTTTAACAATTCATTTATTTATTTATTAGGTAGATATAACAATTCATTTGTATTACAATATATTCCAATTAACTGATTCATTCAAGTATTTAATCAAGCCTTTCTTATATTTGACAAAAAAATTTTCCATTTTTAAATTAAGTGGTAAATTATTAAACAGTTGCAAACCCTTATACATTAGCATATTCTGCGTTTTAGATTTATTAAAAAAGTTCAACCTAAAATCCCAAATATTTCTTAAATAGTAGTGATGAACATCTTCTACATAAATTAGTCTATTTGTTAAATAACTTGGATTTTATATTTTATTTTATATACCATTATCAAAACATTTAGTTTTATTCTTTGGGCACACTCATCCATTTTAATGTTCTCAGCATGAAGGATTTTGAAGTAAATTTGCTAAGTTTTAATATTATTCTCATCCCTCTGTTTTGCATTTTTTGTAATCTGTTCATAATTTCAGCATTAAACATGAACAGTAACCAAAATGTGGTTTTATTATCACATTAAATATTTTGATTGCACTTAATATCGATAAATTTTTTCATATTTTTGAAAAGTAGTAAAGTTTTATATTAATTTTTTTCCATATATATTCTAGATGTTGTTTAAAGCTGAATCTATCATCTATTACTAGACGTAAATATTTAATTTCATTAATAATATCTATTTCTACATTTTCTATTGACATTTTATTATTCAAAACACTATTAATATCCATATATTTCGTTTTGCCAGTGTTCAATTTTAACTGATTTTCTATAAACCATCCACCTAATCTTTTTAAATCGTCATTTATTTTTTGAGTACATTCTTCAATGGAGTTACCAACAACATATATTAGAGTATCATCAGCAAACAGAGCCAAATTTGACGATTGCACAACTCTCTCCATATCATTGACGTATATCAAAAACAGTATTACATCAAGAATTGTTCCTTGTGGTACACCTAATTTAATATCAACCGGATCTGAAAGTAAGTCATCAATTTTTGTTCGTTGTGAACGATTCTTTAAATATGACTCAAACCATTTTAATTCACTACCACGGATACCATACCTATATAATTTATTTAGCAATATATCACGATCAATTGTTTCAAATGCTCTGCGAAAATCAAGAAAAACCGCTACGACTACTTTTTTTTCATTCATTGCAATTTTCCGGCAAAACTAAATTCAGTAACTAAACTAAATTCGCAGCTATGATTCTTTCTAAAGCATGATTGATTTTTTGAAATAAAGCAATTTGTTTCAAAATACGATTCAAGTTGATTATAAATTACTTTTCCCAATATTTTTGATAAGGTAGATATCATGTTTATAGGCCGAAAATCATTACACTTAATGGTATTTTTTACCTTTTCAATGGGTACTACTATTGATTCTTTCCAGTATTCAGAAAAAATTCCAATTTCAATTGAAGAAATTATAATTGAAAGTAGATTTCCAAAATGTAATTAAAATGTAATCAAAAACTGGCCCAATAAACAAGTTAAAAGCTTTAATTTAAACTAAAATAAATTACAATACTCTTTTTACTTGTATAGGTATTTTATCAACTATTTTTTAATGTTCTGATTATTATTTTAGGTTACAACTGAAGTAACGACTTTACAAACCACTTGCCAGCTTTGATGACATGTAATTAAGATGGTCATGTAGATTAAAATGCCTTATAGGTTATAGGTAGGGCTGGCGGTTCTATATGTGTAAACGCAAACGGTGCAATTGCACAGAGCTCCGAATTTCAGGATAGAAAATTATAAAATTTTTACATGTTTTTGTTGTCTAGAAAATATAAAAATATTTAATATAGAAATTTAAAAATAAATACCGAATAACATTGGTATTTTTCAAAATATATTCATATGAAAACATTATTTTTATTTTATAACAATAAAAATGAATAATTTTTAATATTATCATCAAGTAAAATGTATTATAATTTTTAAAAACAATATATAATTATTGCACCCTATTAAATTAGTACTTAACACAAAATTAAAAGTATTAAGCCTATTAACTTACAACTTAACACAAAATTAATATTATACATTGCATTTTATATCAAAAATAATATTGTGAAAATCCAATAATATTAGCACCATTAACAATATATCATACATAAATTGTATCCAAACAAATAATTATCGCAAGATAGAAATTATAGCATGCGAAAATTATTTATAAACAACAATCTATCACTATAGGAGCAAGATGAGAAAACTGCGCACCATTATTATTTATAAATTATATTTTTACAACAAAAAAAATTAAGAAAATATATATCAACTAGGGTGCTAAGTGAACAAAATTTGATGTCTGCGCCTTTCGCACCCCCTTAATATATGAATCGAATGGCACAATATTTTTTACTGCATTATTATAATAAGTATATGTATATCAATAAATATCATATACAAATGATGGATGAGAGATGAGTATCTCTTATATTTATTCTATTAATTTCTAACATAATATATAAATATGTAGCCAGGCACAGGACAGTGATATCTATATCAATATTATGTCTAATATTTAAATGTAGGTGTTGATACAGGTTTACTTATGTACCTAATTAATAGAAATATATTGGAAATTATAAAATCATTTTGTTTTGTGTGTTGTAATAAAAAATAAGATATAAAATATAAAAAGAAAGGTACAGTTATTATAGGCATAAAGTAAATCACATTTGTATAGCTAATATAATTGTACACACACTGTACACACTGACTGATTTTATTTGCGATTGAATTGAGTGAAAAATACACACTGGTTGATTTTAATTGCGATTGAATTGCAAAATTCAAGTCGTTTCATGTCATTTGTATAAGGCTGATATTAAGCGGTTGGAAAATATTTCCATTTTCTTAATTTTCATCCAACTTAATTTTTTATTATACAATAATTAAAGTTCATATTCAGGCGCAGCTGATTTTTCAATTGGTGAAATCGGAATTTTATTCTGGGTCAAAAATTTAATTAGTTTTCAGTAGTTAATCGTCAGTTCTAAATATATTTTCAACTTTAAAATTTAAAATATCAATTCATTCAGTTTAAAATTGTTGTTTGAAACAAATTAAAATTTTTAATTTATTTAATTTTATTTGTTAAATGGTCTGTTAACAATCTTACGTCATAGATGATGTGGAATAGGATTTATAAAGGGGGTAATTTTCTAAAACTGCACAGGGCGCCGAAAATTTCAGCATCGGCGCTGGTTATAGGACAGAAAAAAGTTATAAATATATTGGGGTTTGTATAAAAAAATTGAAAATTATATTTAATCTCATATACGTGTAAATCAAAAGACACTGTTTGGTTACTGACTAACAAAAAGGTACTCTTATCAGAAATTGCACCATTTCAATTTGGATAGTGAAACATTTTAAGATTCAATTTTAAAATTTCTTGTTTAATAAGATATCATATTTATACATCTCTAATTGACCAAAACAATAACAAAAAAGGATTGGTAAATACATCAGTCTTATGGTTGTTAACCTACCAAAACCTGATTATGTGAGATCTGACAATGAATGCTAATTATATTTTCATTAAGTTAAAAAAAAATTCAATAAGTACATAATAAGTAACATAAAAAACTACTGCCAAAATAAAAACAAAACTGTTTGTCAAAACATATTGTATATATACTTTTTTTCATTCAAATTCAACATTTTTTCAAACAATTTATAGAAAAAATGTTGAATTTGAATGAAAAAAATTATGTATCAAATGAATTTGCATTTACACATATCAATTTATAAAATGAATCTACAATTGATTTTAGGTATCCCAATGAAAGAGTAATACGTCGGGGATTGTGTACACTTTTCATAAAGTTAATTAGGAGCATGTCATTTGCCTACATTTTATTTGATTTGCTGGATAGTAAATATCATAAATATTGTAGATACAGGGTGGTCCTGTTGAGAGCAAAAAGTTTTTAAGGGGTGATTCCTTCGAGTATTTTAGACTTATTACTTTACATGAAAAACGGCAACTCTGATATGAAAGTTGTGTATGAAAAAGTTGTAGGGGATGATGTAGCGCATCAACACAATAAAAAAAAAAAAAAATAGCAAATTCTTTCGAGATAATCAACATTTTTTACAATATTTTCAGTTTTTAAAAGCAAAATTTTAAGTTTATGCAGTTATTATTCAAAAACGGTAAGTCTGATACTCATTCAACATATACCATTAATTAGGTGTATTAATTCTAAAAAAAAACTATGAAGAAGATGTTTTGCTCTAGTTTCAATTTCTTCTGAGCTGTAGTTGATATTATTATAGACATAATTTTTTTAATCCGATTTTTTTAACCCTCTGTAGCCTAGGTAAATTCAAAGATAGACCCCTCTTCTAAAACAATTTTTTTTCTAAAATACTCCAAGGAATCACCCCTTAAAAACTCTTTGCTCTAAACCAGACCACCCTGTATATGTATAGTGTATACATATATATGTGTGTAACTGTGTAATGATTATATATGCGAGATTCTCAGTTAGGAGAGATTTTAAAGTTGAATTCAAAATTAAATCTATACGCCCTTCACAAAATATTTATATAAATTATTTTTATCGCTGTTGGATACGAAACAGAGAATAAGTCCTTTTTCCAGAATATTTACCTAATTCATTTTCATGCGAAGCCGCTGTTGGATACAAGCAAAATGATGATAAATGAATTAAAGTCGGATTTTGGAATTTTGAAGTTTGTGATTTTGATTTTTTTGTATTTTGTATTTTGGAGTTTTGTATTTGGTATTTGGGATTTCATGGTCAACGGATAAATTGTAGAAATAAATACAGGCAAATGAAAAACAGGCCAATTAAAATATTCATTTTCATGCGAAGCCGCTGTTGGATACAAGCAAAATGATGATAAATGAATTAAAGTCGGATTTTGGAATTTTGAAGTTTGTGATTTTGATTTTTTTGTATTTTGTATTTTGGAGTTTTGTATTTGGTATTTGGGATTTCATGGTCAACGGATAAATTGTAGAAATAAATACAGGCAAATGAAAAACAGGCCAATTAAAATACGGGCAAATGATAATACAAGCAAATTAAGTTACAGGCAAATCAAACACAGTCAAATAAAGTACAGTCAAACCAAATTCAGGCATGCGATAGTAACCCAAGTAAATTTAATCTACGCTCGTTCAAGTCCATACCAATTTGTATTAATTAATTCATATAATTCTAATATTTTTTTATTAATTATAACAAAAATGAAAACAAGACAAAAAATGTATGATTTTCGTTTGCCGTTTTTAACTTTAAGACAAACAACATCAGAAAACAAACTTAGAATGACCAACGTTCAGATCATAATTTTAAATTAACCAACTTCTTTTTCGTTCTTGCTTCGTCCTTTCTGTAATGAGAAACTGATGAGTACCAAACATGGATTTAAAAATACGACTTAATTAGTAAAAGGTTAAAAGTCAGCAATAGAATTCACACTAAAACACAGTTTTAAAAAGCAAAACTTAATTATTTTCAATTAATATAGGAAATAGTTAAGAAAGGAAAGGTAAATGAGGAGTATTGATGTATTTTCAAATCATACCAATTTTAAACTATTTCATCAATACATGAATATTTTCTGCTTTGTAGGTGAACATTTTTTATCGGTCCATAAAAGTCTCTTTTAAAAGCTTTAAATTTAATTTCAACTTAAATTATAATTTATCAACAGGGGCCCCTAGTATACCATGAATTTTTACACAGGTACACAACATACTTATATTTGAATTCATTAAAATGAGAAATTTTGTTGTTTCTAATAAATTCTCCATCATCTATACAATACGGAAGGGACATACTTGAGGTTTATATCAAAAAACAACTCAAAATTTTCTTATATTGTCTATTTTATTAGAAAATATATTATCTTTCCCTTTCACTTTTATTTCTAATCTATACATATTAACATTTTGTATGACTATGTACAAATACTTATTCAATTGAAATTCTTCTATATTCTTACAATGCTTACAATACTAAATTATATTCTCGGCACTCACTTGTTCAATTTAATTGTATATCATATATATGATTGTATATATACTATATACTAACTGGATTAGGTTAAAAAAAAATTATTTTTTATTTTTATTTTCGCTGATTTTATCGTTAATTTTCCAACAAAATAAATTCAAAAACAAAAAACAAATATCCTAGTGTAGGTAAGGTATACATAACAAATCTTCTTATGGCAGTGTAGTACACCAAATTGGAATGTTTTATCAAGTCTTAAGCATCTATTATTATACTTTACCAAAATTTTCTGAATTCAATATAACTATGAGGACATATTATAATACTATAATGCACATATCATATATCCTAGAGTGTCCCTTATTTTAATAAAAAGAAAAAAAAATTATTAAGGGAAAATTTATTGAGTTATTTTGGAAAAAACTTCAAATTATGTGTAATACCACGAACCAGTTTAATGAAATTAAATTTTAAATTGAAGCTTTTACAAAAATATTGACTCAAAGATATGTGCCTTTTTTCATCCATTACAAAAAAGTTAACATTAAAACAATTTTTTTGAATTTTAGAAATAATTTCATTGGAATTTTAGAAAAAAAAATTTAATTTCTGCATACGTGTTTTTTACGCTAAAAAATTTCAATTTTACGGGAATTTTGATTGAATTGAAAAATGAAATTTGTGAATAAATTTATAAAAATAAAATGCTCTAATTTTTCACAAAATTCTGTTGTCCTGATAAATTGATAATTGAATTTAGCCCTTTGAAATATATTAAATATTTAATTTACTACAAAAAAAACTTATCGTGTGTTGTATCGAAAAATTTGTTTCTTTTTTGTAAAATTTGTTTATTTTATAATATCTATAATTATAATTGACAAGCATTTAAGGTCCTGCGCAGTAGACACCTATTTATTTTATTTCGATTCTCCTACTCCTTAATGAATTTCTAATATATATAATATATAAGATTGTATATAAAACAAAAATGCGCACACAGTTGAAAATTTTGTACTCATATGATTTTATTATTCAGCAAATACATTATGCATAAGTGAGATATTATGAAAATAATAAACAAAAGTAAACAAATCAGTTATTATATTTTACATTATGTACTTGCGAATGAATCTATGTACATATGCCAAAAAAAAAACAAAGAAACAAATTCATCTCAAATAAAAAATATAAAAAACCAAAAACAAAAAAAATCAGTTGAATTGTTCATATGACGAGCAAATTTATTTTTATATAGTAGAGTTAGAGTACTTCAATTTGATATAGTAGGTCACTTGAATTCTTCATTTTTATCTTTTTAAGTAACTGTTTCTAAATTTTTGTTATTTGTAGTAATAATATAGTTTTTATTAAAATTATGTATTATGTAGGTATATATATACGTACCTCTTTAATAACAAAACTTTTTATTTTTAGTAATTTTATCACTAAATGCCACTTACTGTAGGGAATATATCGGAAACGAAGCAGTATATGAGGGACGTGTATTTATGTCTCCTAAATAAAACTTACTAACCACAAAACTTTTTATTAAACACGAGTGGTTTGTGCTTTATCGTGCGAAGTCTATGTCAGTACGTAAATTACTGTTTTTTTAAAAACTTTAAATTTGACTTCAACTTGAAATATAATTACTCAACAGGGGCCCCTAGTCTATATTATAATACACAAGAGCACGATTTTGAAGGCACACTTTTCGTGGTTTTTCATGTGTTTCGCTTTTTTTTCATTCAATCAATCAGTAATGATGTAGGCCGTGGCGATCAAAATCAATTTTTATTTTATGTGCGCATTTTGGGTAAACAATTTTTATAAGATATTAGCTGAGTTATATGTTCATATTTTTGTCGGTTCTCTTTTGAGTCAAATTTTTTTTCATTATTTTTGGGTTATCGCATTCGGTTTTTGAACTTTTAGTAGGAAAAAAATTAATTAGGAGAATAATATTATTAATATAGGTTTTAAATGAAGTGAAAGAATTTTAATCGGATATGAGTTCAGTTGGTTAAAGCATAATGTTAATATCACAAATTTTTGTGAGTTCGATTCTGTACTAATTAAAATTTTATTAAAAAATATTTTTTTTTTATTATTATGTATCATAATATTAATTTTTATAATCTTATATATATTACACAAGATGAACGACATGGTGAGTAAAAAAGCAAGAATAAATGAATAGTAAATTACACCACGAAAATATTAAAATTTTAGCAAGTTCTTAGTGTAGATGAATATTGAAAACATTTCAAATAGTTACACCAAATAATGACGGTTTTTTCCAAGTTGAGCGACATCTATACTCTAAAATAAATTTCAATCTTATTTAAACTTATAAGAAAAGTACAAAAACGAAAACACAAACAAAAATTGAAACCAAAACATAAAAACAAAAATCAGATCATACTCTTCAAAAATTATATAATAAATGTTAGTTCATTTGATTTTGCTATTTAAAAAAAAAATATACAGTAAAACAAGGTTATAGTCAGTCGCTAAATTTCAGTAACATTGCGTACTATAACCGTTTTGTGACTATATATGTAGTCAAAAAAAATTGCATATTTATAAACAAAATCAAATTCAATAAAATATTTTTCGTATTACAATTTTAAACTTTATTTTATTCACAAATAGCAATTCTGTTGTGTAATCACAAAATATATATATTTGTAAAAAAGAACAGAAAAAGACAATGTATAAAATCAGTTTTTTAATAAAATAATTCACTTTTGACTTATTTTTTTGTTTTATTGAAAAAATTGGCGTTATATTTTAGTGTGGCTATAAACAAAATTGATTGTAGGAACTTATGAAGTTTATTACATTCTTTCAAACAAATTGTTGACTATAACAGAATTGTGACTACAAACGTTTTTGACTATAAACGAATTAAAATACATCGATCTACTACGTTGAGAGTAATGGGATTTTATTGTGTTAAGTTATATTGTAATTAGTATTAATGTCGTCATAAAGTATTAGGTCTTATACTTTAATTTCATTATATATATATTCAATAACCAACTGATTCAGAAAACAACTACAATTATACAAATATTTTTTTTTATATAAAATCGTACCTGAAAGAACTGCTTCTGTGCAATTGCACAGAGGATTCACTAGTTTACATTTATTATTATATATTATAATATATTATTATTTATTGAATATTAGATGATGATAACAATTAATAAAATAATATCAATAAATAGCACTAATAGTAGTATAGTTTGATAAACATTACTATTATTAAAATCATAAAATCAAAAAACATGAAATTTACTCATGCCATGCATTTATTCAATTTCTGCAACCCTTATTTTGATAATTAGTTACCCTTTACAAGAACTATTTTTAATATGTGCACATTTTAGTTTTTATACCTTTTTTTTATAGTGTTGTATAATTTGATTATTTCATAGAAAGATGGAAAAAAAATATATAATAAATTATTATAAAAACAATATTCGTGTGTAATGTTTATATGTGCAATATGCATTTGCATTTTCCATTGTTTTTAAATAAAAATTAAATTTATAAAACAGTTATAAAACAAAATATTTTCTTTCTATCAGAAATAAATATTCGAATTCTTAGAATATGTAGAAAAAAATATATATGTATAAATTATAATATATATATATATATATATATATATATATAAATTAAATATTTGATAGATATGCAAATTAAAATTTATTCAAAATAAAAAAATATGATAGAATATTTTATCATTCAAAATCTACACAGAAACAAATTTTATTAGAAAATATTATCTAAAGTTTTTTTTATTCATCACTTTAATTCATCATTTTATCCGATATATTTACCTCTTGGATCAAATATTATTACATTAGCAACTGCTTTCGTTTTGGTTTTGATTCTGATCTGAATAGATCTGAATAAGCAGATATCTAAATGAATTTAAATAGTAAAATATAAATTTCTCAGCGTACAAAACATAAAGATAATATTATAGATATTTTTTTCCATTATTCATTGTTTTATATATTCTCATATAAAAATTTTATATGGATTAGTATTTTTTATTTTTTTTCTTTGGTTTAAGAACTTTAAATTATATATAAAATAACATTTTATAAGAGTAAAAGTTAAAAAGTGATAACTATTCAAATGAAAAATTTGAAAAGTTAAAAATTATTAAAATAAAAATTAAAATAATATATATTTTAATGTAAAATTCAATAAGGTAAATCCAAATAAAGAAAACAAATTTTAAAATTACAATAAAAGTAAACACAAAAAAACTCATATAAAAATAACAGAGATACAGAAAGCGAAATAATTATTAACAATAAAAAAATAAAATAAAAATAAAATAATTACAAAATTAATTATTTAAGAACAATAGAAAAATAGAAGATTATAAACAATATAAGTATACCAGAAGTTCAAGTATAAATAATTCTTAATACAAAAAAGAAAAAAATAAATCACATAAGCTAAAGTATAATATTTAATTTAGCATATTTTCAACACGAGTACAAATGAGCTTCATCCCGAGAAATCCCCGGATGGAATTCCCGGGAAATATGTAATTTTTTATTTCCCGAAATCCCGGGTTTCTGTTTTCAATTCCCGGAAAATTTAAGTTCATTGATTTCCAGTAAAAATCATATTTAAAACTAATAAATTGTCATGTAAAATTGTGATTTCAATAATTTTAAAGTTTAAAATTTCGATTTTGTGATATGTATACTTCAAATATAATGTTTTTAATTATGTAAGTTTTTAATTTCGGAAAATCAAATTCCCATTCGCGTTGGGGAAATTTGTTTTCTAATATATTCAAAAAAGTTTCCAACAGCAATCGGTGATTAGTAGTTTTTGGTTAATGGGTAATTTTAAAATTTAAAATGTCGATGTCATGTCAAAAACTTCTGGTACCACATGTCACTGTCCTGTAATAATTTAAAGATAAACTTTTTGGATTCATAAGAGTTAGTTTTTTATTAGTTATATGGTAATGGTATGGCATGGTAAAGAATTATGTTTACTATTAGATTGTGTTAAGCGATGAAATACCATCAAGCTCATGCTGGAAAGATTCTTTAAGATAAAGAGCTCTATTATAAATGTTCTGAACAGTTTAAATCTGGGACACTATTTAATGACAGTTTAGTTCCACAGCTAGGAATTTTATTAATGGTGTTAAAACCTGTAAAATGAGCTGTTGAAGGATTGCAAAGACGTGACTCCAATCTCATAACAAGTGAAGGTATTTGAATTTTCTCTTTAAAAGTCTTGAGGATCAAAAAAATGTATTAAGTGCTGAACTGCTACAAGTATTAAAAACAAGAATAATATAGAAAGATGCAACAAAGATTTAGTTTCGCTCTTACAATTTTTGCAAAATCCAAATTTACAAAATTTATATAATAATTTTTTTGAAAAAAGCAGCAAAGCATTATAAAGTTGGCAAAAGAATTAATGATAAAATTATTTACAAAAACTTATCCTGATGATACTGCAATTGATATTGAGAGTGGTGATAGTGAAGTAGTGATGGAAGGTAACACCGGTGAATTAAATTTTCCGGTAAATTCAGTGAAGAAATGTTTTAAAAAGATGCCAATTCAGAACCCATTTTCAATAGCTGCCTTATTTTCTACCAAAAAATATCCCTACTAAGTAACCATTCACTGAATGCACTTTGCTTGTTGAAAATTAATTTTATTAAATATAAAAAGTAAAATATCATAGCACTTAGTAGTTTAATAATATTTTTATTATATTAATATAGTTTTGTTATATCTGTGAATGAAGATTTGAATTCTTGAATTATTATAAAAATATCTTGTTTTTTGTTTTAAAATGTTATTACTTGTACTTTCCTTTAAGTCTTTTCAGATTTCCCGAAACATTAAATTTTAAATTTCCCGTATCCCGGGTAATTCCCGGCGCATCTTTTATCATTTTTTTATTGTCGGGGGCTTTCTGTTAAAATATGTATATACATAATTTGTATGCTTGAATTTATTCTTCGATTTCGTGTTTTTTGATATAATTGAGAATAAAATAATAATTAAAAATTACTTTTTTTTTATTAATTATAAATTTTATAATATGATAACAAAGTAAAAATATTTTTTTAATAAAGAAAAAAAAAATTCATTCAACAGTGAATTGCACTCACACAAAATTTGGGATATTAACATGATGCTTTAACCAACTGAGCTAATAACCGATTAAATTTATAACATCAAAATGCAAACATAAAATAATATTTTGATCCACACAAAATTCAATAAAGTAATATGAGTATCCAGTACAATACAAACACACACAATCAGAGTATGAAGTCGTAAAAAGGAAATACTTAGAGAATGGTTTATTTTATTCTAATTATATTATTGTGTGTTGTGTAATCCAATACATGCAGACTTTTTAAAAGCAATTTATGTAAATTTATGAAGTTTATTTTTTTTAATTATCTTATTATATAAGTACTTATGTAAATATTTATTTAGGAATTGTCAGGTATTTAACTTTCCACAATGCCACACTAGGCGAGGAAACTATTTTAGTTTTTATAATATAAAGTTTTGTATGTATTCAACAATAAAAAAAAAAAAAAAAAATAGTATTAGATTATATTAAAACTTAATGAATCACTAAATTATTTATCTATATTTATTTATTATTATATATTATTTGTTTTATTATTCTAAATTTTTTTTAATTCCCCTCATCACTCATAGCAAATTTACAACATCATAAACATAAACGTCATTAAAAAGTCACTGCTTAACATAACTTAATTTTTTTTGCTGCAAAATCTATGCAAAGCTTTAATCTAGCGTAATTTTAATTCTATACAGTATAGTTTTGCTGCGCTATTTTCTACCAAACGCTCCGATATTCTATCTTATTACCCGGATTTGGGTAGAACTAAACTTTTATTTATTTATTTCGGTTTTTATTAGTTCCTCTCAAGTGAGCTTATAATCTCTTACGGAGTACATAGTATATTGAGTATATTGAGATGATGGGGCAACTTTGATAACTTAAAATATATCTCAAAAATACCTATTTTAGGTTAATTTGTCACTGCTACACAATTGCTATTCAACAATCATCCAGTTTGTATTATAGCGGCTCATTATATTGGCTCACAAGTGGCTTGCTTTGATCCCATCTGAACTGAACTTAACTAATTTAATAAATATCATCACCCTAGTGAGCATATCATTTTAAAATTATACGATTTTAAAATCAATTATTCCATTCCAACCGCAGATTTTTAATAAATATAAATTTTAAATAATTTTTGAGTACGTGACTTCTCGAACAAAAAAAATGGGGAAAATCGAATTTATTTGATTGGCAAAAAAAAAAAATTAGACTATTTGAAATTAAAAGAAAATTAAAAGAAAATCGATATTGTAAATTATCTGAAAAAAAAAAAAAAAAATTGGGTACGCTCTAATATAGTACATCAGTAGAATACCAGGACAATAACATAGGAAAATGTGATAAATATTAGAAAGGAGAAAATAAAACTTGGTAGGTATAAGTTATGTACTTTAAGAATATACTTTTTTTTTTTTACTACAAGAATAGACATTTTTCGTATTTCTAATTTTTACCGTTAGAAAATAGAATTCACAAATTTTCTGTGGTGTTTTTTTATTTTTGTTTTTTTTTTTTAATATAAATCAGTTGGTGGGTAAGCTAAATTATTACCTGGCAGAAAATATTTCATTCAAAAGGGAACAAAAATAAAGAAGGAAGTAGTTAAAAATATAATTCGATTTTTTTTTTTAAATCTATGATAAGAGAATAGGGAGAATGATGTTGCTAAAATAGAATTATTTGGAATCAAATGAATTTTATTTTTATTGCTAACTTTTTTGAGAATATTATTTCCAGGCAATTAAGTTTTAAATTTTAGACAAACAAAAAACTTAGCCAACTTAAAATTCTTCAAAATATTCGAATACAAGGATAAACATGTAGTTTTTTGGTTTTTAATTAATTAAATAAATTGGAAATTTTTTTTACTAAGAATAAACTTTAATTTGAAAAAGCTGGAAGGTGATTTTGAAACAACTACAAAATCAAGGTTAAATTTTTCTCCATAGTACATTATTAAAAAAGCACGTTTTAATATGAATTTATATCATTGTAGATTTTCGTTAGATTCTTAGCTTTGAAAATTGTTTTTTGCTTGCAATCATGTCATGAACACTGGGTTATATTTTATTTTTAGATGATGTCGGGCATCAATTACCTCAATAAAAATATATATATATATATTGTATCAAAATATTTCTGTAGTGTCGGATAGCAAAAAGAGTAGTTTAGTATTCAAAAACAAATATTTTTGTTTTTAAATTGAAAAACATATAGGATCATAAACACAATTCATTTCAAGAGGATTTTTTTTAATAATATTTATTTATGATTCAAAATTTATGGTAATTGTTGCCTCAAACTCCAAAAACAGGTAAAAATTTTCTCTTTTTTTTTTTTTTTTTCTTTATTTAATTCATATTTATTTACCTTATAACTTAACAATAATTTTATAATGTGATTTATAAAAAATAAATATTGACCTCATTAACATAAGTATATGAAACCAATTAGGTGAAAATATGAAGGATATAGGCCTTAGCATAAGCTGTATGGCCTTATTAGTTAAATTTAACAAAGCTAATCAAAAAAAGTTTGTTTTCTATGAGGACGTAGGTATAGTAAAATAAAAAAAAAATAAAACATATAAAACAAAATATAAAATAAATGAAAATCAAAATTTAAATTAAAATATACAATAGAAATAAAGTGAACATAAAAATTATAATAAAAAAGTATATAGTAGTTATAATAAAAAAGTATATTTTAGGTTCATTGCAACAAAGTTTATATTGGGCAAACTAGGAGAAACACGCATTGTAATGGTAAATTACATTAGAGATTCTAGGAAACTAGATTCAGCTAAAAGCATCGAAATCTACAAAACTAAAAATGACACACTCCTAAATAAAGACCAAGGCAACGGATATTCTTCTTTATTTAAATTTTTAGTGAAATATAATAAAACGTATAACACCACCCCTACTTGTCACTCTAACGCCGGAAAAATTATTTCAAATACCAACAATAAAATAAATGAAAATATTTTTATTCAACCCTCTACCTGTGCCATTTCATTGGATAATAAACAACCATGCGATAACAAAAGTCTAAAGAAGTCAGTCGAGAACAAAACACTAAAGAAGTCTGCAAGTAGTAGACGAAATACGTGTATCTGTTTGATAAGCATATCAGTAAAATTAAAAGGAAAATATTCGACTATTTTCACTATTATACCAAAATTTTACTCTAACTCTGGAAAACAAGTTTTTATAAAAACTTAAATTAAAGCCCTTCGTCTTGTTTTTCAATATCTGGAGGCGAATCGACTACTGTATTAGAATCTTTTAAATTATTGTAAAAGTTATGGAATTCTGGGATGATAAGAGGCAGAAGACTTACTAAATCCTTTTTCTTTTCCCTTGAAATAGGAAGTGTGCCCGTGTACAATTTGTTGGGCTGCAATTTTGGATTTGCATTATGTTCAATTTCATTAACAATAAACTTATTTCTTTTTCCCACTGTACTGTACTGTAGTTAGTACCAATCATATGGATGTGATTTAGGATATTCTGTTTTCTTTTTTTGTTTTTCTATTAGACCATGGTCTATATCACACTCCATATGACTGTGTCTATTAATCATAAATTTGTGATCAATGATGTCCAATGTTGATTTGTGTTGCATGAGGCACAAAAATATAGCAGTCACATGGGAATTTTTAATAATTCGTTCTTTTCAATAATTCAATGTTGCTAAAATAAGTATAAGTCAGTGATAAAAATAATGTGACTTGTTATCAAAAATAATACTAGTTTGATCGTTACAGTATAAGTCGACTTATACTTTTTTGATCGGCTAACTTTATGGTGGCTTTAGTTATACTGTTATTACCAATGCTTTTTATAATGATTTATAGATGGAATTGACTTATAATATTTTTACAGAAGAAGGAACATCAGTTCTATATTCCATTTTTTGACTTATCTCGTTTTTGCCAAAAAATGACTTGTACTCCTTTGAACGCGCACCATACTTAATGCATAACATCAAATTTGTTTTTTAAATAATTTTTCTTTTAACGAAAAAAGATATTTTTGCGAAAAGAATGCAAAATAAAGCTTTTCAGATTTTGTTTATTTAAAAAAAAATTTTTTTTTACCATATTACTAGAAAGTAATGGCCGTAGCAAAATATTTATTCTAAAGTTTATTAGTAGCATTATAGGAAAATATAACAGTAAAATAATAACACTACTACTACTGCCATTCTAGCAATCCTATTCTTATAATAACACTTTAACTCTTGATATAGGACTACACACTTTTAGACTTAGAACAACATTTCTGTAGCACTTGCTGGATTATAACAACTCCTACAACTGCTATAAGAACATTCTTGTAGCAATACTAATCACATTATTCCCATAAAAACATAATTATATTACCTTTAGTGCTTATCGGGAGTCACATAAGAGTCTTATAGCACTAATTTCATTTTTATAACAATAAAATGTTGCATGGGATTGTCAATTCGTATGCATGGGTTTTGTTTTCGTTATACATTTTATATAAAATCGTAAAATTCATATTTTTATTTTATTCACTCTGGAATAAAAGTGAGGGATTGTTATATTCACCAAAGTCTAACATTGGTAATTTTTACTAATTTAAACTTAAATTTATTAATTACGTTATAAATTCTCATAAATATACTCGTATACTTCTACAATTGAAGTAACATTCTTCAGAATAAAAAAATTAAACTTGTTGATAAATTCGTATTTCCTATTAACATTCTAAGAATCTACAGAATTTTATATCTTTTTCAAGATTAAATATTCCTTGAAGCCATAATCGTCATTTTAATAATTAAAAAATATTATAATACTTACATACTTTATAAGTTTATTTAAGTTATCTTTCATGTCAAAATAAATAAAACTTACTTTGTTGAACAAATTAAAATTATATTGGAAATTTAAAAATATTATCATAAAATAGACATCGTAACACAAATTTCAGTCATAACAACAAGTGATCAAAAGTGAAAATTAAATAATTTGAGAATATTTTTTAAAGAAAATTAATGAAAATAAAATAAAAAAGAGTGAATAATATCTAAGGAAAATATGTACCGGTAATTAAATGTTCCTGAAGATCTCATAAATACTCAGAGTCGGCACTACATATGGCAAAATAAATACATAACCTCAGCCAGCAAGATTAAAATGTACTAAGCAGGTTATAGATCAATACTAAACTAATACTGCAGCCACAAAAAATGTGCTAGGAATTATCAAAATGAAATTTGAGGCCGATCTATGGAAAACTTTTTCAAACTTACAAAAAACGTTTGATTGTGTAGAGCATACTAATTTTCAAATTAAGTCAACTAAAATTTAATCGTAATCAATTACATCTTTTCAAATCATATTTAACTAATAGAACCCAATAAACGCATTGAAATGATGTCTATAGAAAAACAAAGCATATCTAAAAAAGGTGTTACTCAAGAATCAATTATTGACTCGATTCTATTAAAAATATGATCGATAATATTGCAAGGTTAGCATTAAAAGGATGATGATGTTAAATATAGCCAGCAAGATAACCAGCAAGAATTGAGGAATTCATCCGTATATGATTTAGATAATATCAAGGAAATATTAAGGAAACTAAAATTTGAATATTTGAAAGCAAATTATTACTATTTGGTGAAACCAGAGCACCTATATAAAAATAATCAAATCGAATTAGTAAAATTTTTAATTATTTACGATTTATTATTGATAGTAAGTGGCAAGAACACATAGATCACATTATTAGTAAGATTGTTCTATATGATGTTTTCATATTAAAACTATTGAGGAAGTTCTTCAATAAAAACACATTATCACCCATCCCCATCAGTGACGCAATGAAAACTCATCAGTCCAGAATGTTTTTTATGTAAGCCACTCTGTAAAACAATTGATAGAAAATTTTAAATTTTGGTGATAATACTGGTCATTATATGAATTTAAAACTGTCCCGTTTGCTTTTAACAGAATGAAAATATAACACTTCAATAATATTTTCCTACGATAGATACGTCTAAGTGAATATGGGTGTATATATTATATATTCATCATATACATTTCTTCTAACTAAATTTATTTTAATCCAGTGTGGAGTATTAATAAATAATTTGATAATAATTCTTACTATTTTATATACTTTTATATTAACTTGCCAGTGTCTATTTATATGTATATATGTTTATATCTTTACGTGGTAGGTTGGAGATTTTTTTTTGGTTAATATTAAAACCAAACGCAAAAAGAAAAAAAAATAATTTTGTTTAAATAATCAATCGGCCCCGTACTTTACAAAACTATCAAATGACAAGTTCGGGTTACTGTCGTACAACTCCTAGCACGTTTCAGGCATATTTCAAAAACCAATTGTGTTACAGACATGATAATTTACACTTAGATGCCCTTGCACAAATAAAGAAAGACGACTCTTACCGATTTCAAAAATTTGGACTGGTTCGGGTTGCTGTCAAACAACTCCTAGCACGTTTCAGGCATATTTCAAAAACCAATTGTGTTACAGACATGATAATTTACACTTAGATGCACTTTCACATATAAAGAAATACGACTTCTACCGATTTCAAAAATTTTGGTAGCTGCCGTACAGCTCCTAGCATGCTATAACTTTTTAATACTTACCGCTTGAAAAAGATCACGAATATTAAAAGAACGCGACAAAGCTTGGTTCTTTTAACATCGCAAAGCGTTTCCTATTTTCCATTAACAATATTCCAGCAAGATTCATTATATACTTTTGTGTTTTATATTATAGTAGTTCTAGATGCTCTACATCCACCACTTGTTTTATTTCCTACATTTTAGGGGACTAGTTTGGTTTCGATAAAAGTATATTTTAAAATTTTTTTATTTTTACATTATTATTTTATTTGACTTTTTTTGATCAGCTTTTATTCAATATATTATTAACTATACGACCATATACAGCTCAGACTGGTGGAATCTTAATCATTCAATGAAACTATCTTGATTTTCTTTTATTATAAATATTTACAAATTCGAATTTAAATTAAATTTTTATTGTACATCTCCATAATATGTATATATACAGTTTTTTTATAACAAAGAATAAAGAAAAAAAAACTATAGGAGATCGTTTTAAAAGCTCAGAGAAGAAAGGTATTAACTGTAAAGTCTAAAATCAATTTCGATATAACAGTGGCATTAAGTATATTTCAAATATTTCAGCTAGCAGTTAAAAGTCAGATTTTCAAATTGATCGATAATTTGACGAATTCATACGCTGCGGGAGCAGATCTTATAACTAATACTATGCTGAAAGAATGTAAAAAGGAACTTGTAGACAATATAACAAAACTAATTAACAATTCATTAACACAAGGTGTAATCCCTAAAGTATTAAAATCCATTAAAGTAATTCCAATATATAAGAGTGTTGATGTGAAGAACCTTAATAACTTCAGGACCGATATCAATTTCTTCTACGTTTAGCAAATTAATTGAAATCTTTGTAAATATTCAACTAACCGATTATTTAAATACCACAAACCTAATCAACAGTAAGCAATATGGATTTAAAAAAAACTCAAGCTGCATTATTCGATGTAATATCAGATGTTCAGGCTAGAATTGGAAAACATAAAAAAGTCGTCGGAGATTTCTTTGATTTTAAAAAAGTATTTGATTCTGTCGGTAGAAAGATATTGATGAAAATACTCTATGAGTGTGGAGTTACAGGTAGAGAACTTAAGTGGTTTTGCAGCTATCTTTTTAACAGAACTCAATATGCGGAATGTGCAACTGTAACGAGCAACTTAATTGACATTAATTATGGAGTTATTCAGGGAAGTTCATTAGGACCAACTTTGTTCTTATGTTACATAAGTAGCCAACTTAATGTTGATCTATGCGGGAAGCCATACATGTTTGCGGATGATTTAGCTATAATATATACAGAAGACAACCTTATCAATCTGCAAAACTCTATAAACCTCGACATGATGATTATAGAGTCATGGTTGAGTAAACATAAACTTACCCCCTAAACCTTAACAAAACCAAACATATGATATGTTTCATATTAAACTTAATAATTGTAATATTGAATTGAAATGGTTCATCAATACAAATATTTAGGAGTTATAGTGGATAGTAAATTGAGTTGGATTCCTCAAATTAAAGAACAAATATTGAAAGGAAGGAAAATTGCAGGAATATTTCAATTAATTGGCAGGCGAGTACCAAACCAAGTAAAAAAGTGGGTGTATCACAGTATGTTTTATAGCGTCATCACATATGCTATACAATTTTGAGGAAGTAGTTTTAATAAATATTTAAATGATCTGCAAGTAATTCAAATTAAAGCAATAAAAAATCTTTTTGGTCACAAGAGAAGATGTCCTACCAAACATATACATAGTAATCACAACATCTTGCCAATTAAGTTGATGATTGAATCCAAATTGGTTACTCATGTTTATCTGATGGTAACAGAAAATATAAATTCAAACAGCCTAGCGAGAAAAAACAATGAATACCATGGGTACACAACAAGATCAGCAGAAAATATCAAAATAATTTCTTCCAATATCAGATTCAATGGACTAGATACCCTATATAATAGAGCATACAAGTTGTATAATACAATTCCTAGTGCAATGAAAGATATTAATATTATCTTTCCAAAAATCTAATAATAATAGAATTTTTAAATTGAATATGTTTAAGTAGTTAGTAAGTATGTACAGTAGGTTTAGTTATAGTGTTGTATCCTATCTTTGTTTTCTTAATGTTCAATATTGAATTATTTTATAATAAGTGAATCTTACTGATACCGTTATTGTTATAACGCTGGAAAACAAGTTTTTATAAAAACTGTTATTGTTTTGTTTTTCTATTTTCCTACACTACTTACATTGAATTCTATTAGTATTTTGTATATTTTGAATTTTAGTTTACACTGATCTATTTTATTAGAATATATTATACACTCTGTACGAGCAATTTGGCTCATTTGAGAATTCTTAAATAAATAAAATAAATATGAGAACAAACCAAGTAAGTACCAACTACCAGGACTTCTACCAAAAATATGGAGTTATATCTGAACCAACCGATAACATAAACCTATGATTCGTCACTACTAATCAGTATTGCGACATAGTCCTATAAAAAAACAAATAGAAAGAACTGCTGGACTAATTTAACTTTATACTTAGATTATTTCATTTACAAAAAAAAAAAATAGTAAAATCGTAAGTAAGAAATTACCAAAAAAAAAAAAAATATGAAAATAAACTAAACATTTTTTTTAAATATTATTTATATATATTTTATAAATGTATCAAAACGAAAGATTCACCATCCTTACACACACACCCACCAATCATATTTATTCAACTCAACTAAGTAAATAACAGAATAATTTTCTCCTATATAAAACTTTTTCTATAATATTATAACCATTATTTTACTTTTATAGATATTAATCACCACAGTACTTAAATTTGAAAAAAAAAAAAAAAAAATTAAAAAAACAAAAACAAAAACAAAAAAAAATAAATAAATAAATAAAAAAGTAAAATAAAATTACGAAAAGGATTTAATTTTTAATATTAAAAAAAAAACAAAATTAAAATAACAACCAAAACAAAAAAATGGCATCCTTACAAAGAATTGAAACTGACATGAAAGAAATTTTTTTATGAAAATCCTTCTTCTACTACACAACATACACTTATACATACAAACATATTTTTACAAATATCCTTTAGCAATACGAAGCGTTATTACTATTTTATTTTTATAACTCTGCGATATAAGGATAGGTAACTTTAATAAGAATTCTTATATTATGATTTGATAATTTAAAAACTATACTACAATATAGTAAGTTGTATCCTTCTTAATGTAAAAGTATGTATATATGTACAACTGGATATTGCATTATTTTGTTATATGAAAAATAAAAATACAAGAGAAGAAATTTTTCTTTATCTGGTTAACTTTAGGATATTCAAAAAAAAAAAAAATTTTTTATAACTTTGAAATATTTCCGTACCTATCAAAGGATTCAACTTTTTTGTCAGCCTCTCATCTTTTTATCCCAACAAAAAATTACTAATTTTGTATTGCTAGTTTAACAGAGTGTTGAATCTCAGTCACATATATAATTTTTAAAGTAAGAACCCACTTTATTTAATTTGGAAAAATTAAATTAAAAATAAATTTATTATTTTGCGAATTTTAAGCTGTCATAGAAAAATATTTTTATATTATATTATTAGCAAATTTACCTGACATTGTCCGGGTCCAACACAAAATATATAAAACTTACTTCAAAACCCGTATTAGATTTCAATTTCTTTGAATTTAGGCTTCAATAACATAAGAATGAAATACTTTTGAAATTGTATCTTATTATTAATCTGGTGTTGTATATAGTTTTCGCTTCCTAGATTTCGTAGAAGCATAACTGGAGCTCGTAATTTTGCCCAAAAACCTTGTTAAATCCAACAAATTTAGAAATTTCGTTGGCTAGCTAACAGATTCATTTCCTTTGGATTGTATCTATGCTATTTGAATTTTACTACTTAAGTCTTCAAATACAAATTTTCAGGTTTGTTTGCACGTCCTTGGTTATTGAAATATTTTTGTTGGGTGCTAAGAGCTGTATGGCAGCTACCGGATCCAGTCGGATTCATTTCCTTTGGATTGTATCTGTTCTATTTGAATTTTAATACTTAAGTCTTCAAATACAAATTTTCGGGTTTATTTTCCCGCCCTTTGTTTTTGAAATATTTTTGTTGTTTTGTTGTTCTAGGAGTTGTATGGCAGCTACCGGAACGAGTCGGATTCATTTCTTTTGGATTGTATCTATGCTATTTGAATTTTACTACTTAAGTCTTCAAATACAAATTTTCAGGTTTGTTTTCACGTCCTCGGCTTTTGATATATTTTTAATGTGTGCTAGGAGTTGTGTGGCAGCTACCGGAACCAGTCGGAAATTTTTAAACCAACATATCACGTATTCGATTCCAGGTAACATAATACTTTCCTGTCAAATTTGATTAAGATTGGTCCTTGCGTTTAGTCATGAGGCCATGGGTATTAGTGGGGATTAGCGTTTTTGTCTTATTATCTTATCTTCGTTTTATAGCCGAGATTCCACTACCATTTTGCGAATTTTGAGGTGTCACAGACATAGAAAAAAAAATATATATATATATATATATATTACTAGCAAATTTACCCGATGTAGTCCGGGTCCAACACAAAATTTATAAAATTTACTTCAAAATCCGTATTAGGTTTGAATTTGTACCTTATTATTAATCTGATATTGTATCTATAGTTGTCGCTTCCTAGAATTTCGTAGAAGCATAACTGGAGCTCGTACTTTTGCCCAAAAACCTTGTTAAATCCAACAAATTTAGAAATTTCGTTGGCTAGCTAACAGATTCATTTACTTTGGATTGTATCTATGCTATTTGAATTTTACTACTTAAGTCTTCCAATACAAATTTTCAGGTTTGTTTTCACATCCTTGGTTTTTCAAAAATTTTTGAT
Organism: Argyra leucocephala; assembly: GCA_963942445.1. Classification (NCBI taxonomy): domain Eukaryota; kingdom Metazoa; phylum Arthropoda; class Insecta; order Diptera; family Dolichopodidae; genus Argyra; species Argyra leucocephala. Next base: position 145,979,978 of record OZ012679.1, read on the forward strand.
GTGTGCTAGGAGTTGTATGGCAGCTACCGGAACGAGTCGGATTCATTTCCTTTGGATTGTATCTATGCTATTTGAATTTTACTACTTAAGTCTTCAAATACAAATCTTTCAGGTTTGTTTTCACGCCCTTGGTTTTTCAAAAATTTTTGATGTGTGCTAGGAGTTGTATGGCAGCTACCGGAATGAGTCGGATTCATTTCCTTTGGATTGTATCTATGCTATTTGAATTTTACTACTTAAGTCTTCAAATACAACTTTTCAGGTTTGTTTTCACGCCCTTGGTTTTTGAAATATTTTTGATGGGTGCTAGGAGTTGTGTGGCAGCTACCGGAACCAGTGGGAAATTTTTAAACCAACATATCACGTATTCGATTCCAGGGAACATTACTGTCAAATTCTGTTAAAATTAGTCCATGCGTTTAGGCATTAGGCCATGAGGATTAGTTCCTGACAATATAGCAAGTTTTCCGCATTCAATGATTTGATATACCAGACATTTAATAAATAAATACCTTCAAATATATTAGACCTCAAACTATGTAAAAAATTTAGTACCGTACTTTAAATAAGCGCGAAAAGATAACACTACCTAAGCTACTATCAATAGAATACAAAATAAAATTAGAACTTTGTTTTCTTTGCCTAAAAAAATGCGGACTTACAAGACAAAACTATTTCGATTATCAGTTTTAATTATTAACCCTTAAATGCAGCAGAACTGCATCATAATTCCAAATTAAATTTTTTTATATTTTTGTTTTTAGAACAACAATTTCTCCATAAAAATATTTTTTTAGTAAAAACGGAAAAATCATGCATTTAAAGGTTAAATATAAATTTGAATATTCTTATATGTATAAAAAAAAAAAGCAGAAGTACCATTAGACTGCGTTTTTTGGCTTATTATTTTATCTTCGTTTTATAACCGAGATTCCATTACCAAAAAGACATTATACGTTTCTATTAAGAGCTTGTGATGATGATACTAATCACTTCACATGTATACTTAACAAAATTCACAAAGCTGATTATTATTATTATTTGTAAACTATTTATTGTGGGCTTATCAACCACCTGGGTTTTATCAACATATACGAAGCTGATAAAAAAACTGTATATGAAACATTGACTTAAAACTTGGAATATCAAAATTAGTGATGAAAAAACTACTAAAGATATAATAGCTATAACAGAAAATTTAACGCAAATTAATAATATTCAAATATAAACTGAAAAACAAAGTTCTCACTCTGGGAATGCTCAATTGATGACCAGTTGTCATAAATGTTATCAAATAAAAATAAAATGACTATACGTAACCAAATAAATGCAAATACAATAGTTTTACAAAGGCTAAGTTCAAAATGGCAATTCAAATTTCTGTTATACAAATCAATTGTAAAATTGGTATATAACACATATTTAGGGGTAACTCAATCAATGCTTATATTGATGTCACAAAAATGATACAAAAAAATATAATTAAAATCCCGGTGTAGATTTGTTACCACACCATGATTTAAAAGCATTAACAAAAAATTACTAGCCATGCTAACTAAAAATAAACAGTTTACCAGACGAAATATATATTATATTAAATGATATATACAGACTAGAAGATGATTTTATTCAAAGATCTAATGCTACAGCTGCCTCAGTTTATACTAACATATCTCAACGTTGTCTCGTTACACCAAAGTTAACAACTAATTTGAATCTATACCCATAGACTTCAAGATGAAAAATGTACAATGACAAAAAACCTTAATGCAATGCAAGTAAATGGAAATATACTTTGGGATTTTCATATTTTCCATATTATAAAAGTACCGTTATAAATGGTTGAATTAAATTTCTAATGCTTTGTACCACATATTTTTCAATTTTCATCTAAATATCTACTTACCTATATACGACCCAAAAAGAAGTACAATTCACATATATGAGACAGTGCATCGAAAAATTATTTGAATTATCTCAACAAGCACCTGTTGAGCTTGATCACCAATATCATATTAAACCACTAACTCTATTTTGACATATCCTCGAAATAACTAAAACCACAGCTATAAAACCATTATTCCAGCTATATAAAACAATAAGTAGGGAAAATGCCACTCGGACACCGTGGAAATACCATCAAGGTAGTTTGATACTGGTTGTACAAATTAGTTTATAATTCGAATTTTTAAAATGTGCAATTACATCCCATTACGGACATTTTTTTTTGTTTTTGTTATATTTTTTACAGGTGTAGGATAGGCAGAATTATCTTTTCGTGCTTAATTAAGTACCGGTAATGTATTTATTTATCGAGTATTTATTTATCAAATATCTGGCTTATCAATTCAACTGATGGACCTCCCTCCTTCTTCTTTTTCTTTTTTTTCTCAAACTGTGGGTGTATTCATAAATGCTACAAACTGACAACTGAAGTTTGCCACCAGTTAGCGTACTTTGCAATAATGAATACAAATTCTACCTATATTCTACATTTACTTGACAATTCTGCAAAGTTTCTGTTCATTAATACTGACATTTTGAATATAAAATTTTTTTTTAAATAACAAAACAAAAACTAAAATACTCAAAACAACAAAAAAAACTACTTCAAAAAATTGTATGCATACTAAAAATTTATTCTGCCAAATTGACGCCCAGTAGACTTTGAATCTGCATTTATGAACAGCATTCAGAAAATCTGACAAGTGTGTTCATAAATTCAGAATATGCAGATTGACTGCAGGTTGGCATTTATGAAAACAAAGTATACACCTTACTATCCTAGCCGAAAGTATAAAGCTTAATTTAAATTACATTTTGGTTATTCAATTAAATTCAAATCACAAGGTAACATATATCTTGATAACAAACCAATCAAGAAAGATATTCAGTTTAAATATATCCATAATATCAGATAACATTGACAGAGAGATATGCAAAACAGCGAAAAGTTCTAATCTACTGTATTCGAATTATTCTGTTATTACAAAATAACAAGAAAAGTATATAAGAGTATAGTCAGTGAGTGGGTGTAAAATGCTGAAACATTAATAAAACCCACAAAAATAAAATATGATTCAACTAAATTCAAATACTAAGATGGGCAAGTGATGTAACATTATTGTGCCTATCGCAACATTCACTTTGTTTTTTCACTTCACTTTTTTTTCGTTTTATTTTGCACCCGACTGTTGAATAAATCGTTATCGTAAGTTTCACTTACTATACAAAAGAAACAATGTTGAGCAACATTTAAAAAATGTTCCTTAGTTTTGAGTAGTTGCCTCTTGTTTTCTTATGTTAATGATAAGAAATTTATATTTATATTTATTTATTTATTTATACTATTTAGCTCAAACAGTTTACAATTTAGTATTACATTTCATATATTAATTAAAAATACAATTAAATTTACTTGGTCCTACATTCAAAAATTCAATATACAAAAATAGTTATTATTTTTTTAATATAAATTAAAAAGTCAAGTTAACAAAATATTCAATTAATTTCATATAATTTGCGTCTTAAAGTATCTTTAGATACTGAAAAATTTATACTATTCTTATATTTATTACTAATTATTAACATTCTATTAATAGGTTCATATTTACCATAATTTGTTCTGTGTAATGTTAATGTAAAGAGATTTGAGTGGCGTAAACGAGTATTTGTGTGAATGATAATTTTATTTAAAGTTGAAGGGGAAATAATACCGCCTTTAATAATTTCGAAAATAAATAAAACATCAGCTACTTCCCGCCTTTTCCACAGAGACTTAAGATGGAGAAGGTTTAGCCTATGCTCATATGGAGGGAGTCTTGTATGATCATCCCAAGGCAAACTACGTAGTGCAAACCTTAAAAATTTTTTTTGAACAGCTTCTATTCTTTGTATATGTGAATTATAAAATGGAGACCAGACCTGACATGCATATTCAAGATGGGGTCTAACGAGGCGTGTATACAATGATTTAAAAATGTAAGGATCGTTAAACTCTTCAGACCAACGTCTTATGAAGCCCAACATTGAACTAGCTTTATTAACGATGTTCTCGTAGTGGAGTTTAAATGATAGTTTATCATCGAAATAAAGTCCTAGGTTCTTAATTGAATTAACCTTTTCTAAGGTTTCGTTGTTTCGAGTATATCTAAAGCTAAATGGTTGGGTTCGACGTGTGTAACACATGAGTGCACATTTACTAATGTTTAGTAAAAGATTGTTATTAATGCACCAAGTATAAAATTTATCTAGATCATTTTGAAGCATATAAACGTCTTGCATCGACGGTATTTTTTTGAAAATCTTCATATCAACAGCGTAAATTTTCAAATCGCTATTACAAATTATAGAAGCCACATCAAATGATGTCAATATAAATTTTCTAACTCTTTTATTCCAGCGTGTTAAATATAAATATTGCAAGTTTTTAACATTATTGAGTATAGTTCTCATATCTGCCATAAGAAAGAGTGTTAAAAGATTTTCTAACTCTTTTGCACTAGTAAAAGTAAAAAAGTGAAAAAAAATCATTCAAGTGAATACTATCCGGCTCATGTTTTGAAGTGAATAACATACAAAAGTTGAAATTTGCAAGAAAAATTTGGTGTTGTTTGGTGTTTTAAACAAATAGAAAAAATATAGTTAAAGAATACATTAAAACTAGGGGCCCCTGTTGAATCCTGTAGCTGACCTAAAAACGCACAAAAGAACAACAAATCAACAAAACAATCGGTACTTACCTGACTAACACCAAACATCATGTTTCACTAGGATTCATCTGATGTCCTCTTATATTGATTTTTTCTTTTGTTATTTCAATCTTTTTTTTTGTTGTTTAAAAACAATCAATAACTTTAATTTTAATCATTTTTAAAATGTATTTTATTTTTATTTTAATTTAAAACTATGTAAATTTGGAAATATATCAAATTATAAATAATAAATAAATTCAAACTGTCAAAAATGATCAATAGAAATTCCTATGTCAAAACTATGATAAGGTAGTTGCGCGGTAACGTTTTTATTCAATCGGTAATTTTCAATCGATAACTTAATGAAGGTCATTTTTTTTGTCCTTATTTCAAGGTTTTCTGGTCATTGACCATATCGGTTATTTTTAAACTTACAGTTTAAAATTTAGGATTACATTTTTATTTTTTTTTGAATTTAAGGACTCACTTGGAAATCGGTTTGCGTGCGCGTAACATCATAGTCGTCCGATATACAAATTCGGAAATCTTTATAGAATAATAATAGTCGTCCGAGATACACACAAGATCGGAAATCATTATATGTATAAATAGAAAAGTGTTGATAGTCTTCCAAGTGAAAAATAAATTATATATAAAAAGGGAAGCAATTAGTTAATAACTTTCAAATAATTTAAATAATTTAAATAAATAATAATTTAAATAAAAAACATTGTATTATATAAATTACGTTAAGTTACTTTTGTATTAAATTTGTGGAGGAAAATATTCATCTTTGAAATAAACATTTAAGCTCATTATAAAACATATTAAGTTCAACACAAAACATTTTGAACATTTGTATTATATAGATTAAGTTAAGTTGTAAATTGTATTAAATTTATAAATAAAAATATTTATCTTTGAAATAAAACATTTTAAATTCAGTACAAAACATTTTGTTGGAACCAGACAACCAAAGTTGTTGCATCAGAATTTTTGCGACGATAATTATGGGAGATAACCCATGATGGGAGTAATTATAATTCAAGTTAAAGCCAAATTTAAAGTTTTTAAAAGAACAGGGATTTGCATGGACTGATATAGACTTCTCATTACAAAGCAGAAAACACTCATGTTTAAATGAAAAGCTTTGAAATTAGTATGTTTTCGTTAAAAAACATAAATAACTTACTTCTCATTTTCTGTTTCGTTTCTACCTATTTCTTAATGTATTTGGTGAATAATAAAACCATAGATTAAAAACTGTGTGCGCATTACTGTTTTATTTACAACTTACTTATTATATATTAAGAGTTCATTATGAAGAAGAGAGATAAAATGAAAAGTTGTCTACTGCGCAGGTCCTTAAATGCTTGTCAATTATAATGATTGATTATAATATAATAGTAAATTTAACTATTATTAATAAGAGCTTAGTAGCTTAATAGTGTTTATATAGAAAAATTGCATAAATAAAAACAGTTAGAATTTATTTTTACCTATATATGTATGTCAACATAAATTTTTCACTTTATTCGTTTTACACTCAGTTTTTGAGTGAATGCTGAAGTGAATGCTGCGATAACGAAATTGTCATCCGGACGGAAAAAGAGTGAAATGAATGAAAAAGTGAAGGTTACGATAGGCACTATGTGAATACCTGCATAATTACTAAAGGTACCATGAAACTACAAAAATAACCAAATCAATGAATCCAGATTTAGAAGAAATGCTAATGTAATAATATTGACAATCAGTTTCAAACTCATTAAATATTCAATTTGGTAAATCCAATCCAATAAGTTTAAAATTTACGTAAAACAACGAATATTTAAAACGTAGCTAACGAATTAACCAATATAGAATAGCCTGAGAACTCTTTAAGTGCATCCCAAATAAATGAGAAAGCATAAGAAAGAAAAATCCATCCAACTAATATAATAATTTTGTTACAGATATTATACACGTATTTCGAATTTTTATATATTTGGATTTTAAAATATAATATAGGTAGATATAACAGATTGCAACAAGTTTAGAAGGCAAAAGAAAAAAACTTAATTTTCCGAGATAATTTTCTTAAAAACAAAATATTACAAAAAAAAAACAGAAAATAATGAAAAAAAAGTCAGTTTTGCAATAGGGAAATATTATCATTAAAAAGGATATACAATCGACCAGATATAAGAATGTTATAGAATAAATAACTTTTGAACAATTTAATAAAGTTTATAACCATGTAACAAGGACTCTTGTGTACTTGCACTATTCTAAAAATAATAACAACAAAATTGATAATAGTAAAATATAGTATAATATAGTATAATATAGTATAATATAAGTGCAGTGCATAGTGAGTAAAAGTATAAAAGTATAATAATTATTATATAACTAAAATACCTTTATTTTTAATCCTTGAAATAAAATTTATTATGAGTTATGAAATATTTTAAAAATTGTTTTCTTCCACTCTACAAAATATTATACATAGTAAAGTTTTACTTATTTTATAGTTTAGAAAATAGAAACAAATTTTTTGATGGATAAAGAGAATATATTAAATTTTATGCAAAATAAAATAAAATAAAATTTACTTTAAAAGATTTGTTGTGTTGAAATTAGGATCATCAAAATATCCAACAAAAATATATGGCTAGACAATATTGTCAAAATAATTTTAAATATACTTACTACAAATTTTCCACCATAATATTATTTAACCTTTTGATAACTAATAATTTGTTTTTTTTTTTCTCTTATTTTTGAGTATTCTGAATTTGAAGTTTACTTAATACATTTTCTTAGGACTCGATATTAATTTGAATATTTTCAGAACAGATGTTGCAGAGAAAGACAGTTATTAAAAAGTTTCAAAGTTGTTTAAAGAATTTGAATTGTGTTTTTTTTTTTTTTTTATACACTTAATATATTTCTAAAAAGTTATTTAAATACAAAGTATAGATATTTTTTTGTCTGCCATTAATCCCTTTAATATTAATACCCAACAAATTTTTTATTTGTATATTCTAAAATTTTATTAGAAATTTAATTATTTTTTTTTTTTTTCAAATAAAAGAAAATCATCAAAAGAGTCTTTATTTATCGATCTATTTTCCAGGGGGGGCGGAACGAAGTGAATGACTGTGTCGATATCAACGCACTAAAAACTACTATCCTTTTTATATTTTTTATCCTTTAATATCCTTTATCTATCCTTTAATAGGTTTAGAGTTAAAAGATTTTTTCCTAGCACATTTCGAACGGTTTCGTCCGTTTAAGATGTCTAACAAAGTTTTAACTGTGAGCTAAGCTGACTTCATATATTAATACTCAACATATTAATAAGAAATAAAACTTCAGTATTAATATGTTGAGAAAGACGAATTTTGTAGCGTACTACCAGTTTTTTGATTTCGTCTTTAATGATAGGGATCTTAAGATCTCTATGAATTTCAGCATTACGAACATACCAGGAAGCACTGACAATGTTTCGCGACACTTTGTTTTGGAACTTTTGGATAGTTTGAATATGAAGTTGTTTAGCACAACCCCATATTTGAATACGGGCATACGGTAGACTGGCCTTATTATTTGATTGTAAATCAAAATTTTGTTATATGTTGAAAGCGAATATGGTTGTATTTCAGTTCTAACTCTTTTTTTTTTTTCTTAACATGTTCTTTCCATCTGAGCTTTGCATCAAGTGTCATACCAAGATATTTTGCTGAATTTTGATATGGTATGACGATATTGTTTATTGTGACCGCTATGGACGGCTCTATTATTTTGTTTGTAAAATTAACATGTGTGGATTTTGATTCATTTAATTTAATTTTCCACCTTTTGCACCATGAGGATATTTTGTTGTTTGCTTGTTGCAATTTATTTGTTGCTTTGTTTATATTATTACCAACCGCTAATGCCGCAGTATCATCTGCAAAAATTGCCATCGTTGCATCTTCTAGTTCTGGGATATCGATGGTGTAGAGTAAATATAGGATAGGACCCAAAATACTCCCTTGTGGTACTCTTGGATGTATATTGTTTACCGTAGAGTAATCTTTCCCTTACTTAATATGAAATACCCTATTTGCTAAGTAAGATGCTATTACCTTGACATAGGCTTTTGGTAGAATACGGTGCAGCTTGAAAATAAGTCCCTCATGCCATACTTTATCAAAGGCTTGTAAAACATCAAGGAACACTGAAGAGCAGATACATTTTTCTTCTAGTGTCTTTTCGAGGACATCAGTTATTCGATGGACTTGTTCAACAGTTGAGCGTTGTTTTCTAAACCCAAATTGGTGATTTGGTATGATGTTTCTATTTTCTATTATTGGTTGTAATCTTTTGAGCAGTAATTTCTCAAATAATTTGGAGATTACTTTAAGCAGTGAAATGGGTCTGTAAGACTTGGCCTCATTCGGGGATTTTCCTGGCTTATCAATCATTATAATATATATATATATAATAAATTTATTTTGTTTTGAGTTTTTTCACTTTGCTATGTTAAAAACGTTTTAGTAATTTAATCAACATTTTCACTAAACATTATTTTTTGATTTGTTTTATAGCTTTATCGTTTTCGGTTCGGGATTGCAGAATATTTTAGTAATAAGTAATGTTTTACCGTATCAAACACTTTAGTGATATCGATAAACATACTACTATAAAAATTGGATTTATTTAAGCCATTATATATCTAACAACAGGATTTCAAAAGGGCGTCTTCAGTGAATATTTTCTTCCTGAAACCAAATTGAAAGTCATTTAAAAATTTTTTCAATAGAACACCGATGAAGTCTGTAGACACTAACTATAGGCAATAATTAATAATTCAACAATACCAGCACTAAATAGATTTATTGAAGTTGTCGTACAATTTAAACCACTTTTATAATATACCAATACTCCAATACTCCAACTATTACTACAACAATAAATATGTACAACGCTACATTAAAGATGTCACATCGTTTAAAAAAAGAAAAAATTAAATTTCACTGTCGATACTCTTATATCTGTTAAGAATTCTTAACAGATATAAGACATAAATACCTTTGTTCTGTTCTAATAGTATCCAATGCCAATGCCAAAATGACAATGCCTTGGCTCTGTTTACAACAGGAATAAAAATAAATAAACAAAATAATTTAAAATCTAAAATGTATATTCAAATTCAAATTTTTCACGTCACCTAAGATTATACTTACTTTAATTTTGCATTTTAAAATCTAATTAAATTAAATCTTCAATTGGTTTGATTTAAAATTCATAATTTCAAAAAAAGAAGATTTAATTTTGTAATTGGCATATAACCATAATAAAACAACAAAGAAAATTAAAAATTATTACAACAATATTTGCCAAGTCTAAAAAATTACAAAAATTTGTACTTATTTTATTAAAAAAAAAAAAAAAAAAAAAAATACTTTGAAAGACATTAAAAAATTTTCTATAAAAATAATTTCATCTGAAAATTCTTATCTAAGTCCTTAAATAAATTTATTTAAAAGAAACCAAAAATCAAAGGTATTAAATTAATTCTAAGTAAAATATATATTTGTTTTTTTTTTATTATCTTAATAACATCCCCTCCCTAAGTAGTCTAAGAACACTTTAAGCTTTAAAAAAATAATATTAAAAACCAAATTGCATTGAAAAATTTATAATTAGGTCGCCTTTGTTTGTTGTATTTTGGAATTTGTAAAAAAAAAAATATCTACTTAATTTTTTATGTAAATATAAATAACATTCATACACATAAAATTTGCTGATAAAATAAATTATTTACATTTTTAAATAAATCGAAATACAAATATTACATCGGATTTACTATTGACTTTAGTTTTTAAATGTGTTATTGATGTAAAATGGTGCTACCAACTATAGAATAAAAATAAAATAAAAAAATAATTTTAAATATACTTTATTTATTCTTGTATGAATATACGGGTTGTTAATGAACCCAGTGGCGCATAGTGTGTTTCAAATCTTCAAACTCAGAAAGTGCATATTTTGGTTTGTTTATATTGTCTCATATTCTTTTAGTCCACAGTCCCAACTCTTTGGATCAATAGATTTTCATAAGGAAGATTGTTAAAATCTATAACTGTTAGGAGCCTATTACACATCAATATGATCAATAATCAATATATATATTGTCCATTGACCTTAGTTTTCTAAGTAGAAGAGAGAAATTTTATATTTCATGGGATTTAAGCCACATTGCCTTCAATTTAATTTTCTTTTGAAAAAATAAAATTCAAGATAGATTTTTAATCTAAACAAAAAGATATTAAATTAAGTGTTCCACAGAGATCAGTGTTGGGCGTTATAATGTTCCTGTTATACATTAATGATATTGGGTGAATTCTTAAATTTTTCCGTATGGTCATGTTCGCTGATGATTGTTTGGTATATATTAGTAGCAGTAATATTGAAAATTTAGTTCGAAATTTAAACACAGACCTGCAAAATATACATAACTGGCTTTGTACAGTTAAAACTGAATGTCACTAAAACAAAATGTATGCATATTAATATTAGATCTTTAGCTTCTATTATTCTTGATGTTCATATTAATAATGAGACCATTGCACCTGTAACGATAGTATTAAATATTTACGTGTTATAATAGATAATAAATTGAATTTTCGCGAACACTTAGACTACATATATGGAAAAAAATGGCTTTTTATCAATTCTATAGCTTAAAAAATGGCTTTCTAGTATTTCATTCACTGCGGCAGCAAAACGGATGTATAATGCGCTTTATTAATGCCTCACTTTGATTATTGTGCAACAATTATGTTTCCAGGGTCAACAGAACACCTAAACAGGATACAAAAACTTCAAAATAAGGGGATAAGAATATTAATAAAACATTATAATAGAACAAGAATTGAAGAGATGCTTCAAGAACTAAAATGGATGAGCATAAAACAAAAAATATACTTTAAGGTATTGATTTTTATTTTTAAATTGAAATACAACTTACTTCAGCCTGGGCGATAATTAAGGATAACTCACTTTGGAAGGTGGAAACGCTCCCAAGGGAATGCACAATCTTCATAGCTGAGCTGACCGCCATATACAGAGCAATCGAAGCCACCGAAACACATAATCTAAATTATGCAATAATAATTGATAACCTCAGTTCAATCAAGTCTATCAAAAATCCCAACAACAGTGAATACATGTCAACATACATCAGAAACGCAATATCCCAAAACAATGGCAAACTTCGATTGGCTTGGATACCAGACCACGTAGGCATAGATGGCAACACTAAAGAGAAGACCTTGAGGCAAACATAGCGGTTAAAGGCCCTCTTACAAGAGGTTCAATATTATTATACGCCCATGTTAAAAAAACCATTGCTATGCACGCGGCGCACATCCGTCAAACAGCCTAGGATTCTTCCAATCGATTTGACAGATCCCATAAACCTAATGCGGACATTCCCGGATCTATAAAACTCAAATCTCGAACCCTAGGTGTCAAGCTCGCCAGAGTACGCCTAGGGTACACCCTTCCGACCCACGAACATATTTGCAGCACAAGATCCCCTCCCCCGACATGTATTCATTGCCCTGATACCCTATCAATTAAACACCTCCTTACAGATAATTTAATCCAATCACGTCCCAATACACCTTTACCCCGTTAAAAGCCCTACAACTTTCCAATCCATCCTACATAACCCTTATTAAGACACTCCTAACCCACCAAAACATCTGGTGAACAGGAACAAAGTATAGTGAAGAAGTCTACAGATTTACCTTCAGATCAACTTCATATAATCATCTCAACTTCATTCAACCATCATATAAATTTCTATCTACACCTAATTTGTAACACAATGAAATCTTTTTTTTTCTTTTCTTTCTTTTCTTTTTATTTAATATGTCAGATAACATTTTTTGAATTAATTTTTAGGACCTAAGTTAGCCAATAAGAATTTCGATATTAAGTAATTGAAATTAAACTTTAATTTTATTGTGTAGTACATAAGATAGCTCTTAAGTTCAGCAATGAATTGTTACTAATTTCCCTATTTTTCTTTTTATTTGTAAAGTTTTCTTTTTTATAAGAAAGACCCACATCCCGAAAGGGAAAAGGACCTGAAGTAAACATGTGGATTTATCTGCAGGTACACTGATAAATAAATAAATAAAAATGGTGATCCCACCTGGCTGGTATATTTCAAGTTACATCGTATCAAAGTCGTGTACATAGCTTTAACAATGTAGGGATCAAAAAATTCCTTAGACCAACCGTTAATAAAATCTAGCAATTAATTTGATTTATTTATAATGCAGTTAACGTAATATAATTTAAACGTTAACTTATCTTCGAAGTCCCACTCCAAAATTTTTAATGGATTAACAATAATTCATCATTAAGTTTATAATTGTAACAAACAGGTTGGGAACGACGTGTATAGCCACATTAAAGCACATTTTTTAATATTACGAAAAAAATTATTACTGTTAAACCAAACATAGAAATTGTTCAGATCAGTTTGTAGTAGGGTTGAGGCAATTTTCTTTTGTTTGTGCTACATTCAAAAACGCTTGCCAGGATTTATATTTTTCTTTCAGTATAATTGTTCAGTAGTATTCGTTCTATTTTAAATTGTCTCTATTATTCAAAAATTCTATCTGAATTAAAATTAGGGAATTGAATCTACGATAGTTTGAATTTTTTTCTTTAACAAAATGAAAAAAGGTAATATTTTAAATATCATTACTTTTTTAATACGTAGACTTTTGGTATTATATTTTAACAGAAGATTTCTGTAAATCCACATATAGGTATTGTTTGAAAAACGCCTCTCATTTATTACAATTATGTATTAAAATTGCACTTATCGTAACGAAAAGGTTGTCAATAAAACAAAATAAATTTTTTTTTGGATCCAATAAGCACTAGTTTTTCAACAAAATTTCTAAAAAAATTTAATTCTCGAATATTTAACAACAACAACAAATACAAAAAATATTATTAAATACGTAATTTTATACTTGGTACGACACAATTTCAAAATATTTAAAAGCTTTAATTAAAATAATGTAAAATTAAAAAAAAAAATAAAAAATGTTAACGCTTAATTTGCCCACATTTTCTTTTATTCAAAAAAAAACAATTTTTTTGTTTTTTGTTTAGTCGTTTAAACGTTTCCTGTTACATTTTCTTGTTAGTCAAAAGAAAAATTATCAAAGAAAAGAAAATTATTTTAAAAAAAAAATAACTAGAAGCAAATAAAACAACAACAATCTAAAATAATATTATGAATGTACTATATTATAAAAAGAAAAATTATTTAGTGAAAAATTTTTCACATAAATAATTTGTCTGAACATTAACAACAATATAACAACCACACTGCCGACACGACTGTTCCATACCATATTATTAAAAATACAACGCGATTTTCTTTTAAACATTTCTCTATCCCTTGGTAATATATAAAAAAAATTTCTTTAAACTTAATTTGTACACAGATAAAGAAGACACGGTCGGTCGGTAAAAGAAAATATGTTTGAATGTATATGTAAAAAAAAAAAAAAAGTGAATTGAAGTGAATGAAACTGCTGTCAAGCTCATATTTCATTGTCAGGATGTTGGTATAAAACACGCAAAAAGCAATTGTACTTGTTTTTTTTTTGTTTTTTTATTTTTTTGTTTTTAAATTTCTTCTAACATCAGTCCTACTCATATATCTTAAATTTTTTTACATTTTTTTATTTTTATTTTTTTATTTTACTTAGATTAGAACGTGCATGTACTGTAACAATAGTAACCATTAGGTTAGATCCCTATTAGTTAAATTTCCATTTGCCATGAAAAAAATTACATGACATTATGAGTTTTAGTTCATATTTCAAAGTTTTCTTCAATTCAAATAAAATCTAATAATAATTTAGTTTATAAACTACAGCTATATAAATATATGTAACTAGAACCAAGGCATTGTCATCTGGCTTTGTGTCGAATTTTTTTTATTAATTAACAGATTTAAAACATCAAAGTCGTAGTGGCATTAGTAAATTTCAATGCCGATATCTTATTGATGTGACACAGGAACTACATGTTTTTGTTATTATTGTAAATTTAACAAAAACAGATACATTTTTTTATCATTATTTTATTTTTTGCCTTAATGTATTTGTAAAATATGTTATTTTCATATATTTTAATTCTATATTTCAAAAGTTTATATTACTAGAATATTTACAACTTTGATTTGTAATTATTTAGACTAAACTGACTTAAATATTTGGAATAAATTTAATTTGCAAAGAACAAAATGGCAAGTAAAAACCTTTAATTAATTATTTTTATGCTATATGTGAAACCTAATGTAAACCTAATCTAAATCTTAACTAACGTCTATTAACTAAAACGATCTTAATACTAAGCCTTAATCTACTATCGCTCTTATAAGCGACAAAAAAATATTGTTGATCTGACACTAGCCACAAAATAATTTCGACAAAATGTTAATTCGACAACTGAATAGAGTCTTGTTATTTTGACAAGACAAAATTGTTGATTTAATAAAAACTTCATTTAAATTGATACATTTTTTCTCCAATCAATAAAATATTATTTTCATTTCAGCATATTATTTTATTACATTGACAAAAAAAATTAGCATTTGTCATTTCAACAGACTTAAATTGTTATAAAGACAACTGTAAGTCATATTTACAGAATTAAAATAAAAAATTGTATTCTTTTGTCATATTGACTCATTATTTTTGACAAAGTGCAATCTGGTTGTGGGAACCCGTATAACAAAATGCTTTGAAAAATGGATTTAAATATTATTAATATATAATAAAACAGTTAAATAAGATTTTTTATTTATAACTGGATATAACATTTTTATATAGAGATCTATTTTATTAACGGTTTTCATTAGATGTGTTTTGAAAAGTAGATTTTTATCTAGGTATATAGGCTCAAGTATTTTATATTATCGCTTTGCCGAACTATTTCGAAATTTCCACATGATAGATTTCTGTTCGGCAAAAAACAAGATTTTCTTCTTTTTGTAAAGAAAATCGATTTTTTTCTCCGTTAATTTTGATTTTTCACTTAAAATAGTAGTTAAAAGATACATTTGTTCCGTTGTAATATCATGCCGATGCCGATACCAAATGACATTACTTTTATTTTGTTTACACATTATATATAGATTAATATGATTGTTTATGTTAGCTTTGAAAGCATTTTTTTTAAAATTCATAATTTTTTGCATTAGTTTTTCATTACGAAGTTTTGAGTTATATAAGAAAGAGAATCAAAGTTTCATAGTCCATCTAAAATGTTTAACTTAATCCGTTACGGGATACTTGTAGCGGTACGAAACACTTTGGTCTGGCATTGACTTTCACCCTAACTTGAAAGAAATTAACCAAAGCAAATTAAATTCATATTTCCATTATTGACTCTTCGCTGACAAAATTAAGTTAAGACAAATATATTAAATATACATATCCAGTATATATTACATATACAAATACATATCCAGAACAATAATATATCTGTTGCCAACCAGAATTTTTTTTTAACTGTATAGTATGGGTATATACTGACAAAATATTGTTTACGAATTAATATAAAGAAATTCTACGACTTTTTAGAAAAAACTAATTAATTTAGGATTTGTAACGTGAAGAAACATGAAGGATTTACAATGTGAAAGATGTGAAATATGAAATTGGCAATTATCCAAGTCTATTGAAAGTAAAATATATGCGGTTAGGGAACTATCTATAATTATAATTGACAAGCATTTAAGGACCTGCGCAGTAGACACTTTTTCATTTTATTACCATACAAAATGAAATCGTTTTTTACCGAAACAAACATTAGTTTCGGGGCTTTTTAAATATAGAGGCGGCATTGATAATCATATAATCAAAATCCTAATAACAAAAATAAATTTTGTTGTTGGTTTTCTTTTTGTTTATATTCGTCTATTCATAATATAAATGATTAATAAATAAAAAATTAAGAACAATAAAAACATTTCAATTTCATCAATCATTTCTCTTATAAAATATCAGTAACAACTATATGTGTGTAGTCTCGTTCATGTACGATTCGTTCAAAAAGAACGAGTCCCTTGTTCAAAAAAAAGATACGGTTCCCTAAAATAAAAATGACTCGTTCAAAAAAGGAACTGGTACGATACGATCGATATTGGTACTATATAACATTTCGTACTATTCATTTTGAACTGGTGTCAGAAGGATACGATTGGTACTGATACGATAATATTTTGAAGTGTCCATACCAGTACGATAATATTTTGAACTGATACCAGTACGATACGAATGTATCACATAAAATTTCTATACATACAAAATATGTATGTGTTGTAAGTCGTACAAAAAATGATGTCATTAAATTACATCAAAAAATGAATTGCGATATTATTTTTTTCAATTCAATTTTTGAATTGCGATTTATTGATATGCGATTTTAATTTTTTTTTAGCTGTAATAAAATTTCATATTAAAAATGTTTTACATAAAAAGGTTTTAAATACAAAATGTGATTATATTTTATTTATTTTTTTTTTTTGGAGAATATACTTTTTTCTTAACTATTATAAAACATTTACTTTATTTTTTTTTATAAACATTCCCATTATAATAATGTTAATATAATTTAATTGTGTATCAATTTAAAAATATATAAATATAAAATGTGAACAAATTTTTTTTTACGGAATATGATCTTTTTCAAACTATAATAAAAAAAACCCCTAAATTATAGAACATGATATATGTTTATTTTTAATTTGCTGCTAAATATTTTCATTATTTTACAATTTAAGTGATTCGTAATAAATTAACAATATTTAACTACATAAAGTTACAATATTTAACTGCAAAATACAAATGCATATTGTATTTAATTCACCAAACTTCTGTAATACAATATTATACAATATATTATAATTATCGCACTGGTACTAGTACCATTTCGTACTTTTTCTACTGTTAAGCTAATGATTCTTCTTGAACGAGTCATTTAGAACGAGTCATTTAAAATGAACAATTCATATGACTCGAGTCCTTGAAAAGAACCATTTTGCCCAACTTTTTACTGATCTGATAATGAAAATAACTACTCAACCTAAATAGGAGCGTACGACGTATGGCGTGTAGAATTTACATGCGTTTGTATGTATTACGTATAGAGATTTTTTTAATTTACATGTGTTTATATATCAATATTTATACGCTATTCGTCGTACGCTTTTATTTAGGTTGAGCAGTAAAGATATTTTTTTCTTCTCTCAAATTTTGTCTATTTTCTATCTTTTGATTTCATATTCATAATCATATTCATTGCACATGCGTTTGTAGATTTGTATATGAACGAGAAATGGAGCTATTGATTTTCTTATAAAATCGTCAATTTTATCTTAATACAAAAAATTTATATGGGATTGTGCTTCTGTATATTATTTTTTCTATGATAAAACTTACTAACTACTAAACCTTTTATCTGCTATATTGGGAGAAGTCTATGTCAGTACGTATGTTACTATTTTTTTTTTTTAAACTTAAAATTTGGCTTCAACTTGAATTATAATTACTCAACAGGGGCCCCTAGTACTTCTTTAATTTTAGAAATATTTAACAATACACTACTTGCTAATATAGATTTATTTTAGAATAGTTTTATTGACTAACAATTATATTAGTGATTATGGTCCCTGTAGATCAAATATAAACTTAATACTATGATATCGACAATTGCAGTATAGCATAAGTAACTATTTAATCATTTTTTTAAACTTATAAAGCCTTGCCTATACTGAAAAAAAAACTAGGTAATATTGACAAGAATCTGGGTTAAAATGACAAAGACTATGTAAATATAGCGTCAACAATAATGATGAGTCAATTATGCCAAAAGAATACAATTTTTTTTTTCATTCTGTAAATATGACAAACAGTTGTCTCTATAACAATTTAAGTCTGTAGGGATGACAAAACTAAATTTCTTAAAATGACTAAATGAATTTTCATTATGCTAAAATTTTTTGTCAATGTAATAAAATAATATGTGGAAATGAAAATAATATTTTATTGATTGGAGAAAAAATATATCAATTTAAATGAAGTTTTTATTAAATCCACCTTGCCAAAATAACCTCTATTCAGTTTTCTTTTTTTGCCTTCGTCGGGAATCGTCGAATAAACAGAATTATTTTGTCAATAGGATATATGGCTAGTATCAGATCAACAATATTTTTTTGTCAAAATAACATCTATTTAATTGTCGAATTAACATAATCAGTTTGTTAATAAGGTATTGTATGCATATACAAATAAATAACTTACAGATTAGTTTATCATCAAAAATGTTAAAACCAAAATAGGAACTACTCCATAGAGCATTTCTAACTTAAAAATAAATTGTTTGATATTTTATTATAATATTTGTTATTGCTAACAAGTTATAGCTATTGTATTTGAAAAAATACAGTTGTAATTTGAAACTACATTTCAAAAAAAGCGTTATACGGACTTTTTGTACGCATACAGTACCTACCCTACAAATTAAATTTGGAACCGTATTTTATATTAGCAAAACAAGACAGCCCTTATAAACATTATATGTCCTTATATAATATGTGTGCGTCTGAAAAATAAATGCATGATATTATTACAGTTAGACATAAAACAACAATCGTCTTGATAATCAACAATTAATTTATTTTATAGCATTGAAAACAAAACAAAATTAAATTTTAAAGTTAACAAAATAAAGTTTTTTTATTACAAAATATTTTAAAAATGTTCAGACTTCAGCTTCTGATTGTTCCATCTCTTTGATTCATACTGTTTCTTCAAATTATTTATTTAATAAAATAGTAAAATTTATTTTTTTCCTTCTTCAAATTATTTACTATTTTTAATAAATGTTCTAGTTGCAAGATTCGAATAAAACTAACTAAATTCATTAACAACTCAAATTAAATAATTCTCTAGTTCTATTAAAATACATAACTAAATAAATTTTAGCTTTAAATATTTCATATTATTTAATTTTTTAACTTAATTCTAATATCTTTTTTTAATGTCTTTTTTTCTTTAACTCTTCACTTCTTTTTAATTGAACTCTTTAATAAGCAAATTCAAAAACGCAACTTCACATTAAACCGCACCTTTACTTTTATATTTTCAACTAAAACAGAAAAAAAAATTGTTATATGAATAAAAATTGTTTGTCAACTGTTTACAAAATTCTTTTGTTAATCTGACTACGACAGCAACAAAAATTATAATAATAATTTTATTATTGACAAAATAGATTTGCAGAATTAACAAAAATTTATTAATTGCAATGAATTGAAAGGTAAAAATTTTTGTCAAATTAAGGTAAATTTTGTCAAATATACAAATATTGATTTAAAACGGTTTTTTGTCAGAATAACAAAACTTTATTCACTTGGATAAAACTTATTACTTTTTTTTGTCAATTTTACAAACTTAATTTTCCATTTTACAAATTAACAAAAAATTTTTGATAAAATAGAAAAAAAATTATTGTATGAATAAAAAATGTTTGTCAACAGTTTACAAAATTATTTTGTCAATCTTACTAGAGAAAATTTTTTCAGTATAGGTTTTTATTATAACACAGAGAATCGATAAAAATAGAAAGACAATAAAAATCTAATGTCAAAAACCAAATTCAAAATCACATAACCAAAAACAAAACAAATATTTTTTTGGTGGCCAAATTTGCATAAATGACTTTAGGATTATATCATTAGACTCACTCTGTTAGGATTATATCACTTTTTTTTTAAAAAATATACTCCGATACATTTAAAATTAGCTTGAGTAATATTTAAATATTATTAAGTCGATTTTAAAGTTGTTGATTGTACTCCAAGTGTCATAAAATATGGTATTGACATTTTTATACAACTTTGCTGTCTAGTAATAACATAAATTTATTTCATTTCAATTAAATTCATACTAGGGGCCCCTGTTGAGTAATTATAATTCAAGTTATAGCCAAATTTAAATTTTTAAAAGAACAGGGATTTGCATGGATTGATATAGACTTCTCATTTCAAAGCAGAAAACATTCATATTTTAATGAAAAGCTTTGAAATTAGTATGTTTTCGTTAAAAAACATAAATACCTTATTTCTCAATTTCTGTTTCGTTTCTACCTATTTCTTAATGTATTTGGTGAATAATAAAACCATATGATTAAAAAATTTACAACTGTGTGCGCATTATTGTTTTATTTACAAATTACTTATTATATATTAAGAGTTCATTATGGAGAAGAGAGATAAAATGAAAAGGTGTCTACTGCGCAGGTCCATTAATGCTTGTCAATTATTTATATTCATATTATATAGTCAAAATTTAGGTGAGGGAAACCTTGATACTTTCGTACAATTATATTGACTAGGAAAAGTGAAAAAGATTGTTATAGAACCAAAAAGAAACAAGTAGGAGAAAAGTTCGGCAAGCGGTTCTAAATTCTGCGTTTCTAAGAACAAGTATAAAATTCATACAACCCAGTCATTTAAAAATCAAATGCGATGATTCTACTTGAAGGTTTCATCTTGTATAAAAGAGACAATTTATTAGAATACAATTGGAGTAGACAGAATAAAATCATAAAAAGAACATATTGATAAGTCGATAGTCAAATAAACGGTCATTACAGATGACGACGACAACTATAATTAATGTTGTTAACAAAATGTTCAAATAGATGAAGTTCCACATTTATAATTTCAGCAAATTGGTCACATTATTCATAAATCACGCAAGAGGAATACTATAGTTAGAACCAAAAGGTAAGAAACCAATTTACACTTCAATGTAAGAAAATACCAACCAAAAAACAAAACAAAAAAATATATCCCCTATAGTTCCTTTAAAATTTAAAAGAAAGAATTTGTTTTTTTTTGTTACTATATATGTACTTTTTAAATTTGGATTCATAATATTCAAAAAAACAAAAAACAATAAAAAAAATATTTTTCATAAATATAGAAAGGATACACATTTCATCATCTGGTACTCTTCGAAAATGATATATTTAATATGGAATTTACTTAGAGTGGAAAAAAAAACTTATGTCAATATTGGTTTATTCATAAAATTATGATAAGAAAACATTCATCGCGTTATGTTTAGAATTTCTAAAATGCCTATAAATATTATAAATATTATGTACACGTCTCATACTCGTATTAGGATATAGAAGAAATTTTAAAATAAAATAAATGTTTCATCTTTAAACCTAAATAGCAGCACATTAAAAACTAAATTTTCATATTTATGATAAATAAAAATTTTAAACTTTGAAATATTTTATAAGGAGTAAGAATTTTTTCGGTTGGAAACAGTTCCATATATGAAAGTTTTCAGGTTTAATTTCATTTATTTAAAAATTTTCCCCGTTACAGTTTATTGCTTAAATCTAAAGCAAAATTTAATTTAAAAAGAAAATGAAACAAAGAACTATTATTAATTAATTTCAATTGATAACAATTTGAAAATTATTTCACTCACCAACAGTTACCTATCGCAAATATCCCCTCCACTATCATGTATTCATTGTCCCGAAATCCGTTCAATATAAACACATTCTTATACAGAATGCGAATCCAACAACCACATCACCTAAAAATATAACTTCACACCATTTCAAGACGTAGCTCGGTATGTAAGTCAAATTATAGACCTATATCAATTTTAAATGTTTTTTCAAAGATTTTTGAACTATCTATCAAGAATCGGCTACATTCCTTTATGACTCAAAATAAAATTTTAAGTGATAATCAGTTTGGATTTGAAAAAATGTCTAATACGACTGCTGCTTGTCTCTCCCTTAATGTTTCCATAACTAAAAAAATAGATGAAAAAAAATTTGTTGTTTGTGTCTTTCTTGACCAACAAAAAGCTTTTGATTGTGTTGACCATGAAATATTACTTTTTAAGCTTAAAAAACTAAACTTTACCAAATTCACTATTTCCAATCATATTTATCTCACAGAAAACAACAAGTGAGAATAAAAGAAATTCTAAATGATGAAAGAATCATTTTAAATGGTGTTCCACAAGGGTCAATCTTAGGACCATACTTATTCAAAATATACATCGACGGGATAGTTAAATTGAGTCTAACTGGTAACATACAACTTTATGCCGATGTTGCCGTTATTATATACGGTGAGACATCCGAGTCGAGTCTGAAAACTGCAATCGAAACTGACTTAATCATCGTAGAATAATGGCTTATGAAACATCGTCTATTATTAAATGTAAAAATAACAAAGATACTACTATTTCAAAACAAGAAAATTACAATAACAACTGTATCAAATTAGTTAAATCGTTTAATTATCTAGGCTTAGAAATTGACAGTAAATTAAATTGGCAAAGTCATATTGAACATATAATAAAGAAAATTTCACCCTATGTATTTATCATGTACAGAATACGAAAGGTGATTAATAGTAATATACTATATATTCTATATTCATCATTTATTTTGTCAAATATAACATACTTGAATCCAATATGGAGTAAATCGTCAAAAATCGTATTTTTGAACAAACTAGATATCTTAAATAAAAAAGCAAAAAATATTATCAACTACTATCCAGACTTCTACCCAACAAATCTAATTTATACATCTCGTTATCTTAGTCTTGATAATATTTGCAAACGCGAACTTTATATTCTTGCCTTTAAGATAATCAAGAATCTTATTACTTAACTAATAACTAATAACTAAACCATTCATACTTTAAAACATAATACATTAACTGTACATCTCAGTTTAATGAAATGTTATCAATTGGTTGAGCCTTTGGCATTTTGTGAAATATGTGTGATTAAAAGATAAGATCAAGTCTGAGTGGTAACGTCCTTTCGTTGGATGGTGATTGTGAGTACAAACGCCATTTACAGCCGGTACAACGAGGAGATGCAGATAGTGCATACATTACGGTTACGGAAAAGACTAAATTCAAAATGTGAAATTGGTTCAGTTCCGGGATGGATTTTTCGCCTTTGGTTGCTACACGTTTTCCGCTACACTTCATGCTTCCACTTTTTACTCTGTTTACTCCTCATCCGACTACATCGGGATTGGCAAAAGTTGCTAGGGATTTAACTAGGGGTCTCTCTATTGGTAGGGGTTGCTAGGGAAGAGAAAAGTTTTGCTTGGAACTAGAGTTCCTAGGCATCACCACCCCAATTAAACCCCAAATTTCATTATATCGAACATACTCTGAGGAAACAAAACAACAACATTGCGAAACAATATTTCGAATGGAATCGTTAGGGTACACGTCACGTCAGAAGGACGAACAACAGTTTTAGCGGAAGCAAGTGGCCAATAACAAAGTATTATATATATATTATTCTGCATTTATCTGGATGTTTGTAAGTTCGACGGAATACTCCAACACATATACAAATTACAATATGTATACAAATTGCTTTGGTACTCTTTTTTAACCCCTGTCTACCATGCTGAACCTTTGCAGGAAAAAATACCATTGCATGAAATATATTTTTTTTAATTTAATGTTAGTCTTCGTCGCAAATAATAAGGAAAAATAAAAAAAAAATAATAATAATATAAATAAAACAAACAATTTTTTTGATTTATAATAAGAAGGACTAATAGAAATATTATCAATAGTTTAATATGGTATAATAACCACAAGGCAAACAGCATTTAACACAAAAAAAAAACATAATGCACTTAAAGGTTATTCTTATCACTTAAAATTATACACAAATATGCATATGTGTCTAAATTTTTTTTTTGTTCTTATGATAATTATCACAGCATCATAGTTTTGCCATACCGTATGCATAGCCTGTATAGTACTACAGGTATATATATATACTCCAGCCAGAAATGTGATGCGATGATGAGTTCAAATTGTTAATTATTTTTATTTTTTTTGTTTATTGATTTTTTTTTTAATATATATATTATCTATATGATATATAAATTTATGATAGTATATAATATTTAGTATGTATTGTGGGGTTAGGTTTTGGTTCTGCTGATTTACACACAAAAACAATAACAACCTATACATTTTTAAAGAAATTAAATGAAATTTTGTACCATTATTTTTTATTTCTTATCTTTGTAAATTTATAATTTTTAGGTATATTTGTTTTATTGTATATTGTAGAGACTTAGAGAGTGATGATTTTTTTTAATATAGTAAGTAGGTATATATGATATAGGTATCGGTTAAAACATATTGATTGTTGTTCTTCTTTTTAATGTATGTTATAAATAATAATTATGTATGAATTTTAACATGAACAATTCGATAATGAATTTTTTGAAATGAAATGAAATTTTAAATAACCGATAAATGGTTTACAAGTTATGAACAGTTTTGTAAATACCTATTTATTTGCAGTAAATTTTTTTATTTTAAATTTTTCTCCAACAAGAGTTTTTATTTTATTCATCAAAATAAATATTATGTGAACCTACAATATTATTGTTTTCTATATTTACAATTTTATTTATTTTTGTTTTTAAAATTGTTTTCGTTCAAAGTTGTGGCTCATTATAAAATATTATTTGTACGCTAAACTTACGCAGCAGAATGTTAGCAGGATTAACTTGATTCTGAATTATACGATAAATTTTCAATGTTGGCAAGAAGGATGTCGTTAAAATGATCGAGTAAATGACCCTTAGGGAATAGAAAATTTTGCATCTTACTACAAATATTCTGTTTATATATAGTAATTAAAAGCGTTATAATACAAAAATAAAGGTATGATAAATTAGTAAGCAAATACGTATTTTTCTTAAATTTGAAATGAAAAAAGGAAAGAAATAATAGAATTTATTTTGCTTCCGTCATTTATGGCGGGTTACCAAGCTAGTATGGTTATAATTGAATAGGATAGCAGCTGATTAGAACCGATGGAAATATTTTATTTCCGCCATATGTCCCACGGATAAAGTTACATTACGATGATGATGATAATGATGTACATCTCAGTTTAGATGCTAGAACTAAAGCAAGATGCTTTGGTATTAAATTTGTGTAATATAATTTCAGGTTCGATTCCCGAAGAAGACAAAAAATGCTTTCTGGATTTTTCGACCTGGTTCACTACCCTTTATCATTGGGATAAAATAAATGTTAAATAATTGAGAGTTTTCGTATACTAATAATAAAGTGGAACTATGCTATTATATGAAGGCAGTAAATATAGTTTTCCACATTTAAAATAGTAGATATACCACAAAAAAAAAAATAAAAAATTCTACAAAAAAGCTATTGTATGTGATTGTGTATTCCAAATCTCTGTGTAAAAGCATTTAGGGTGTTCATCCCATAGACTTGCAATAATAAAAATATAAAAATAAGATAAAAAATTAACATTTAATCCAATATACGGACTAACGAGTAATCATATACACATTACCACTCATTACCCAAATACTTTTAATACAATTTTAGTTTTTAATATAGTCAATGAGCATAATTAATTGTTAGTATATAAGTAAACTTTTAAGATTCAAACTACAAATATATATCAGACTTATATTAGACTATTCCCTTCCCTGTTATTTTTTTGAAATTTGTCGATCTCTACCATTGTGGATACAAACTACTTTCTAAGTACAAGTACAAGCACATACATTCAATTTTATATGTAAAGCTAAATTTAAAAGTAAGAATGAAAATTTAAACAAAATGTGCTTCTCTCAATATTTACCATTATTTTTTTTAAATAAACATCGTTTATAATAATTTATTAATATTTGAATTTGACTGACCCTTATAACTCACAAGATCAAAGAGACAAACATTTAAACAAAAAAAAAAAACTTAATAAACAATTAAACTTCCAAAACAACTTAACCACTTAGAAACATTTCAAGGGCATTCATGAAATTTTCAAAAAAATTAACAAATTTTTATTGTAAATAAAATGAGAAAAAAAAAACAGAAAAGAATAAAAAAAACAAATAAAAATTTTGTCTTGCGGTAAGAATTATTGTGAGACAAACTTATTACATACTTACTTTTTCTTTTTTGTCAATTTTATTTGTATTGATTTTTTGTTGTTATATTTTCTTGTAAACCTTTCTTTTTTCAAAGTTGAAAATTTAACAACATTACAGTTATACTACATATGTATAGAAATATCTTAATTGTATTGTAATGTCTTTATTTATCATTTTTTAGTAATTAGAAAAGTTTTTACATTTTATTATTTTTGTATACAAAAACCATATGCGCACATATGCATTCATACAAAAGTAAAATAAGAGAAAAATAAAAAAAAATTATTCATTCACAAAATATAGTGTCCTTGTTACGAATAAGTATAGGGACATAATAACATATACACATCCATTTGTATTTAATTCAAAACGTGCTGGTAAAACTTTGACAAAATTTTTAAGTCTTTTTAATTCTGGAATTTAAATTCTTTTTTTTTTTTTTTAATGTTAACTAATTAATTTTAATGAATTTTTAAATATATGTATATATATATTATATATGTATATTATATACAATTAAAGACATTAAAACAGAATTTTTAAATGAAATTTTGTAAAAATTTTAAAATTGTAAACAAATTATTTAAAGCTGATTCATAACAGACCCAAATCATTTTATGAAAATTTAATTTATTTATTTGCAGAAATTTGAAATATAAATTTTTGTTAAGCTAAGTTATATTCTCAGAGATTTAAATACTTATAATTATTTTGTCTTTACAACTATTCCATTATTAATTTTATTTTCTATTAGTGATTTATTGATGATTTTTATGTTTGTTTAAGAAAAATTTTATAATTTTATAAATTAGGATTTTTTTAAGGCCTAAGTTAGGTTATAATTAAATTACACTAAATAAAATAATATACTAATAACTAAAAGACAAATTACGATTAAATTTTTAAAAATTATTTTCAGAAATTGTTTTGTTCATCATAATACTACTAGAACTCTTCAGTAGGTATTTAAAGTGTTTAAAGTTACCTATACAACTCTTGATTTTCAAGTTGATTGAATTTATAACTTATTGTAAGATGTCAATAATAGATTAGATTAGATTTAAACTTTTCCGGGAGGGGGTCGCTTCCCTATATTACCGCAGTCGCAAATAGGCTTATTGTGATAACCCGTGTTTATTAGTTATTGAAACTAGTGTTTGAGTAATTAAGAATACCTGATTTTGTGATAACACTCAGGATGTTCTTCAATGGCATGCTGGGTAACTCCCATTGTTCGGGGAACCCTGTTCCCAGGTGGCTAAGTCTGCTGCGAGTGAGTCCTTCGCACTTACAGAGCAGATGTTCAATAGATTCTTTCTTTATTTCGCATATTCTGCACAAGTTGTTGTCTATTAGACTCATTTTAAAAAGGTGTTTCTTTATTTGGCAGTGGCCTACTATTATCCCTGCCAGAATACGTACCTGATTCCTACTGAGGCCAAAAAGAGTTTTGGTTTTCTTGGGCGAGCGTTTGGCATGAGCATTTTTGCTTGACGATTTCCAGGAACGTTGGTTCAACAATCCTCAGCTGTTTGCTCTATCCAGACTGTAAATTGCCTCTGTCTTTCTGCCTGACAAAATTATATTGACAGATTTCTCAAAAATATTTCTTGGTAAGCAGTAGTCGGATAACGCTATCGAAAGCATATCATCCTTCTGGAGTACCCAAACTAGTTGTTGGTGTACCATGTTTTTGATTTGTGGATCATCGCCAGTAATATATTTGTAGGTGTGAACCATTACTTCTTTTTGTATAAAGAGATGAAGAGGCTCTAGGTGAAGCAGAGTCTCTAATGATGCGTTGGATGTTGTCCGCATGGTCCCAGTTATTATCAGACAGGCTGAGTTCTGTAGTTTATTGAGTTTGGTTTGAACTGTAATCTGCGTGCCTTTTTTTTCCACCAAACTGCAGATGCATAGGTTAGGGCTGGCCTAACTATTGCGGTATATAACCATAACGCCATTTTGGGGTTTAGTCCCCATTTACGACCACATAGGCTCTTGCATGTCCAGCATTCCAGTTTAAATGTTCATCAAGTACGATTCCAAGGTATTTGACCTCTTTGGAAAAGTGAATCGTTACCCCATTTAGGTTAGGTTTCTTTAATTTGCCCCTAACTCTTTTGTTTGTGAAGGCTTTGCTAATAGTCATTTTGTTTGGATTTATAGAGGGTTTAACCTCTCTGCACCATTTGTATACCATGTTAAGTGCCTGTTGAGTTAATTCCGCCACTGTAGACTCGAATTTGCCTCTGATAAGAATAGCTGATTCATCAGCGTAGCCTTGTGTTTCTATGCCAAATTTATTAAGTTTATGTAGCAGGTCATCCACTACAAGGGACCACAGGATAGCCAATAGTACCCCTCCTTGAGGGTAACCTTTAGCAGCATTGATGACTACCGATTCTTCGTCTAGGGTTGTGATGATATTTCTGCTTGTAAGCATATTTCCAATCCAATTGGCTGTGCTTACACTTATTCCCCGCCTGATAATAGCGTCGTGGATAATTTCGTATCCAGTGTTGTCAAAAGCGACCTCCACATCGAGAAAAATGCGAATGGCTATTTCTTTGTCCCTAAGAGTTTTATCAATTTTTTCTGTTAGGTTTTGGATAGCGAGAGTTGTTGATTTTCCGGTTGTAAGATGTCAATAATACATCTGTGAGACATAAAAATCGACCAAAATTTCATTGTAAAATGTATTTTTACAAAATAAATTTATATAATTATAAATTTTTAAAGTTTTTACATCATACTTTTAATAATAATTTCTGAAAGTAATTTTGTTTGTCAACACAAATAATAATAATATTTATAAATACAATGATTATATAAAATATCTATGTATCAAGATTGAATATTAATTAATTAATAAATCGAACTTGTTATTTTTATTAAAAGTTTAATGATGTGAAAACATTAAAATTTATATGTAATTATATAAATTTATTTTGTAAATTTTAGAACTAAAATAATATTTACCTATATCAGTATAGATATTACCACCCTCATTTCATTTCAAAGTATGGGACTGGTTTCTATATAGTTGCTAGAAGCTGTGTTGCAGCATTACTGGAATCAGCAAGTAGAATCAATTTTAAAAAGCAAGATAGCCAATAACCTTCACCTTTATTTTAATAATAAAAACTGAAAGAGACATCAAAAGACTTACATGTCACAAGTTTTTAAATTTGCTTTTCAGACCTATACAAGAGAATTAAATAAAAAAAAAAAATTATGACAGATAAATAATTAGAGAATTAAATAAAAAAAAAAAAAAAATGACAGATCGTTGAATTATTAATCTCTCATAAGCATACTAAGCAAGGCAATACGAACAACTGAATTTTCAAATTATGTATGCGATGAATAGACAGCTCCAGAGCATTTTATCTATTTAAATAAAAACGGTTATATTCAAAACCGTAATCATGTCCCTTTATTATACCATTGGATACATGTAAAACTATTGATTATAACCCGGGCAATATTAACGGAGAAAATTTAAAATTTGAAATGTCCATACCAGATAAGCACAAATTAATTAAAGCAAACTATTGGCGGTTTGATTTTTGGTTTCATTTGGTTACTCGTTATAGATTTTAAGACAGTTATATACGCAATTATTTCTTTGTTTTTCTGTTTTAAGTAATGTTAAATAAAAATTAGTTTTGTTGCGTGTATTGTGATTGTGATTGTGTATGTCAATATTCCTATTTAAAATGAAATTATGCTTATTTTGTTATTTATAATTTTGTATGTAAATTAGAAGGCTTAGAAAAGTCCTTATTATAATTAAGGACATTAAAAAAGTCTCATATTATATGTATTATATAGTAATGAAATAATTTTTTTTTTATCATTATTTTAGAAATTGTAAAAATGTATCTTGAATGCAACCATGTATAGCTCTTGCTCACATATTTTATTGAAACTGATATATTTTCCTGAATAGAGCATATGAGTGGGGTGCAATGTAGGGTAATTATGTATGATTTTAATGGCTTTTTGATAAAAATATCAATTTTGTTCAGATAGGTTTGTGGAGCTATGTTCCAAATAGGATTAATGTAGATTACATTTGAAATGATATATGACGAATAAATGATGTATAGTATATATTAGAATTGAAAATTTTTTACAATCGTTTTAATAAGAAAACAATAATAGTGTTATTTTTTTGACAATGTAATTAATATGCTCATCCCATTTTAATTTTTCATCTAGTATCAGCCCAAGATATTTGTAACTTTTAACTACTTCAATATATGTATTATTGTACATGAATGTGGTATTTTGTTGTCAAAAAGCAAGATTTTGGTTTTATCGACATTCATTAGTAGTTTATTATTTATTAGCCATTTGTCAATAGCTTTTAAGTCATCGGATATTGGAGAAGAAAGGTGGTTGTCACTACTCTCGGCATATTTTATGACAGCATCATCAGCATAAAACTGAATAGTTCCCAGTAGTGGAAGGCGTGCTAAATTGTCTATATAAATTTTAAATAAATCAGGTCCTAAAATGGAGCCTTGAGGAACACCTTTTTTGATCTGCATCCAATAGGCTCTTATTGCTCCCATTACGAACACATTTTTTTTTTTTTTTTTTTTTTTTATAAACAGCCGCGCGCTAGGATAGGACCTTTGATCGTACCGCTTGGCTGGGATAGAGAAGGAAGAGCAAGAAGGAAAGTGTGGTTCAAATTAACAGGTAGTGTGAGCAAAAACCGGTTAATGTTTTACTTGAACCTCTGGAGATTATAACAAGTTGTTCTGTTATTATTTGATTGTGGAAACACGTCGGGAGGGATGTGATTCCACATTCGCGACGCTCGGACTATAAATGAATTTCCATAACCATTTTTTTGCCATCTTGGGACTTCCACTGTGTAGGGGTGAGCATTTGCCGCTCCTCTTGTTGCGCGTTGGAACTGTTTTAGAGGAGGAAGTATTGATTTGATTTCAACTGAGCAAGTGTTCACTCCTACAAGATATCTATAAAACAGAGAAAGTGCCCCTACTGTACGACGATGTCCAAGAGAAGTTAAGGATGAAGTTACATTTGGGTCGCCTATGAGACGAATGGCGCGATTTTGAACGCGGTCAAGGTAGCCTAAGGCTGAAATGGGAGCGCCAGCCCAAATGTGAGAATTGTATTCCATCTTGGGTCGTATAAATGCTTTATAGATATTAAGGAGTTCCAAAGGTAAGAAGAGAGCTTTACAACGACTTAAATAGCCTAAAAATTTGGCAGCTCCTTTCGCAATATCAAAAATATGGTCATTCCAAGTAACTTTTTGATTTACCTAAGATGTTTAGACTATTCGAATTTTGCAAAGTAACACCTTGGAAGGAGAGATTGGTTTCAAATCTTAGAAGTTTGCGTGAGATCAGACAGCTTTGAGTTTTTGTTGAGTTGAACTCAACTCTGTTTTTTTGCCCCAGTCAGCAATTTTGTTCAAGTCATGGTTAATCATATTCACCATGATTTGCCTTCTATTGCTAACTTCGACGTTTGAAGCATTGATTCTGCGGAGGAAATCAAAGGAAGCCACCAGAGTGCTGTCATCTGCAAAGCTGTGAATTGGATTGAAGGTTGATTGAAGGTTGATCAAGAAGAGAGTGGGGGAGAGGACTGATCCTTGCGGAACACCGGCATTTATGTGAATTTTGTCAGACGTGAAACCGTCGACTAAGACACGAATCGAGCGATTCGAAAGGAGTCCTTCAATCCATTTAGAAAATACAGAACCTAGACCAATGGCTTGGCATTTAACAATTAAAGCCGCGTGCCATACTCGATCGAAAGCTTTGGAAATATCTAAAGCAACAATGTCAGCTTCTCCAGAATTGTGTAGACTGATATTGAGTTTCTCACAAAGGTATGTCATCATGTCAACGGTAGATCGGTGCGGTCTAAAACCATATTGTCTGTCAGATATTATGCCTTTGCTCTCAAGATATTTTGAAAGTTTCTCATTGATTAAGCTTTCCATTACTTTGGAAAGAATCGAAGTAATAGCTATTGGTTTATAGTTTGTGGGATCGCTTTTGTCACCTTTTTTGGGAATTGGATGAACGTGCGCAACTTTCCATTGACTGGGATATTGACCAGTTGAAAAGGACAGGTGGAATAAGTTGCGTAGAGGTTTCGAAATGGCGAAGGCAGTTTTTTTAAGTACCATTACAGTAATTCCATCCGGGCCGGCAGACTTGTTTACATCTAGGTTCCAAACAGAATTGCATTCTGTTGGTCAAGTATGATTCGAAAAACATTTTTTGGCTACTATTAAAGTTAAAGCTGGAAATCTTACTTAATAACACCTTAGGATCTACACAGTCAAAGGTCTTTCTTAGATCAATAAAAACTCAACCAGTGTATTTTCCTTCATCCATACTTTTGTTGATGAAATCTGTTAGTGTTAGGCAAGCTGCCGTAATATTTGAATACTGTTAGAATCCATATTGCTCTGGATGAAGAATATTATTTTTTTTTAATAAATAACTATTGGTATTACTCCCTACTTTTCCAATAATATAATTCAAAGTCAAAAAAAAAACTTTGTAAAGTTTGTACATAATATAAAAAATTCCTGAAATTTTGCGTAAAATTAACATAAAAACGAAAAAATTGCTTAGATGTTAATAAAATTAGAAATTAATAGCTGTTTTTGTAAATTTTTGTATCCTAAACTAGTGTAAAAATGTAAAAATAGTGGGAAAAATAAAATTTATATAAAATTTATATAAAAAAAAAAAATGATTAGATAATGTAATAAAAAAAATTACAAAATAAATTTATATAAATATAAATTTTTTAAAACCTTTAAATCATTTTACTTTTAATAAAAAGAACAAGTTCGATTTATTAATTAATATTCAATCTTGATACATAGATATTTTATATCACCATTGTATCTATAAATATTATTATTATTTGTGTTAACAAACAAAATTATTATTAAAAAAAAATTAACCGATATTTTTGTCACTTTATAAACTAGAATAAACATATTAAACCTAATTGACCAACTTTAATCGTTCATATTAGGTACATCTTATACATTTTTAATTTTTGTTCATTTATAAATTTTTATAATTTTATTAATTCATTTATACTTGTATTATTTAAATTTCATTACAATTCTTCAAAACTATAGTAAATTTACATAAACAATATAAAACATCAAAACCATCATTGATGTTTTTATGAAAAAATACATTGATTTTTCGATTTTGAATTAGTCACAAATCAGAATTTTAAATGCACTTTACATTCTATTAATTTTTTTTTTTTTTTGGTAAACTCATGTCGATCTACTAATCTGCAAAAAATAATCATATTAAATAATAAATATTTATGTACCTATATGTTTGAAATACTATACATTATAATCGTATATAGTAGGTATTTGTATCAAATAATATGCTTTACAACACTAAAAACTGACTATACAACCTCAAATGATAAATATTTGTACAATAATAGGCGTGTATCATTTATAATTCATGCATATAAATTAGGTAGGTCTTAATTACAATTTTGTAAAATTTCCACCATAATGTCTATCAACCATAAAAATAAATTTTATAAATTTTTTCTCTAAATTTAATAATGATTTTTCAATTTTATAATACTAATAGTTAAAATTGAAATAATTTTCAGGATAATTCAATTCACCGTTGAAATTCGTGACAATTAAGTGAATTGGAAAAAAAAAAAACAACAACAACCGAAACTAAAAATGAATGGTGATTTAATTATTTTTTAAATATTTAATTTTTTAAATTATAATTTTTAGTAATAAGTTTAGAATACCCTCAACAAAAATATAACTCTTCTAAATTAGTGATTTTTTTTTTGTTTTTTTTATGTTCTTGACAGTAACTTAGATGGAATCACCTTTTCGTGCTTAATTAAGTACGGTACTGCAATTTTACACTACAATATCTACAATATTTCGAGTATTTATTGAGTTTGATTGTTTATTGAGTTTTCGGAACATGACAAAATGAAACTGATGCAGAGATAGAAAACTATTTTGTCATTTTGTAAACGATTTTTGTTGAAAATTTTGGTAATTCTGTCGTTTCTTTTTTCTTTAGATAGCAGTGAATCATTAAAAGAAGCTAACACAAATATACTATCGATTTATTTATATTGTCAAAATCCCAGAGAATATGAAAAATAAAATTTTTATTACCAAAAATTATACTGATTTTGCACGTATTTTTATTTGCAAAAACTGAACTCTTGAATTACATATAGAAAAAATTATTTGTGAAATCATTGGGTCTATTTTAATTCCTTTAGGAGTTAGAAAAATTAGTTTTTTTATAAAACTAATAATTTTGTTGTATTTAATTATAAGGATATTGTTAATAAAATTAAGGATTTGGGAATCTGAATTTTGGACAAACCGAATATTGACTTTGTTTTATCCAAATTATTAACTATGTATTTGCTTAACTCACTGATCCATACACATTTAAGAGTAGTTTATATATTTCATTCTTTCGTCCTCATTTAAAAATATGCTTGTCTATCAGAGATGCTACCTTATGCTAAAAACACATAAATAGAATTGAATCAATTTAGAAAATTGCAATCAGATTTTGTTTTCGAAAATGGCATTGACAGGTTAATATTACTAAACTAGTTTTGTAACCCGTCATAAATAACGGAAGCAAAATAAATCCTAGTTTCTTTTTTTCTTTCATTAGATTCTTTATTCACTAATACAGTACTTATGTTTATATCACTTTTTATTTATTTTTATTTATGTTTATATTGGCCTAACACTAATCTTTTTTTTTTTTATATAACAGAAAAAGAAGTACCATACCAACAAATTTGTATAAAATGTTTGTGTTTTTGTATGGTATACTCGTACTCACTTCCATTTAGTTATAATTCGTTAGTTGGGTTCAATTTAGTATAAATTATACCGTATTAGGGTTATTGTGGCCTCTGGGAGAGCAAATTTAAAAATGGGATCTTATTTTCATATAAATTTTGTCTTTTGCATAATGTATAGGGATCTTATTTTGCTATATGAATAAACTGTTATTATGGTACTGTGTTATTTTTAAAAAAATATTCAAAATTTTGTATCTAAATTGGTAAAATTTACAAAAAATACAAAAACATTTTCATCAATAATTTTCAATTTAAAAAAAACAATGTTTTATTATCCGACGTAGAAGTAGAGTTTATTATCCTACTCTACTTCTATCAAGTTCTATTGATTGAACAGTGAACCTGAACAGTGAAGTGAACAGTGAACACTTAACACTGAAAATAAAATAATATTTTTGGAATGGAGCATGCAGAACATACAGAATACAGATTCAGCAAATAATAAAAAAAAACAAAAAAAAAAAACAAAAATAATTTTTTTTGAGTGAAGTGCGTTACGCACACAATAATGACAAAAATAAAAGGTAGAAGCAATAAAGTAGTATAATGTATAATATTGTACAATATAAATATGCTGATACACATGTGTATTATTATGTATAATTTTAAGTAATAAGAATAATCTTTGAGTGAATTATGTTTTTTTGTTTGTGTTAAATGCTGTTTGCATTTTGGTTATTATACCATATTAAACTATTGATTAAATTTCTATTAGTCCTTATTATTATAAATCAAAAAGATTGTTTGTTTTATTTATATTATTATTATTATTTTTTATTTTTCCTTATTATTTGTGAAGAAGACTAACATTAAATTAAAAAAATATAGTTCATGCAATCAATTTTTTCTGCAAAGGTTCAGCATGGTAGACAGGGGTTAAAAAAAGCACCAAAGCAATTTGTATATATATGCATTTGTATACATATGCAATTTGTATAAGTGTTGGAGCGTTCCGTCGAACTTACAAACATCCAGATAAATGCAGAATAATATATATATAATAACAAAATATTAACTTATTGATATTTAAACCCTTGAATATAAATGTAATATTTGTTTCAGTAATGTTTTTATATATAATGTTTTATAAGCTAGAATAATATATTCTAATATCTATCATAATATACTCCAATGCGTTTTAAACTGATGCGTTGGTTTTAAGCTAATACCTGTAAGTTGATATTCCCGGTTAGAAATAAATAAATAAACAAATAAATTATTTTAAAACAACAAATTTGAATGAACCAAAAATAATATTATCAATTTGATAAAATTTTAATTACAACTTTACGATTGTTATGTATTTATAATCTTATAGTTTGCAATTATCTACTCAAAACATATTTGATATGGTTTCATTCCGTTATTCCTTTATTTTTCTTTTTGTTTTTTTTTTTCGTAAAATTTCCCATTCGTTTGAATGGAGTCTAATTAGCGGTGTAGTTGTCCTTTTCAATTGATATTTACGGTTATAAACATTTTTTATTCGTTTGTTGTATTGGTTGTTGAACATGTTATTATTGATTTATTATAATGATAACGGTATCAATCAAACTAAATTTCGCATATGTAACAAAAATATTATGCGGTATAATTTATATAGATTTAAATGGTTAGAATTGAAATCATATTGTTACAGCTTATTTATGTAATATTCGAAGTAAAAACAGAAAATTTGTTTTGTATTTCAAATGTTTTTATTATATTTTTTTAATTATATTAAAATAGTTGATTCATATAAGAATAATTTACATAAATTGAAATTAAATACACAAATTGGCAAATTAATTTGAAATACAAAAAAAAAATGTTATTTTTTGTTTTGGTAAAATAAAATTATAAAAAGGACAAATACTGAAATTTGCCTAATTGAAATTAAGGTATTAGTATTTGAAGTGTCAAACGATCCACAAAATTTTGGTTTTAACTAATTTCAACTATAATCTGTTAAAGAAACTTTTGTTAAAATCTGTTTTTGCTTAAAGCATTTTTTTTACATTAAATTTTCAACTACGACCAGTTCTACAAAATCTATTAAAATGAACATTAAACTTTCTGTCTGACCACGTACCTGTTCATTGCTAGATTAGCCAAAGATAATTTCGAACTAATATTTTTTTTGAAGATATTTACAATATTTTATAGGTATTATCATGTCAGGATCCCTGAAAACGTTAATTACATTGAAGAGGAGTTTTTTATAATAAAATGTTTCTGTATACATACTAAGAAACTGAGTATAATACAGACCGGGCCTGGCCAACCCGTGGCTTATAAATATTTGTAAGATAGGGTAAAAGCACTAGTTTCCGGACGGTTAATTTTTTTTCAATTTTAAATGCATCCAATTTCGAAGAAAATAGTAGTAATGAGATATCTTCGATTTCTTTTCATAATTCAATCTATTTTGAATAATAAACAATGTAAAAAAATATCTTTTCAATAAAACTTAAGTATTATTATTAAATAAATTTAAAATGTGCCCATTTCATCAGTTTTCGGACACTAAAATCTATTATCCGGACATCAATGTTTCAGTAACCGGACAAACAAAATCTAAAGAAAAGTTGAACATACAAAGTGTTTACTAAATTTGAAATAATTTTTTTTGAAATGTTTAAAGTTTTTATTCAAGTTCTTTAATTAATTAAAATAAAAATAATTCAATAAAAAATATATAATATATCCAACAATTCAGGTATATTTGAAATTATAAGTATAGCTAAAAATCATGAAAAAAAAACAACATTAAAACTAATAAATTCATATTTAAAGATAAAACATTTATAAAATTAGAGACCTTAATATCTGAATACTTCTAAATAACAGGTTACTTATACTACAATACTTATAAATAGTTACTGAAATAAGTTTTTGAATACGTACTAGCTTACGAACATTTAAGACAAACCAATTAAGGAATGGCGATTAAGGAATGGCGATGCATCTCATTTTTCTGAATTAAATAATATTAGTTCATCGGTACAGAAAGATTTTATTAAATATTGTTTGAAAAATTGAAAAAATCTTTCGATTCAAGATTCAATGAAATTGCTTCATATAATAAACATTTTGAAATATTTCAATCACCATTCAATGTTAATCCCAACACAGCACCATATGCTTTTCAAAAAAAAACAAAAATAATTTTTGTATACACATGTATATTGAGTGAAGTGAGTTACGCACACAATAATGACAAAAATAAAAGGTAGAAGCAATAAAGTAGTATAATGTATAATATTATACAATACAAATATGCTGATACACATGTGTATTATTATGTATAATTTTAAGTAATAAGAATAACCTTTGAGTGAATTATGTTTCTTTTTTGTGTTAAATGCTGTTTGCCTTTTGGTTATTATACCATATTAAACTATTGATTAAATTTCTATTAGTCCTTATTATTATAAATCAAAAAAATTGTTTGTTTTATTTATATTATTATTTATTATTTTTCCTTATTATTTGCGAAGAAGACTAACATTAAATTAAAAAAATATAGCTCATGCAATCAATTTTTCCTGTAAAGGTTCAGCATGGTAGACAGGGGTTAAAAAAAAGCACCAAAGCAATTTCTATATATATGCATTTGTATACATATGCAATTTGTATATGTGTTGGAGCGTTCCGTCGAACTTACAAACATCCAGATAAATGCAGAATAATATATATATATAATAACAAAAAATTGATATAAGACTTAGAACTGTGAGTTATAAAACATGGAATGAAATTGGTAAAACAGAATTAAAATTAAATGATATTTTAAATCAGCATTACTTAACCCATACGTCACGAACAAATATTGGGTTGTTTCTTATACGAAACAATAATGCAGGCTTTTACAAACTTAAAAATGTATCGTTTGTTTTTTACAAATAAAAATATAATGTTTTATTTTTTCTAATTTATCTTTTTATTCGTATTGATATAATTTTAAAAACACATTTCACTATTTGCCTGTAACAAAAATCATAAAAAATATACCGTTGTTGTACAGTGACAAATTAGAATCATTATCGCAACGGAACAATTGTGTTATTATGAATTTTATTTTTTCAAACATGTTGCATGTTGCGTATTTTTGTATATAGAAAATTATTACAATATATCGATAATTATATTGATTATATCGATATAAAATTATTGAAAAATGTGTAAGAAAGGTAAAATACTTAATTTCTTTCAATTGAAAAAAACTCAAAAAACAGAATTCAGCAAAAGTAAATTTAGGAAAATTATTTATTTATTTATTTATTTCATTTATTCTGCTACATATTATAAGTCGATTAGTCTTTTAAGCATGTAACTAGAATTCATAATTTAAAACTAACAAAACTAAACATATTAGAAAATATCAATGAAAAATGTTAAAATGTAAAAATATAAAGTGCTTAAACCATAACTAGATTAAATTACGAAATTGATGAAAATAAAACATATATATATTACATATATAGAGATATAAAAATAAAAAAAAAAACAATGCTATATACAAAAATTTACATACTTAATATATAATACATGTATACCAATATATGCCTGTTGAACTGAAATAATACATTTGTATACCTCTACTCATGATTTCTAAAATACTCACTGCTGAGCTCAGTAAACTTTTTAATGTTATTAAAGCGCAAAATGTAGTTCGGTATGGAGTACCAAAGAATAGTAGTTCTAACAAAATACGATAGGTATCTTAATCGACTCCTGTGACGAGGAACTATTAAATTCATATTACTTCGTCAAATTTAAATTTAGCAGTTACTAGTACTTCGACTAGTATAGAAAAACAGCAAAACGCACAAGGGTGGATAAAGGTGTATATAGATATCAAGAAAAAAATTTTAATTACGGTTTCACTCACTTATATAAAAGAAAATGAAATTGATTTACCACAATGTGTTATTTGTGTAAATGTATTAGACAATTCATCATTTAAAGAAAATAAATTTGGAAACAAATCATATTAATTGGACAAATCGATTGATTTTTTTATAATGAATTAAAAACGGACAAATTGACTTTAACTGATTGTGTGGCAACAGATAAAAAAACTTTAAAGTGTTCATTTTTGATATCTTTACATATCGGTAAGTCAAAAAAAGCTTATAAAAGCAATTTATTATCTTCATCTGAGGAAGAAAAATTCTTGCGAAACAACGCTGCAATTGCAGTTCAATAACAAAAAAAACATTTGAACAAATTTTGGATCCAAATACGAAATAAATATCCGATATTGAGGGAAAAAGCGATAAAAAAAAACTTCTTTCTTTTACAACTACATTATTTAGCAGAAACTGGATTACTAAAAATAAATAAAGAAATCGGCTTGAAGATGTGGGTGCTACTTTACGAGTAAATCTATTAAAGCAAGAGTTAATAAGCTCGTAAACGAATGTCAACAGCTAATAAGCCATCAAAAATAAAAAAAAAATGTAAAAATTAATACTTTTGTTTCATTAATTTTAATAATAAGACATCTATATAGAATGGGTCGAGTAGTTTTTTGCTCATATTTTATGGGTCGCAAGGTAAATAAGGTTGAGAAACGCTGTTTTAAATGACATTCATAATTAAAATAAGTTTGCTGAGATTTTCAAGCTATTACCTAAATGTGTATAAAACTAAATTGTAATAAAATAAAATAAATGAAAAATATATCAAAATACGGTGTTATAAGTGTTATACTTGACTTTTTTAATGAATTGAAATATGTAAAGGACTTTTTTCAATTATTACAATTTGCATGTTATAAAAAGGACCCTTTTTTTTCCTGTTACTCCTCGTGGGAGCATAGGGCATCAACTTGCCGCCTCCATTGTTCTCTGTTGTACGCAATGATCTTTATCTCCCCCCAAGTTCGTCCATATCTTGTTATCTCAGAAGTCGCAGTTCGACGCCAGGTGTTGTTGGGTCTTCCTCGCCTTCTGCTCCCTTGGGGATTCCATTCTAGGGCCATTCTTGTTATATTATTTGATGGTTTTCTTAGAGTGTGCCCTATCCATCTCCATTTTCTGCGCTTAATTTGATGCATTATCGGTTATTCACCTGTTATCTGCCATAAGTCCTTATTGCTGGTGGTGTTGGGCCAGAATATTCTGCATATTCTTCTTTGGCATTTGTTCGCAAATACTTGAAGTTTTTGACTGATGTTATTTGTCGTCATCCAAGTTTCACTGCCATACATAAGTGTTGGCATTACACATGCTTTGAATATTCTAATCTTTATTTTTCTAGTTATTTGACCATTCTTCCATATTGGACTTAGTTCACCGAACGCAGGTCTGGCCTTACGTAGTCTGTTGTTGACATCTGCTAATTACATCTGTACCTCCGTTTGTTGTTAGAATGTTACCTAGGTAAGAGGTAAGAGAAGCTTTCCACATATTCGACTGTTTGACCTTCTATGGTTATGGTGTTTGTGTTGGTGTTATTTATCCTCATGGCCTTGGTTTTGTCTATGTTAATTTCTAGCCCGACTCTACGCGCTGCTTGCTGAAGTAGGTCTGCTTTATGTTGAATGTCACAGAATCTATGCGCTAGCAGACATATATAATCCGCATAGTCAAGGTCCTCAAGTGTCCTTGAGAGATCCCACCTTATACCTCTTCCGGAAGAACCAGTTTCTCTCATTATATCATCTATTACAAGCGTGAATAGAAGTGGTGAGAGTGGACATCCTTGCCTTACTCCAGAATTTGTGGTGAATGTGTCGCTTATTTGTCCGCAGTGGAGAACTGCTAATTCTGCATCTTCATACAAAGCTTCTGTTAGTCTTATTAATTTATTAAAAAGGACCCTATTAAGTTATAAAGACACTTTCGAAAAAATTAAAGCATACTCTGTTATGTATTTACTCACAATTGTATTGTATTTCATCGATGCCAAAATAAATCTATTTTCTATTTTTTTCACTAATAGTTTGGGTTTAAACTTGCAACAACGCTTTTCAACTAAAAGTAATTTATTGTTGTTAATTATTTGTAAAATTTTGAAAAAAAATAATTTAATCTTATTTAATTAATGTTATATTATATAAGTGTTTGTAATATTGTTAATTGTGTTAATGTATTAGTGTTTTGTATATATTGATTTTGATAATATTACTAGTGGATCCCCTGTGCAATTGCACAGAAGTTGTTTTTTCAAACACAATTTTACATAAAAAAAAATATTTGTTTTAGTATTGAAATTTCTTTTAGAGTATAGATGTTGCTCAACTTGGAAATAACTGTCATTTATTTGGTGAAAATATTTTAAATGTAATCAGCAAAAAGAACTTGCTAAAATTTTAATATTTTTGTGGTGCAATTAACTTACTATTCAATTATTCTTGCTTTTTTACTCACCACGTCGTTTATCTTGTGTATTATATATTATATTAGTATATTTAAGT
The DNA here is from genome assembly GCA_963942445.1 of Argyra leucocephala. Classification (NCBI taxonomy): domain Eukaryota; kingdom Metazoa; phylum Arthropoda; class Insecta; order Diptera; family Dolichopodidae; genus Argyra; species Argyra leucocephala. The sequence continues at coordinate 146,023,088 of OZ012679.1, forward strand.
GTTAAATATCAGTTTAATAGTTCAATTAATAGTATTAATAGTTTATTAAAATTAAAAGAAATAAGTATGATAGAAATTCATTTAGATTTAGATCAAATATTATGTACAAGAATCTGAAATAAGAAAATTAACTGTGAAGATTAAATTTTTATATATTATAAATAATTTTTTGTTACAAACTGGCAGCAATCACACAACGAATTATAAAAATGAACTGATGATTCAACCTTGAGTATTTATATAATTTGTTAACGCTAAAATAATATTAAGAAGACTTAAAAACATAATTTTTAAATTGAAAAAAGTATGGCATAAATATCTGAACCTTTCATAAGTGATTTTCATTATTATTAAGGAGACATAGCGAAAGTAAAAACTTGTTCAAAACTTTTTAATTTTCAATATATACAATTTAAGGCCCAACCATAATGAACTTTAGGTGGCTTAAGCCAACTTAAGGAAATGTACGATTACTTGTAAATTGTATTGTGCAACCATAATAGGAATATCAGAGAATTTAGCTGGCTTAAGGAATGATTTCATTCGCACATTCTGTACGGAAATTTGACATTTGATGTTGACATATTATTAATTAAAAATTTGTGATATAAAATAAAATAATAATTATTATTTATTATTTATTCAAAAGTATGTACTTTATTTTAAAGAATTATTTTTTGGTTAAATCCATGTACATTGTTAATTTGAATAAATTGAAACTCATGCTAATTTCATTTTATTTTTGTTATTTATATTTAGATTTAGTTATTTTCTGATATTTTATTTTATTTAAGATTGTTTTAGATTTTGACTTTGATTGATAAGATTTTAATTTATCAAATTGCCGCAACTCACCCATGTACATATATAGTTTCATTTTTTTCCTTCGTTTTTTTTTAATTTAATTTTTGTTTTTAATAAACTATTACAAATACGGTTGTTGTCTATGATAAATCAATAAACTATATAGTGCCAAGAATAAATTTAAATGATGGAAAACAATTCATAATGAAATATGGAATACGATTTATTATTCAAATTTCTGGGAGAGGTCGAATATTAGTAAATTTTTAATTAATAAATATATTTTGCTTGAAATACAACAAAATTTGTGATTTATTGGTATTTGCGTGAATGAAAAACATTATTTTTGTTTTTCTTTAGTTTCAGTATGATAAAATCAATATTAAAGATATTATATTAAACTTTAAATTTAAAAAGTAGATATATAATAATAATTTTAACTCTTTTATTTTCTTATTGAAGGATGTTTTCTGTATAAAAAAAAATAAAAAAATTAAAACAAAAAACAACACAAAATAAATTCTTTCAAACTCAAAATCTAATTTAAAATACAAAAATATTATAACCCTATCTTGATATTGTTTTAGTATATTGGTTAGTACCTATTTTGAGTCAAAAATATTTCAAATATTTTTACTGAAAAAGATTATGTTTTTTTTTTTGATAGCTAGTGTTGGGTGTTGGCTATATGGAATTTGAAATATTTCATTCAAAAGTATACTATATTAAAAGTAACTAAAATATATTACTACAATAGAATATATGAAAACAATATTCAATTGTAGAATTCAAAATATATGTTATATACAAAGCTTATTGTTGTTTTATATTAATCCAAATCCAATATAATAGAAATTATTACTTATAAAAGGTATATCACTGATATAATAAGTGAGTTTAAAAATGACACAACTCTGAAATATGCTGTGCAATATAACTTTACCATATCTGCATCGCGCAAGCGCTTTAGAATACACAAAAATTATGTGAAAAATTAATTTATTAATCCATGAACATATTTATTGTAATGCAGAAATATTAAAAGAGTTAGATCGTGTTATATTCACTAATTCGAACTTCGACAGAACGAATTTAGTATTAGTGAAAAGTCTAATTAAATACAATTCAATTTCACTGTGTCGGAGATTCGATAGAATGATGACGAATTATGATAAATATACAAATTCACAATAACTTTGAGAAAAATCTGACTGCCGCTCTCCCGCTAAATTTTCCAATTCATATTTAGGGATTATATTTTACATTTCTATCAGAGGAGTATGGAAATGTCAAAATTAATACCAAAATGTCAAAATCAATTTGTAGTCAGTGTAATAATAATATAAATTTAAAAAAAGATAAATGCATTCAATGTGATAGTCAATGTAAGAAATGTTTCCACAATACCTGCTCAAGTCTGAACATTGAATATTTCAATAATATTCAACTAAATCCGAATATTGTATGGTTTTGTTTGACATGCACAAATAGGCGCCAAAAGCGAGAATCGGCTGTACAAAATATTACAAGCATCAATACATTTACAGCAGCGGGATCAGCTAATGTTGATAATGTCACAGCAATAATGAACAAACTCAATGAAAATCTTGAAGTTTTTAGGAATACACTTGAGAGAATAATTGAGGAAAATATGCACCTATGCAACGAAAATTCTGATCTAAGATATCAGGTAGAAAACAATCACATCGAAATAATAAATTCATCGAAGTTGTGGTGTTGGTGATGTTCCAGACAGTGAACCTGAAAACAGTGTAAACAAAATTTAAGAACATTTAGGCGTTGTTCTTGGAAAGGACGATATACAAGCCGCTTACTTTGCAGCTCCAAACTTGAAAAATTCTGGTGAGCCTAAAAACCTTGTTGTAAATTTAAAAATGTATCTATTAAAGCCAATTTTATGCAAGCTAATGTTGGAAAAAAATAAAATGTTTGCACATTCAACTAAAACAAAATCAAACCGAATATTTTTTAATGATCGTTTAATACCATATTTTAACTTTTTATATACAAAAGCTAGAGATTTGAAAAGGTAGAAAATTTCAATGGTCACATGGGTCAAAGATGGTAAAGTATTGTCAATAATAACAAATAACGAAATAAATTGCAATAATCTACTATTAAATACCCAAATTAATTCAATAAATAAAATTGAAAACATGAATTTCGAAAACAACTCCTTCTTAACCCTTATGTGAGTGACAATCCAAACACCTTCATCAGGGTGACGAGGTACCCGTGTACATATGTGACCCGAGTTTATATGAAAAAAATTTTTTTGTACCTATATATATTGTAAATATTCATATTTACGTATGTTTAATATACATATAAATATATACATTTATAGATATAATATACATGACATGACATAATAAATCTATAATACAATAAAAATAAAATAAAATAAAAATAAAATAAACATCCACATTTATATAGCATATAATATAAATATAGTAATTGTACATATTATTATAATATAATTATACAATTACTAGATTTATACACTACAATTTTCTTTCATATCTTCAGTAGAAGCTTTGTTAGCAAGTTAATAAGCAATTAAACAAATTAAAAATTTTTACAAAAAGTATAAATTACAGAAAAAAAATTAACACATTAATAGAAGTAGGAACTAATGCTAAGCCCAAGATCAAGATCATAACATATTACAATCAAACGAAAGAAGGTGTTGACAAAATGGGCAAATTTTTGGATGAATATTCTGTAAAACGAAAAACCAATCGTTGGCCACTGACATTCTTTTACAATATGTTTGATATTGCTGTACTGACAGCATGTATTATTTATAAGGATCATCATCCAAGATTTTCCACCACTGATCGCCGCACATGGTTCCTGAAAAATTTGGCCTTCTAACTGTGCAAATTAAATATCCAAGCACTTTTAGCTGTGCAATCCAAGCAAATACATTAAATCCCATAGTCGTTGGTACACCATTTATACTTTCAGTAATGCAAGATGTTCTTGGAAGACAAATTCAGTTTTTAATAACAAGCAACCAACAAAAGGGTGACTATGCTGGTAGACTCGAAGCGGTTGGCAGTTGTTACTCATGTAGAAAACTAAACCACAAGCAAAGAAAAACTAGAAAAGCCTGCGTTGAATGCAAAAAACCAATTTGTGGTGAACATAGTACAACATTAGCAAAATGTAATAGTTGTTTTGAAGTCACTTGGAGTAATTAATTTTGACTTTGTTATAGTTTTAAATTTTTTTCAAAATATTCTATGTAATTACCATATCTACTTTGAAATAAATTTTGTATGTAAATAAAATAAAAATAAAAGTAAAATAGCTTTAAAGTCCTCCTCCCATATTCTATTTGATTGCGACGCTGTAGCTCGAAAAAGATATAAACACTTCCAGGGATACAAATCGCCTGATTCTGACCTTGACATCAAGGCAATAATAGCTTTCATCAAGGACATGGACCTGCAATTCTGAAATGGACGGGGAAGTACAATAGATCTTAAGAGGTCGCGGCTACTTAGAACTCCCCAATTTTAAAATAAAAATATTAAAATAGCTTTAAGGATAAAATATTATCAAAATAAATACAATATCTATAGAATTCCATACAAAATGTATATAGGTAGATACATAGGTACCTCGTCACCCTCCTGAAGGTGATTTTACAAAACAAGGATAGAACTCGACTTCCATTGATTATAAAAATCCAAATCATTAAAAATTATTAAATTTACATCTTTTTAGGAGTTGTTAGCAACTTTGAGCTCATTAGCCCTTCCAGACCTTTTTTTGGGGTTTGAAAATGCAAAAGGTACCCGGGTACTTCATCACTCACATAAGGGTTAAAAATAATGTATTTAAATAAACATAGTTTAAAGTATAAAATGGATGAAGTTACGTACTTGTTACATAAATTAAAATAAAAGTCAACTGTACACCTAATAATCTTCTCAGAAACGTGGATCCTGAACCATGAAATAGATATGGTTAACTTCAAATTTTACAACAAAATATTTTCCTGTAGCAAAAATAGGAGAGATGGTGGACTGGGTTTATTTGAGAATTTTTTTCATTTTTTCTTCTTTTATTCAGTTATTGTTAATTAATTGTCATTGTGAGCTTTATACTGTTTTGTTTCCCTTTTTGATAATGATGAATTTTTGATTTTGTAACTGTTTATATTTGCCTTGTTTTTATTTATTATTCTTTTTTTCTCACTGACATTCAAATTATTACTTGTTCATTTTCATAGTTAAAACTATTTTATAAATTATAAACTCTGAACGAGCTACCTAGCCCATTTTGAGATATGTTTGAATAAATAAGTAAATAAATAAATAAAAATATGGGTGAAAATAATTTGAACACCGAAAATTATTCTTTCATTTACAATTCTATTTAAATATCACAAACTTAAAATTAATTCTATTATAACTGTTTTCAAATAATTCCTTAGAAATCTATTATTTTATAAAAAATTATTTATATATATTTTTTTATTTTACAATATTTCTTGAAAATATTGGAATTAAAATTTTGTATGAAAGACAAAAGAATTGAACAGCAACATGATGTTAAAATCCTAAAAACCAGAATAAAAAAAAAGCGAAAAACAAATCGAATTCAATTTCGAATGTTGTAATTTGTAACAAAAATTTCTCAAATTCTATTCTATTCTCTATTAGGAATTGTTTTTGGTACAATTTCTATTTTTATTTTTATCTATAACCTATCTATATCAATGTACATTAGTTTTGTATAAACATTACTTGTTGTAACACTGCTTGTAACACTACTTGTTGTTACATTCTAAAATAATGTTTAAAATCAAATTTTCTATCAAAAGTTGAATTGTAAAAGAACAATTAAATAAAAAAAAATATATTTTTGTTTTTTTGTTTAGCTGGTGGGAAGCTTCAAAAGACACAATGAGCCCTGTTGACATTGCGTGTGGGATTCTAACCCACTAAGCCACACCCTTCATATATTGCGATCTAGTCCTACAGGCGTAACGAGCAATTTTTTCTTCGCTTTATTTTAATTCTCAATGTAAACTACATCCAGCGATGTCTACCTAACTTTTCCTTTGACGTATTCACCCATACCCATGAAGACCTACCGCATCAGCGACGAAAAACCGACCAACTTTCCAAACAAATTTTTAATTAATAGAATAAAATATAAAATCAGAATTAATATCGACAAATCTGTATTTTGTAATATTTTAGGCAAAAGGGTTGTGGACGTATATAAGATTATCATCATCTATCTTGTTACGCTCCATTCGATCCGCTTGATTACATACATTGATTACACACCGGTAGTTTGAGCTCTTTCAACTTTGATCCCCTACGTGGCCTAATCGGTTAGAGCACAGAATTGTGTTTGAATTATGATGTGGTAGTCACGGGCTCGATTCTCGTGGGGGTATAAAATATAACTAACAAAAATAGCAAAATATTATATGTATATAAAAAATTAATAATCAATAAAAATAATTAATATAATTAATACTTTATATAACGAAAAATATTATCTATATCAATATCTATATCAATATATCTCATCTCATGGAACATAAGAACCATGCTTCAAGCTGGTAAAATGACGGAAGTAGCAAATAAAGCTCTTAAATATAGGCTGGACTTATTAGCTCTACAAGAGATCCGATGGAAAGGGAAGGGTATGATAAATAAACCGTCCTTCTCCTTGTACTACAGTGGGGATGAAAGAAGAACAGGGAGGTATGGAACGGGTTTCATAGTAAGCAAAAATCTGAAGAAGTGCATATTAGGATTCACACCAATTAGCGATAGAATATGTAGTATTAGGATCCGTGCAAAATTTTATAATATTACAGTAATATCAGCATACGCGCCCACAGAAGATGCTGATGATGAAGATAAGGACGCTTTTTATGACGAACTTGGAGAAATATGCGAAAAAGTCAGCTCCTACGATGCACTAATATTGTTAGCAGAGAACAACATATACATGAAATTGCAGGCAAATTCTCCTTACATGAAACAACAAATCAAAATGGACAAAGATTATGCAATTTCGCAAGCGCATCATCAATGAAAATAAAAAGCACGGCATTCGAGAGAAAAAATATACACAAAGCTACATGGAAAGCCCCTGGTAATAACATCGCCAATCAAATATATCATGTACTAATATCAACCAGAAGATCGTCAATAATAACAAACGTGAAAACGTGCAGAGGATCAAACTGCGATAGTGATCACTTCCTAATAACAGTGAATATTAGACAAAAAGTATCAAACGCAGGAAAAAGTAGAGGTTTCCGTAGGATAAAATGGGACACAAACAAACTAAACACTGAATCGAATGTTATGCAATATCAATGCAACATACAAAGAAAACTTGAATCGGTACAAGAAAATAATGAAGAGCAATCATATAATGTGAATAATGAATGGGGAAAAATTGAAGAAGCTATAAGTTCAGCGGCCAGAAATACTGTAGGTGTTATACCTCAGCAAAGAAACATAGAATGGTTTGACAGCGAATGCGAAACAGCGATAAATATTAAAAACAATGCTAGACTAAAAATGTTACAAAGAGATACAAGAACAAATAGAGAAAATTATAGAGAAAAAAGAAAATGTGCAAATTAGAACTAAGAAAAAACAAATGCTAAAAAGAAAAATAGAACAAATACAAAACAAACATTATCAAGGTGACATGAAAAAATTCTACAATAGTATTAAAAAACAGACAACAGCCTTCCAACCAAGAGTAAATGCATGCATAGATAGACAAGGTAATACGCTCTCAGAGAATGACGATATTATGAATAGATGGTATGAATATTTCAATGAACTATTAAATATAAGAAACGAGGATCAACAACGGCAGCAGATTACAATGCATACAGCAGAACCATTAATTATAACACCTTCATGCGAAGAAGTTAAACAAGCTATATATAAATTAACGAATGGAAGAGCTCCTGGAGAAGATAAGCTAACAGCTGAGCTTCTAAAAAAAGGCGGAGAATTTCTGCATAAAAACATACATAGCTTAATATGTACAATATGGGTGCAAGAAAATATTCCGGAGAAGTGGAAGGTGGGGCTAATCTGTCCAATTAACAAAAAAGGAGACAAAATGACATACAGCAACTACAGGGGGATAACGTTATTAAGATATGCTTACAAAATATTATCCAATGTCATATACTCCAAATTAGCTTACTTTGCTGAAGAAATACTGGGAGAGTACCAATGCGGATTCCGAAGCCAAAGATCAAAGATTGACCAGATATTCGTCATGAAACAAAGCATGGAGAAATGTTATGAACACGACATAGATCTTCACATGCTTTTCATTGATTTCAAGCAAGCATTTGACTGCATAAATAGAAACGTCAGGCATCTTAACATCAAAGATGGATAAAATCGCAGCGACAACTTACAGAAAAATATGGCGTCGTCTTACCACGTAGGCGCAGATAAAGTAATCAAAGTGGTCTTCTACAGTAGGCCAATTCCCTACTTAGACAGTACAAACAGATTAAAAATTAAATGAGACATTGCCTCGGAAATACAAGTGAAAGTAGCAGTTAGAAATCGAGTACGATGGAAATATCAAGTGGAATACCTATGCTCCCAAGAGGAGTACGGAGAAAAAAAAAACTTTGAGCTTACCCATGTCATTTTTAGTCTACGAAGCTTTCACTTATACATTTTTAATTAGAAATTTTCAATTCTATTTATTACAATTTATTTTTCTGAAGTAAAAACTTTTAGATGATGATTTTTAACCATCGTTTCAGTTTGCGCCCCAAACTGTTTCAGCTCTTTTAACTAAAATTCACGACAACACTTTGAAAAAATATATTTAAAGAAAAGATAAGTTTAAAAGGGTTCAAATTTAACTTGAAAGTATTTAACAAAACAGTAAGTAAATTAATTCTGTGACATGGGCAGCGCATTACCAATCGATGGCGATATGGCAAAGATGTCATCTACAGTGGCGCAAGAGGTAGAGCAACTGCCTTTCAATCGAAAGGTCCCAGCTTAGATTCCCGACGAAGGCAAAATATGCTTTCCAGATTTTTCGACCTGGGCCAGTACTCTTTATCATTGGGATAAAAAAAAAAAAAGATAAATAGTGGAGAGTATTGGTTACCACTAAATATAAAATGGAATACCATATGCTATTATGAAGGCGAAGTATAGAATAGATACAGTGTTCAACATTTAAATTAGTAGATATATCATAAAAATTCTACTGAAAAGATTAGTATGTGATTGTGTATTCCAAATTTCTGTGTAAAAACAGTTATGGTGTTAGTCCCATAGATTTTGAATTATATAAAAATGAATCTTTTTTTTTTGTGTCACATGAAATAAAAAATTATAATTCTTGCCCATAATTATGGCCCATGTTCTGGTCTATACTTAACATTACAGCCATCTGGAGCTAAGCGACCACCATCAAGTAATTCTTCAAAACGTTCACGATCATAATTTGTGAAACCTCAACGTTTGGAAATGAAAATTTTTTGTCTACCTGGAAACTTGAATTTGGCACGACGTAAAGCTTCAATAACTTGTGCCTTGAATTTATCAGTAGACCGAACTGACATAATTTGTTGTCTAATATGAACATGAGCCACTGTACCTTGAGGTTTGCCAATAGCATCTCTTATTCCTGTTTGATGCTTATCAGCACATGACAACATCTTGTTAATTCGGATAACGTGGAATGAATGTAATCTCATTCGAATATGGAAATGATCTTTGCCACAATGTTTAACTAAATATTTATTGCCGCAAATACGTCCTGCTTCTAAAGCTTCAGAACTCATCTGTTCATATTCGTCAGACACTAAATGAACGCATAGTGGGAAATTCTCAACTGAAGCCTTTTCATACCTAAATCAAAAATAAGAATTTTAGGATCTGACACACCACGACAAAATCGATATTTTGGGTATGGTTTATTTTTGCAATATCGATAACATGTTGCTGGACATCGACCCATCTTGACTTTCTTTGTCGACAACAAGTGAAATGCATTTTAAGAAACTTATACCTCATACGTAACAAAAAGTTGAACATCATATCAATCTTCTGGACTCCTGTTTTTATCAGTGAAACCTTAAAATGAATCACACAAACAAATGTTCATAATGAATCAAAATTATATTAAAAAATATATTCTGGCTGTAAAAAGTCTGTAGCGTGAAACTGTGGAAAATGGCAAAACAAGATCCAATTTGGAAGCAAAATAAAAAAATTAAATACCAATGAATAGGTCAACGTAATCAGAAAGTTTAAATACATAATAACCAAAACCATTTTACATTGAATGAAACAAATTTTTGAAAGAGGACACCTGAAAATTGGTACCAAATAAAAATCGTTGCCGAAAATATAGTTAAATTACAAACAGTTATTGATGACCTATATTTGACTGAAGGGTGATACAAGTGAACCAAAAAATATCTAAATTTTCCAAATATCAAATTTTCTTTTGTATATTTGATTTTTCTTTTTGTCAATTTCAACTCTATTTTTTATTAGAGCACATCCAATTTAGAGCATCGACTAATAAATGTCTAATAAATTTTTTAATATTTTTGTATATTTATTTTTATATTTTTTTTTTATTTTTTTTTTAGATATATTTTCTAATTTAGAGTTTTTATTATATTTTTCAAAAATAAGACAGGAATTTACACTTTACAGTTTTCTTTAGAAGTTTTAGTTTTATTTGTGAAGTAGCTAGCAATCTAAATATATATTTTTGAAAAATTTATCCTTTTTCTATTATTTTCTGATGGTTTTAAATTAAAATTTTATATTTCTGTTATTGAAAGTTTTCTTATTTATGATCTCCTGATCTGAATTGTTCCCAAAGGCAAACAAACACATTTTTATTTGAGAAAAACAAAAATTGTACAAGTCGTAAAATTGAAAAGCATAGATTTTGTTTTTATTTTAATTTAATATACTTATAAATCTATATACTATACCTTTTGTATTAGTGTATACAATAATTTTCTAGTTCGTCATTCATTTTTTAAAAAAAATTTATGCCATAATTTAAATTTTTAAAATATTTTTTGCTTGTATGAGCATAATTTTTTGAACTTTAAAATAAGAATATGAAAACTTTATAAACTTTTCGGGATGCATGATGTTCTTGACTATAGTAGATCTTAACTTACTTCTATTTTTATAGATGCATAAATATCACCTTTTGACGTGTAAAAATTGCAGGTTATGTTAATTTAATAAATTTTGGAATTATTGTCACAAAATTTCTAATTAACGTAAAAATAAATTTTGACGTCCTAAATAGCGATAAAAATTAAATCTATTTCAAGAAAATTTTATAAGCTTATTCCATCAAGACTATTTTCAAAAATTGATGGTGCTTATGAGGTACTGCGAGCAAATACACTTCAATGTACAAAAACAGATAAACCAGCTTCAAGCATTTATAACTCGATTAGGGTAGAAAACAGGCTCCCTTGCTATATAGTTTTTTGTTGTTGCATCTATTTGTTAGTATCATAAATATTGTTTCTTTGCAAACAAGAGAATTGTGGAATTGTTGTGTGACAGACATCGAATGTGGGGCTTTAACTCACTCTACCATTAATGATCAACCATAGATCGATTGAGCCATCGATTGATACACTTATCTCCTTGTTAATATTAATAATAGTAGTCAAAATTTGTTACTAGTATTGTAATTCTGTTGAAATAAACACTGTTTTATTATTATTATTATTATTATTATTATTATTATTATTATTATTATTATTATTATTATTATTAGTCATATCAACATTTGCATATATTTACAAGCAACGGTACAAAAACGACCGTTGGTAATTTCCACATTAATTCACAAAAAAAAACCTTTCTCAGATAAAATATTATAGGCTATCAATTGTGATTTTGACAATTTTTGATTCATATCTTTTTTAATGTAGTAAAGCTTTACAACCAAAGGCATATCATTATCATATAGTCTTACACAATAATATGAACACTACCTTGTTGCATTAACTGTAAAATAATAACAAAAAATAGATATAATACTTATGACTGTGAGTTATAAAATATGGAATGAAATTGATAGATGATAATTACGAATTATTATACTTATATCATATGATTGTATACATGTTGTTTAATACATTCATACGCTTACTTTCCAAATTTTACAGTCTTATATAGAACAATCATGTCATGACATTGTGTTTGAATACTCTTATATTAAAAGTTTACTTATTTAACACGCTAACACGCCGCAATAGGTAGACTAATTACCTTTCAACCGAAATGTCCTAATTTTGATTCCAGATGAAGCAAAAAAATTATTTATCGGTTTTTCGACCTGGTCCAGTACCCTTTGTCATTGGGATAAAATAAATGACAAAAAAAAAATTAAGATTATAATAAAATGGAACTACACGCTATTTTTAACATTTATATGAAAAACCGGCACTACATATAGAAAGCTTAATAGTTTTTTCAGTTAGAACGCTGCAATTGAATTATGCAATGTTTATTGTCTAATTAATGTATTATCTAGTCTAAGTAGATAGGTAGGTAGGTAATAGTGGATGCGAAAGTACGCCGACACACTTAGACCGGTAAGGTCTATTGTGATACGACGGGAATTTTACTCGCGTAAGACTCTACTCGTTGAACCAATTTGAGCTTTTAATGAAGCGGCAGAAATTTTTGGTATAAGTGTTTTAAGCTCGTAAATAGGTTTTCCTATTATGGTAGAGACCAGGACAGGAACAGAGTAGGTGTTGGACAGTTTCATCCTCCTCCTCCTCTCTACACGTTCTGCAGAAGTCGTTTGAGGGGAGTTCCAGTCTTCTGGCATGTTTACCAATCAGACAATGACCCATAATGACCCCTACCATAGTGCTAATTTCACACCTTTTCATAGTTAGTAAGTTAAGGGATCGCTTCAGGTTCAACATAGGCCAGATTTGCTTGGTGATGTTGCCGTCTGGTCTAACTGACCATCTGAAGTTTGAAGCTGTCATTGCATCTTTGCGAAGCAATAAATTATCTAGTCTAACTTCAGTATAAAAAGAAAAGGAGACAAAATTATGTTCCTTATTAAAATAAATCCGTAATAGAAAAATTTCAAGTTCGACTTCAAGTTCGATATGTAATAGAAAAATGACAAAAAAAAAAGTAAAAAATTATGTGGCGAATTGAAATATTGGTTACAAAATAAATCCTGATAAATACACTTAGCTGGTAGACTCTTAGACATCCTACCTCTTTAAAAAAAAATTTATATTATTACCGGATTGTATTCTTTCACACGTTGGCTAGCAGTGTATCACCGGTGAACACAAAAAATTTCTTTTTCCACAGCCCAATCAGTCTTCGAAGAAACACATTATTTTTCCCTCATAGCCCGCCGACACTGTTTGTATCATTTAGAGTTATTGTACCGCAACAATAATAACATAATAATATGTCTTCCGTATATTGAGTTTAGAAGAATTTTTAAATATTAACAACTGCATGTTCCCCCGTGATACATTACTAATAACTGTAAGATATTTTGATATTTGTTTTGTTTGTGTATCACCACAGTGATGAGTAAACGAATATGTAATGTTCCACATATTTTGTTTAAAAGTGAAGAAAGGACAAAAGATAATCGAATTAAGCGAGTTCGATGCAATGAACGTTATTAAAATTTATCAAGTCAATCTGGATCGAGTGTAGCCCGTAACAGGTCTAGTCTTGTCAGTACGTATTGTAGACAATATCATCCAAAAATATTTCTTTTCTTATAACATTTTCAAAAAATACATTGAAATACTGAAATATTTAAGTTATAAATATTGAAATTAAGCATTTATTTTGAAATATGTAATTAATTTTTTTAGCAACTTGCATGCTATCTGACATGGAAATTTAGGATCGAAATGTATCATAGGTGATTCATCTGGCCCTTGAGGGTGGGAAAATAAAATGTTCACTGGTGATAATGTTTATTTATAGATAAGATAAATTAACTATAAATTTTAGCTGTGAGCTAAACACACTTACACACGAACTAGAGTAGATATATATATTGTATTAGTGGTCAATGCGGTACACTTTAACCATTTAGATATATTGAAATAAAACGAATTCAATTACTTAAATCAATACGAAGTTAAGGCTTTACAAACATAATTTCAGAAGATTTCTAAATTGGCCTTGTTTGTGTGCCGTGATTGCCTGGCATCTAACCTATTATAATATAGGTTATGAAAATACTTATATACTAAAGTGAAATAAGAAAAGAGTGTGGTATTTGCCAAAGTGAATTATTTTACAATGTTGTTTAGTTGAGAGTTTTGGTTATCACTAAAAATAAAAAATGGAATTATATGCTATTAGGAAGACGATGTACTCTATACAATAGAATATATAGTATTCGACATTTAAATTAGTAGATATACCATAAATCTCTCTGTTTAAAAGCAGTTAGGGTGTTCATCCCATAGACTTGGAATCATAAAAAAAAATGCTCTTATATTATAAAGTGGAATGTATCCGCAGAAAGTACATATTTATCTATTTTCCTGCTACATTAAACTATTCAAATGTTGAACACTTTAATTATTATCCATAACTAGATCTTTTTAAATGGTTGAATAAAAATTTCTTATTAGGTATTGTTCTTAAAAGTACAATGAAATTAATTGTCAACACTAGTCAAGTGTCGTCACTGAAAATTTTTATTGTAAAAAATAAATTACATACACCGAATAGGATGTATTTTATTTATTTATATAAAATTAGATATTCCAATTTGACTCTCCAAATATTTTAATAAACAATTTTCAAAAGTACATTTATTATTGAATACATTTTTCATCACTTTTTTAAATAACGTTTCTACATATATAATGCGTATACATTCATAGTCGCATATAGTCATAGCGTTTTAGTAAAATCAAAGTTTTTAAAATTTTTTTTTTTTATGAATGAAAAATGGAAATTCCGAATTTTTTCTTTAAAATCAAAAAAAAAAATATAGAATAAAATTATTGATAGACAAGAAAATATTTTCCAAGAATCAAAAAAACATAAAAATAAAAACATAAGTATTTAAAAATAACTTTCTCTCATTTTAAAAACAAGAAAAAAAAGGTAAATAACAATCAAATTGATTTCGCAGTAATAATTGTCAATCATAAAAATTTCACTAAATTATAAGTTGACATATAAGTTTATTCGTGTATAAAACGCATTGCTTCGATTTTTTTTTTTAAGAAACATCTTATTGTTGAAAAATTCATGGACCTAATCGTTGAAATCTTCTTAATCACTTAAACACTCTTAAATCACTTAATCTTCTTAAACACACTTATCAAAACGATTGACAAGCATGACAGATGTCAAATAAAGGTGTAAATTTATTAAACTGGATGACAACTTTTTTGCTTTAATATTACATTTTTGTAATGTTAATTTTAATGTTTTAATATAACAATTTTTAAATCTGACAAGTCCATTCATCCAGGCGACATCAATTGAAAACATTAATAGGGCCTACGAAAGACGAAAAAATAAAAACATAGAAAACCGGAATTTACAAAATATCATGAAACAATTGTGACAAGATATACAATGGACCGACAAAAATATTAGCAACAGTAAGATTTCAAGAACATCTAAACGAAACAAAAATTATTAAGAAGACAGGAAAAATATCCAATTTTAAATCTACTGTGGCAGAACACATCGCAATCGAGGAACGGTGACATCGTAAATGTCTTTAAAAAAAACTTAAACCTGATACCATATAAAAAAAACTAAGCTATCAATCTTATTCGTAATATAAGTTGGCAACATTGTGTTAACAGCTTTCTGAGACATTGTGTTTTAATTCATTTCAGTTGCAAGCAAAATGAACAGACAGTTTTTATAAACACTGTACAACATTAGGTTTTTAAAAATTTTTGTAAACCCAAATACCTGTCAAACTGATCGCGGAGACATCGTCAACAACAATTATGATCTTGTAGATAATGTCTCAAGCTTTTGTGAGCTTTTGTATACATTTAAGATCATGTGGACGTTATATTCAACTTTGTGTTGAGACATTTACGATGTCAAGGGAACATGACATCATTAGTAGAGCATAATACAGAAATAAAATTCTTCCATCGTCCATCTTCCATCATTGACTAACCTATTCAGTTACGGCCAAGTTTTCTGTTTGTTATTTGATTCGGCTAAGATTGTTATCTTCTTGGCCTTTCAACAAAATGTATAGCTTGGAGTTTCCATTCAAAACATTGTTTTCCTACGTTGTTGTCAGTTTTTCTCAGAATATATGACCAATTCAATTCAACTTTCTCTGCTTTAATCAAATTAAACTGTATAACGATTTATAAAAAAAATTGTTTTTGTATATTCTTTTATGTTTTTAGACATAAGAGAGATTCAATAGCAGTCCATTCTATTCCATTTTTTTCTTGCCCAATTTTGTTTGCTAATGGCAAACACAACGAAGACATTTCAAAAATTAAAAACTAAAAGTTTTTTGTTTATTTTTCAACCATCCAGTATGATAAAGAACTTCTGACTCCACACATCACTCAGTTGGGGTATAAGATATATAATTTATCTAGTACAAAATTTATAAAAAAAAACGATAGTTGTTAGTATTCATAATTAGGATGGGATTTTTGACGGTTTTAATAAATAGAAAAATATCACAATTTACGAGATCGAGTGAGAACTGGGTTCAAATGGTTGGGTGAGTATAATTATGTTTGATCTTTAAAATATAAATAACCTACCTTATATGATTTTTTTTTTAAAGTTTTCACTATTTTTTTTATTGAAATCTCATTTTTTCTGCAGACAGTGAAACCTAAAATATTTTTTAAAAAAAAATTTTAATTTTAAAAAAATTTTTAATATATATAACATTTTAACAGAAAACGGGGTAAAAAAAGAATAACGGATCATTCGAAATCAATAGAATCGACTTTATAAAAGTCTATCAAAAAATGTTTTGATATCGCGGAAGTCTATTGAAACTACTAGACTTGTCAAAAAGACTGCCATGTAGACAATATGTAATTAAAAAAATTTACTGTCAAAAACATAATTTTTTCAATTTGGAATATTTTACAAGGACAATAACTATACTTACCTTCGCTCATTTATCATAATTTTTAGTTGGATTGGATGACCTATGCTGTAGTGATGAACAATGGATGAATTTTGACAATCTAATTAATTTAGTTATTTGATTTGAGATATGATATGATACCAATAAAAATTCCAGTACTGATAGTTACTAGTTTAGACACTGATTCTGAAGTACGATAGTTTTTATAGTCAGTTAGTGTTGTAACAAAAAAAAAACCTTTTCCAATTTCTATATTATTTTCCATCAAATTCACAGTTTTCTCCAATTACCTATTGCCTTTTATAACTAAAACTTTTTCTTAAAATAAAAAACAACAAATTTAAACAAAAATTAATGAAAAATTAATTATTTTCCATTTTCATACAACAATAATAATTCACTTGACTTATTTTGCGATTCAAATTTTGACTTGGACCTTATTCGAAAATGGTTTTATGTTCATAAGCTAGTTATAAGTAATAAAACTAAAATTATGCAATTTAGGCTTAATAATTGTCTCCTCGAGAATTTTAGTATTTGGTATCATTCTTTTGATTGCTCTAAATTTCCTTTATTTCCTATACAGTCCCCAAACTCTTTTGTCCTCTCTTCGCCTTGTAGTATTTCTTGTTTTAACATTGAAAGTGTAGATACGTTTAGGTACAGGTACTTGGGTGCTTCACTTGATAATAAACTGAATTGATCTGCACATACTTGCTATTTAAATAATTATTTTAAAAATGTTTTGCGAAACATTTACCACTTAAATCTGTATTCTTCTTTAAAAGTTATACTAATGGTGTATTTTGCTCTATTCAGTTCTAAACTGCAATATGGAATTAGTTGCTGGGGTGGTTCTTATTTTAATAAAATTAAACCTCTTCTCATTGCTCAAAAACATTGTATAAGGATCATTTTAAAAAAAAAATAGACTATTGCCTAGTTTTCCTTTATTTAAAAAGTTGGATATTCTACCACTTAGACATTTATATTTGTTTAAAACGTTGAAAATTTTTACCTATTAAGGTCGGGCTATCTCGCTCACCGATTTATAACTAGATACCATCTTAGAAATAATTATTTATATCTTGTAAATGTTCCAAGAGCCCGTACCTCTCATTTTTTGTCACTTTTATGATTATATAGCTCCAAAAATATGTTACCTTATTCTTTAAGATCGGACAGATCGTCTGTTTCTTCGATTTTGGCTTTTTGAACATGGATAACCTTCAAATTGAATCTGTTTTTAATACCATTTAGTTTTAACTTCAATTTAGTTTTTTTCTAACTATAATTTTTTTAATTTTCTTTCAGTCTTCTAGTTATTAATTTACTTTTTATTCTTGTTATAATTTTGTATTAAATTCTGCTTACTCTAGTTTATTATTTAAATTTTGCTTTAAATTTTATTAAATATTATTTTAAATTTTATTTTTTCATTTTATAATTATATTTTTAAGCTATTTTAGTTTTTCTATATTTAGCTTTAATTTTCTACTTTACTATGTATGTACCCAACAATATTTTATATTCTTATGCCTGTATTTTTGCTTGCAGTTTCATTCTTCACATATTCTAATGAATATCCGAATGATCCTATATTTATTCTTATTATTTTTTATTTAGTAAATGTATATTTTAAGTATTGTATTTTACTATAATATGAATAAATGAATTAAAAATCTAATCATCTATCTTTTAAAAATTCCCACCAAAATCTATCAAAAAAATGTCATCGACCTTAAAAATCTATTATTAGAAAAATAAAATTAGGTAATAGATTTCCGCGATTTAGCTCAAAGATAATTTTCTATTGTAGAAAAAAATCTATTACTTCTGCAATTGACCTCTAATATTCAAAAAACGCAATCAACAACAATTTCAATCACCATTTTTCTTTTACTAAAACCAACTGAGAACTGAAACGACGCCGGCCCTGAAAAAATATACAGACAAAACAAAATTTATTTTAGCATAATTTTTCCTAAAAAGAAAAATATTTCTCTCCACTTCTCTTTAAAATATATATATATATATACTTTTTTAAGTTCTTAATTCCATAAGATACAATAATTTTTTCTCTTGATCATTAGTTAAGATCCAGCATTTACTAAGGAAAAACAATTTTAATAAAAATGTCCGCAAATTTATTTTTTTATTACAAATTATTTTGATTTTTCTCTAAAATAATAGAAAAATTTTCTTTTTAATATGAATTTATTACAAATATTGTTTACAACGCTTTTTTGTTTATTAATATTTCCAAAAAGTGTATATCCAGTGCACCCATTTGCAGGTGGATTTAGTGGTTATCATAACGAAATTAAATTAGGTAAGTTTTGAAGAAAATGTGAAAATATTTAAAAAGTTTAATTTAGAACAAAAGCAATCATAATATTTCCAAAAATAAAACTACAAAAATTTACATACTTACCGACACCATATTTTATATTTAGATATAAAGTAATGACGTTGTATTATATACTCGTATATTATATGTAATTTATAATACACCATATGTATACTACATATAAAATAAATAATAATATTCTGTATAAAAATAAATCCATATATATATATATTGTATATGATTAATTATTTTGAATAACTTCAATACGAAACACCAACGGATCAACAGTGATCCCATAACATTTTTTTACATTTTAAAAACAACTTAAATCACATGTGATCCACATTGCAACAAATCTGTATATACAAAACAAATATTAGTCGTATATGTTATAATGGTGTGGTGATGTTAATAATATAAACATTAATTATAAATATGTTGATTGTTGATAAACAAAAGAATTTTCGTATTTACCAGATTTATTTCAAAAATTTTCCTCATACTGAAGTAATACCGAGTACTCAACACATTTTAGAATTTATATACGGTTAGCAAAGAATAAAATTAAAATCTAACAGTAAAATTGTAATTTAGAGTTTATAAAAGTTTTGAAAATAGTTTCGGAAAGCCCTCGCGATTGGCATGGACCTAATATCTCACAAAGAAATATTTGTGGTTATAACATTTTTCCAGCAGGCCTATTTTGTATTATTATTGGGTCAAAATGTAGAAATTTCATTTTGATTAAATATAAATTTTCTTACACAACAGATATTCAACAGAATCACAACAGACATTCATTATATTTACAACAGTTTCTTTGTGCAAAATTTTGATGAAGCCGAACACAAAACTTTATGGAACAATAATTGACAAATTACATATTTCAAAAAATTTAAATTAATATTAAATACAAAAGAACGGGTTAGTCCCGCTAAATTACAAAATCCATACTGATTTGCCACAAAAAACGATTGTTGTTATTGCTTTTATTCATTTCACTTTATTATCTACGGTACTGCAAGTTTTTACTACATATTTTTGCTATAATATATTTTATTTTATCAAATTTCTGGCTTATCAACGGGAGCTTATCCAAATCTCGCCAGTCAAAACCCCAGCTAGGTTTCATTATTTTAGATGCTTTAGATAAAATATAAATATTTAGCTATTCGTTTAATTTTTTCCAAAATATTTACCTAAAACATTTTTATGCGTATAGTCGATATTGGATACAACTGAGATCGAACATAATGTCCTTTTTCCAGGATTAATCGTATCACAATTTTATGGATTTTGAATTTATGGATTTTTATTGTTGGATCTCGGTTTGTGGATTTGCTTACTAACCCAAACGAACGTATATTGAGTATTGGAACAGCAATCAATCAAGATTAATTAAAGTCTTTAGATAGGCAAAACTAAAATCAAGACAGGCCAATATTACGATATATAAAACTATCATACGACCCATAGTGATGTATGGGTGCGAGGAATGGACTGTGAACGTGGCCGAGGAGATAAGCTTGCGCATATTTGAAAAATTCTCCGAAAAATACTCGATCCAAAAAGATTACAGAATGGATAATATGTAATCAGAAGCAATTGCGAGCTCAATAGTATGATCGATAGTGAGGACATTGTATGGTTTGCAAAGGCCCAAAGACGTTAATCGAATGCACGAAAGTAGAAAACAAGCAGTGGTGCTGAATAGAAAGGCCGATAGTAGCCGTGGTAGATGAAGACCAAGAAGCAGATGGGCTGACAACGTGTAAAACGATGATCAAACCCTACAAATCCCAAATTGGAGACAAGTGGCACAAGATTGAACTTTTTGGAGGGGCATGGTAATAAAAGCCAAAACTCATCCAGAGCTGTAGCGCTATAAGATGATGATAATGATGATGAGATAAGCAAATGGGAAAAAGTAAGAAAAATAAAGTTAGATACTTGGATTTAAACTCAAAAGTTTCTATGCTGGGTTTTCTGTCTCGAAGAAGCATTAAGTATTGATAGATTCGCCATAGCATTATAATATAAGTAGTTATGGTTTGTTCCTTCTTCTTAAAAGCTCGTAAAGGTTGGTGTATTGGATAAGGCGAAAAAAAAGGAAATTATATCACAAAAAGCTATATCTCTACTTAGAAAAACATTTTTAAGGTTTGTGCATTGAGTAAAGCGCAAATTGGATTATTTCTACAACATTTTTTCTTAACCAAAGTTAGCATCTTTTAGGCTGAAATATTTTCGTAAATTTAATTCATGCATTTGTGACGCATTTAACGTCTGACAACAACAACGTTCTGTTCTTTGACAATTAAACATGTCCCAAGTCACAATTAAACATCATTGCTGCCATAACCAGCTAGTCTTATTACTTTTGAGTCAGTTCTGTTCTATTGCAATCCTTTAAATTTATCATTCCTCTAAATGATCATACATGTTTTATTGTTTCACCATACGCACAAGGTCCCAGGTTCGATTCGCAACAAAGAAAAAAAATGCTTTATCATTTTTTCGCACTGTTATTGCAGTAAAATAAATGACAAAAAATAATTAAGATTATATTTCGATAACAACTTAAATAAAATGTAGCTATTCTATTTGAGAAGGCAAGTTTTCCGACAATGGTAGTAATTTTTCACAATTAATGAGTTGAAAAACTAGCAGTACCGTGCTTAACTAAGCATGAAAAGGTAATTCTGCCTTAAGTTACTGTTAAGACAACATACAAAAATGAATCCAAGCAGGCAATCATATTTTTTTGTTTAGTTACATTCCATTTTTTTTATCCGTACCATTCCTTTCTGAAAACGCATAAAAAACTAACGAAAATCGAACATAAAATGCATCAAAAACAAATAAAAATGAATAAAAAACGGGTTTAAAACAGAATAAATGGATCCTAATGGACATAATAATTTTTGAGTTATGGGTTAGGTGTGGCCGATGCAACATAGAAGTATTATTCAACATATTTGTTGAATTAAGTACAGTGATGTTCCAATATAACGAACGATATAATGGCATGGTCATACGATACGTTATATCGAGATCGTTCGTTATATTGAGTACCCCTAAAACTACATGTATTATACTAATATCAAATTAAAATTGTGTATTTATTCTTAGTTCAAATAACAAAATATGAAAGCTTATTTATTTTGGAAAAAATCAACAATTTTTGATTGTTTTGTTATGTTTTCATTCTGGTAGGAGCTTCCAATAAAGGCCTGTTTCATCAGCATTGAACAGTGCATATCAACAATGGCTTACTTTAACTTTTGCTTAAATTATTCTACCTGTGTAGCCAAACTACCTGTGCTAATATTTTTTCTTCACACTGTTTCAGTAGTCGAATTTTAAAACGTTTCTTAAATTTGTTCATTCAACCTTGACTGGTAAGAACAAAAAAGAAAATAAGTTGAATGTGTTCTAAGTTTAGTAAGAAAATATTCTGTCTTGACTTTTAAAGTTTCCACTTTTATTGGTATATTTTTATCTCTTTGTTTAAGGAACCACTTGTACAGAAGATTTTCTATTCTATGAAACTCGCCTCTTCTTAACTCTTTCACTACCGAATTATAAGGCAATAAAAATATTTATTACCTTCATTATTTTCTTATACAATATGGAACATAAATAAATAAAATTCTAGATGCTTCGATCATACCTTTGTCATTTATAATGCACATTGGCAGTAAAGGGGTTAATGTTCTAATGATGTACCCACTGTTTGTAAGCTTAAAATTGCGAAGCAGTTTTTTTTTCAATTCTATGTGTTGTCGATTTACTTTAATTATACTTGATAGTTAGTTGTCCTAATAATTGTTAGTTAATTGATAGTTAGTTGCCCCCCCCCCTGTCATTGTCCTCAACAATTTTTATATTTTCTTTTAAATTCAGACATTTTTTATGTTCCATTAAGTACTTTTCACTTATCACTGATAAATAGTTACATAACATGTAAACAAAAATACGACCACATGAAAAAAAATAAACCAACGAATGAAACTAGGTATGCATAAAAATAAAAAAAAAAAACAAAAAATATCAAAACATGAATAAACAAGTGATTGAAAAAGAACAGAGTAACCATATTCGTTATAATGGATGCAAAATTTTTTTTAAATTCGTTATATAGAGTACTTAATTAAAAAACTTAACTGTTCGTTATATGGAATTTTCGTTATATAGGGTATTCGTTATATTGAAACATCACTGTATTTTAATTTTTATGAACGATCTGGAGATTCAAAAACCTCTTTTCCGTTATTAACTTTGTAATCTATATGTTTTTTTTTAATTCGTTATGTGTTATTATGCTTACGCTATCAAAGTATGTAATTAAAACTATGGACATTTTCAATCTTGTTTTTTTATGACAGTTTTGTTTACATTTATTTTGAGATCTCTTAAATAGCATTTTTTTCTAACTCTATCAGTTTCGCTTGAATGTTATCATGTTAAACTCATAGAAGACATAAATATTCAGCATGTTCTAGAATCTAAATCTTCAAGATTTACATTAAAATCCAAATCGGTTTTCTCCCCTTAAATTGTGCTGCTTAAAATATTATCCTGTACGATTCAAAATCTATACAATGTGTAGATAGTCGATAGTCGTCAACAATGATAAAAAATGTCTGCAAATTTTATTAGATTTTGCATTTTAAGATTTTGGTATAGAAAAATAACGAAAAATATTTTTTGTATTTTAGGTTTGTTAACTGACACAAAAAATGATGAAATTCGAAAAGTATTTCGTAAAGCAGTTGAAGTCGCAAATCGTGATTTAACAATACCAGTAAGAGACATCACTGATTCAGTCCCATATGGAAATATATATGAAACATCAAAAAAACTATGTAAAATGTTAAGAGTAAGTAAAGAAGGATGACAAATTTTATTTTTATTTATAATACAGAGTGTTTCAAAAATATTACAATATAATGAAAATTAAATAATGTATATCAGAATCAGATATTATTTCCGAAACACTCTGTACATAAATTATAAAAATTTTCAAATATATTTTTTTTTGCTCTTATAAATTAATATAGAGTAGTGTAAGTGGTATATTTGGTCCAACAGCAAGAAATACTGCAAAACATGTTATGAATATATGTGATACAAAAGAAATTCCATTCATTGATTTACGTATGGAAGAAAATCCATTTTCACCACGAATAAATATGTATCCACATCCTTTACAATTAGCAAAAGCAATTCATGATCTTGTTGATGCATATAATTGGCCAAGTTTTACAATATTATATGAATCAAGTGAATATTTACCAATTGTAAATGAAATAACAAATTTATTTGATACAGATGGTCCAATTATAAATATAAAAAAATATGATTTACAATTGTATGGAAATTATCGTAGTGTTTTAAGAAGAATACGAATTTCAAAAGATAATAGTGTTGTAATTATTGGTTCAATTGAAACTTTACCCGAATTATTAATACAGGTATGTATATAGTATTATATATATATTACATTATATTTATATATAATGATTTTTTTACTATTTATAATAAATTTTAATTTTAATATTACAAAAAATAAAATATTAATAATAATATAATTTTAGGCTCAACAAATTGGTATAATATCGGATCAATATCAATATATAATTGGTAATTTAGATTTTCATTCAATTGATTTGGAACAATTTAAATATAGTGAATCAAATATTACTGGATTTCGAATTGTATCACCTGAAAATGATCAAGTTAAAGAATTAATAAGAACATTAGGTTATGATGAGTCACCTGAACATCGAAATGGTTTGTAGTACCAAACAAACATACATATACATTTTTTTTATTATTATTTATTATTCTTATTGTAATTTAATTTTAGTTTCATGTCCGATTACGTTGGATATGGCATTACTATATGATGGTGTTCAATTATTTGGCAAAACATCCCAAGATTTTCAATTTCAATCAGAACCAATTGATTGTGGAACTGAAAGTCAATGGAAAAATGGTTATACAATTTTAAATCTTATGGGACTGGTAATGTTAAAAAATAATACAAAACAAAATAATGCATAAATATTGAATAGCTTTAAAATAATTATTTTATTTAATATTTTTTACTTTTTTTATTCATGGATGAGTATATTTTTTTTACAATTACCACTTCTAAGTTGTGTAACTGCTTGTGAAACAAAATGGTTTAAACAAAATTCTTCCACTCAATGCTTTTGCATTATTGTACAATGTACAGCTATGGTTTCAAAATCATAGTAATTTTTGAATTAACTGTTTTTTAACTGATATGAGTTCTGCGGACCAGGCTTCCGTGTACCAATAAAAGGTTACATAAGTGCTTTTTTTTTTTAAAATATTTACAGGAACGCTATATTATTTTTAATTCTATAGAAGGAAAACTGATACAGAAACTGAATTTAATTTATTGAATAATTACCATTCATTATAAGAAAAAGTTATTATAAGTTTTTTCATAAAATTGCCATATTTTCATCATAATCCTTTTCCCCGATTTCTTTTTTGCTGTTTCTGTCCGCAGCTGAATGATGATCTCGAATTAGCCAGGATTTGACATATTTTTGCGGGTTGAAAAGTCTCAGAGGTGGACCAACCATTCTTATAAAGAGTAATGATGCTGTTGTAAATGTTAACAGCGATGATCTGGTTGGAGTTATGATTAGATTTATCTGCGAAAATCCTCTCTCACATTCGCTTGTAGAAATTGGAACATATTTACCAATGGGAGGAGTGACGAAGGTATCTGTTTTTCTTCCAAATATTCACAGAAACCTCTGGTAATCTGTCTCTCATTTAAACCAATCTTTTGCTCAGAATTTGAATTTCAGTTTCACCGTACGTTATGTTTTTTGGGTCAATTTTCTAGATACAGTACTTTAGAATATTGTGGTAATTCTATCTCTTCTGCTGATAATAGTCTCTTTTCTATTGATTGTTATAAATGTTTTGAAAATGCACTCGACTCGGACTTATAGTATCTGTTTCATATCTACCAAATTTGTTCGTTTTGTTAATAGAAACATTTTTAAATTTCAAACTCACAACTGCACTAACAACATTTTTATAATAAGTTCCAGGGCTAGTAATTCTTTCTTCAAAAAATTGAGTTTGCAATTTTATCTTTTGATATGCTGTATATACATTTATATTACGTGATTAAAGTTCAAACGACAATTCGGATAGTTCCTGTGATGCATCGCTCATCAATGCAAGATCCAGAATGAATGCAAACGAAGTAATTTTAAAAAGCAGTCCAGAATACATACTTCTATCCTTTGCATCTCTCTGATTATCTGATTGCGCCTTTGTAAAGTGTTTCACCAAAAATTCATAATTTTCCCATACCGCATAAATTTATCTGAAGCTTGAAGCTACCCATCGAGTACTTAAAATTCGCCCAATTTTTAATATTTCAACCTCAAATTCGGTTACACAAATACTAAGTTCTTGTGAATTTTCTGGTAAAGCGTGATATATTACATATAGTTTATTCATAAAATATTTGAACCTATTAATGCTCGAAGCAGATTTAACCGCATCTGCAACAGAAAGTTCTAATCGGTGGTTAGCGCAGTGTCATATCAAAATAGACGGGAACATATTCTTTAGTAAAGTGCTAACCCTACTACACCTACCAAGCATTACTGCAGCACCATCGCAAGCAAATGCTACCAAATTCTTTTTTAAATAATCTTGTGTAAATCCAATCGCAAAATAACTAGATAAAAAATTATCGTTAATTACGAATTTTTTCCATGAGAAAAATAACGACAATTTTTTAAATCTAATAAAAATTGATTTTTAATTTTTTATTTAATTTATATTTACCGGAACTGCGCTCCGATATTTGTAAAACAATTTGCATAATTTTAAACGATAATATTTCTGACTGCTTCGCTCTTACTTTCTTGGCCTAAGTTTTTTAGCTTTAGTGTTGGATTAATAACTTATATTTATTTTTAATTTATGTATATTTAAAATAATAATGAAGAGCTATCAAATCAGCCGTATAAGCCGATCAATTCAAATTGCAAAAAAGTGGTGAGAATGTTCCACTTTCACCATATTATGGTTTTATTTTTCATTACAAATTTTCCAAATTTTCTTTATAAATTTCTGAAAAGTAAAAGAAAAACAGATTTAATAAAAAAAATATTATTACCTATTACAGCCTACTTTGTATTTGTATTTAAATACCCAAAAACCTTAGTGCATTAAAATATAGCTATATCTGCCGTTGGGTAATGGATATTGAGCTAGTAGAGAGAAAAAAGGCGGGACCATAATTCGTTCTCAGTGAGCTAATCAAAATTCTCAAGAACTGTCGTTGTTAGTGGGACTCAAAAACTAAGGATTTTTTAAGCCCCGAAAATTTCCATAAAAAGTGGTTTTTGGGAAATTGTAAAACGGAAAAGTCGGGAAAATTTCTAAAGATCTCTTAGCCTCAAGCTTTCTCAATCTAATAAAAAAAAATTTTTGGTTTGGAGTACTTACCTCGTCTCTAGAGATGATTTATCTTTATGGGTATTTAAATACCCAACCGTCTTTAAAGCATGAAAAAATTCTTATAAAAATTAGTGAAAAAAAAATTTATATTTTTATGAAAGTAAGGCAAAAGTCACAGTGTTTTATTGAATAAATCTAAAAAAGTAAAGTATTTAAATAATAATATTGTAAAATTAAATTTTAAAAACTATTTTGTAAATTATTTCGCTTTCTTAATTTTAATTTTATTTCGTGGTACATCTTTATGATAGTCAAAAAAGTATTTGGGATGCAAAGTAATCGAACACTTTTTGCAACCAAATTGTGTGTTAATACCACATTGTCTACAACGATTGCCTTTAAACATTTTTTCCACTATAAGGTCGACACAATCCGTGCGTTTTGTCATTTGTTGGGCATTAACAAGCATACGCCCACATAGACGACTGACTACTTGTACACCACATTTACTCTGAAATCAAATATACCCATAGAAGTCACACCTTCATACCTTGCGCAAAAAACATGCAACTTCTATGCATTCACATGCATGCGGCATCAAATGCATTTGAGAGCAATGGTCAATACCATTTTTTACCACGAACTTTGATTCGATAATTGTTCATAGCAATATCAAACAGATCAACAGCATCCATCCGTTTAATATAGTCATAAATGACCAGTAGCTGGTCAATTGTTATCTTACGATTTTTTCGGTCGTACCGCTTTGTATGGAACATTGGAACATGTCTCAAAAAGTTAGACATTATAGTAATTTAAACAGAATTACATAAATCTAAGCCTACTAATTAGTTTTACATAATACTACATTTGAAACTGTATAACTTTATCAATTCACTTTTGAATTTCTAAAACCTAATAACACAACAGTCAAACTTCAAACAATGAGATAATGTGAAAAAGTTAAAAAACATTTTAAATCTTACAATACAGAAAATCTTACATATAATCCACTATCCTTCAATAGATATCAGATCAATAGATATCAGATGGATCTATTATTTTATGTAGATTATGTAGATTACTTGAAATAATAGATCCATGAAATTTTAATTTTTTTTAAAAAAAAAACTAAAAAATTTATATAAAATGTAGTAGCGCTAACGCCGATTGGGTATTTAAATACCCATTCCAAATCTCAGGCGGGACAAAAGCTAGAGGTCTAAATTTTTTCCAGGAAACTTTTATTACCTCTATGACCATATCCTTAGACAATTTCGGCCGGAGAGCCGGCTTTAATGGGTTAAGTACATTTAATAATATATCTTTGTTCTTTATTTGTTATGTGTGTGTGTTGTGTGTAGGTACTTTATATGTATACATATTTACTTAAAAAAAACATATATTAAATAATAAAAATGTAAATAATATTTTTAAATATATTTAAAAAACAAAAAAAAAAAATGTTTTTATATTATAGAAAAAAATGGAAGGAATAACTGGTAAAATCCATTTTGATAATGGTGTTAGAACTGAATTTGAATTAGAATTAATTGAGATGACTACATCTGGTTTAGCAAAAATTGGATCATGGTCAACAGATGCAGAACTTTCATTTGATAGATATGTGCCAGAAAGTGTGCAATTAGAACTTACGGATTCTTTATCCCTTGTCAACAAATCATTTATTGTATTAACAGCTTTAGTGAGTATAAAATATATATTTTTTTTTACTTTATCACATACTTACATCTTGGAAATGTTAAAGTTTAAACTCATTAAACTTTTCTTTCTTAAATACATACTATTTTATCTATGTATTTTTATAATTGCCAAGGCATGGATGTACATTAACAAATTCTATACATTAACAAATCTAAAATATATTTTCGTTAATAACATCCGATATGGTACCTACATATGATCCGAATAGCCGATAACATTAATAATTTGTCGTAATTGATTGATTGGTTGGTGGAATAAAATACTGCTCAGTTCTTGTACTTAGAACTCTTGGTGTACCCTCTTTCATCGATCTCATTTCTGAAATTCATCAGATTCAATCGTACATACTTAATAAATTAGATCGCATTAGCTTAGTCAAATCTGTGTGTGGTCACATCATAGCAAGAAAATCAAAATATAACATTTCTGTTACAATTTATAATAAATAGATAAATGCATATTTATCTATTGTTATACATACACACATTTAAATATTTTTCCTGTTGCCTGAAATAATAATCTGGCATTAAATTAAAATCTATAAGAAGCATTCAAAATTTGTTAAACAAACGAATGCCAATATCTATAATTATAATTGACAAGCATTTAAGGACCTGCGCAGTAGACACCTTTTCATTTTATCTTTCTTCTCCATAATGAACTCTTAATATATAATAAGTAAGTTGTAAATAAAATAATAATGCGCACACAATTGAAAATTTTTTAATCATATGGTTTTATTATTCACCAAATATATTAAGAGATAGGTAGAAACGAAATAGAAAATGAGAAGTAAGGTATTTATGTTTTTTAACGAAAACATACTAATTTCAAAACTTTTCATTAAAACATGAGTGTTTTCTGCTTTGTAATGAAAATTCTATATCAGTCCATGCAAATCCATGTTCTTTTAAAAACTTTAAATTTGGCTTTAACTTGAATTATAATTACTCAACAGGGGCCCCTAGTTGTTATTTATTTTTGTGCTGAAGCAATTTGAATTAATATGAGAAAAAGTCCTAATCTCTATGCTTGTATCCTTAAATATTTGATTGTTGTTTTAAGAATATATAGCCGTGTAAGAAATTAATAATATTGAAAATAAAATTTGCATTCGATTGCATATTTCTTTCTTATTTCTAATCAATGCTTAGTTGAGGTGATAAAATAAGCTTTAATTTAAATTTTTGACTGAAAAATTAGTGAATTTTAAATTTTACTGTGGTCTGTCAGAATTCATTTTAAAATCTTGTTATATTACGTTGCAAAATTTATAATAGTTAACAGTTTCTTGTCAGTAGAATTCTTTAACAGTGTTACTTAGAATTAATCTTAGAATTACCAGGCACTTCTCAATAAACAAAAATATTAAAAACACCACCGGCACCAGACTTTATTTTGCTTTTGTTTTATTTTTTGATCTATTCATATTCCTTTTATTGTATTACGTATTAAAATTTAACATGACGATGGTGTTAAGTTTCAGCAATTCATTATTACATTCGATCTTATTCACACCCATTTATAATATTTAACTTTAATTATTAAAAAAAACTTTTTTTAATGTAGAGTAAACCATATGGAATGCTAAAATCATCAACAACTCAATTAAGCGGTAATGATCGTTATGAAGGTTTTGGAATTGAATTAATTCAAAAATTGGCTGAAAAGCTTGGATTTAATTATACATTTCAAATATTTGAAGCTGGCTATGGAAGTTATATTGCGGAAAATAAATCATCAACTGGTATGATTCATGAAATTATGGAAGATGTAAGGTCTATTCTAAATTATATTATATTTCCTAATTTCAACTTTAATTCATATAATTTTCAGAAAGCTGATTTAGCAATTACTGATTTAACAATTACATCAACTAGAGAAGCTGGAGTTGATTTTACAATACCTTTTATGAATCTAGGTAAATAAATACTCCATAGACCATCCATCATACATAACATACAATAATATAAATTTTTATTTTTAGGTATTGCAATTTTATATAAAAAACCACAAAAAGAACCACCAAAATTATTTTCTTTTATGGACCCATTCTCAGAAGAAGTTTGGATGTTTCTCGGTCTATCTTATTTGGGTGTTTCTTTAAGTTTATTTATATTGGCACGGTTATCACCAATGGAATGGGATAATCCATATCCATGTATTGAGAAACCTGTTGAATTAGAAAATCAATTTAGTTTCAGTAATTCACTGTGGTTTTCAACGGGTGCACTGTTACAAGAAGGTTCAGAAATTGCACCAAAGTAAACAAAAACAAATTTAAACTAGAAAAACTAGGTATATTAATTTAAGGCATATATTTTTAATATTATTTTAGAGCAGCATCCACTAGAACTGTTGCTTCAATTTGGTGGTTTTTCACATTGATTATGGTATCTTCATACACTGCTAATTTAGCTGCTTTTTTAACAGTTGAATCATTAAGCAGTCCTATAAACGATGTATATGATTTAGCTGATAATAAAGGTAATGTACAATATGGTACAGTTTTAGGAGGTAGTACACGTACATTTTTTGAGGTGATTATAATCAAAAAATTTAAATTAAATTTAAAAAAAAAACATTTTTTTAACAATTTTTTTAATAGAACTCAGATGAACCAATATATAAGAAAATTGATGAATATTTGAAAAATAATGATCATCTTTTAATGAAAAGTAATGTTGAGGCGGTTGAACGTGTTCAAAATGAAAATTATGCATTTTTTATGGAATCAACATCCATTGAATATTATGTTTATAGAAAATGTGATTTAAAACAAGTTGGAACTTTGTTAGATGAAAAAGGATATGGGATTGCAATGAAGAAAAGTAAAATGTTTGTTTTTTTTTTGTAAATTTTTTAATAATCTTTTCACATTACAGACTCTCCTTATAGAGATAAGCTTAATCATGCTTTATTAGAATTACAAGAAGGTGGTGTAATTAGTAAAATGAAAAATAAATGGTGGAAAGAAGTTGGCACTAGTGGTTGCACGGTAAACATA
This sequence comes from Argyra leucocephala, assembly GCA_963942445.1. Lineage (NCBI taxonomy): Eukaryota > Metazoa > Arthropoda > Insecta > Diptera > Dolichopodidae > Argyra > Argyra leucocephala. The sequence goes on from OZ012679.1 coordinate 146,055,625, forward strand.
TTCTTAAAATTTTAAAATAATCCATTTAAGTATATATTTTTACCGATTTTATAGGCTAAAAAAGAACAATCTGAAGCTGCTGAATTAGATATGAAAAATTTAGGAGGTGTATATTTTGTATTATCAATGGGAAGTATTATGGCTCTGCTATATGGTACAGCAGATTGGATTGCTGCTGTTTTTAAACAAGCTCGGAAAGCAAATGTATGTTAAAATTTAAATTATGTGTATCAATAATACGGCATTAACTTCCAATGCAAAATTTTTACATTATGTTCTTTATACATAATACATATATATGTATATTGAGAAACCCATAGACTTTTTACCATTTTATTCTAAACTAAAAACTTACAAAAACTAGGCATAATAACTTTAATTGCCTATCTTAAATTAAAATTGTATCTATATGCAATTTATATTATTAATTTAACTTAATTTCTCAATTATTAAATTATTTAAAATTTTAGGTACCATTCAAACAAGAATTTATAGAAGAATTCAAATTTGTTGCTCAGCTTGGTAATTTTACAAAAACTACAAAACCAACAACAACATCATCATATTCAAGAAACTCTTCTATCACAATGCAGTCAACGGAAAATGGTAGTGCAAATAATAAAACATCTGTAAGCAACATTGGTAATGCAATTGCAACACGCATTTAATTCAATTTGATCTGTTCAATTGTTTAATTTTTAGTTTTAATAAAAATAATTTAATTGATTATGAGTGTAAAATTTATTTTAAATTTCATTTGTATTTACAATTTAACTATTTATACATTATATGCATATATATGATGTACATAATTATTCTTCTTCTAATTTTTCTACAATAATATCTTTATAAATACCTTGCCATTTTTTTAATTTATGCTTATGTATCATATGTCTATCTAAATTATAAATGGTACCAAAAACTTTTGGACATAACGGGCATTTTATAGCATTTTCACTATGAACTTTTATATGTGATTTTAATGATCCAGCCGAAGCATATCGATTACCACAAAAAGTGCACATAAAATTTTTCTCTTCGTGTGGTGCACGTAAATGTCTCTGTAATGTTGAATCATAAGCAAAAACTTTTGAGCATATTGGACATGCTTTACCATTTAAATGTAAAGCTGTGTGTTTACGCATTGTTTTAGCTGTTAAACAAACTTTGTTACACATTTTACAATGATATAAACCATCCTCTCCTAATAAAGCTTTTGGTCCATATATTCGTTTTTGATCATATGTCATATTATGCCTTAAACTACCAACTTTTTCTAATTTTCTTTTAGATTCATTTTGATGCCAAGTTATCTGATGACGTTTTTTCTCAAAAATTGTGAAAAATTTTTCATCACAAAATTCACATTTATGTCGTCGATCATTTGTATGACGCCTTTCATGTATTTCTAATGAGGCACGATCACAACATCGACGTTCACAATATGAACATTTATAGGGTTTTTCACCAGTATGAACTCGAACATGCATATCTAATTTAAATTTTTTGAGAAACACTTTATCACAAAATGGACATTGATATTTTGATTTAGTGTCAGTAGCCTGATCAGTTGTTTGCATCTTTGTTTTATTATTATTTTCAATTTTTTTTTTCGAATTTTCAAAATTGGCTGTGGGATCATTAGTTATTTTCTCTGTCAGTTGATCATTCACTGATTTATTACTAAGCGATTTAAAATTTTCATCCTGAATTTCCTTTTGTTTCTTTTTGCAATCTTTTCGAACTTTATCACGTTGAAGTTCTTCTTTCATTAAAGATTTAAATAAAAAACTCATAAATTTTTCATTATACTTTTCTGTTGAATTTAAAATTTCTAATTCTGTTTTTAATTCAAGATCTTGTTTTTGATATGAACTCTCTATAAATTGTGAATCAATCCTATCTTCTGTAATTGTATCATCAACATAATCTATTGCATATGACTCTTCATTATTCATATTAGATTGTATTTTAGATGTTCGATCATGTACAAAATTAATATGTAGAAAGTTATTATCACTGTCATCAGTTTTTATATAGCATTTTTCATTAGAATCAGTTTCTATTAAAAACTCTTCTTCAAGTGGTTCTTCTTTATCATTAATGTAATTCTTTTTATTCTCAGAGTCAAAATATATTTCAACTACATTTGATTGAGCATCTTCACTTATATTATCAGCCTGTGGAATTTCATCTAAATTTTCGTTACATTTTTCGGATTTTATATCAGCCTCGCACTTGAAAAAAATTTCTTCTTCTAAATTTTCTAGTGAGTGAATTTCTAACAGTTCATCATTAGTTTCTGCTACGGATATACCTTTAGATGTGTTAAATTCTTTAGAAATATCAAAGTAATCTTTTTGATTTTGGTCATATTTGTTATATTCGTCTTCTAAATTATTTTCAAGATCTACATATTCAATATCAAAATAAGTGATTTTATTTCTATAATCCTGATTTTTATCTTCTTTCAAATTCGTTAATAAAAGTTCTATTTCATTATTATTTTCCGAATCAGAATCTGAACTTTGTAAATTTTCTCCCAAAGCGAGTAATTTACTTTTAAGTTTTTGTCTGTTCAATTCAGCTAAAATTTAAAAATTAAAATAATTTTCTTTTTTAAATTTAAGAAACTACAAACCTTTTTTAAGGATTTTCAATGTTCTCAGGTATTTTTGTTTAGTTGTATAAATTGTATCATTCAAGTTGTTTAAATCACATTCATCTTCAATTTCAGCTTTACTAGAAAAAATACTGGAACTTTTGGCACAACTATACACATTTTGATCATTACAATCATCAGAATTTGCATTATTCTTTTCAAAATTCTCATTCGAAGAATATTTTAACTTCCTTTCTTTAAAAAAACATTGACCATCTCTTTTCTTTTTGCATTTAGTTGATCTCATATGTGATAATAAATTTAATTTATTTTTAACTTCAGTGCCACATATATGGCATTTTGTTAATCTTCCATCAATACTGTGATTTTGAAATAAATGATGCTTTAATGAAATTTTATGTTTAACCGATATTTGACATAGTGGACATATAAACATGAATGTATCCGAATCCATTTGAATATTACCATATATTTGAGTTAAAATAATATTCGATAACTTCTCTTCCTTATTAAAAGAAGGACTACTTAATTCTGTTAGCTTTATCAATTTTTTCTTATTATTGTCACATTTATGTTGGTTGCAATGTGTTCGAGTTCTAAAACTTTTATCACAATTTTTACATTTATACAAAAGAATTTCTTTAGAATGAGAACGAACAATATGACGGTGTAAACCTAGACTAGTTCCAAATTTATTTTCGCACATTGGACACATATATATTCCACTATTAACAGCAGTTTTATTGATATAATCTATCACATCATCAATGTTTTTTCCACTCAAATTTGATGATTTTGTATTAATTAAAGAATTTACATCATCATTCAAGTGCAGATTATCTTTTGAATCCACAATTTCTTCGGCAACATAATCAAGAGTAAATTTTAAATCTTCATAATCATTTAAAAAGTTTTCGTTATGAGTATTATTTCCAACAAATGTGTTCATGTTCATATTAAATTATAAATAATTAAATTTCAGTAGTTTGTTTACATTGATCTTTATTTATTAAAATTTGTTTTGTACAAGGTGACTGAATTTAAAAACTGTCAAAAAATATTATTCAGAAGTCACAACTGACACAACAAATATATAATATATATAAAAATTTTATACATCAACTACGTATACATCATGATAGCTTGAAGCTTGCTTGAAGCTATCATATACGGGGTAAATATCTTGACTCAACGAATTCATCAGCAAAACTCACTTTCAGTTCTATTTCTAATGATACATACACGAAGCAACCGGTTGCTGCAGCACATTGCTGATTTGACATACATGGCAACAAATTAAGCAACCGTTGCTGCAACTCCATTTTTTGATAAAATTTATAGAAAAAATAAGGTAAATTAAAAGTGAAAAGTTACAGAGATTAAATATAAGATTATATATATATTACTTACTCCATTATTATTACTTTATTATTTATTAGAGGTACCTTCAAAATTTGCATTTTTTTTTTTAAATGTTAAATATGTACACAACTAAAAGAACAGAAAAAATGTTTACTAAAAAGTAAATTATCAGGTCACCACACATTAGATTTGTACATCAATTAAATTATCATGTACCACACTAAGACTAACACTAATTAACAGAATATAAATATGCTAATTTCTCAAAAAATTCTGTCCCGTGTAAATTAACAATATTTTTATTAGAATATGATTTTTTTTTTACAACTGATATAATTTTATCGTTTTAAATGAATCTAGCCCTGTGAGATTCCTTGATACTTGAGTAAATATTTAATTTACTGTTAAAAAGTTATCGATACACCACAGCTCAAATTTTTTATTTTATATTATTTACATTATTGAAATTATTATTTGTATCATTACTTATCGCATAAAGGTTAATAGTAATTAATAAAATTACATTACTATTATTAAAATCATACAATCAAAAGACGTTTAAATTTATCCATTAAATTGTTCAATTTATGCAAACCATATTACGTTCATTATTATTTACCTTTTTTTTTTTTTTGAATTAAATGAAATTTAGAATTAATTTGAATCGTGCACATTTTTCTTTTTCTAAAATAAAAATAAATAATCAGAAAAAAAAAAGAAGCAGAAATTTCATTTTCTCATTCTCTTCATATTCTCTTCTTATATTTTTGTTAGCATTTTACATGCAATACGTTTATCTTGGAACACCAATGTGCGGTAACCCAATGTGAAATTTATCAAAAATTTTTTTTGTTCCTGTTGAAATGTTATTGTTTCACGTTTTGATACAACTCAAAGTATAAAATTCAACTGAAAAAATAAAACTTGGTAGTTACTTTAAGCAACTGTACCATACACGAAGTCAGACGATGCAGCAACCATACGTCCATACCTACATAAAATCAAAAGTTTTTGATTTTCGTTCAAAGGTTGCAGCAACTTGAATGTGGTTGCTGTAATTCTACCGCTAACGAAGCAATTTGTCATGCAACTAGGCAAATTGCTTAACCGATTGCTTCGTGTATGCATATGGACATATGGGCCACATAAAAAAAAAAAATTACTTCTTTTTATGACAGTTCAAAGCATTGATCAAGGCCTCCTAAGTAGTCCTAAATAGGTTCCTATTTAGGAGGCCTTGGTTGATTTTTAGATGTGTCAAAGAATTCAATTCAAATCAAAATTTCCTGTAGTTTGGTAGCGTGTGTAACGTAAATTTTTTTTAAATAATTATTAAAAAAATAAACAAATTATTAGATTCTACAAAATTTAAAAATGAAAAATAAATTATAAATAAAAATTATTTGTAATTTAAAATAAATAAACAAAATATTAAAAAAACCAAAACAAACTCAAATAACAACAACTTATAAATCCAGCGGTGGCATGGAAAAAGAAAATTAAGAAGTACATAGTAAAAACTACTCATTAACTGTTCTTTTAACTCCTAAAATTAACGTGTAGAAAGTTTATCACTGTCATCAATAGTTTCAGTTTTTATATAACATTTTTGATTAGAATCAGTTTATATTTGCCATTGAGGTTTTCCATTTCCTCTTGAAATTTCAATAATCAACGCATAATATCGGAAATAATTCCTCTTTCAATAATCAACGCATAATATCGGAATGAAAAAAAAAAATTTCCGGGATTTTTTTGTGCTTAATCCAAAAAAAGCTCATAAATTTCAGGATTTTCAAATGCTCAGGTTCTGGGATTTTACGGTATTCTCCATAAAATTTACAATCAGTTAAAAATAAATTATATTTCAGTGGTGTTCATTAATTAATAATTAGTATGAGATCTGTGTAAACTTAAAGGTGTGTTGGGGTGTGTTCTATCAATTCTATCTATGTACTTGCATGTTAGTGTATTCGGGTAATGAAATTAATTATTTCAAACAATCTAGAATCCTTTGATATATATTGACTTTTGTAGGTGCCTATTACACATCATTCTTTTCATCAATCTTTTCGTCCTTATTGACAATATATTGATAAAAAGAATGATGACCGATGACACATCAATCATGCACTCATCAATCTTTTTATCCATATTTTGACATTTTGCAAAGACATATTGTGAAAGTGTTCTGAATTTATTGACAATTTCGAAACATATATGGAATATTGAAAATATAATTTCTGGGCGAATGCTTTTTTTGACTTCAGTTTAAATTGAATTTTTAGAGTAAATGTTGGGTATAAAAAACAACAAATTATTTTTTTTCAAATTTGAATAATATATCAATCGTTTTTTTTATAATAATTGCTATAATTATTAAAATTAATATAAAAATTATTCTTTGAATTACATCACAAATAAATGTTATTTATAACCTTATCTGAACATTCCCAAAAAATAATTATTAAACATTCCGCAAAAAGCCATTTTTTTAATTCCGCTGATTGATGGGAATTTTGCTTGCATGATTGATGAGAATAGAACCACCATCAATCATTTCATCAACCAACGGTTAATGATTGACAATATATGGATGAATGATTGACAATATATGGATGAATGATTGACAATATATGGATGAATGATTGACAATATATGGATGAATGATTGACAATATATGGATGAATGATTGACAATATATGGACTATTAAGTTGCTTTTGGTTTCATAAACAAATGCTTTTAATTATGTATAAATTTAATTTTTTTTTATTTTTTTATAAATTTTTTCTGACATTTAATGATTCTTATGTATTCAAATAAGATTAAACTAAAAAGAAAAATTTAAATAAAATCAATTTCACTGTGTTATTTTATATAATATATATATATGATATACATAATACATATTACTAGGACTGTTCCCGAAGTTTTCTTACAAATGAGAAAAAAAAGTGAAAAAAAACTCGTCATCTGTAAGACGAGAACGGTCCTATTATTTCTATGATTCTGTCCATAGGCTTTTAGTTTTACAACTGAATTGAACTTGAATATTATCCAGTGTCTCTTCACTACAATGTATCAGTGGTTCTCACCAGTATTTGCATTTTGCTTTATATGTACATGATGTACACCAGTACACACATGTATTTAATGTGATTTTATACTTTAAAACTTAAATATTTTATCTTGACACTTTGATCACTACCATGAAATATCACTACCTCTACAATATATCACCAGTGATCATTTCCATTTTCGTTCTGAAATATTGTGAATACAAGTGATATTCGCAAAAAAATTTGTACCATTTAAAATTTCGGTAGCACTAGTGATTATACTAGACAGAAGATGACAATGTTCACTGGGGTGGCATTGTGTAATTTGAAACGTCGTTTTGCTTCGACTATTTTCAAAAAGTGGCATTGCATAATTTTGTTTCGACCATTTTTATTTTGTTTCAATCTTTTCAAAATTGGTACATATTTTGGTATTGCGTAAGGTTGAAACGCTACTTGTTTTTACATTTGATACGACCAAATTTTGGCGATTGAAAAATAGTTGACGCTTTTAGGTAAATTTTTAAAAAAAAATAATAAATTAATACATGATTTTTATTGGAATATTTATTTAAGAAATACACAGAAATAAAAATTCCAATAAAATGAAAAATTAAGCAAATTTATAATGATTTTCTGTAAAGAAAAAAAATTTTCAGAATAAAAAAAAAATGTTGGTATTATATTAGCTTTTTTTACTTGTATATAGTTGCAATTTGTTTTAGCTCCATTTCAATATTATTTTCTAGCCGTAATTGTTGAAATTTTAACGAAACAAATCAAAAATGGAATTATAGTGTTTCACTGTTTTTTCGCGCGTTTCAAAATTAACGTTTCAAATTACGTAATGTCATCCAAATTTTGTTTCGACCAAAATGTTTGAAACAAAGTTACATAATACCACCCCTGACGATGTTATTGGTAGCCAACATGTTAAAAAGTTACAATACTTTTTTAAAAGCTAAAAATTTAATAATTAATAAAAGATTTTTCAAATATTTCTAAAAAAAATTATTACAATTTAACAAAAAAAATTGCACGTGTTATTCACACTCAACGAATTAAATCAAAAAATATATGAAATCGATATACATAGGTTTATAAAAATTTCAAATATTAAATTTTTTTTTAGTTTAAAAATAAGAATAATTTTACAAATTACATAAATTTAATTTAATAATATTTTATAAAAGCATACAACTTAAATAAAAGTACATAAATATTTCAACTTAATCAAATGAATTTTTAATTTTTTTCATTTTGAAATTTTTCTTTTAGTAATTTAGTCATAATTAGTTGTTTTATATAGTTACAAAACTATTGGATGAACACCCTAAATGCTTTTACCGGAAGACTTCAGATACATGATAACATACAATTTTTCATTGAATTTTTGGCACAAACTATTTTAGATCTTAAAAACTACATCTATTGTAGAGTATTTTTGTTTTCATAATCGTTCCATTTTATTTTAAGTGATAACTAAATTTTATTCGAAATTAATTCACAGAATAATAAATCTTTTTTATAATATCCATACCCTGTACGTGATGCAATTATTCTGATTAGTAAGATGATGATCACACCATATCGGTTGGTAATTAATCTTTAATAATTCAAAATTGTTAATTATTTATAACACTCGATTTTTTCTTTTTCAAATTCGTTTTTGTGTACTGTTTTTTTATGTCTTGTTAAATACACTAAAAAAGATTAATTTAATATACAAAATATTTGAAAATAATTATTAAAAATGGTATACCCTTTTGTCCAAAAGTTTTTAAACAATATATACAATAATGAGGTTTTTTGCCAGAATGAATTTGCTCATAACTTTTTAGTGCAGTCTTCTTTAAAAATCTTTTATCACATATATTACAAATGTATTTTCTATCGTTTTTATATATTAAACATTGCTAAAAATTATGAAATTAATTTGTAAGAAATGTAAATTTCATTAAAAATATAAATTAATTTACCTGATGATATACAGACCCAGTTAAAAAAAGTTTGTAACATTTATCACATCGAAATGGTCTTTCACAAGTATGAGATTTTCTTGCATGATCATTTAAATCAGTCTGTATAACAAATTTACGACCACAATTATTAATAGGACAACGATAATTTTTAATACTACGATGAAAATTTAAATGAACAATCAAATTACTTTTCGACTGAAATGTTCGTTCACATAAATTACAACCATGTGAATTGATTTTTTTAACAAAACGCGTTCTAATACTAGAAAAATTATGTACTTTTTGTAAATGATTTATTAAAAATTCTATATTTTCAGAAAATTGTAAACATAACACACATTGAAATCTTGAATTTCTTCCGTTTCCAGCAATTTTAATATTAATATTCTTAATTATGTTATTATGGTTTCTATTTTCTTGTAGTTCACTTTTTTCTGAATCTTCGAAAATAAATAAATTAGGATCTTCTATGTCATCTTCGTGTACAGTTGCAGAATTAACTAAATCTGATTTATATATTGATTTAATATTTTCTGTATCTTTAGTAAATTGTGAACATTTTTGATCATTTAATTATTCTTAATCGATTTATTTTTATGATTTTTAGTTATATTGATTTTCTTATTAGTCTCACTAAAAATTGAATTTGTTGATAAGTCATCATGATCTGTTGATACAGTTGATTCTGAAGTCGTTATAAAAACTTGTCTAGATTTATCTAAATGATGATAAAGTAAATTATTTTAAAATTAATTTTTTAAATAAAACAAACCTTTACTCCTAAAATTATCTATTTCATGTCTACGGTGTAAATGTTTTTTTAAATAATAAATGTTACATAAAATTTTTCCACATATCTTACATTTATTTGCAATGTTATTTTCGTTGATATTTTTTTTTTTTAATATTTTGATTGATGTTCTGTTTAATTTTGATTCAAAATTTGATGTTTGAATTTTAGTTGAATTAGATTTTATTGCTAATGGTTTAATTGGTTTTATGTTTAATTCTGATTTGCTTCCAATTTTAGTCGAATTAATATATTCAACTGGTTTTGTCTTTATTTCTGGCTTACTCCCAATTTTATTTACCTTTTTTTTTCTTTTTCTATTTAGTTTATTTTTTAGTCGTTGAAGTAAACGAGGTTGTGTACAAAATTCCAATAATCGATTAGGACTGGATTCAGATTCATCAGATGAAATTTCGATTGAACTTTTTATATTTGTCAAATTTAAGTTTGTTTTTGGAGTGGTAAATTTTGATTTTTTAATTACATTTTGTTGTGAAGTAACATTTGCATCTATTTTTTTGTTCATTATTGAATCTGGAATAATAGCAGTTTTTGTATTTTCAATATCTTGGTTTCTTCTCAATTCAAGTAAATCTTCAAGTGAAAGGCCAGACAATAATTGTTTTCCATCTTTAAGCATAACTAAAAATAATTTTTAATAAAAACTAAGCACTTAATTTACAGTTTTTTAAAAAAATATTTGTTTATTTACTTGCATGTACGGTTCTTATATGATTTTTATAAAAATTTTCTGAGCATAATTTTTTCATACATATTTGACATTCATATTTATCACGCTTTATAGATTTTCTTATTATTGGACGCTCCCAACTTATATTTAGCGTTTCTAAGTTTTGCAAAGGCGGTTCCGGTTCCGGCTCCGACTTAATAGCTTTGATTTCATTTTCAAAAGGTAGTGCTAAAGATTCCGCTGAAACTATCTTTAGATTATATTCTTTTGTTTTTGTAGTTTCAGCTAAAATAAGTTATTTTTAATTATGTATATGGTTTCAAAATTGCGCTATTCATTTACCAAGTCTTATGATATTGAGGTGAATTAATAAATGTTGACATATTAAACTGAATGATGAAAAATGTTTAAAACACTGCAAGCACAAAAAAGATATATTTTTGTCTGAATCCATATAAATTTCACAAACTTTAGTATGAGTTTTTTGTAATGGATCATCTATATATTGTTTTAATTTGGGATTAAAATTAATATTTCCTAAAAATTATACATTCAAATTTTAATAAAATCCTAATATAAAAATATTTATATTTACCACAAGTGTCCCGTCGGATTTTTAAATGATGACATATAAATCTAAAAATCTCACGCTTCTGATAGCAAGAAGTACACGAAAATATAAATTTAGAAGTTGAATTATGCTCTAAATACATATCTATAATTTTTTTGTCACAATTTATATCTTCATTATTTGTTGCGGGAGAAATTTTTGTACAATCTGCAAATTAAAATAAATTTTAATTAATTAAACATTTAAATATGTTTAATAACCTTTTTTCAGTTCTTTTAAATGTTTAAGCAAATGTTTATCAACTACATCTATACAATGAAACGTGGTGGAACATAATGTACATAAAAATGTTACATTTGAATTTTCTATTCTAAAAAGTTCACCAAATCTTTTCCTATCATGTGTTCTAATTAATAATTTTAAGTTTCCTTCAAAGAAAATGATATAAAATAGGTTCAGCATTTATTATAAAATTCAAATTACCACATGTATTAAGATTTTTATCCTTTGTTAGATGATTTAAAATTTTTTCAATAGATGTTTGTGGTTCATTACAAATAGTACAAATAAATTCGAGCATATCATTAATTGAATCCAATTTCACTATGATGCGTTTTTCATGATAATGAAGTTTTTTACTACAATTGTGTCCAGTTTGTTCAAGATCAGTGTCATCTTCGTCGATCACCTCTATTATTTTACTTTTATTTTCATGCTGATCTGGAATAGTCGAAATTCTTGAAAATGTTTGTTAATTATGAAATATGGAATATTTATAATAATTTGAATTTTAAATGTGTATTTATTATTGTCGTTTTGGATTTTTTTTTATTTGTACTTATTATTTGCCTTTGCATTTTTTAATTTTTATTCAAAATAGTTTTAAAATTTAACTTTGGCAAAAATTTTAAAATTGAAATATGCTTAATAACATTTTTTCTGCTCTTTTAAATGTTTAAGCAAATATTTATCAACTACATCAATACAATGAAATGTGGTGGAACATAAAGTACATAAAAATATTACATTTGAATTTTCTGTTCTAAAAAGTTCACCAAAACTTTTTCTATCATGGGTTCTAATTAATAATTTTAATTTAAATTATAATTAAAAATCTTAATACCACATCACATGTATTAAGATTTTTATCATTTGTTAGATGATTTAAAATTTTTTGAATAGATGTTTGGGGTTCATTATAAATAGTACAAATAAATTTGAGCATATTCCAATTCCACTTAGATGCGTTTCTCATGACAATGAAATTTTTTACCACAATTGTGTCCAGCTTGCTCAATAATCGTGTCATCTTTGTCGATCAACTCATTTTTAACTTGGATTTTGTCTATATTTATAGCCATTATTTCACTTTTACTTTCATGCTGATCCAGAATAGTCGAAATTCCCGAAAAGTGTTTGTTAATCTTATAATAATTTGAATTTTAAATTTGTATAATGTTGTTTTGGATTTTTTATTTGTATTTATTATTTGCTTTACTCTGCATTTTTAAATTTTTCTTCAAAACAATTTTAAAATTTTTAACTTTGACAAAATTTTTAAAATTGTTGCATTTCAGCTTATTAAATTTAGTTAAAAAAATTTTGTTGTCTAGGTAAAATAAAAATTTTATTTATCAAACGAAATGATGCAGTTGCATCTATTATGTCATGACAACCAACCACTGACAAGTGACAGACTTTATCAAGGCATCCTAAATATACAGGCGTGACAGTTCATACTTTTTTTTTGTTAAGATGGCGCTTTAAAGACCATAGGGAAATGTAAACAAAGAAATTTCTTATATGATATATTTAAAATTTTGATGAATTAATTATTGCAAAAATAAAAACAGTGATAAAAATATTCATCAAAAAAATGTTGTCACATCAAATTCATCTAAATCCATTAAACAAAGAAAATTAAACACTTTAAATTAAACAATCATTTCTTAACTTTTGATATTTTTTATTTATTTTCTATTTATCTAAGCATGAACAAATTTGTTTTTGTTATTAAAATTAAACATTGTAACTTTTATACATAACTAATATTTTTTTCCGTGTGCGGTTTTCTGTGATTTCTTTCATCGGGTCCCTCCCCAGGTGACGGATAGGAGGACGTTTGTCAAATATGACAAATACCGGAATTCCGGGGCAGACCAAAAAATCACAAAAACATGCAATGAATAAAACAAATAGTTGTACCCCAGGTGGTAAGTCAATTAATCTGACAAATCCACCCTCTACGGATTCTAGGGAGAGCCAATTATTGCATACCTATATCCTGGTATCCTGGCAACACAGATCTTCGTAACCTCGACCCCGGGGACAGTTGGTAAGTCAGATGCCATGGCAAATGATTTACTAAGTGTTTCTATGGAAAACCTTCTTCTTGAGCACATCGAACCAATGGCTGGCGTGTCTGTAGAATTACAGACTACTGGTTGTGGTTCGACCATTCAGGAAGGAGGTAAGAGGAAGAAAAAGAACATATGCGGTTCTGAAAAGAAAAGACGAAAAATGGCTAAGCGTAATGCGGCTATGAATCCTTCCCCGCAAAGCTCTCAAGAAGCTGGTCCTTCAAATGAGCTTACTTCGGAAGAGAAAGATGATGTAGAGAAGGCTGTCCCCAAAGACGGTTTTGGGAAGGCCAACCAAAAGGTTGCTCTCCATGCTGTGACATCATCGACTTCGAATCCTGGAGGTAGAAGGGTCCCAAAAAATGGTATCCAGAAACCGAAAGGGCCAAAACCTTGTCGAATCCTGGAGGTGGAAGAATCCCGAAAAAGGGTGCTCCGAAGCCAAAGGGACCATCAAAGGCTAGAGAGACGAAAACGTCCTCTCCACAGGCTGTCAGCTACGAGCAGGCGGCTAGAAGAGAGTTCGATACAATCGTTCAGGTAGTCGATGGGAGTATTACTAACGAGCAAAGTGAATTGATTCAGCAAAAGTTGTTCCAACTCATGCTCACTAGTAATGAGATATCTCCCAGTTTTGCAGGGGTCTCATTGAAGGCGGGAAAATTATATTTTTCCTGTCAGGATGAGGCTTCGTCAAACTGGTTGAAATCTGCAGCGTCTAACTGGAATCCGTGGGAGGGAGCAAGGCTCTCAGCAATGAGGGTCAGCGAACTTCGAAAGACAAAGTAAGTTAAAATCTGGATCCCGGGCCGTACCGAATCTGAGAAGGACGTCATGAAAGCGCTCAGTATTCAAAATGGTATGGATACTACGAAGTGGAAAATCCAGTCGTATAGAAGAGCAACTGGGGCTACTAATATTAGTGGCTCTGGTACTCTTTTATACGTGCATATCGATCTCGATAGCGCTAAAGCTATAAAAGATCGAAACGCCAAACTAAGTTTCAAATTTGGTCAGCTAAACGTAAAGTTTATCAAGGCTAAAGAAAAAAACTAAACTGGCCAATAGATTCATATCCCGAGCTATAGCCAGTCTAGTAGTTAAGCAAATTAATTTGCAACAAAGTATAAGCGGGTCATACACTCTTATGGCCTCACTAACTAAAAAGTTGCAAACAAAAGTAGTACTTATTCAAGAACCATACATTATCAAGAACAGAGTGGCCGGTCTTTCACTGGAAGGCTGGACACTCTGTACAATGCGGGTCTTGGAAAAGTTCGAGCATGCATAGTCGCGCATTCAAGCGTTGACGCGCTGCTCCTAATATAACTGTCATCAGAAGATCTGACGGCGGTTGCCATAAAACACAAGTCAGGGAGAAATGCGAAAATTTATTATAGAGTTTTGCTACTTCCCTTACGACTCTACAGAACCCCCTCCAACAAATGAGCTCGTCAACTATGCCAAAAACAACAATTTTGACATAGTAATTGGCTGCGATGCAAATGCTCATCATGAAAACTGGGGAAGTACCAATTCAAATACTAGAGGCGAGGCACTCCTAAAGTACCTGGCTACTACTGACTTGGAAATCCTAAACACTGGAGGGATACATACATTTGTAAACTCCAGGCGACAAGAAACCATAGACATAACTCTATGCTCTAGATCTCTTCTTTCAGAGATCAAAGACTGGGAAGTGTCTATGGAACCCTCTATGAGCGATCATAGATACATTAATTTCTCCTTAAAGGCTGATCCTGATAAGATCTTGGTCTTTAGAGATATTAAAAGAACCAACTGGCAAGAATTTCAAGATCTGGTGGCTAAGGATGCGGATTCGATCAGGATCCCGAAGGTCTCTGCAATAGACAAATCAGTTGAAAAACTGACAGATCTGTTAACGGAGGCTTTAGAAGCATCTTGTCCGGTCACCAGAAAACCGAAAGAAACAAAAACTGCTTGGTGGAACAAAGATCTGGAGCAGCTAAAAAGGAAGGCCAAAAACTTCTAAATAGAGCCTTAAAAACTCATGAAGAAGATGATTGGAAATCCTATAGTGAATCTAGAGGAGAATACAAAGGATTGATTCGGAAATCAAAGAAAGTCCTTTTAAAAGTTCTGTGAAGGAATGGAAAATATTGCAGAGGAGTGGCTTTGCTTAAGGCCCTGAAAAGGAATCCAGTAGCGAAGTTACACAATCTGCAAACATCAGAAGGATCCTACACGGCAAAGAAGAAACATATAGAGTCCTCTTTCGAACACACTTTCCTGGTAGTAGACTCGAAGATTCGCCTCTAGAGGATACTATCCAGGAAGTTACCATACCAAACCGTTCGGATTGGTCTATGGCAAGAAGGATAGTATGGCCTGAGGTCTTAGACTGGGCTATCAACTTTTTCGAACCATACAAAGCTCCTGGTCCGGATGGAATCTGGCCTATTATGCTTCAAAAGTGCAGGAACAGCATAAGCAAATGTCTCTCAAGAATCTTCACAGCCTTCATAGTCTTTGGGTATATTCCAAAAGTATGGAGATCAGAGAGGGTCGCTTTCATCCCTAAACCAGGGAAAACAAATTATGCACTCCCTACTAGCTTCAGACCTATCAGTCTCTCTTCGTGTTTGTTAAAATACCTAGAGAAACTGGTGGACAGGTATATTAGGGATGTATGTTTGATCAGGGTACCCCTGAACCGTAAACAACATGCCTATCAGGCAGGTAAGTCTACTGACTCAGTTCTTCAAGAAGTGGTCTCCCATATAGAGAAGGCTATCGTGAAGAAAGAGATAACACTCGGTGCATTCTTGGACATTGAAGGGGCCTTTGACAAGGCAACTTTTAAGTCACTTCTAGATGGAGCAAGAAAGCACGGAGTAAACAACACATTACTAAGATGGATAGAAAAGATGTTGGAACAACGTCATCTGTTCATTCAGGTAGAGCATAGGGAAATGGGATAAAAGTATAATAAAACAATATTATATAGTTATATAAAAACAATTTCAATTTCTATGTACGTTAATCGGTTATAAATTTTGATTGATCAGAGAAATAAAAATTTATGAACATGCTTCTTATGTCTATATAATGAACTATCTTGCTTAAATCCCTCACCGCAAATTTTACAAAAATATGATTTTTTATCAGAGTGAATTTTTCTATGCTTCATCATTTGTTTCCTTGTTGAAAACATTTTCTGACATATATCACAGGACTCATTTTTCTCACCAGTATGAACTGGTAAATGATCTTTTAATCTTTTACTATCGAAAAATGCTTTTTCACATTGTTGGCACTTGTAACGTCTTTCACCGGTATGCCTTCTCATGTGATATTCTAATTTTGCTCTGGATACATGAGCTGAGCCACATGTTTCACACAAGTGCGGCCTAGAATTTGAATGTAACATTTCATGTGCATCTTTATTACATTTTGAAGGAAACTTTTTGGGACAATATGAGCAACTGTAGGGTTTATGTTTGTGGTGAGTCATATTGATGTGTCTATTTAATTCAATTTTACGTGGGAATATTTTCGAACATTTTTCACATTTAAATTCTCTTGGTCTCTCCTGTGAATGTATTAGTTCATGGATTTTTAGCTCCTGCTCAGTCCAAAAATTTGAAATACATGAAGAACATTTAAAAGGCTTATCATCAATTATATTTGTACCAAGATGATTTCGGAAATGTCTTAAAAGTGCCTTGTATGTTCCTTTTGAAGATAAACAGGCAGTACAATGATATTTCTTATCATAAGGATCTTTTTCATTAGCAGGTAAAAGAGGAACATCATTTTCGTTTTCCAATTTATAATGCCATGTATGTTTTAAGAAAAAATGATCTTTAAGTAAATCAAATCGTTTTACTATTTTAGAGCATTTTGTACAATGAAAAAGACCATCATTTGGATTTCGTTTACTTGTTGGAATATCTGCTTCAAATATATTTTGTTTATTTTCGTTATCTTCAGAATTTAAGTAATTATTATTTTTCGCTATAAGTTCTTTATTTTTTTCCAATAACTTATCATTTTTGTTCGTATATTCTTTCATGATACTAGATTTGTATATGTTACTAGTTTCATCATTAAACTTTATGTTATCCGATTCAATTTTGTTTGATATTTCATTTTGATTATAATTATTAATATGAACATTAAGTATGTGTTGAATAAATCGTTCAGTATCTCCAAAACCATTTTTACAGAAACAGCATTCAATTAAGAACTTATTATCTTTAATAAAAAATTTCCCACATTCAAGCCATTGCCGTTCTAAAAATTTTAATTAATTTTTTCTTTTAATGAAATATAATTTATTTTCGGCAAGTTTATGTATTTACATCGTTTTTCGTACCTTCATGATGATTATTTTTTAGATTAGTATTAGAATCTGTATATATTATCTGAGCTTGTGGATATAGACTTGTTGGTATATCGTTTGAATACTTTGGATATTTATTTTCAAAATTTATTGTTGTAATGGAGTTATCACATATTGCATAATTTTCCTGTATTTTTTTTATAAAATTGTTTTTATTGTTGACTTTTTCCTCTTCTTTCGTAACTTTCATCATGGAGAATTGAATTTATCGTAATAATAAATAAAATTTTGAAAAGCATAAAATCAAAACAAAATAGAAAAACAAATAAACAAATAAACTTGACACAATAGAGTACGTTTACGATACGACGGATACGACACAAAAAGGAAACCAATAAACACATGCTTACAAAAATTTAATGTCAAAACTGGTTTCTAAATATTTTTGTTTATAGGGTAAATTTCATTTCAAAAAGTTTGACAAACCGTTCGGCGGCTTGTCAACTTTTTGGCAAGCAATCAAGCATCATTCAACATAACCTTAAAATAAATTTATTTAATTGACATTTATTTTATATACCTTGCCTTTGGTTTGCATAAAATAAACGCGTGTGAAATATAAGAAAATTGCAGACGATCAAGGATATTTTGTAAATGTTCTTTTTGGGTTAATGTAAAGTACTTTATCTAGTTAGTACGTTTTTCAAAATTTCCGCACATTTTTAGTGAAGTACATAGAAAAGCAGGATTTTGTTAAATAATAATTCTTAATTTCTATATTGAAAGCTAAAATAAAAGATGTCAACTCCAAGTAATAAAAATCACGGAAATAATTCCGAAAATAATGTGGATGGTGGTACGGTTGATAAATTAGCTGCAGATGAAATGACTTCAAGAGATTATTATTTTGACTCATATGCTCATTTTGGTATTCACGAAGAGATGTTGAAGGATGAAGTTCGTACATTAACTTATCGAAATGCGATATATCATAATAAGCATTTATTTAAAGATAAAGTTGTTTTGGATGTTGGTTGTGGTACCGGTATATTGTCGATGTTTGCTGCTAAAGCAGGTGCTGCTATAGTGTTTGCTGTTGACTGTTCTAATATTGTTGATTATGCACGGCAAGTTATAACAGATAATCGTATGGAAAACACGATTAAAATTGTTAAAGGAAAAATAGAAGAAATCGAATTACCGGATGGTCATGAAAAAGTTGATATAATTATATCTGAGTGGATGGGTTATTGCTTATTTTATGAATCAATGTTAGATACAGTTCTATTTGCTCGTGATAAATGGTTAAAACCAAATGGTATGATGTTTCCTGACCGTGGAACTTTGTTTATAACAGGTAATTTAAACTACATAGTACATTTTCAATTTAGGAAATACAATGATTTTGCTAATTTTACGCTTAAATTATAATAAATATTTAAATTATTGAATTTTATTTTAGCGATTGAGGACAGGCAGTATAAAGATGAAAAAATTAATTGGTGGGATGATGTCTATGGCTTTAATATGAGTTGTATTCGAAAAGTGGCAATTACAGAGCCACTTGTTGATGTTGTTGATGCCAAACAAGTTGTTACAACATCATATATGATAAAAGAAGTTGATTTATATACAGTTAAAAAGAATGATTTAAATTTTTCATCACCATTTCATTTAGTTGTAAAACGAAATGATTTTGTTCAAGCTTTGGTAACATATTTTAATATCGAATTCACTAAATGCCATAAGCGTTTAGGATTTAGTACAGCACCAGAAGCTGCTTATACACACTGGAAACAAACTGTATTTTATTTGGATGATTACATGACAGTTAAGAAAAATGAAGAGATTTATGGTACATTTAAAATGAAACCCAATGAACGTAATAATCGTGATTTAGATTTTCAAATAGAGGTGTCCTTTAAAGGTGATCTTTCTCAAGTACATGAAAATAATCATTACAGAATGCGTTAAAATTAAAAGCAAAGGATTAATAAATAAAAAAGTAAGAATCAAAAAAACAAAAAAAAACGAAATTTATATAACATAATGAACTATGTATAATCTATAATATAAAGTATCTGTAATGAATTGTATTTAGTAAAATGCAAATTTTTTTTTCTCAATTTACTTTAAATTTAAAAAAATTACTTTAAGTTAACACCTATGTATTTTAGGTTAAGAAATACGGAAAACTGTTAATTTTAAATAATAGTGTCTATGTAATCAATTCGAAAAATAATAAATTCAGTTTATATTGAAATTTATTAGGCATATTTAATTTTAATTAAAAACAACACAAACCAGTAACTTATATTTAAATTTCTAGATTTAAAATCATTAAAGGTTTAGATTACAAAATAAAATAGTATTTTTTTAATCCATTAAAAAATAATAGGAGACAGTTAACTCTAAGAAATACAATGTTTTATATATTGAAATATTTGTAAAGTATGTAGCAGAAACAAATAAATAATATACATAATTATGTTGTTAGTTTTATCATTTTTCAACCCCTGTTCGGTTCGGTTGTATGTAATTTGCGTGTGAAGTGTGAATTCAATTATCTGTCAAAAGTAGAACAAAACGAAACCAAATGACCAAGTGTCAAAATACAAAATTATAAATAAAAAACAATTTTAAGAGCGACGTTCCTAATTTTAATCTAATAACTAATTAAAAGTTAACGGGAAAAATGGGATCGGAAAATATGTTGGTAGAATTTCTTGAAGATTGTAATGGAGTTCATAGTAGTAATACTATTAATCGGAATTTAACAACAATTAGCGAGATAAAACCAATTGTACCAGCGAAATTGAAATCAAATTTAAAAAATGAATCAAAACAAACTGTTCAATGTAATGAGATACAAAATTTTAAATTAAAACATTATAAAGGTAAATGTGCTGAAGTATTTATTGAAAATGGTGAATGTTATATTGTATGTGAATTTTGTGACATTAATTTCTCAAAGTTAGATATATTTTTATGTCATATTTATAAGAGGCATTTAATTATGAAGAATCCATTTGATGCATTGATTTCAACACAAGAAGACCAGTTGGTTTCTGTCCAAATAAAGAAACAAGACGAAAATAAAAATAAAATGATATACAAAGCACAAAAGTTGTCAAAACAAAGTAATTCCTTGGACATAAATGATATAGAAGGTAAAAATGATGCATTTGTGAATGCAAATATTGTTGAAATTATTGAAGAGAATGAATCAAATATAAGTGATAGATGCGAAGATCAAGAATATTCTAATACAGTTCCTAAAACAGTAAAAACTAATCAAGAAAATGAAAACACAAATTTTACTTATGTACCAAGCGATGATTATGACAATCAATTTGATAGATTTTCAATGAATTTACATGAAAGATCCAATAATTTAAATGAATTAAATATTTCTGAATTAGATATGGATGATAATCCAATAAATTATGATTCATCATTTTGTTGTAATATTTGCAATGAAATTTTTATAAATTCAAAAGATTACAAAGAACATTACGAGAAACATCAAAATGAATGGAAGAGTTATAAATGCCCAATATGTCCAAAATCATTTGGAAGTACATTTTATCAAGAAAACGAATTCAATTCACATATGAGAAAACATTTACAACAGGTTCAAAAAGATTTTCCATGTGAGCACTGTGACCAAATTTTTCTAAAGCAAATAGATTTACTAGGTCATATTGAAACGAATCACAGTGATTTATTAGATATTGAAATTGGTGTTGATCATAATAATGATTTGTTTGTGGATACTTTAGATAGCATATGATTTAATTCTAACTCGTCATCGATTTAAAAATTAATCTAATTAGATTAACAAAACTACATATTATGTATGTACGTATATGTATCTTAATTCTTAAATATGTTAACATAATAAAAAAATAAAAATCTCGTTTAAATTTGTTAGTTTTTATTTAAATTATATTTTATAATTACATTTTTCTGTTATTGTATCGTTTACATTATACTTCGAGAATACATCATACGTTTAATACCCAGACCCACAAACTAAATTTTCGGTTCACGTTCAAAGGCACAGGAAGCGATTTTGATTCATGGAAGAATCGTACTATGATCGTATTTAAATAATTTTTTTTTATTTTTTCATGACATATATTTTTGTTCATGAAAATTAGTCTTTAGGCGTAAAACTTTAGTACTTTCAAATTTTACTTCAATACATTAAAAAAAAAAAAAAAAAAAAAAAAAAAAGTAACGACAATTTCAAATAATTCGTATGTAATTCTAGTCGGTAATTAGCGTCAAGTGTGAATCACTAATACTAGTGTGGTGGTGGATAGTACCATTAATAATTTTTAAATTAGATGTCAATTTAGGCTTGCCAGATTCTTATTCACATTTCTATTAATGCTTTTATTTAATTTGTTTTATTTTGAAAGAAATGAAAGAAAAGCATTACATTTTATTTTACTTCAGTCAATTTACCCCAAAATAGAATTTTTTTGTTTCAGTTTGGATGGGGTATATTTATCCCATTTTATGTCATTATTATTGTTACAATTTTTCTTGTATCAAATTAGAGAGCAATACAATACAATACAATATGTATTGTATTTGTATAATTTATATGTAATCATCGTAATCATCGTAATCATCATCATCATCATCATCATAATCAGCATCATCATCATAATCATCATCATCATCATCATCATCATATAATATGTACTCAGTATATATTATGTAGGTTTAATTGTCAACAATTCACCTCAAAATTATACAATAAAAATTTTATTCACCAAAAATAAAAAAAATATACCACCACACCATCCTATTTACAAAACTATCAAGCGAGTGTATATGACGATTGACAATATGACTATGTGACGGGTATGCAAGCAAAAGTGCTAAAAATCCACTTTTTTTTTTGAGATTTTTATGTCATTTGATTTGTTTACAAAATATCTACCTACTAAACTTAATAAAATGGTCCAAAAGTTGTAAATATCCACCAATTTTTGTATTGAAAATTCAGAGTTAGAAACAAAAGTTAAATAAATCTTTTCCGATTTAAAAGAAAAAATTAAAAATATTCAATTCTGTTCAAATGGGAAGTGGGAACTTTTTAATTCAAATTCAGATTCAACGACAAATATATTCTGCACTGAAATATATTTTAGAATTCTATTTCAAAACTTTAAAAGTCCAATTAGTTTGAATGCAGAAATTAAAAATATTTCACAAATTTTTTTCAAATTTGTCATAATTTATGTAAAATATCTTTGTAATAAAAAGCAATGGTATCAGAGTACCAGTATGTGTTGGAGCTTTTTCACTAATTTTGGGCGTGAATCAGTTCAGAATTCGATCACTTACCAAAAAAGAATTCGAGCATGTAGTTATTCCGAAAGAAACTCGGGGGTGGTGATCGGTTCATAGAGCCAAAAAATCAGGTTCTACATAAAATTCTAATAATGGATGTGGGGCTAAAATAAAAATACAACCAAAAATATTAAAGGATGAGAACTTATAATTCCAGTCGCTGGATCACTCATTCATTTCGCCTGATCGTGTTTTTGGTTTAGTTCAAAAACGAATAAAACAACTTGATTACACCACCAGACCAATACATTGATATATTTGAAGAATTCCGAACTGTAGATGAATTTTACGAACAGATTGCCCAGTGGTTGATTGGAAATTGGAAGTACAAAAATATTTCAGACACTGTTCCAAATGGCATTTTAAAATTACTCCTTCAAAAATAATTCTATTTGAGAACAGTACAAAATTCCATTTTAATCCGGCGAAGCTCCGGAGGAAATTCTTGGGACATATAATTTTCAACAAATATATTTTTTTTTTTTTTTTAATGAATTATGTTAATTTATGTAATTTTTTATACGTGTATATAGTAAAATTGAAAAGGTTTAAGTCTGTTCTAATAATTTTATGAATTATTATTAATTATGTTAATTTAAACAAATAAATGTTAATTTGAACATGAATTATATTAATTTTTATGTATTTTAGTAAAATGAAAATGTTTTGTTTTTGTAATTGTATATAAAATATATTAAAATAATAAAAATAAAAATATTTCGGACTTCACGGTATTAAATGGTATTAATTTTGTAAAAAAAATAATTGTTAATAACAAAGTTCCAAAATTCCAAATAAACGCTGATGGTGTTCCCCAAAGATCAGTTCTCTCACCTACCCTATTCTTTATATTATTTATAAATGATTTGCTCCAAATCACTTTCAATCCAATTCGCAGCTTTAGCTACTAATTCGTAGCATGACTAACACACCATGACCAGTTCCTTCAGCTTTGATTTGGTCGCAATAGCTAATTGGGGCTTAAAAAACAGAGTCGAGCTTAACACTTCTAAAACTCAGAGCTGTACAATCTCCCCAAAAATTTCCATTTTTGCTCCTACTCTTTTGTTTCAGGAAAGTAAACTTTAGCGGTTTGTAAGCTTAAGTATATTAGGCACCTTAATCGAAAAATGATCTGGAATAATCAGATATTTGATGTTGCAAAAAATGCAGCCAAATGTTTAGGTTTTCTTAGCCGCTGCAAGGCTTACTTACGACCCAAGTACAGTTCTGGAGTACAATTCTTGGAGTACAATTCTCACATATGGATTGGCGCTTCTAGTTTTGCATTAAAAGATTTGGATAAAGTCCAAAAATGGGCTATTCGTCTAATCAATGACCCAAATGTGACAGCTCATCTTGCTCCTCTTGAACATCGTCTTATAGTCGGAGCTTTTCCCCTTTTTTATAGATATCTCGTAAGCATCGCAGCACAAGCTCATTAGAAATAGTATTAAATTTGATGTTTTCTTGGATGAGTTATCAACTTTTTTAATCTCTGAGCGAGCTCATAATTTGATAATTTTAGGCGATATTAACTTGGATATCTTATTTGAATCGAATAATGCTATAGCCTATTTGAACTTAATGTCTAGCTTTGGTCTTGAGTCGTGTATTAACTGTCCTACACGGATTTCCAATATATCTTCCACTTGTATTGACCACATTTTTGTTAGACTTATGTTATCCAGTGACATAGATTTACTTAGCTCTTGTATAGATCAAGGCATTTCAGATCATTCAATGTGCTACCTATTTCTTCGGAATTTAAATTCTTCACCTAGGTATACAAGAAATCTGAGCTCTGATATATCTTCTTACTCAAAAATAAATTTTGTGGAACTTAATTCTCAGCTCAGATTTGAGACCTGGGATGATATTTTTGATGAATTAAACCCCTCCATAGGTTTCGATTTATTTATAAGTAAGTTGAAATATTATCTCAACTCTTCCACTGTAGTTACGATGCGAAAAAGAAAAAAAAACTTGCTGCCTTTAAAGCCATGGATGAATTCGAGTCTACTTAAAATCATTGAAAAAAAAACGAAATTACTTAAATCATGCAACAAGTTTCCCAATAAGTCTAGCCTAAAAAGAAAATATTTAAAATTTTCAAAACTTCTCAGGAAATTAAAGAAGAATTTTACATAAAACAATTGTCAAATGCCAAAGGTAACGCAAAAAATGAATGGAAAGTTGTAAACAATTTACTTAATCGAAATAAAAGTTCTAGTAATTCAATTACTTCTCTATCTATTGGTGATTTTCTTGTATGTGATAAAAAAATTATTGCAAACCATTTTAATGAAAAATTCACAGATATGAGTAGTCTTACTGCAGAATTTAGTTCTGAGATTTGTGACAGTAACCAGCTGTATATAGTTGAAGATGTTTGGCAGCAGCAAAGTTGTTATTTTGAAGAAATAAATTCACTTGAACGTCATAGACTGATAATGAAATTAAATAATTCTAATTTCGATACGCTAGGTATTTCTAATTTTGTTTTAAAAAAAAATTAGTCTTAATATAGTGAAAAATCCTATGAGGCAAATTGTATAAAGCTGGCTTCCGGGGTAATTTTTTTGATTTACTTTCTTCGTATTTAACGGGTCGAACTCAGAAAGTTAAAATTGATGACACCATCAGTGATCTTAAAAATATTTCTTTGGGTGTACCACAAGGATCTGTTCTGGGTCCTACATTATTGTTTTTAATCTTCTTTAATTCTGTTCTTCTTCAAAAATTTAAGGGTTGTTCAACTGCCTTTGCTGATGGATGATGTTGGTCTATCCTACAATAATAAGTCATTTTTTGAAAATGTGTTTAATATTAATTATGACTTGGACTTATTACGTCGTTAGTTTTGCCATCACAAATTATATTATTAAATGATAAAACTAAAATTATATTTTTCAGTTTAGGTAGCTCTATTCCTATGTGTGATAATATTTTGTATCACTGTGCTAAATGTAGAAGATTTCCTCTTACTCATATAATAATTCTCTTCTTACTCAGAAATTATGTAATTTTAACGAAATGTATAACTGTTCCGCAGGTTGTTTTAAAGTTGATTGTGTTGATTCCTTCAAATATTTAGGTGTTATAATAGACTCTAAGTTAGATTGGTCAATTCATACACGAATTTTGAGTAAGTATTTTCATTTAGTTGTTAGACAGTTTTATCACCTTAAGCAGTTCTGTTCTTCTAAACTGCTTACATCTGTATACTATGGTTTATTTAATTCTAAATTACAATATGGAATTGTTAATTGGGGTGGTACTTTTAATAATTATCTTAAACTTTTGTTAATACAACAAAAGTGTGTTATCAGACTAATTTTAAAAAAACATCGTAGGGAAAGCAGCTTCCCTTTATTTCAATGTTGGAAATATTTTACCTCTGAAGCATCTTTTTTACTTCCGAGTCCTCAAAGTATTCTTTAATAGAAGTGGTTACTTACGAAGTAGGTATTCTGAAATATATAATCTGAGAATCAACAACAGAAGATTAGCTATCATACCCCCTCATAATGTACAACATTTTTTACGCTCATTTTTAGCAATTGCACCTCGGCTTTATAATTTATTACCTCCACCTTTAACTAACAATTGTTATGGTTCTAAATTACTCAGTTTGGTTAAACTTGGCTTTTTAATTTCAATCATGATCAAGTAAATGACTTAGTACGCATAGTTACGTAAATTTTTTGTATTTAATTAAACTTAAATTGGTTTTTATTTTTAGTTATTTTTAATAGGGCATTAAGCTCTTATTATCGGTTTTTATTCGTTATTATTGTTCTATTTTTATTTTTGGTCAAATATTTTTTTGTAACTACACTCACTACTGCATGCTTTTTGCATAGAGTGTTTTTAGCTTTTATTTTTATTGTTTGCTTAATTTAGTATATAATATTTTGCTTTTGTAGAACATTTTTAATATATAATTATAAGTTTAATCATTGATTAAGAATAATATATAGATGATTTATTTAGAGTAACACATTTTATATGAAGTATGAAACTGAATTCAAACCTTTAACAAATGATCAATGTAGTAGTGAGTCTTCAATAGTCTATTTATACCAATTGCATTTGCAATCAATTCTTTTCTCATTTATACCTTTTCTATAATAAAGAATTAAACTGAACTGTATTTGAATGGAATTACGAAAGGAATAATATAAAATTTGTTTCTTTCTTTTTCCAGTTTTGTTTTTGTTTATTTTTATTTTATTATGAATTATGATAAGATGAACATGAGAATGATATTGTTGTTTAATTGTTTATTTCTACGATGAATGCATCGCAATTTGTTTTTTTATTTTATAATAAAAAAAATAATAAATGAGGAAGCGGTAGGGAGTTTTTCATATATTTAAGGCCGGTTTTCATGATAAATTTTTAGCTGATAAATTGGAGTTTAGAAAGAGAAGAGTATAGTATACCGTTAATGTGTATGAGGGAGTAAAATTATATTATTTTTATAGTAACTTTTATAGATGATTTGAAATCTAAAATCTACATACATAACCTTCCAATATTCAAAATGTAAACAAAATAAAGGTTATTTAATTTAAGCAATCTTCCTTAGAATTGTTTAAAATTTCGCGAAAGTATATAAACAAAGTAAATAAAGTGAAGAAAAGTGAAATATCATATGATTTTCATCTGTGGAATTTTTATTTAGTTTTTTTAAATTTTAAATTCACTTGTATTTATTATGTCTTTCATTTTTACATAAGTTATAATTAGAATTAAAATATTATTTTTTTATATTATACTAAATAATGAATTAAGAAAAAAAATGTATACATACATACATTCTAAAATTCATTCAAGAAAATTTAAAATATTCATTCAGATAAAAAAAATTAAAGTTACAATTGTAATTAAAAGTAAATTTTTTAAATGTGTTAAATAGTTAGTTTATGTATAAGATAAATAGAATATGTATAATTTTAGTATAAATATATTATACCTAAAAGCTAAAATATTTTTTATTTACATATGCATTCAAATATTCAATACAAAAAATTAATTTTTGTTATTGTTTTTACTCAAATTCAAAAATTTAAATGTCGTTCCGTATCC
The DNA here is from genome assembly GCA_963942445.1 of Argyra leucocephala. Classification (NCBI taxonomy): domain Eukaryota; kingdom Metazoa; phylum Arthropoda; class Insecta; order Diptera; family Dolichopodidae; genus Argyra; species Argyra leucocephala. The sequence goes on from OZ012679.1 coordinate 146,083,855, forward strand.
ATAAAATGTGTTGGTAGTGTGCGATTTTTTTTTGTGTAATTACACATTACTTTATGTTAATGTTAAAAATATCGGCGATAATTATTGGAAACATATCTTTGCGAAGATATGTTTTTTTAAATATTCTCCGATATTTATGGCGATTCTCCGATATTTATGGCGACTCTCTCGATATTTCTCCCGATATTATTGTCATTCTCCCGATATTTTATCATTGTTTCTCTATCGCACTTATGAAATTTTTGTATCTTCTGCCTATGCTCTAACAATTCGCCGATATATCGGCTACATGAAAACCGGGCATTATTATTGTTTGTTGATTGATACCAATACCACGTACCAGATTCAGATACCATACCAAATGTGTATGCATTGCGTTGGATATATGTATATGTATTTATTTTTTAATAAATGAAAACACAACAAGCATTCAGAATTCAGACAGCATATGTACATACTGATAATTTTTATTTAGATTTTTTTTGTTTTTATTTATTACTTTTTTTCACAAAATATTACAACAAACTAGATAATTCAAGACATGAAATAATATATAACTAAGGATCCCTGTTGGTTAATACTAATTCAATTTAAAGTCAAATTTTAAAGCAGAATATAGAAAAATAAGAAGGCACTTACATCAATATTATACAGTAAATATAAAATAAAATTTTAGGGCAAAAAAAATTATAAAATTTTCAATTTTAAAGAATATATAATTGAAAAATTCATTATTTTCAAAAATTAAACGATTTGTTAAAAAAAATAAAAGCTTGAATTAGTAACTAATTTTTTATAAACTTATAGCTAAATTTCAACAAACATATAACATTTGGCAAACTTAGAACTAATTTTTGTTAAACTTTTAACTAACCTAAACTAGTTATTGAAAAAGTTTATAATAGTAGGAACTTTTGGACATTTTTGTTACTCTTATTATGGTGCATTATTTTAACTTTAGTTTTTGGAGTATACATTTTTTCCATTTTTTCAATTTTTTTTTTACAACTAAATTTTATTAGCACTAAAACAAATTGCTCCAAAATTTTTAATATGTGTTTTTCGTGTTCTTCTTTAAATTTTTCTAAAATATTTTTAGAATTTTCTTTACACAATTTAACAATAGTTTTTTTTAGATTCATAATATGAAAATTTTTATAAAAAAAAATTTCAAATATTTTGAACCATTGAAATGATTTTGAAAAATATTCGTCTGTTGGAGCTAACAAGCTTCCAAGATCATTTGCATAGATATTAAAATTTTTCGTCGCAATTATCAAATTTTCTGTGTACGAAGATTTAATATGATTATTTTTTAAAAATATATCTGCACATGAATGGCAATGTGATACGTTTTTTTATACAAAATCCTGCAAAATATCAAATTGCCAACTCTTCAAAATTAGTTATTGATTGGTTTAATTTATTAATTTGTATTTTATCCGAATTTGTAGCGATATTTTGTTTTTGAATCTCCCCTAGACAATTTTCAATTACGTCATCTATTTGTGGTTCGCAATCTTCTAAGTTTTCATCATTGTCAAAATTTAAAGCACTAATATCAACATCCAAATAAATATCATGATCTGTCTCACAATTTGATGACATATTATTATCATTGTAAATTAATTTTACACTCACCATCTTCGCAAAGATAATTCCAATTTGTTGTGCAGATGGATTTCTGCAATAACCGCCAGCAGATCTAATATGCGAAAACATATTTTCTAATGGATCTTGATTAAATCTGCGTGTCATTAAGAAATTTGCATTTTCATTATCTATTTCATTTTTAGATAATACGGCTGTTATCGTTTGAATCAATCCATCAATACAATAAATTTTTTTAGAACTTTTAGTTTTTAAATTTTTAAGATAAACTGTCATTTCCTCTAAGAACAAAAACGGGGTATTTTTAACTTTTAATGGTTGTTTGTATGTATTTTTGATATTAAAGTTTGAAGAATTTAGTGAATCAATTAAATAATTAAGTCTTAAAACAAAGTCAGCAGTTGGATTTACTTTATCAGTCATTAAATTATAAAAATTAGGATCAGTACTATTTGTTGCTATTATAGCTGCATATGTACTATGGCTAAATAATTGGAAAGCCAATTTGACTGACATTTTTTGAAATGTGTTGGGGTTAACATGAGTACGTCCAATTTTTGGTAAAATTTTTGATGAACATTTTTCATCTTGGTCAACAATTTTTTTAATAATATAACAGCTAATAATTTCTTTATTACAGTTCTCAAAATCAGTTTTTATGAAAGAATTTCTTATAGATTTTAAAAGATGAGGCATATCAAACATAGCATAAATTTTATTTCCATTTAAATCGTAGAAAAAAGGCTCTTCCTTACTTTATTCATAATAAAATAAAAATAAACAAAAACAAAACTGGAAAAAGAAAGAAACAAATTTTATATTATTCCTTTCGTAATTAATAATATTGTACCTACAGTGCATGAATTTTCTGATGCTTTCATATTAAAAAGTTGTTGTTTTTGTAATTTGTATACAAATTTTAAATTCAAGAATTATGGAATGTTTATATAAATATAGGAGGTGGAGGAGATATAGTAATTATGAGAAACATTCAAATACAGTTCAGTTTAATTCTTTATTGTAGAAAAGGTATAAATGAGAAAAGAATTGATTGCAAATGCAATTGGTATAAATTGACTATTGAGAGACTCACTACTACATTGATCATTTGTTAAAGACTAAAATTCAGTTCATCTAAATTTTTCACGTTACTCTAAATAAATCATCTATATATTATTCTTAATCAATGGTTTAATTGATATTTTACTCTCTAACTTTATTTTTGAATACTATAAAATATAAATTAAATTTTGAATTTTATAAGTTTCTTTTTTTATTTTGTTCTTATGATTATTATATATATATTATTCTGCATTTATCCGGATGTTTGTAAGTTCGACGGAACGCTTCAACACATACACAAATTACATATGCATACAAATGCATATATATACAAATTGCTTTGGTGCTTTTTTTAACCCCTGTCTACCATGCTGAACCTTTGCAGGAAAAATTGATTGCATGAACTATATTTTTTTAATTTAATGTTAGTCTTCTTCGCAAATAATAAGGAAAAATAATAAATAATAATAATAATATAAATAAAACAAACAATTTTTTTGATTTATAATAATAAGGACTAATAGAAATTTAATCAATAGTTTAATATGGTATAATAACCAAAAGGCAAACAGCATTTAACACAAAAAAAAACATAATTCACTCAAAGGTTATTCTTATTACTTAAAATTATACATAATAATACACATGCGTATCAGCATATTTGTATTGTATAATATTATACATTATACTACTTTATTGCTTATACCTTTTATTTTTGTCATTATTGTGTGCGTAACTCACTTGACTCAAAAAAAATTATTTTTGTTTTTTTTTGTTTTTTTTTTATTATTTGCTGTATCTGTATTCTGTATGTTCTATATGCTCCATTCCAAAAATATTATTTTATTTTCAGTGTTAAGTGTTTACTGTTCACTTCACTGTTCAGGTTCACTGTTCAATCAATAGAACTTGATAGAAGTAGAGTAGGATAACAAACTCTACTTCTACGCCGGATAATAAAACATTGTTTTTTTTAAATTGAAAATTATTGATGAAAATGTTTTTGTATTTTTTGTAAATTTTACCAATTTAGATACAAAATTTTGAATATTTTTTTAAAAATAACACAATACCATAATAACAGTTTATTCATATAGCAAAATAAGATCCCTATACATTATACAAAAGACAAAATTTATATGAAAATAAGATCCCATTTTTAAATTTGCTCTCCCAGAGGCCACAATAACGCTAATACGGTATAATTTATACTAAATGGAACCCAACTAACGAATCATAACTAAATGGAAGTGAGTACGAGTATACCATACAAAAATACAAACATTTTATACAAATTTGTTGGTATGGTACTTCTTTTTCTGTTATATAAAAAAAAAAGATTAGTGTTAGGCCAATATAAACATAAATAAAAATATATAAAAAGTGATATAAACATAAGTACTGTAATTTCGGAATAAAGAATCTAATGAAAGAAAAAAAGAAACTAGGATTTATTTTGCTTCCGTCATTTATGACGGGTTACAAAGCTAGTATTAAAATAATTACTTACTTAAATTTGTTAATTTTGTTAATTGTGTAAATTATAAATTATGTTAATTTGTATTTTTTTTATTTATTCTCTTAAATTTTTTTAAATATCACCTTAATTATTTTGTGTTATTATTTAATTTGTGTTTTGTGTATATTTTTTTTTTTTTTTTTTTTACATATATTAAAAACCGCTTGTCTATAGAACAGTTATTATATATTAATTAAACAATGAAATAAAAATAAAATAAATAAAAAAAAAAAAAAAAAATTAAATCTATATTAGCGTTTAGCTCTTAAGCGTTTCCCCCGTGAAACACGAAGAGCAGGATATGCTCATCCCTACACCATTGAAATCCCTAGATAGCAAAATACAAGTTATGGCAATTCGTTTATAACTTGAACATTCCGAATGTGGAACCAAGTTCCATTTTATGTGTTCCCAAAACATGACAAATTCTATATTTATGACCTAAATAAATTCAAGACGAACATTAATACCTTCGTTCGTAATTGTCCTCCTTCCCTTTTACCATCCTCCTTTCCTAATTTACCTTTCCCACCCTAGCCAAACGTACCAATCGGTATAAAAGGTCCCCACCTAGTGTTTTGGTTATGTATAAAAAAAAGTAAAGGTACGTTTCTTCAGGGAAATTACCAATATACAGAGCAGAGATTAACATTTATTTTTTTTTTTCAAATAATGTTATGATTGAAAGCTTTTAACTACATACTTTACTATTTTCAATAATATTTTGCTGTTGGAAAGTTTTGCTTAAATTTTGCTTGCAATTTAGTCGCTTCCTAGAATTAATTTAATTTATTTCGTTGTAAATATTTGAATTTTTTTTTATTATTTAAATCTATTGAATTAAATATTTAGTACGATTCGTGATTTTTTACTCTTTAAAAACTAAAATACTAGAATATTAATATCCATTTTATTTAATAATGCTCAGAATAATCTTAATTTTTTTTCCAAAACATGTATTAACAACGTAACATAAATAAAAAAAAAAAAATTTTTTTTCTTAAAAAACAAAAATAAAATAAATACAAAACAAAATTTATAGACTTCTAAAACAACCGAAAACCTCCTACTTTTTATAATTTTACCAACGTCCGTAATCTCCTTTAATGACTAATAAAAACAATAAAACAAATTGGATGATCCAATATTCTATTGGAGTTTTTCAACCTATAAATGGCAATAAAAAACTCATTCGTATCGTAAAAAACTAAATTAAGTGTGAAATTTTTTCGTTTTTATATTGAAGAAAATGGAGAATGGAATATATGTATATTGTGTACATATTTATTTTATTATAAATTTTATATACTTGCGTATTATTTAAATATTTCATCATTTTATATTTAGTTTTATTTTACTTAAAAAAAATTTATTTTTGAAAATTTTTGATTAAAATTTTTATAACTAACACTTCTTACATAATCAATATACGTTATGCGACATAATAACTTATTTTTATTCTCATTATAATTTTTTTTTTATTTATTCAATATTTTTGAAAATGGGATTAGAATTATTTTAGAATCATAATTAACATATAAATTACAAAATTAGACAGCTGCAAGCCAATTTATAAATTCGTAAATTTTAAATAAAAAGTACTCTCGGATTTAGTGTTACAATTTTACAGTTAAGAAAAAAGACAATTTTACAGTTACCAATTTTATTATGAATTGGTATTCTGGTACATTGATATTTTCACTACCTGTTACCTTTTGCTATTCTTTACCTAACATGCATTTCGATCTACAAACATAACGGCTTTACTATATAAAACCGTTGCAAACATAAAAGCGATACTTATCACAAAATATTTGGTATTCTCGGTACAATAATTGGTATATATACTACAATATGAATTATATATATGTATATATTGAACAAAAAAATGTAAAATGGAATTTTAACGCACACATTCTGTGAATCTGAAGGTTTGACTTTCATTAAAAACTAGCTTTATAACCGGCCATAAATGACGGAAGTAAAATAAATTTTAGCTTTACATAAATAGTTACTTAAATTTTATGACGGTGGTACTTATTTGGGTCCTCAATATTTTAATTGATTTTCTTTGTTTACTTTTAATTATTTTTAATATTTAGTGTAAAGAAAGGGTGCCAAAATATATACCGGGTGTTCCAGACCATGCGTATCAGCTTTTTAAGAAGGGAAGAAGCCGTTATTTTAAAATTGAATAAAAATTTTATTATCTAAATCAAGGGTGCTCTATCGATTGGTGATATTTTCATAATTCCGGAAAGGAAGGGAAATCGGTTTTTTCATACCAAAAATCGCCGAAATTGGCCGAAATCGAGATTTTCAAATGGGAAGGGGTACTTTTTTTTATGCAAATTCGGATTCTACGACAAAAAATAAGTAACTTTTGTAAAGTAAATTTTTTTTTTTTTGTTTAAACTTTGTAGGAACCCAAAACTGAGATAAAAAATATGATAACATGAAAATCAAATTTAGTTATAAAAATTATTATCATTAATTCTAGTTTATCAAAGGAAAATATTGAGAGCATTTTTGTTTTATTGATATTAATTTTAAATATAAATACTAAGAAAACGGAAAAAAAATCATTTAACATAATTTTCTTATTTTTTGTCGTAGAATCCGGATTTTCATAAAAAAGTGCCCTTCCCATTTGAAAATATCAATTTCAGCCAAATTCGGCGACTTTTGGTCTTAAAAACCGATTTTCGGTCCTTTCCGGAAGTTAAAAATACCACCAATCGATAGAACATCCTCGATTTAGTTAACAAACTTTTTTTTAAATTTTAAAATAACGGCTCCTTTCCTTCTTAAAAAGCTGATGCGCATGCTCTGGACCACCCGGTATAATATATTTTATGTTCATAGCCAAGATCGTCTGAAGTATAGTTAATTTCATTTCATGATGGTGGTTCTTTCTAGCTCCACAATATTTTATTTGCTCTTCTTTGTTTATTTTTAATTATTTTTAATATTTAATACGTTTAACTCTGGGTACCGAAATATATTTATTTTATATTAAAAAAACAGACCAAAGCAATTTGTGTATTATGTAGTGGAGTTTTCCGTCGAATTGACGCAGGAAACTATATATATGTACTTATATATTACCAATGGCATAATACCAATTCGAGCGGCAGTAAAATAACCGACATTGAAAATACTAATGTACAGAGGCACATTGTTTTCCATCATTTCAATTTATTTTTGGCACGATATAATTTTTTTTATTGATTTATCTTAGACAACAATAGCATACACGTAATAATTTGTTGGAAAAAGACAAATATATATATTTTTAAATTTAATTCTGGCGAGAAAAAAATAGACTTTGTATATGGGTACTATTCAATTCCTGCGACCGGATATTGAGCTTTTCACAGGGGTATGTCATCATGTCACCGCTTAACCGGTGCTGTCTAAAAACATATTGTCTATCAGATAATATACCTTTGCTTTCAAAATATTTTGAAAGTTTCTCATTAATTATACTTTCCATGACTTTGGACAAAATCGAAATGTAACGCTATAGATCTGTAGATTGCTGGATCGTTTTTGCCAATCTTTTTTCAGAAATTGAATACGCAGAGGTTTCGAAATGGCGAAGGCAGTTTTTTTTTAAATACGATAGCGGGAATTCCATCAGGCCCAGTAGATTAGTTTGCATGTAGTTTTGTCAATATTTTCACTACAGCTCATCTTCTGAAGTAGATTTTTCAAAATGGCATTGATGGTGGCATAAGAGCTGAATGAGAAAGTGATGAGTTAGATGCAAAGATTTTTACAAAAAATTTGGCCTTATACCAGTTGGGTATATTACAATTACATCATTATCAATCAGAGGGGGGAAAAGATGATTCCGGAAATTTGTACATAAAATTTTTAGCGAATAACTTAATGCTAACATAAATCCTAATTTAAATTTAACCAAGTTTAATTTACGTCTAATTTATTAAAATGATCTTAATATCTTATTTTTAGATATTTATATTGATATTGGAAAGAAAACTTTAAACCCTTTCGATGCTAATGGGACAATGCGTCATCCCAAAAAAATGCGTTTTAACTGTTCGGTTTTTTTTTGTATAAGAAAACTATGCATTTCGTAGTTTTCAGTGTTTTATGATCAAATTGTTCTTTTTTCAATTCGTTCCATTACAAAAAAATTTCTCAGTAGTGCTCGAATACTTGTTGTAACAAGTAGTGTTTTGCAGTGTAAGTGTAGTCATTTTGTTCATCAAATGTACGTTTTTTAGCGGTATTATTCATTGGTAAGTAGATCTTTTTTAAGTTTGTGACAGAATAATTATTTAGAACTACAGTGGTAGGCAAAATTAATTACACACTCAATAAATTTTAACATTTTTTTTTTGTTTTTCTTTTCTAAGGACGGAATTTACAAATATGTTAAAAAAAACTTTAGGAATGAATTTCACAAAGTGTTCTTAATTTAAATTTAAATTTTCGGCTGAAAAAATCTCAAATGAGTCAGGTAGTAACAGGTTTCTCTTGCTATGTCATCCGGCAAAAGTGATTACACATTTGGTTTCATACGGCATAATTAATTACACATTATTGCATTTTGATCTATTGAAGCATTTTTTGATAGCGTTTCATTAATTTTTCTTTTTGAATTTGTATTCCAATATTTAAAAGTGTTGAAGTGCAGCTCTTACTAGAGTTTCAATTAGTTTTATTCTGTTAAAATTACTGATTAATTTTTCATCCATAAAAAGTAAAACAAACGAATTAAATATTGAAAATCCCGCAGCAGTTGTTGCTTAAGAAGTTGTTGTCACTAGCTCGATTGCTAGCAGAAATCTATGAAATTTCATTTAAAACTATTTAGAACCTTGTAAAGGAAAAAGAGGAATACGGTAGCTTGAAAAACAGGTAAAGATCTAGTAGGAATGAAGTTGTTACTAAGAGACCCAAAGAAGGCTATTACAAATTGTTCAGTAATTAAAATGAAAATCCTGATATAAGCCCAGTTAAAATTGTTTTTGGGTCAGCAAAAGTTATTTGAAAAAAAGTGGGAGTGAACGAACAATACGAAGAATATGTAAATATTATAATATTCAAACTTATGGGGTGCGTAAAGTAGTAAATATTTTGCCACAAAATTTTACAAAACATGAGGCTTTTGCTCAAGAATATGTTAATGAGGCATTGGAGTACTGATATAATGTATTGTGAACAGAGGAAAGTTAATTTACATTCCACGGAAGCTCTTGGAAAAAAATACATTCATCTTCCAAAAGAGTTAAAGTATAAAGTGCTTTAATCATTTGATTCCCATGGCGATGGAAGTGTTATGCCTTGGGGATGCATTTACTACTATTGCTGTAAAGCTTTGTTTCCAACAGATGCAACATTATTTCAATGTGGATATATTAAAATATTAAATAAACATGCTTTAGCTTAAGTAGGCGGAATATTTCCTGATGATAACTGCTGTTTCCAGGAAGATAATGCTTCATTTAATAAAGGTTGCGTTGTAAAACGATTTCTTGAAAATATTGGACTGAACATTCTAACTTGGCCATCGAAGAGCCCTGACTTAAATGTTATTGAGAACATCTGCACATTTATGAAACAAATCGCATTTATGAAACAATGAAAAGGAAACAAATCGATCAAAGCAGAAAAAAGCTGAAAGAATTGAGGAAATACTGAATATTTAGCCTTTTTTTTAATAAAAATACCTATGGAATTAATTAAAAATTTAAGAACTTCAATATGAAAGTAATTGCAAGCTGTTATTGATGCACAAGAGGGAATAACTAAACATTAATAATGTAAAAATACTAAAACAAAACTATTTAACTATAAATAACTTTTTTATTCTAAAATTAGCAATCTTTCTTTAGCTCTACCTGATGTGTAATTAGTTATGCCGTATGAAACCAAATGTGTAATTACTTTTGCCGGATGACATATCAAAAGAAACCTGTTACTACCTGAGTCAATTGACATTTTTTTTAGCCGAAAATTTAAATTTAAATTAAAAACACTTTGTGAAATTGATTCCTAAAGTTTTTTTTAACATATTTGTAAATTCCGTCCTTAGAAAAGAAAAACAAAAAAAAATGTTAAAATTTATTGAGTGTGTAATTAATTCTGCCTACCACTGTATATATAAGAAGTTATTTAAACGTAAATTATTGTCAGCAATTCAAATTTTTAAGTTTTTTTTTGTAAGTTGGGATATAGTGTCCCAATATATTAGCTGTTTATATAGTTATATTAGCTGTTTAGTTGTTTTTTTTTGTTTAAACTTTGTAGGAACCCAAAACTGAGATAAAAAATATGATAACATGAAAATCAAATTTATTTATAAAAATTATTATCATTAATTCTAGTTTATCAAAGGAAAATATTGAGCATTTTTGTTTTATTGTTATTAATTTTAAATATAAATACTAAAACGGAAAAAAAATCATTTAACATAATTTTCTTATTTTTTATCGTAGAATCTGAATTTGTATTAAAAAGTACCCCTTTCTATTTGAAAATCTTGATTTCGGCGACTTTTGTTCTTAAAAACAGATTTTCGGTCCTTTACGGAAGTTAAAAATACCACCAATCGATAGAGCATCCGCGATTTAGTTTTTTTTTTTTTCTCCTATTACTCCGCGTGGTAGCATAGGGCTTCGATAGTGAACCTCCATTCCTCTCTGTTGAGTACTACTTCCTTAATATCGTCCCAGGTATAATTGTTGACTGTTAATTCTTGATCGATTGTGCGTCTCCATGTGTTGTATGGTCTGCCGGGTCTCCTTTGTCCTTGTGGATTCCACTCTAACTCAGCTCTTCTTGCTATATCACTTTTTGATTTCCTTAGTGTATGACCTATCCATTTCCATTTTTTCCTATTTATCTGCCTGTTGATAGGTTCTTCTCCAGTTATCATCCATAAATCCTCGTTGCTAATTCTTACCGGCCAGAATATTCTGCATATAATTCTCAAGCACTTGTTGATGAATACTTGTAGCTTCTGTTTGATTCTGACCGAAGTGAGCCATGTTTCACTGCCATATATTAATGTTGACTTAACACATGCTCTGAATATTGTTAGCTTTGTTGTTCTCGATATTTGGTTGCTCCGCCATATCTTCATTAGGCTGCCAAATGTTCTTCTTGCCTTATTTATACGGCTGTTGACATCTTCTGTTGTACCTCCTCTTGATGTTATGATGCTCCCCAGGTAGTTGAATTCTTCTACGTATTCTATCTGTTGTCCACTCACTGTTCTTTGCTTCTTCCTGTAATCTGTTGACTTTGTTCTGTAGGTCCCTTTGATTCCTTGATATGAGGCATACATCATCTGCGTAGTCTAAGTCTTCTAAGTTGCCGAAGAGATCCCATTCTATTCCGTTTATTCCAGTGCAAACTTCTCTTAGAATGTCGTCTAGTATTGTGTTGAAGAGAAGTGAAGATAGTGGACATCCTTGTCTAACTCCTATATTGGTGTAGAATGGATCACTGATCTTACCTCTGTGTTGAACTGTTGTCTCTGCATCTTTATACATCGCTTTGATGATGTTGATGATTTTTTCAGGAACTCCCTTCTTTGTAATTGTTCTCCATATTGCGCATCTCTTGACTGTGTCGAATGCTTTCTTAAAATCTATTAATAGTAGATATAGTGGGGCATTCCATTCCACTGATTGTTCAACTATGACCCGTAAAGTATTTGCCTGGTCTACACAGCTTCGGTTTGGTCTGAAACCTGCCTGCTCTTTCCGTAGTACTGGTTCTAGTACTTCTTCTAATCTTTTCTTTATAATAATTGCTATTATCTTATGAATAGTATTTAGAACCGTGATTCCTCTCCAGTTGCTGCAATTTGCCAAGAAGTCTTCTTTCTTATCAGGTATCTTGACAATCATTCCTTTCTTCCATGATGATGGTATATTCTCCTCTATCCATGCTTTCCTGATGTGGAGTTCAATTGTTTTTGCGAATAGGTCGGGGTCCAGTTTGGCTATTTCTGCTGGAATTCTATCTTCACCTGTTGCTTTGTTGTGTTTTAGGATATTGATTGTAGCTTTGATTTCTTCTATATTTGGAGCTTGAGTAGATATTGGCAGTCCCTCAGTTGGGTAGATATTTGCATTGTCTCTGTTTCTTATGTCTGCTTCATTATTTGTACTTTCTTCGTTGCTCAGTTCTTGGAAATGTTCTCTCATCTCTTTAATTGATCCTCTAAGTTTGTGATGAGCGCACCATTTTTATCTTTAATTGGTTTGTTTTGTTGTTCCGACTGGTTTGTTAAGTTCTTGATTATGCGATGCAATTCTCTCAGGTTATGTTGCTGTGCTGCTTTTTCTGCTTCTCCGGCTAAATTTTGTAGAAATTTCCTTTTATCTCTTCTTGCTGCTCTTTTTACTGTTTTCGCTATTTCTTCATATTCTCTTCTTGATGCCATCCTGTTGTTTATCATTTTCTTCATTTCACCTCTTCTTTTAATCAAGGCCCATGTGTTATCGGTTATCCAGATTTTTCTTTGTGGTTGGGAAATTCCGATTTAGTTAACAAACTTTTTTTTTTAATTTTAAAATAACGGCTTAAAAAGCTGATACGCATGGTCTGGACCACCCGGTATATAGCTTTTGTTTTTTGTTATGAATTCTTATTGTCATGAATCCGATGAATAAAGGATATTTTTTGTTTGTTATTATTGTTTTTTAATTTACTCACATCTGTTGGGATACATACATAGCTGTTGGTACGATATATCCCTTTTCCCCACTCCTGAAATATGGCATGAAAAAATTTTGAGTAAAACTAATTTGCATTGCACAATGTGGTTATCTAATTGATTATTTATCAAGTATAACTTAAAAAATAAACTCGACGCGAAAGCATTAAATCAAGGGAATTTCAAACGAGTACCAAGTCGGTGAAATCATTTTTTGTTCTGGGTCAAAAGCTAAATCAGTCATCAGTCGCTGTTCCGTTTCCAGCATAATTCTACAGTATTTAAATTGAAAAGCTTTAGTTATCTGCAAATCTGAAAATAAAAAAAAAAAAATAATTTTTAAGAGGTTAAAAACCTTTGGTTTTATGAATTAAGACAATGGAAATGGGATCAACACACTGATTATTTTTACGCAGAAATTTGTCATACACAATCAGATACATTTTTTTTTATCTATAAAATAAAATTTAGATGTGAAAAACTACGTATATTTTAGATCTACCCTTAATTAATTTATTTCCAAATTCTGAAAAAAAAAAAATTAAAAAAATAGTTCTTAGAATTAAAGAAAGAAAAATATTTGCCAACCAATTCTAGAATGATTCTAAACTATATTTAAAAATTACATACAGAATATGTATTTAAGCTTGTACGAGTGCGTGAATATGATATTTGCTATAATATGTGTTAATGTATTTATGTGGGTAAATATATAAAATTGTTTTTTTTTATTTTTTTTTTTCATGAATTTCACCGGAACGCTTTCGAAATAAATTTTCATTTTTTGATGGGTGCGAAAAAAAATTACCACATTAAATTTATTGTATGTATATTGTATACATTTTTATTCTTTATGTGGAAATATTTGTATTGTATAGATATAATATATATATATATTATGTTTGTATGTATATATCTACCTATAAATTTAAAATTTTACATTTTTTTTTTTACCTAGGTAGGTACATATTTTCTTTAACTATTAAAAGAAAAACCTGGAATTTTTATTATTTTTTGTTTAACTTTTAGTTTTTAGTTGCTTCAATATTTTACATTAGAATAAAACTAAAAAAAAAAAAAAAAAAAAAAAAAAAAAAAACAATTTTATTTTTTTCATTTATTTTAACTTAAATAATTTCCTACCTTATGTTTACTTACCACATCATTAAGGGTAAAATGAATGAATAGAATTAATCTTTTCACCTGGTATTAAAGAAAAAATGTGAAAAAAAGAATTATTTAATTATTAACCTGGGAAGTTAACAGTTTACAGGTAAAAGGAAACGGTATCGCAGAGCCTTAAGAATTTTTTCATCTATACTACTACATAATATAATACAGTGAACATTATAAGTATTCGTTCGCAGTATAAAAATTAACTTTGTAAGAAATTTAAATTAGGTTTTTGCTAACCTGCTGAATAATTTTATTTTAATTATCACCATCGAATAAGCAAACATTCAATTCCATATAAATTTTAACTTACAAAGGACAGGTGCAAGCGTTGATGAAGAAAGTAAAGTTGTTTCCGAAATATTGATATTTGTAAAATAAAAATAAATTGTTAGTGAAAGGAAAATCGACTTTTATTCGATAAATACAAAATACAGAGTATATCTGAACTGTAAATATCAACAACTATTCTCCATTCCCTCTTATACCAATTTTTGTTCTACATAGAGAAATGGTTCGATGCATAAGTAAAATTATGCTAGTTTTAACACTTGTTTTATAACTAAAAGTTCTTCAACCCAATTTTATATTATAATTAATTTAAATAATTATAATATTGATATATATTATCAGCAGCACACATCATTAATATCTATATTTTGTGTATAGATCTCCCCAAACGAATCCGATAGAAACGAAAAAGTCTGTTGAAAATTTTTTTAAATCTTTCTTAACTAAATGAAAAGTTCTACAAAGATAGAAAATCGAAGTTACCATATCAAATACCTCCTAGATTTATTCTGAACCATAGAAATTACACGATTTGTGTAATTTTAACCTAGGTGATTCTGACAGCTGTTTTTTGTAAGTATAAATTTCCAGTACCACAATTTGTCATTGGAATAAAATAAATGACAAAAAATAATTGGGATTATAATTTGCTAGCAAATTAAATAAAATGAAGCTATTCTATATTTAAGAAGGCCTAGTCCCTGACGATACCAGTAGTTTTCCATATTTAATGAGTAGATAAGCCAGTAATTTGTTAACCCTTAAACGCATACTGAATAAAATCTTTTTTCAGCTTCAGAGCACTTCCAAAGGTTCAATTTGATTTCTTAAATTCGTTTTGAGTTTCAGAGAGTCGAATACTACTTAAAAATATTTTTTTCGGTGGAAAGGGGAATATTGTAGGTATGGTATTCTTCTTCTTAGCCAGTTCTGCTTCTTTCAGGTGTTCATTGAGTCGTGTTTGTATATTGCTCCTAGTTTGTCCAATATAAACTTTGTTGCAATGACTGCAAGTTACCTTATATATACCTGATTTTTCCATTTGTTCGATTGGGTCTTTAGTTGAGCCTAGAACAGACTTGAGTTGGTTGGTTCTGCTGTTACATACGATATCTAACCCGTGTTTTCCTAATTTCGCTTTGAGTGGGAGAGAAATCTTGCTAAACTCCAATGCTACTCTACTTTTGGATTGTTGATCAGTGAGTAGGTTAGTGAGAGAATTCCGTTGTAAACTTCTTTTCCGTTTACTAAGTAAGTCAGTGATGGTTTTTTTTCCGGATATCCGTTTATTCTCGCAATTTCAAATATGTGTTTAGTTTCTTTTACTAAACCTTTTTGAGAGATGGAAAGTGTTAACATTCGATGGATCATGTGGTTGAACGATGCCATAGGAGTGGTTGGAGGTATTCGAGATGACCCTGTCAGTATCCGTAGGTTTCCTGTAAATTTCTAGTTGTAAGGACGTTACTGTTTTACTTAATAGTAAATCTAAGAACGGTAGGTGACCTTCTTTTTCTACTTCCACAGTAAACTGTATATTTCTGTGAAGTCCGTTAAGAGTAGTTAAGGTTGATTCTAATCCTTTTCTCTTATTACAGCAAAAAGATCATCTACGTATCTCTTCCAAAATCTTGATAACCGTTCTTCTTCTGCTAAATCTGACTCCAATTTTAGTCATAAAAATTTCACTGATGAATGGAGAGAGGGGGTTTCCCATTGGAGCCCCCTTCAATTGCTTGTTGAAATTGCCTCTAAAGGTGAAATAATTTTCTTCCATACAAAGTCGGATCAGCTTTGCGTACTGTTTTACTTTTGTCCTCCACTGTGGTCCAATTTTCTGTTGTAATAACCATTCTTCTATCAGAATAATAGCTTCTTTGACTGGGATACTGGGAAAAAGGGATTTCACGTCAAAAGAGACCATGACCTCGTCTTTGTCAAGACCTCCCATTGATTGTAATTTTTGAGCAAGTTCCTTAGAACTCTTCACTGATTAGGTTTCGAACTGCTTATCCATATTACGAAACTCCTCCAATAACCACTTGGCTATTTTATAAGTTGGAGACATATCTGCCGTCACAATTTCTCTCATCCCATTCCCTGGCTTATGAATTTTAGGAAATCCTTTATAATTCTAGGAAGTGCTGGATTGGAGACCTTAAGTTTGTTGACTCCTATTACTTGTTGGCATTCCTTGATAGTGTTGTCTACTCGCTTGATGAATTGTTGAAGAGGATCGTTTCTTAATTTCCTGTAAGGTCCGTTCGTGATCTTCTCCTGCATCCTACTATCGTAATCTTCTTTGTTTAATCAAAAAAGTAATAATTAAAGTTAAAGAAGAAATTTTGAGTAGGACAAGACTCAAATATTGAAGAGAATGTTATATAACAATATTCCATTAAATGAATATTTATTTTTTATACTAAGTGTAGATAAAATTGTGTCATGAAGTATTAACATCGCTAAATTATATTAAATTATGTTATCACCATAACTCACCCACGTACATACTACACTACTAATTCCTTTAACAAAATGACACTGAGTTTAATTGAAGAACTACACTATTTATTTTCCATAATAATATCATATAATATTTAATATATATATGTATATATATATATATATATAATATATATATATATGTATATTACTTATTTTTAACGTTAACGGTAATAGATGGCATCAGATGTTAAATTTTTATGAAAAAAAGAAAAAAAAAAACTAATATTGCTGAATGATGATAGCTCCAAATTCAAATGTCACTAAGTTTTAATGAAAATGATAATAATAGTAATAATAATAATAATTATAATCATAATAATAATAATGATGATGATGGTGATGGCATAGTAAAGTAATTTTTCTTTAAAAGAAAATTTAAATATATGAGGCCATGGTAAAGTTGACTATATAATGAACACTCCATGGTGTATTTTCTTTTTTATTAAAAAAAAAAAATATTTCAGTTTCTGTTTTTTGAATGTAAATTTAAGGTGAATATAAGGTGGCAATTAAAAAACTACTATCTAGGAAATGACACTCAAAATTAATAAATTTTAAATGGTATGGAGTCTATTTTTAAAATATAAATAAAAATATATTTCTTTTTAATATTATGTCCAAAAAAAGTCCTTTTTTAATTTTATTTAATTTTCTTTCACGTTTTTGAGTTTTTTTTTTACATTAATATGTGCCTAACTAAAAGACTTAAGACTACCCTAATACTGTTACAATATTTACAATTGATTTTATATAGTTAAAAAATAATACATAAATTGCATGTTTATTTACTCAAATCTGATGTCTATTTAAAAATAAACTGTGGCCATGATAGGTCACTAAAATCAATCTTTATGCTACAACTTTCTACTAATCTTTCTGTTACATTTCTTTCTATCTAATTATATACTTTTACTAGGGGCCCCTGTTGAGTAATTATAATTCAAGTTGAAGCCAAATTTAAAATTTTTAAAAAAACAGTAATTTACATACTGACATAGACTACTAACGATAAGCAGAAACCATCTCGTGTTTAATAAAAAGTTTTGTGCTTAGTAAGTTTTATTTTGGAAACATAAATGCACATCCCTCATATACTGATTCGTTTTCGATATATTCCCTATAGACAGTGGCATTTAATGGAAAAAATTACTAAAAATAAAATATTTTTGTAATTAAAGAGGTATTATACATGTTTTTAACCACAACTAAATGATTACTACAAATGCCCAAAATATAGAAAACAATAATTTGAGACAGTTACTTAAAAAAATTAATAGAATAAATTTCATCTAAATATGCATACAAATAATAAGATGTTGAATGACACAAAATGGATATATTTTATTTAAAAGTTTGAATATTATAAAACAAAATATAAATTTTTTCAACCCGTATGCGTATTTCTATTGTATATACAACTTATGTATATATTAAGAGTTCATTAAGGAGAACCGAGATAAAATGAAAAGGTGTTTACTGCGCAGGTCCTAAAATGCTTGTCAATTATTTATATACTTTTATGTTAACTTGGCAGTGTCTATATATTTATATGTTTGTATTTATTTATTTATTTATTTTATGTTGCACTATCCCAACCAAGTGGGTACGGGTATGCGCTGGTTATGGTTTAAGCATGTTGTGTTTTAGCATTTAGCTTTTTGCTCGCGCGTGGTGTTTTATTTGGTTAAATTGATATATGTATATGTAGTTGTGGTAATTTTTGCTCACTTGAGTGCAGTAAGCTCATACTCGCTTACAACGTTTAAGATGTAATCAAATGTTTCAGATGTTTCTTTTCTCATTTGGGCATATAAATGTGAATTTTTAATTATTATTTTTATGTTTTAAATAGATTATTTCTAATAAAAATAACTTGAAATTCAATGCCATTATTTATTATTTTGAATCAATGACCATCGAACTTTATCGGATGACATTAAAAAAATTAACTAAAACTAAAAGCAATCACAAATATATGATTGATGATGATGGTCCATTCAACAAGCATCTGTTCAAGATCCGTAAATCGACTACAGACAGATGCAGATTCTGCTTAGAAGAGGAGAAATCCTACTCTAATATTCCATTTGATTGCGACGCCATAGCTCGCAAAAGATACAAATACTTCCAGGGATACAAATCGCCTGATTCTGAAATTGACATCAACACAATAATAGCGTTTATCAAAGACATATACCTGTAATTCTGAGATAAATGGGGAAGTATAATAGATCTTAAGAGGTTGCAGTTACATAGAACTCCCCAATTTAGAAAAAAAAATATATATATATATATGATTTTTGTATATTTACATAATAGTACATTTTCAAAAATTATAATCGTAAAAATATACGCTTACTACAACCGCTCTGACATGCTTAAACGTAACACGTTTAAGATTTCACCACCTCTTAACGCTTTGACTCCTATTTACTGAAACATAAAATTATGGTACATTGTAGAAAATAGATTTGGTTGCTGTTTAGAAAATCAATTAATTTGCAGAAGCACTACAGGTATTGTGTTATCATCTAATCCATTAATACTGAGATCTATCCTGTGGGAAATTTACATCGTATTTTGTTTTGTAATTCAAAAATGCAATTCAAAATTAAAACAAAATATTTAAAAATGGTACACGAAATCAGGAATATGAGGTATCAAAGTTTTGTAGAAAATTTTAAAATTTTGTTGACCACACAATAAAAGAATTTTATTTAATGAATTTTGATTTATTTAATTGTATTTTCTATCTAACACCACTAGAATCTTCTATTCTAAATAAATGTAGATGAAACAGCAGATCATGTATAGGATGGGATAAGGAAAAAAATATTCATTAATTTTCCAATGTTTCAAATATAAATTCATGTATAATGACGATTCAATCATAGTGTAATAACTTGGATGGATTTGAAAAAGAGTTAATTTAAAAAACTTCAGTTAATTTTTAACTACTTCTTGGTGAACTTCTCTGAACATTAAAAGTAAATTTGCTAGATTTAATTTGATAAAACTAAAAAATCTGAATCTAAGAGTCCTGACAAACATACTGTCAGTTTGCCCGTGCCTGCGTATATAACTTTGATCAGGCCCGTGCCTGAGTATATGGCCGCTTCCAAGATAAAAAATAGAAAAATAAGTATTTTTAATTAGAAAATAAAATTTATGTATCAAGTTCGCATTTTTAATTTTTATTTATATTAATATTATGTACATTATAATGTATATTAAATTAAAAATTAATTCTACGCGATTTTTACGTAGCATAGTCTTCAATCGCTCCATGTATATTTAACCAGCAATTTCATTTTCAATTGCGATAACTGAAAGATTGCTGAGGCGTTCTTGCATCATTGATGTTCTCAATTAATTTTTTATTGTGTTAAGTTTTGAAAAACTTCGCTATCCAGATGCAACAGATACAGGTATTGTTAGCAAAAGTTTTAAACTTGTAGCTACATTTGGGAAAGAATTTGTCAAGTTGTGCTTATATAAATATTTTAATAAATCTTCGGGTTCCTTTCTATCTTTTATGATAATTTTCAAAGAAAGCAATTCTTCACCACTAATATCATATGATTCATCACCATCTTTACATTTATTATGGAGATTGAAACAACTTTTTTTTATACCCTCATGTTCCATATTAACAAAATTAATTAGAAATCCAAAAGTTTGTTCAAATTATAATAGAGATTGAAATCGAGTGGTAAGCGATGAAATAGTTGTATCTGGTATTATATAGAAAAAATTAATTTTGAAATTTTGTTTTGGACTAAATTAAATATTTTCATCTCCTTCATAGCCAAATTGTTTATGATGACGTCGGCGACGTACACTCACATCAGCAGTAAATTCTGGTTCAGTTTCAACTTTTTTACCCAGTTCATCAGAAAGCTTCAAATAATTTTCATCATTTCTGATATTTTTAAAAAAATTCAAAACCTCACTAATTTATTCAGCACATGAAGTGCTATGCCAAGAAACTTTTTGCATCATATTTTACTAATAATATCTATTTTCTTTAAAATTTCATGCCATAATATTGTTGAACAAATAAATTTATAAGATTTTATTTTCATTGACAAACATTCAGCTTCATGTCTCGAGATATTGCTGTTGAACTATTTTCAGCTATAAAAAAATTGTATATTGCTCATACAATACTAAAAAAATCAACTGTTGCAGATGCAAATGAAACTTTAGAATCATTAATGACCAAATTTAATCTAAACATATCACTAAAAACAAATCTGATTATCAAAAACAATTAAGATGACTACCAAGTCTAAATCAGAATTTAATTCTTTATTAAAACTAAAAAAACAAATGGCAGGGATAGGGGAGGACATTAAATTTTTAAAACTATGTCTTAAAAATAAAGTGACCCCTGTGTCCCATATGGTAGAGATAAGATCACACCTTCAAGCAGCTTTGAAGCAGAAGAACACTGTAGAAAGAAATTTAATTAAGGATAATATTAAGTATTTATATTCTAGATTAAATTACGTTAGTTTAAAAGCGTATAATGTACACCTTAAATTAGCTAGTATAATAACAGAAGAAGGAGGTAACATAGAATCAACAATTTTTAAAATCGCAAGAGGTTACGAATGTGAAAAGGATAGAAAAAGGAAAATTTTAATTAAGAAACTAAACAAGCTAAAAGGAATCAACGATACCCAGAACAAAACACAAACACCAAAATTTAAAATAATACCGAACTTTGTAGTGAATCAATCTAAGGCAGTAGAAGAAGAATTTCTTCTCTGTAGAAGAAATGCACCTTTTAAATAAAGGTTTAAACTACGCTTTAAAAAGTAGAGTTCCCCGGGAAGAGATAATTGTAGACATTGAATCAAATATAAAATATTTGAATGAAGAATGCAAAAATGACATTAGGGGAGAAATTAAAAAGATCATCAAAAGTGAATGTCAAACAACAGATAGGAAAACTTGTAAAGAACAACAAATATTGAAATCTCTAAAAGAAAAACCAGTTCATTACTTAAAAGCAG
Source organism: Argyra leucocephala (assembly GCA_963942445.1). NCBI lineage: Eukaryota > Metazoa > Arthropoda > Insecta > Diptera > Dolichopodidae > Argyra > Argyra leucocephala. Next base: position 146,105,738 of record OZ012679.1, read on the forward strand.
ACAAAGGAAACAAAATAGTCATTAAGGATAAAGAGGAGTATGAAAATCTGGTAGAAGAAAAACTTAAATCCGGGAACTTTTTCGAACTTAGAAAGAATCCCTTGCCAGATTCAGTAAGAAGAGTAGAAAAAATTCTAAAAGAATGTAAGGGTAGCATAGAAAAGATAACAAACTTAAGAATGCCGAACCCTTCATTGCCTAGAATTAGATGCCAACCAAAAATTCACAAAGATGGAAATGAAATGAGGGAAATAATTGCAGATTTCAACTCACCAACATACAACATAGCAAAATGGTTAGTAGCAGAGTTCAAAAACCTAGGAAGAGAAATGAGCACAAGAGCTATAAAAAATACAGCTGAACTGATCGAAGCAATAAGGGATACCGAAATAGGGGAAAGTGAAGAGCTAGTATCATTTGATGTCAAATCACTTTTCCCTAGCATACCAGTTAAAGAAGCCATTATAAAACTAGAGGAATGGCTCAACAAAATGGATGATTCGAGGGAATGGAAACAAAAAACCAAATGCTACATAAAATTGGCAGCCCTTTGTATGAATGAAAACTATTTCATGTTTAGAGGGAAGTATTACAAAACCACAAAAGGCACAGCTATGGGAAATCCACTATCCCCTATATTGAGCGAAATCTTCATGAATTTTATAGAAGAAAGGATAGTAGAAGAAGGAATTATGCCCAGGATCTGGATGCGATATGTAGATGATATTATCGCAGTAGAGGAAAAAACCAAAATGGAAAGTTTACTTGCTAAACTCAATAACATCCATAACAACATAACTTTCACAATGGAAAATGAAAAAAATGGCGAAATTCCGTTCCTAGATATCAAATTAATTAGAAGGGAAGGAAAAATAAATTTTGATATCTATAGGAAAATTACGACAACTAAAAGAACTATCACTTCCGATTCAAACCACCCCCATGGACAAAAGATGGCAGCATATCATACAATGATTAACAGACTACTGACCACACCTTTATCAGAAGAAAACTTCAAAAAGGAAAAATTATATATTGAGGACACAGCAGAAGTAAATGGATTTATGAAAGAAAATGTTGAGAAAATAATAAAGAAGAAGATCCATAGAACTGAAATGGAAAATCTCTCAACTTTATTCGAACAAAACAAAAATATGGAGAAGCCAAAACGAATCTGTGTAGCACATTCCGCATACACAAAAAAATTTAGCAATATATTTAAGAAATACAACTTAAATGTAGTCACTACTAGCAGAAATTTCAAATTATGTAATCTGTTAGGATCTGCTAAAGATAAGAAAAGCATAGAAGAAGTAAGTGGTATATACAAAATATCATGCCAAGATTGCACAAAAACTTACATAGGACAATCCAAGAGGTTAATTACCAGGAACATATGAGGGAAGCACAATTGGCGAGGAAAAGAAACTACACGAATTTTAGGTCAGCTGTAGCGCAACATATAGTTGAAGAAGAACATCATATAAATAAGAATAGTTTAAAATTAATAAAAGAGGTAAACAAAAATAATAAACTAGATATGTATGAAAGCCTGGCAATATCTAGAGAACCTGTTAACAACAGACTTAATAATGATGTAGGTAGTGGATTCTCCCCATTATTTAGATTACTTTAAAATTAAAAATCAGGTTCAGGTAGAATTAAGATCATAAATACTAGAATAAGGGTTATTGCGTAAGACTAGTTTAAATGCAATAAATATACACAAAAAAAAAAAAAAAAAAAAAAACACTATAGATTAGGTAGCACTGTTAAGGAATTACTATTGTTAACAAAATGAGCATATTATTGAGGGTTCAAATTATATAATTATATGTAAGGATTAGTGTAAATATTAATTAGTCGCAAAGCACTGATGAAGGAAGTAAGTTGCTTCCGAAATATCAATATTTGCAATATAAATACAAATGATTAGTGAAAGGAAACTCGACTTTTATTCCATAAAACCAAATTTAATGTATGCGCGTTACATGGCATAAACAAAGCTCGTGGATAATTGTCCAAAATTCTTTTTTGCAATCCATTATGTTTGCAGAAATACTGGAGCCATTACCTTATCCCTATATATATATATATATATATATATATATATATACCCTAACTATAGCCACGCATATAGTTCATATTTAATTCAAAATTCTTTAATTTTTATATTAAGAAGTCATAAAAAAATTCTACAGTACTTTTTTCAGAAAAGCCAATGAAATTTTCTCTTACTTCAACTTCATAATTTTGAATATGTACATACCTGTAAATCATTGTGATTTGCTCAACATATCCAGCATCCGGCTTACAGTCCAAAATAACTGAAAAATATTTTGCCTCTTGTATTGATGTTAAAATATATTTTCTAATTTGGTTTGCAAGGATAGTAATTATTTAATTTTGGAAGCCGTTTCCCATATAATGTGGCATGTGGTTCTTTAAAGAGATTGATTTTATGCACGATTAATGTGGTTCGCTATTATATCATCAAATTTCCCTATCATTTCAATTGATTTTAAAAAATTTCCATTATTTTTTTTCATACAATTTGTATGAACCGCCTCTAAAATCTAAACCCTGTCCTGCAAGAAATTGTACCACAGATATAATTTTTTCTCGGCGTTATAGTATCGTTACATTTTCTTATCAATTGTAAATTTTTTCTCATCAATCTAAATTTTTCAATTTGGTGCAATTTCCAATATGCAGCGATCTTTTTTCGTGGCGAGATAAGTTTACAGAAGTATGTTGCCAATCATTAAAGTCTTTATTAACTAGTTCTATTTCTTGTTTTCCAAATATTTTACAACAGAAGCAAAATATGTATAAATAAATCTTAGAAAATGATCTTCCCATTTCATCATTCGGATATATTAATTGTACATTTTGAATGAGCGGGTTACAAAGCTCGTTTTTATATAAAATTTTAATAACTAATATTTTTTAACAAATCCATTAAACAATTTTTTAAAATAATTTCCTTGTCGATTTAGCCGCCTGCGTGCTGCGCTAAAAAATCCCGCTAAGACCTATTATAGTAAGCCGCACATCGAATGTCAGAATAAACCAAGATAGAAGAATCAGAACTTTTGCCCCAATAGTTATTATAGCGCTGAAAATCTATAAATAAGTATTAATGATTATAATCCAAATTATTTTTTTTACCAAATATAGGAATTCAAATATTTCACTTTAGTGTAACTTCTGAATCAATAACCGCTACCGTTTCTTGACTTAACTTAAAATAATTTTGAAAGAAAAAAATCTGAATTTGCTGACTCACTAATATTAATATAGCATTTTGTAATTATTATTCTGAATCCGACTCTATTAATTTTAACAAAATTTTCTAAAATTAGAACAGTTCAATAAACTTCTATCATATTTTGTTTAAAAAAAAAAACATTTTTTTTTGTGTTTTGCTTCTTGAATTTCCTTTAATTTTCACTCTTTAGTGCCTATATACTACCTTTACTACCTCTAGTACTTACTCATCTCATCTTACTGAAATGAATTTATCGTTAAAATGGTTTTATTTTTCTTGAATAAGTAAAATGATGAAAAATAATCTAAATTGTTGCAACTTGTGACTTATTACATTAACGATTGAATATAATAACTTATTTCGGTGTATGTATATATATATATATATATGAATCACTATCAGTATAATATGAAAGTATATCTAACAAACATTTTATGATGTTGTAATTTTTATAGACCTTTTAAAGGTTTCACTTCATGTTGCACTTATAAATTTATTTACTTTTTCTATATTCAGATATAATAAACATATTTGTTGCTTAATATACTTAGTATAACAGTATTTCTCAAACCACGAGTGTATATTTTGTACCCCAAATGATTTAAAATGTATTTGTTTCTTCATTTACAAAATTGTGTGTCGATTAGTAGAAAATATGATTTTATCTCTCACAGGCTATTTATTTATTATTTTATTTTATTTAGTCTTTGGAACAATGCTTGCGGTTTCTTTGGATTGTATTTTTGTCTGCGCTTCTATTTATTACTCTTACACTAGACCAAACTAGTTAGTAAGTAAAATAATTAAAAACAAATGTTGTTAGTTGATTCGTAAAAAATTCGCAAAAACATGATTTTGATTTTTTTTCAAATATGAATGCTAACTTCTAATCATATAAATTAAATTTCAGTATGTGTGTTATGATAATAAAAATTTACTTATACAGAGGGGATATTTACATATCTCAAATTTAAGCATTTTCATGGCGCAAATTTAATCGAAACAAATCAAACTACACCTATAAAATACCGTGACTTCCAAAATGCAGTGAAACCGTATAATCTACAATATAGCATCTTCCAAAATGTATTTCAAAAGCTCTTGACTTTGTAGACTTATTCTCAAATATCTAAATTCAAAAGTAATATTAGGGATTATTTTCAACAATTAAATAATAGTAATAATACTTAATATTATATAAAAAAATCATATTTAAATAGCTTCTATAAAAAACAAAAAATTCCTTATTTTAAAATTAAAATTGCATTTAATTAAAACTCAATTAATTAAAAGTAAAATTGTAAAAGCTAAAAACACTCTACGAGCAATTGAGCTCATTTGAGTAAATAAATGAAATGAATAAATGAAAAAAAAAAATGATAAGAGCAGAGTGTGTAGCGAAAAAATGTAGACTACATTTTGTATAAATGTCATAGAAAAAGTTACCAGAGTCAATTAAATAATAATAATAATAATAAAATTTTACTTTCTTTCAAATAAAAACTTAAAAGTTAGATTTAGCACATCAGTACAATTTAAAATTGAACTAGAAAAAAAAATTATAAAAAGAAAAAAATACAAATTATTCAGAGTAAAGAAATAAATAAGGAATTCATTAATTTTTATATAATAACTAGCAAAGTTACCCGACGTTGTCCGGGTCGACCAATGAATCGAATTGAAAAAAATTGGTTTATCAAAAATATTCTAATGTTTTTTTTCACTACGATAAAAAAATATCAACAATACTCCAACTTAAGCTATACTTATATTAAAATTATTTCTTTGTAAACAATATTTTGGTGATCTTTTCTGATGAAGTATAAGCAAATACGTTCCTTGCTGTTGAGGTATTCTTGAAATAAAGATATGTTCGACTTTTCAACAATCAATTGGAATTTGTGCTTAAATGAATTAGGATGCCAAGTTCTTATTCTTAATCTTGTGCCGTAGTTTTGGTTTCTTCAGGTTTCGTAGAGTCAATATTGAAGCTACTACTTTTAATTCCAATTGATGAGGAGAAACAACTTTATTTTCATCGATAACTGTATCTGTCGATTTGTACACATGGACCCCCCTGGAACACTCTGCAGTATTTTCTGATTAATAAAACGAATCGTCACATTTTTGTGGCTAATTTACATAGCCACTTCACATAGTCATGTAAAAATTTTATACTGATTCCTAAATTCGAAAATACATTTTCAGGAAAATACATGTTTTTTTATTTTTCATAGAATACCTATGAATAAATTTTCAAGTCTGTAACACAATTTTTTTTTTGAACCATTTTTGATAGAGTATGTAAGTGTAAATTTTCATGCCTGTAACACTATTGGTTTTTATTCCTGAGACATACATGCTAAGAGTTGTACGGCAGCAACCCGAACCAGTCCAAATTTTTGAAATCGGTAACAGTCGAATTTCTGTATTTGTGAAAGAGTATCTAAGTGTAAGTTTTCATGCCTGTAACACAATTGGTTTTTGAAATAGTCCCGGGACGTACGTGCTGGGAGTTGTACGGCAGCAACTTGAACTAGTCTAAATTTTCGAAATCGGTAACAGTCGAATTTCTTTATTTGTGAAAGAGAATCTAAATGTAAATTTTCATATCTGTCACACACATGGTTTTTAAAATATTCCTGAGTCTTGGTAAGAGTTGTACGGCAGCAACCCGAACCTGCCATCTGATGGCTTTGATGGCGTTATTTGCATACCGGTACCATGAATATTTGTGCAAAATTTCAGAACTCTATCTTTAAAACTGTGGGCGTGTATAGCGAACAAACAAACAGACAAACAAATAAACAAACAAACAAATAAACAAACAAACAAACAAGCAAACTTTCCCTTTTATAAGTATAGATAATAAAAAAAAAATTAGTTTAGGCTTGTGTTAGCTTGTCTAAATAATATGCTAAGTAAATTAGTAAGTCCATCAAAATCAAAATTAAGAACCCGTTGTTTCATGGTTTTATTAAAAGCAATAAAATTTATAAGTTTTGTGATGCGCTCCGGTAACTGTTTATTATATAGTCGACACGATGTATAACAGTATAGAAATTATGGAAATTTATAATGCGTAAATTCGGAACAATCACAAGAAGTGTGAAGTTGGCGAAAGTTCAAAAATATGTAATTTAAGTCCATTGATTTATAATAGAATGTTTTGAGAACTTTAAAAAAGTACCAATGACGTATATAGGAAGAACAACAATCAAATTGACAAATATTGGAAAACTGAAAACAATTTTTATTAAAAAAATTTTCTTATAACATATTTTTGAAGGGTAAATAAACATTTGAAATTGGTTAGAATGTGTATACCACCCCAACGGTACGCTATCCCATATTAGTACCTTCGACTGAAAAATACCTACCATAAAGTGAAAAAAACTTCTTCGAATCGAACCAAAATATTGAAATAGTATATGTATTAGTATGATGCTGTAAAGTGCTACAATAGATGTACCATATCATATACATATTACTATACTAGATAGTATAAGTATATTAGAAAAAGTTAAGTCTATCAAAATTTAGATGTGCTTTTTGATGAAAAACTTTCATTTTCAAATTATTATTATAAATTAGACTCATTCATTATTATGTTTCATAAAACGATGGTGCTAAAATCCCTATATACTTATGTCTTAGGCCTCAACTAGAATATGCCAGCCACATTTGGTATTTTTTTTTTTTTTCTCCTATTACTCCGCGTGGTAGCATAGGGCTTCGATAGTGAGCCTCCATTCCTCTCTGTTGAGTACTACTTCCTTAATATCGTCCCAGGTATAATTGTTGACTGTTAGTTCTTGATCGATTGTGCGTCTCCATGTGTTGTATGGTCTGCCGGGTCTCCTTTGTCCTTGTGGATTCCACTCTAGAGCTCTTCTTGCTATATCACTTTCTGATTTCCTTAGTGTATGACCTAGTGTATGACCACATTTGGTATAGGGAAATATTATGAAATTCACACACTATTGATTGAGGCACCGCAAAAAAAACTACTTGTTAAGCTTCGCGTTACGTTACCTACCCCCCTAGTTTTGCCATTAGCACAGATTGAATTTTATTAATTTTGCTGCATTAAAAAAAGGCGCGATTCATGGCGAAATCATGGGCAATTAATACCAAAATGTTATGGATATTTCCATATCTAAAGATAGCTAAAGAAGCGCTTATATTCTGAATTATCTGCTTTATTTAATCCATCTCTCTAACTTAACTCATCTAGTCACTGACTTTTCTATAGTTACATATATTGTAACATGTATATAGTAGCAATTTATTTAAAAACTATCTAATCACTAAATAGTTCAATAATTCACAAATGATTTGTTGTCGTATATTTTATTTGGTTTTTTTTTTTTTTTAATCACACAGACATACGAGTTGACAAGCAGCAAACTTATCAGACTTATGGTCGCAGTCTACTGACGTCAAAGGCATAATCGCATATGTGTGATTCACATCGTATTTCGTTTGTGAATTTTAGGTACAATGCAAAATGAAGAATACCATGTGTAACGACTAGAAAATTACAATACGCGCAGTACAAAAGATATATGTTAATATCGAATAATATTTGCATTTAATCTCTTCTTGGGTCAGTACACAATTTCATAAGAGTATAAATGCATGCCTTTTCGCAAAATACGTCAACTTGCACTATCTACACTCACAAATATTTTACAACACAGTAAGTGAACAATATGAATTTTTGGATGAATATAATGATTTGTGTACATTTTTAAATCATAGGATGAAAAAATTGTTGAAAAACGCTTTTATATATACCTTAGTCCATAGTTATGTAAATATATATACATATATTATGTTGATTAAAGGAATAAAAACAAAATTAACCTTTCACTGCTGAAAGTATTTAATGAGGATAATGAAAAAATAAAAATTATACTTGCATTATCTTAACTTAGTTATTTATTTAATTAATTTTTCTTAGCACAAGGTTATAACCTCTTTTAGGAAATGCTATATAAAAACTTTTAAGTCATGACGTCTCTATTTTACAATAATTAAGCTCTCTACATTTTTTTTTTCTTCTTTATTAATTTAGTGAAGTGAATTTAGCTAAGGAATGCTTTAAATTAACACATAACCTAAATTTATATTTATATAATTTTTTTTTTTTTTGCTGAAAACTTTTAAGGACCTCTATATGTGAGTTTCTAATTAAATGATTAAATCAATTTTATAATATTTTTATTATTAGCATTAAGAAAATTTTCAATAATACAGCGTTATGATGAATTTTTAGTTTATAGTAAGTACTTAAGCCGATCAGTATATAGTCAAGTATAGTATTTTTAATTTAAATTTTGATTGTAAATAAATAAATAAAAAAATAATATTTAAATATTAATTTTTTATTTCTCAGTCCGAATTGAAATCATGTACAATGTGCATGTTATACTTGAAATAAAATAAAATTTAAATGAACATGAAAGATGATACATGCTAATTTCTTTGACAATAATATTGAAGAAAATAATTGAATAACAAATATATCAACCTTGATGGCCAAATAACCACCTTGTCTATATCGACCTTGATGGCCAAAAAACCTTAATAGATACTTTAGCAAAATTTTGGCATATAACAGTAATACATTTTTCAATTGAAAATTTGGTATATTAAATTACATGTTCTACTTGTCATTGGGGCAAGTATCTAATAGTATCTACTTATTGTTGGTATCTACTACTCATCATTGGGATAAATAGTACAAGATACATAGTATAAGATACATCAAATAGTATCTACTCCTTGTCATTGGGATAAAATATATGATAAAAAATAATTGAGAGTATAATCTGGTAACAACATAAACAAAATGGACCTATTCTATTTGAGAAAATTTATTGAACAAATATTGTAGTAAATTTTTTTGGATAATGAGTAAACTCTATATGGACAAAAAAAGTAAGTATAATGTGACATCATGCGCAGAATAGTACAAAAATGAAACAAAGGAATGCCATAATGATGTTAGTGCTAACTCTCCGAAATCTATTGCACATCTCTTCAAGCTATTTTTCTGTAGTTCTTATTCAGAAAATCTCTTTGAAGTTGATGAAAATAATTTTAATCACATGATAAACCAACCTGAAAAACAAGTTATCTCAATAGATTTCTCTACTCAGAAAATAAAGAGTTATTTGAATAATCTCAACAGTGATGTATTTCCTGGACCTGACAAAGTACCATCTTTAATCTTAAAAAACTGTTCTGAATCTTTTGCGTTACCATTATCCCTTTTATTCAATCGATCGTTTATTTCTGGAATATTTCCACAATATTGGAAAAATTCATTTATTCGCCCTGTTTATAGAAAAGGTGCTAAAAATATGGTCACAAATTACCGTCCAATAGCAAAACTTTCATGCATACCTAAACTTTTCGAATTAATAGTTTTTGATTCAATTTATGATATTTGTTCTAAACATTTATCAATTAATCACCATGGTTTTGTAAGGAAAAAATCTACGGTTACAAATTTAGTTGAGTCTTGCTCACACTTCCTGAACACTATGGAGGCTGGCTTTCAGACTGATATCATTTACACAGATTTGAGCAAGGCATTCGATTTACTGCCTCATAGTGTTATTTTATTAAAACTTAAAAAACTGGGATTTCCTAAATTCTTTATAATGTGGATTAAATCATTTTTATCCAATAGATCTTATAGTGTAATGTTTAGATCAGCTTTTTCTGAATTATTTTCTGCCACCTCTGGTGTACCACAAGGCAGCCATCTAGGTCCCTTACTATTCATTATCTCAATTAATGATGTCAACAATCTCATTAACAATAGTAACGTGATCATATATGCTGATGATATGAAAATTTATAAAAAAATATCTTCATATAATGATTGTACTGTACTGCAGAACGATCTTGATTCGTTTTTTAAGTGGTGCCGCTATAATAATCTTCTCCTTAATATTGATAAATGCGCTGTTATTTCCTTTACTCGTAGATTGATTCCAATAATAACTGATTATAATTTTAATTCTAAACTAATCAACCGAGTTTCTCATTTTAAAGACCTTGGCGTACTTTTTGACGATAAACTCACATTTAAACTTCACTTTAATAGCATAATTAACAAGGCAAATTCTATGTTAGGTTTTATTAAAAGATGGTCTAAGGAATTTGATGATCCGTACATTACTAAATCTTTATTCACTACTCTTGTTCGCCCCCACCTTGAGTACGCAAGCCCTGTCTGGTCACCTCACTATTCCACTCATATTAATAGAATTGAATCTATTCAAAATATTTTTTTGCGATATGCTCTACGTAATCTTCCCTGGTCTAACCCAATAATCCTACCTCCATACATAAATCGTCTTAAGCTTCTTCAGATGAACACATTGCAATCAAGAAGGGTTGTTGCAGATATCTTATACATATCTCAAGTATACAATGGTGAAATTGATTCTAAAATTATAAAAGATCAGATTAACTCATACATTAATACCAGTACTCGTTTTCGTATAGAACATCTTTTTAATCTGCCTTTCCATAGAACTAATTATGGTAAATTTGAGCCAATTAATAGAATGTTAATGGCAGTTAACCAATACAAAAACAGTGTTGACTTTTCTTTGAACAAAACCAGTTTAAAGGAAACCTTGTTTCACTTGCTCTCTTAGTCCTCCTAATTAATCTTGTTTTTCCGCTACTAATATTAACTAATTTGTAGTGTTATAATTAACTTTTAATAACTTTTCATCTTCTCTTTTTTTTTCTGATGAAATTTATTTTATCTAATTTTGTTTTTTGTTTTTTATAAAAACTATGTTGTATTAAATTTCAAAGTAATTTAAGCTTTAAATCATAAATCTTATTTGATACATTGTGTTAATTCAAAATTTTAATAATGAAATTGTATTATATTTTGTAAACTGTTTGAACTAAATAGTAAATAAATAAATAAATAAATAAATATCTTGTTTATGGTTGTATTATGCATGATCATCATCACATCACATAACATATTTCACATCATTCATCCATCCAATTCATGACTCAACTCATCACTCATCAGATATTTTATGAGAGGAGGGTCTATGTCAGATAAGCGACGATGAAATGTTTTTGTTGTTCTTTTTTATATTTTTATTATTTTAATGAATATAAACAAAAATAAAACCAACAAAAAAGTTTGTTTTTTGTTATTATGATTTTGATATAAGACTTATGAGTATAAAACAAAACAAAAAATTGTTCTGATGCGTCGTTCTATTATTGATAAAATCAATAAAATCGTACATATTCTTTGTATGGACTTTACGCCTCTGTATAAGTTCTCTGTGGCAACAAGTAAAGCTCTTATTTAAAAAAAGAAAATGAATGTTTATAGACAAGGGGTTGTCCACACTCCACTGTCGTGTGAGGGAAAGAATAACAAAATATACCTAACAAATGTACAGAGGCCCATTATGTTATGTTAACATTATGTAGTAAAACTCTTTACTTTACATAGCTACATGGAAAATAAAAATAATGTTACCGTTATTTTTCTTCTAATTTAATTCGTTTAATTTTATCTTTTCAAATTTTTATTTAAATTTAAAATCAAAAATGAAATGTCATATGGACCCATACAATTAATGGTATAGTTTTCAGGTTCAATAGCAATCATAATTTCGTTTTTAAATTAAAAGTAATTTGACATGACTAGAAAATTTTTATTGTGAAATGTGAACACCGTTTTTTTACCCAAAAAATGTTTGCAAATTATGTTTTAGAAAATTAAAAATAGGAATGGAAAATTTAGTCAAATCAAAAATAATAACAATCTATTGCATTTTGGTGAAATTAACTTTTTTTGTTGTTGTAAATTAATAATTAAGTCGATAAAACTGCTACTCAATTCGGCATTTTAATTTCAATCGGGCGGTAGAAATTACTGTTTTAGATTAAAAGTAAATTCCAATTTGAGACCTTCACAATGATGGTAAAATTCTGATTGACCAAATCTTTAAATTTTCTTAACATACTACAAGCTACAACCAAAAAGAATGAAAATTGTTTTTCAATAGAAATTTAATAAATTAAAAAAACAGAGCAATTATAAAAAAAAAATTTAAATAAAGCCAGCGTTGCCTTTATAATTTATTTAATTGTTATTAAGAATTTTTCAACTTTTGAGTAAGTTTGCAATTTTTATTAAAATATTTAAACGTTTATAAAAATTTAAAAAAAAAATAAAAATTTATTTCAAAAATATTTTAATTTTATTACTTTAATTGTAATTTATTGTGATATAATAGTTTGTTAATATTCAAACGTTTATAAAAATTGAAAAAAAACAAAAATGTATTTAAAAAAATTGTGTTTGTTTGTTTGTTTGTTTATAATAAGTTTGGTGGATAAGTTCTATACAATATTGCAAATATTTTATACAATATGTATAATTTTATGCTTATTTTTAACAATATATTTTTTTAAATTTGTGCGTTTTTTGATTTCTAATATGTGTATAAATATGATTTTTATAATTTTAAATATGGCGATATATTTTTTGAAATTTATGCATTTTTTGATTTCTAATATGTGTATAAATATGATTTTTATAATTTTAAATATTGCATGCTTATTTTTAAACATTTATCTGTGGATGAATAAATGTCAAAATAATTATTGCATGTATTATTTTGAAGATATATCGGAGAATCAGAATATATTTAATTTTAATTTTATTTGTATGCTAGGATGTGTAAATAATTTGCTGTTTTTATATATTGTAGAACATAATATATTGTAATATGCTAATAATTATATATAAACAAAAAAAAAAACAAATATTTTCTTTCATACTTTTTTTGTTCTATATAAAAATATTAATATTAAAATTATAAAACAAAAAAAAAAAAATATTTTCTTTAATACATACTTTATTTGTTCTATATTTTTATTTTCTTTTTGAATTAATTAATAATTATGTAATTAGTTTTAGTATTTAATAAAATTATAAAAAAAAAAAATATATGTATATATATATTCTTTAATACTTTATTTGTTCTATATTTTTATTTTCTTTTTAAAATTATAAAACAAAAAAAAAAAAATATTTTCTTTAATACATACTTTATTTGTTCTATATTTTTATTTTCTTTTTGAATTAATTAATAATTATGTAATTAGTTTTAGTATTTAATAAAATTATAAAAAAAAAAAAAAAAATATATATTTTCTTTGGCAGTTTTTACACGAGTATTATTTTTCTGCTGTATTCTTTTTGGTTTTAGGAAAGAGGTAATAGACGTAAGGGAGGAACTCTACACTCGTATTCATTTTGTAGACTTATTTTTCATCAAAAAATAAAGTGTTTTTCGCTGTTGTTAAACTAATACATTGTTACATGGTTATATATGTATAATATAGTTTTATCCATATATTTTAATTTTCCTTAAAAATATTTGTCAAAATCATATAATCAAATACATACTGGATTAAAAAAATTTAAATTTTAAAATAATTATAAATATAAAAATTTAATTTGGTTTGTTTTGACAAAATTTAATATACACTAACACACGCTCAAAATATGGTATTCAAAAGAAAAACTAAGCTGTTGTAACGGAGACAATTTAAAAATGAATACAGCAGAAAAATAATACTCGTGTAAAAACCCCCTTTAATACTTTATTTCTATATTTTTATTTTCTTTTAGCATTAATTAATAATTATGTTATTAGTTCTAGTATTTAATAAAATTATAACAAATAAAAAAAAAATTAATTTGTTTGATAAAAAATAAAATGTAGAAGTGGATTAGGCCTATTGGGGATACCACTTAAAAAAAAACGCGCTTATTTCTTTACCTCAATGGTGGTGTGGAAAAAAGAAAATTTATTTTCACAAATATTTGGTAAAATTTTATATATATTCATAGTCATACATTTATAAGTACGTAAATTGCAATATAAACAAGTATATATAAGTAAATTGCATTTAATATATGTGCGTTTGAAAAATCATAAATTTATTTTTATTATATTACTAGAGTTGGAAATAAAACAATAATAGTCTTGTTAATTAACAATTAATTTATTTTATATCATTTCTATTATTTCAAAACAAAAATAAAAAAAAATAAATTCATTATTACATTCAAAAAACTTCAAATAAAGTTGAAAATATTTAAAAAATGTTCAGACTTCAGTTTCTGATTGTTCCAGCTCTTTGGTGTTGATACTGTTTCTTCAAATTATTTATTTAATAAAATAGTAAAATTTATTTTTTTCCTTCTTCAAATTATTTTTAATAAATGTTTTAGTTGCAAGATTCAAATAAAACTAACTAGATTCATTAACAACGCAAATTAAATAATTCTCTAGTTCTATTTAAAATACATATGTAAGTAAATAAATTTTAGCTTTGAATATTTCATATTATTTAGTTTTTTAACTTAATTCTAATACCTTTTTTTTAATTTAATTCTTCGAAATATCTTTTTTTATTTAATTTTTATTTATTTTTTTATTTTGAACTGATAATTATCTTTTTCAATTTAATTTTTCAAATATATTTTTTTATTTAACTCTTCACTTTTTTTTAATTGAACTCTTTAATAAGCATATTCTAAAACGCAACCACACATAAAACCACACCTTTACTTTTATATTTTCAACTAAAGTAGAAAAAAACAATTGTTATATGAATAAAAATTGTTTGTCAACTGAAATGGAATTATGTAAAGTGTTTCACTGTTTTTTCGCGCGTTTCAAAATAAATTAACGTTTCAAATTACGTAATGTCATCCAAATTTTGTTTCGAAAACATTTTGTTTCGACCGAAATGTTTGAAACAAAGTTACACAATTCCACCCCTGTTTACAAAATTTTTTTGTTAATCTGACTGCGACAGCAACAAAAATTATAATAATAATTTTCTTATTGACAAAATAGATTTTGCAGAAATAACAAAAATTTATTAATTGCAATGAATTGCATAGTAAAAATTTTTGTCAAATTAAGGTAAATTTTGTTAAATATACAAATATTGATTTAAAACACTGTATTTTTCAGGATAACAAGATTTTTTTATTCACTTGGATAAAAATTATTATTTTTTTTTTGTCAATTTTACGAATTTAATTTTCCATTTTACAAATTGTAAATTTTCGAAAAATTGTAAAAAAATATTCATAAATTAACAAAAAATTGTTGAGCAAACAAACATTGTTGATAAAATAGAAAAACAATTGTTGTATGAATAAAAAATGTTTGTCACCAGTTCACAAAATTATTTTGTCAATCTATTACTAGGAAAATTTTTTTCCGTGTCGCATTATTGATTCTAAGCTAAAATGGAATCTAAATGTGCAGGAAAGATTAAAGAGAAATCTACAATAGCTTTATTTGTCTGTAAAAATGTTATCGATAGGACTTGGGGCATCATCCTACAAATATATAACTGGGTATATACCTGTTAAACACTAACGCATGTATCGCTATTTTGGTGGCTGGAACTCATGAAGAAAACAGTAATTCATAAATGCGAAAAAATTCAATAGATGGTCTGTACAGGCATTTGCGGATCTATGAATTAAATACCAACTCCATATTCAAGATATTGGAGATTTTATTCCGTTTTTATAAACTAGTGATAGCCACAAGACATTGTTCAACATCTCTATCTTGGTAGGCAATTGAATGATATTTGAGAATTTCAGTAAAATATACAAAGTAAAGATCTGTTGGATTTATGGGTATTCTAATAATATACAGGTTAATGAAGTAGCATATGGCATCGCTAGAGAAGGGGTTGAAATTAATCTAAGCTCAGCGTACTCATATACCATATATAACTACTCATATACCAATAACGTTTGGTGAATTAATTCCAATATGGAAAAATGGCAATATGAAAAATTAGAATATTCAAAATATGTGTAAACCATCAGCAATAAGGACTTATGGCAGTTAACAAGGGAATTACTGATGATATGAATCAAATTAAGCGTAGAAAAGAGAGATGCGGATAGGCCACACTCTAAGAAAGGCCCAACAACGGGGAAGCAGAACAACGGGGAAGCAGCAGTTGGGGAAGACCCAACAACGCCTAGCGTCGAAGTACGAATACTGAACTAACTCGATATGAACGAACTTGGGAGGAAATAAAGATTACTGCGTAGAACAGAGAACAATGGACGAAGCTATGATGACTCCCAAGAGGAGTAACAGGAAAAAAAAAATAAAAAAAATAGCAATTAGAGGGGTTTATTAAAAATTTAATTTTAATAATTTTCATAAAAAGTTGATCATTTTTGAGCCGGTAAATTCGCAGATCATAATGTTTGTTCAACAAGCAAGCAGTGAAACTAGGGAGGGGTTTTTTCAAAAAGAAAAACTAAAGCAAAACAAATATGTCTATTTTGGTCTAAGGGTATTATGCTTTTTATTGGATTATTAGCCAAAAGTTTATATTGCTATAAATTCCTGTACTAACTGGAAATTATATGTGGTAAAAGCAATGTCCTTGACATCGTAAATGTCTCAACATAGAGTTGAATAAAACGTCTACATGATCTTAAATGTCTACAAAAGCTCACAAAAGCTTGAGACATTATCTACATGATCACAATTGTTGTTGACGTTGTCTCCGCGACCGGTTTGAAAGTTATTTGAGTTTATACAAATATTTAAAAACCCAATGTTGTATAGTGTTAATAAAAACTGTGTGTTCATTTTGCTTGATCACAAATGAATTAAAACACAATGTCTTAGAAATCTCTGATTACACAATGTTGCCAACATATTTTACGGATAAAATTGACAACTTGGTTTTTTTTACTTTGTATCAGGTTGAGTTATTTTTTAAAGACATTTACGATGTCACCGTGTTTTATCATATATTCAGATGCCGTCTTATTTGTTGACAGAATAATATTTTGATTTCTCCTAATCTATTTTAATGATAAAGAACAGCTGTTGCAAATTTAATATTAACGAAATTTATTTGATATTTCAAAACCAAAAATTTAGAACAAGAGGTGATGTAAGATGACATAAAAATATTACACAAAGTTGGTGAAATATTTGAATTTGTAAGGGGAAATGCGATGGATTCTAAAGATATTTTCGAATATATTTCTTTAATTTGATTATATTTAATTAAAAGTTAACAATTGAAAAAATGTATAATTAAATAAAAAATAAAAAAAAAACCGTTATGCTAATTAAATTGAAAATATTAATATGTTCGACAGTAGTAACTTATTTTTTATAATTTACTTTCCTTTCATGAAGTATGAGTTAGTAGCAGGGTTTCATTTTAAGAATATTTATTTTTTAAACGAACTGATAATAGCTACCAATGTATTTTATGTATTACAAACTCTTAATAGACAAAAAAAAATGAAAGTCAAAACAACAAAACAATAACCAAAAAAGTAATTTCATTTGAAAAATTTATTCATTTCACTTCAGTAATGAAAAATGATGAATTCAAAATGTGAAATCATGAAAAATTTTTAATTTCAATACATTTTGAAGGGTGTTATAAATTATGTTTCCTGATTCTAACATCTAATGTTTGACTCGTATATTATAAATTGATAAATAGAGATCAGATGGATATGTTGTAGTTGTAAAATTAAGGTTTAGTTGAGACATCAATTAATATACTATGTACGAGAATTATCTAGTTTGAAAATATTACAAAAAATTTACTACTAGTGATGAGTACTGAGTAACAGTATAAATAATTTAAACAGTAAAAATAAAATACCGGAGTTTATTCAACTATATCAGTTACCAGTGTTAATTTTGAATAGTAAAAAATAATCTTTACATAATTAATTTTTTTGTATATTGCCACAAACTAATAATATGTTATATATGTATGTATATATATTATTAATTTGTGATACTGCAAACCAGTACAGGTTACCCAATTGCTACACAAATGCTACATTAAAATAAAAGTAGATTCTTGTAAATCTGAAATATGAAAAAATCGAGTATCGACATCATGTTAGATTATTCAGATAAATACTTTTATGTATACTAGAAAATATGAATAAAAAATTTAAAAAATCATTGTAGTACTAAAAATCGAGGTCACAATTTCTGGTTAGAAAATATATATTATCTTTCGATGATAAAACAAGATGCCAATTATGTTATATGTAATCTATAAATGGAAAAAAACAACGGTAGAAATATCTGATCGATTCCACAACCGATTTTAATTATTATTCCTTTAAATGATAGATATTTAAAAAGAAACGTAGCGAAAATAATTATTGTAATATTGCAAAAGCTTTTAAATTTTTAATTAGCAATTTACACACACATATAATTTACACATAATTATACACATACAAGCACTAAATTCACTAAACTACACAACTCACCAAAGTACAGAGTCTCTTATTTGCCTCACCAGAATTAAATTCAAACTTAATTGTTTTTTTTAAAGAAATTATTATACGTATGCGGTTGTTGTCTAAGATAAATCAATATAAATAATAAAAATAAAATATACATGCCTATCCTACAAAACGCAAATGAGATTGCGGCGGGGAAATATTTAGTTTTATGAAAAATAACTATCCTTGAAAACGTTGCGGATAATTGCGGAGCGGTAAATTTCTTGAAATATCATTGAAAACACAATTGTTAACACATATTTGTATAAACATTTTTACATTTTCTATCCGCAATAATTTTATTGCGGATTCATACATTTTAGTAGTACTGAAAAATAGTGCAGTGCATATATTTCGATTGATTGATGGTGGTTGAATTTAAAAAAAAAAATAAATGGAAAACAAAACTTTGTAAGTATTAAAAATATATTTTTCAATATTTAATAATTAAAATTTTAAAAATTATTATAGAAAAAAAAACAACAAATCAGGAGCAGTATAAGTGTTTAATTTCGGCCTTAAAAAAAAGTCCAGATATTGCAAAGAATTCAAAATTTGATTCAAGAGATATTTGGATTGATCTCAAAAAAGAATTAAATACTTTCGGGCCACCTTTTAAAGAAGTTTCAAAGTAGAAAAAGGTAAAACTTTTATTACTGTAATTGAATTAAATTTATTAATCATAAGTTTAAATATTATGCATTTTTTTTTAATTTTTAGGTATGGACAGAATAAAAAAGCTACTTAAAAAAAAAATTGAGTCAGGAAAAAAAAAGAAATCACGTCCACAGGTGGTGGACCGAATAAGAAAATAATTTTTACAAATTCAGAAGAGGAGGTGATTGAGCTATTATCCCTTAAAGACTGTGTTGAAGGAGTTCCAGAAACACGTAATTTTGGAGTACCTAATATAGTACTTAATGAAACAATTGATGTGTTGCGGATCTTACAGGTATTCCAAATCTACCTGTTACCTCTACTGAAACACCATTGTAGTCTTTGAGGAAAAATAGACTACAAAAATAAAATGAATATGAGAAGATATAAATATTAAACAACAGATAAATATCCAACAAAAATTAGTGGAAAATGTTTCTCAAACGCTACAGTCTATAAATGAGAATTGCAATGAAATAAAATTAGCTTAAAATAGACTTTGTGATCAGGTAGCAGGTAGAATTAGATGAAAAATTACAAAACAATAAATTTTAATTAGAATTAAAAAAAATTAAATTAAAAAAGATGCATATTACAAAGAGAAAACTCTATATTTTCAAAAACAAAGCAGTAAAAAATTTATTTTAAGTTATTTTTATTTTTAATTTGTTTGAATATCGTTAGTTATTTGAAAATTAAACTATATTTTTTGTTACTTTTAAATGGAATTACATTTAGTTATATTTTCTTATATAATTTTAATTTTTTTTTATGCGTCAGATAATTCAAATTATTATTATTATTATTTTTTAATGGAAAATCACAATTATTTTTCTTTAGTTATTTTAATATTTTTTGAATAGCTAATCCTTTGTTCAATTTTTTATTTAACTAATTTCAACAAATCTGTTTTTTTTTTATAAAAATTCAAAAATAAAAATCACACAACACTGTAAACAATTTTTTTTTGTATTCTAAAATACCTAAAACATCTCTGTAAATAAAATATACGGTAACATTTTTTGACATTTCAAATTTATTTTACCGTTCCGTTTTTGTTTAGCGTTTTCAATGAACCCAAATTTATTGCGGCGGGACTACTTGCGGATTTGATTTATTCCAGCCGCAATTAAGTTTGCGTTTTGTAGGATAGGCATGATAGTATCAAGTATAAATTGAAATGATGGACAAAAATAAATTTATAATGAAATTGAATACGATTTCTTTTTTTATCAAACTTCTTCTGGCGATTACTATAGTTCTATTTTAAACTATAGATTTTAATTATTCAATTTGTTCAGCTTATTAAATGTTGTCACATAAGATTAAGATTCAATTTACGAAACTTATTCACATTATTATTACAACAATTTTATTTATTTTATTAAATTTTTAGTGTCGATTTAAATAATATGGTTTTCTTTTAGATTACAATTTAGAAACAATGATTTATAATTTTAACTTCATTGCGCTTCAATCAATGACTTGGTTAATTTTACTCAAAATAATGTACTCAATCACAGTGATACTCGAATTAAAATTATTTGTTACCAATTAAAACGTGTACTAATAATTTGTCAAAATGCCTAATACTAAAATAATGTCTGTCTGTATGTTTACTTTTATATTTTATCTTATAAAAAATATAAGATAAAATATAAATTAATAATTATATAAATTTATAACTATTTATTACTATTTATTTTAATTTTTATTTTAGTTTTGTGTACAAATTTTAAATAATACTAATCTTATATATAAAGAAGGATGTTTGTATGTATGTATGTATGTATGTATGTATGTATGTATGTATGTTTGTATGTATGTTTGTGTCAGAACTCCTCCGAGACGCATGGACCAATTTCAACAAAATTTTACAGGATGGTTTTTTACTACTTGGAATCGAACCCGTGATATGTTGTTTTCCAAAATTCTGGCTGGTTCGGGTACCTGTCATACAACTCCGAGCACCTGACAAAAATATTTCCAAAACCAAAGGTGCTACAGAGTTGAAAATTTTCACACAGTTACTCTCTCAAAAATAAATAAATATGACTTTCACATTTTTTCGAAATTTTGACTGGTTCCGGTAGCTGTCATACAACTCTCAGCACCCGACAAAAAGATTTCAAAAACCAAAGGTGCTAGAGAACGGAAAATTTGCACGCAGGTACTCTTCTAAAAATAAACAAATATGACTTTTACATTTTTTCGAAATTTTGACTGGTTCGGGTAGCTACCATACAACTCCCAGTACCCGACAAAAATATTTCAAAAACCAAGGGTCCTAGAAAGCTGAAAATTTGCACACAGGTACTCTTCCAAAAATAAACAAATATGACTTTCACATTTTTTCGAAATTTTAACTGGTTCGGGTAGCTGTCGTACAACTCCCAGCACCCGCCAAAAATATTTCAAAAACCAAAGGTCCTAGAGAGCTGAAAATTTGCACACGGGTACTCTTCCAAAAATAAACAAATATGACTTACATTCTTTCGAAATTTTGACTGATTCGGGTAGCTGTCATATAACTCCGAGCTCTAATAAGAAAAATAGTGGTCATTGGAACCAAATCGATGCAGTTTATGAGATATGAATTTTCGTTCAAAAGAGCTCTGGCGGAAAGCAGGTCCAACAAATTTGGCAGAAACTGCCGTAATTGGGATCCAAGGTAAAATGTCAAGTCCCTAACTTAACAGGAAGTGGGTCTAAAATGCCTGAATTTCATATGTTATGCAGACCATATATAATTTTCTAATGGAGCTTGAATTTAGCTTATTTATTTGACCCTTTTTAGTGCAATTAATATTGGTACGAAATATTGGTGATAGTCATTCAAAACGCAAGTTGTTAAAGTTTTTTTTATTTTATTATTTTTAGAGAGGAAAAGAGGTTATTATTTTTAGAGAGGAAAAGGGGGTGAAGAAAACAGCAAAACAAAATTCGCATTTTTATTTATTTCTATCTTTCAATGAAATAAAAGAAAGAAAACAATTTTTTTTTTAGAAATATTTGCCTTGAACTTAAGCGTACTAAAACTACAAAAAAAAATTTTAGAATCGCAGCTTTATATAAGGTTTTCAAAGCAATACAGAAGAAAAGTCGGACAGCCCGTCCCCGGATATGATGTGGTCAAGAGTGACACCTTGAGTCGAGTATATACTGTTCTGCCAAAGTCCGGCGCGAAAATCCGATGTTAGCAATCACGTTTGGTCCGGACATATTCAACAACGCATTAATTATTGTAAAAGATAAGTTTCACGAGTACGAAAACAACAAAATGAACTTTACACAGATTACATACGAGAAAAGAACTACAACGTCGAAGAGCTGAAAGCGTAATATCGCGTGAAAAATACCACTTCTAAATCAAGATCAGAAAAAAGCATACAAAATTATCATGGATCAGGTAGAGAAACAACAAGGTGGTAGCGCTTTTTAAAAGCGACATGAAAGATTATCGTATGGGATGAATGTACCATGGCTCACAAGAAAGCTCTCGAAACCCTTGACGTGACTGTTAGTCACGTTAAACTTTGTCCGTCATCCCAAAGTCAACACCAGCAGATGAAATTTACTAATGTTTAAAACATTCATCTTTGTGGAGATATGTACGAAAGATAAGTTTGAAACAAAACATGAGACTACATCTGGGGGATGACAGTGCTCACATTTTCGTAAACAAGCTACTTGAGATCGGAGATGGTAGATTTGCAGTTGAGCCGTCTGGAAAATGAAAGTTGCTATCCGATTTTTGTAATTTGGTGTCGTCCGTCGCAGAACTAATAGATGCAGTCTATCCGGATATTCAGCAAAACTATCATAATTTGAAACAAAACTAAACTAAAACTTAAACTAAACTAAACTCAAAACTATCTGGTTTCGAGAAAGCTAAAAGTGCTGATGTCAGCGAAATGAATAATCAAATACTTTCCATATTACCAGGCGTAGTAAATGAATACAAGTCCATTTATAACGTATAGTAAATGCGGATGAGGTAGTCAATTTTTCAACAGAGTTCTTAAATTCTATTGATCCAGCTGGAATACCGCCACATCGTTTTTTACTGAAACTGGGATCACCAATTATTTTATTACGGAACTCCGACCCACCAAAACTTTGCAACGGTACAAGACTTTGTGTTAAAAAATTGCTGGCAAATGTAATTGAAGCGACTATTTTAACAGGGAAGGGACAGGGTGAAGTCGTCCTCATCCCAAGGATACCCCTTATTCCAAATGATCTCATTTTTAGCTTTAAGAGGTTGCAATTTCCAGTTAGACTTGCGTTCTCGATTACGATAAACAAGGCACAGGGACAGTTTATTAAGTACTGCGGTGTGGATTTAAGATCGCCATGTTTCTTCCATGGCCAACTTTATGTTTATTGCTCAAGGATGGGTTCACCCAATAATTTATTTATATTTGCTCCTGAAGGCAAAACTAAAAACGTTGTTTATAATCAAGTTTTATCTTGAGAAAATTATTTAATCACCCGTCAATTTAATTAGTTCATTATTTTGTATTTTTTCGTCTTTCCTTTTTTCTGTGCTTTTGGTTTTTCCTAATTGTCTTTGTCTTTTTTGGATTTCTAAATTTGGTTTTGTTTTCTTTATAATATTTTGTACTTTTTTTTTTTGAACAATGAAAAAAACTGCTATATGGATAAGAATTGATTAATTAAATTAAGAGTAACAAAAATTAAAATGTGAACTACTAACATCTAGCATAAGTTTATGAAGCATTAGTTTTATACTAACATATAGAAATAAGTACTTAATGTTTGAATATTACAAAAATGAAATTGTTTATTATTAATACCTAAAAAAAGATTTATGCTAACATAAAAAACGGACCATAATTTAGTTTTCAAAAAATACTTCTAATTAAAATCCCAAAATTCTAATTGAAATTTATAAACAACGCCTAAGACTTATGTTTGCATTTTGTTTTAAGTTGTAAGTACTATTTTTGTACAAAACGGAAACTCATTTTAATTTTCGTTCACTTTTGATTTTTTTTTGTATTTTATTTAAGTAGATACCTATAATAATTTTTAAAATTTTCACGAATTAGCTTTTTATTAAATTTTTAAAAACTTGCAGTGGTTTTAGTGGGGTGGATCTCACACTATTACAAAACATGGGCGTGTATTCTTTGTATTGGTTTTCAAACTTTCAAAAACACAACACAAACACAAAAGAAAAAAAAAACAAAAAACAATTACATATAAAAACATTTAACAGTTAGTTTACTAACAGACAAACATCATATAATACTTCTCTTTTCAAACTAAAAACGAAGAAAACATTCTAGGAATTTTAAATTTTCTCGGGCAACGCCGGGTAACTCCGCTATTTAAGGAATAAATAATGTGATGTATATAAGTGCAGTGATGTTAAAGATACCGTGTATATATAATATATATACATATATATTACGCTCAATAAAAAAAAACATTAAAAAGTCAAAAATCTAATTTTTTTCCTGCTTTTGAGTTGCTGTCTAGTTTATATGTCTACTCCCAAATTTTTGCCAATGCCTGTATGTTTACTTTTATATTTTACGTTTACAAATTTTAAGAGAATTTATAATTTAAAACGAGGCAACATCAAAACTCTCTTAGAAATATATTTTTTTTATAAATTAAATTTCTATTTGCATTTTTCTTTTGTTTTATAAATATCCAAAAAATTAATTGAAAAACTGGTAAAACATAATTAAGCTAACAACAAGTAGCGTAAGTAGCCGTCATAAGTAGCCTTAACTAGTGCAAAAAAATTAGCTTTAAGTTACATCAAAACCAAAAAATTTATCGAGAGGTTTTTTCCCATTTTTCAATATTAAATCAATCTCAATCTCAATATTAAAACAAAAAGGTCGTAGAACATAGAAACAAATACATAAATTATATTTCAGTTGTGTAGTTTAATTAGTGCAGGATCAGATATCTGTAAAATTAAATGTTTTTGTATATAAATGTAAATATTAAGGTAAATAAATGAAAAATTGAAATGAAACGATTTTTTCTAAGCAAAACAAAGTAAAAAGTATGTAGGTGTCATTGATTTTGTGTATGATTAATTTTTATTGCAAATGTGATTATTTTCACTGTTCTGGCAGAGATTTATGAACACACCTTGATTATTTCTTTCATTTGCATATTTTTGCAAATATAAATTTTATTTGTAGAAAGTTCTAACGTCACGTTTTAAAGTCTAAGTCCTCTTAAATTAATGTTTTAAAAAATTCTAAAGAACCCGCAAATAAAAAAGTAAGTAAGTAAAGTGTAAATTTGGAAAAATTTGCTAGTTAAAAAGTAAACCTATACAGACCTTATGTACATAAAATAACAAATGTAAACAAAATCAGAACAAAGTAAGTAAAAATCGATTACTTTAATAATAATTGAATGCATAGTTTTTGATTATAGGTTTTTAAATTATTGCAAATTTAAGGTGCCTATTACACATCATTCTTTTCATCAATCATTCGTCAATATATTGTGAATCATTGACCGTTGATTGATGAGAAATGATTGATGGATGGACGTTGAAATGAATGATTGATATGTAATAGGGCCCTAACAATTTTATATTATGGCTAATTTTGTTTTCTATGTCTTCTTAAAACGAAAATATCAATCAATAAAAATTATAGAAATTAAAAATAAAAATAAAAGTGTACCCTTTAAACCTTCATATGATGATAACCATTCGAGCATAAATCCGTGCTCCTATAAAGGAACATTTTACCTGTACTAATATAGATCTAACCAATGGTATTTAGTAGGGCACTGATGTCAGAACTATCCTGTATATACTGTAGGTTAGTAGGTGCTGTTCCCAAATTTTTTTTCAATCCCGGGATTCGGGATTGAAAAAAATTATATCCCGGGATTACCCGAACTTTTTTTTTAATATTAAAAATTTTACACTTGTACTATAACTCATTATTTTTATTTACAAAAAACATACAATAATAAAAATAAAAAAGTTTAATGCACCTTGCCTGGTATATTTTTTAAACTTATTCGAGTTGGTTTGATCGTCATTTCTGAATTATAAATTTTTGTAAAGAGTACGTGTCATTGTTCCTGTTGCGGCATATAATCTCATCTCCTTTTGTCAGGTTTTATGTTTGTCAGGTTTTACTACCTCCACAGTTTTGTGTGTTTCACTTATTGCACTTGTCAAAGACTTCTTTAACAAATCGCTTGTAGTTGTTGATGATGGTAAAGTAGTATCGCTTGTTGTTGGTATATCAATTATCTTGCTTAAATCTGAATCATTATCTATGGCTATCTCCCGATCATCAGAAAAATATTGGATTACCAAATCTTTTGCTAATTTAGATACTGCGAAAATTGATGATACAGCAAAAAACTGTTCATAACTATTCAAGTCACAGTTATTTGTTATCAGATTTTAAATTTTCTGGATTTTGCAGAAACATTGCAAGCGAAATCAAATTTTTTGGACGCCCTTCAGATAGTCTATTCTGCAGAGCTTCTAACAAGTTTGTTGCTAATGTGCCAGGTAAATCTCGAACTGAATTGAAGAGAAACAATGGAGCTACTGATTTTCTTATAAAATCGTTAATTTTATCTTCATACAAAAATTTTATATGGATTTGTGTTTCTGTATATTATTTATTCTATGATAACACTAAAAAAGCTGTTGCTTATATATGCTAAAAAAAAATTTTGTACCTACGCTCACTACGTAAAAAAATATTCTATGGTTTAACGTTTTTTCGTGTTTTAAAATATGATTCTACTAATCACTATGGAAACATACATTTGGTATTTTATCTAAAATGTAAATGACAAACTTGGGTAAATTATTTTTTTTAAACCCCGGGTTTTATAATGGTGAAATCCCGGGAATCGGGATTATAAAAATCCAGAAATTTTCCGGGATTTTCGGGAGCGAAATCCCGAGAAGGACCCACTACTGTAGCTGTAAAAACGGATAATGGTTTAATTATGTAATACTTAAATATCTAATTAGGATGGCGCAGCGAGACTCAAGAGTCTCTGATTGACAGAAAAAATCTTCTCCATTGCTCAATGACAGTTAGTTTCTATTATACCTAGATAATCGTATTCGAATCCTTTTTTGCCAATGAGCTTTGCTTTATATCTGTTGCATGCAGCACTGGTATTAAATTAAAAACCAGTTTTTACCACAAAACTTTTTGCCACACCTACAATATGTAGTATTGCAGCAACGCAATCGTTACACCTTTATTGGTTTGACTAACATGGTGGCATTTCTGTAAATTATATGCAGCTTATGTTGTTCCAAATCCTGTTCAATAGGACGAATGTAGTACGGGCGATTATGTAATAAAATCATGATAAAAATGCATAGAAAACTGACATTCAAGGTGTACAATTCATGTGTCAATCAATTAAACATAATAATAAAGTTTGTTTTGAAAATATAATATAAATAACAAATACAATAAATTAAGCCGACACTATGAACGTAGTTAGATGTCTTAAAACTTATAAAAATGCTTAAGAATAATAAGTAAACAATTCCCAAAAGTATGTATATCTATATACAAATCAACTAAACTTTATCATTTAATTAAAACATTGTTACCATCATCCAATTGAATTTAACTATAAAATATTAAATAAATATAAGTATATAGATAGAGTTTAGAAGAATAAATCAAATTTGAATTATTACAAAACATAAATTTACACAATCAAAATAAATTTCATAATAAAATCAAGAAAAAAAAAGTTAAATCAAAAAATCAAATCGTCAAAATGTTTTCTCAATATCGAGGATAATAATTTACTTAGTATCTTTCAGTTAACCAAGTTAACTGTATAATTTTCTATATGTACATACACATATACATATATTTCCGCAATTCATTTCATTCTTCCAATTTTGTTACAACCATGTTTTGAAATTTAATTAATTCTGAATAAATTTAATTAATTAAAACTTTAAATGTCTACATACTATATAATATGTATATGTATATATATTAATTTTTATTTACATGTGTGTTATGTAAATACATATTTTCTGAACATGTGTAATGATTGTTGGAAATTAAGTATCATTTCAACTACGGAATTTATAATTTATACCTATACAAATTTTTTTTTTTTTAAATATTATATTTTTATTCTTTGATTTTGCTTGACTTTATTTCTCATATACACGAGTAGGTTACATATAGGTAGGTATAGGTACGTAATATTGAAATGAACATGTTATGAATGATTTATAAGTTATTTAAAATTAATTGAATTTCAAATAAAATAATTTTATACAAAGAATAAATTGAATATATAAATTTAATTGTTTTGAAAAATTAACTGATTAAAGACTTAAGAGTGCTAATTTGCCCTTTTTTGTTTTTTGTGTTTACAATTCGTTAATTAAAGGATGAAAATAAGCAAAAAAAAAATGTTAATTTAATTTGCCCTCATATCTTGGATACCATTAAACTCACGTTCCTTACAAGAATTTTGGACTTTTCAAACATCCGAATGGTTTTAAAACCTATACTGATTCCCGAAAGGCACTGGTTAAGTTTCGTGTACAAATTTTATCTAATATATACTAATAAAGGTATAAACAATGTGATGAATATCAGTGCAGTGATGTTGAAGATACCGTATATATATATATACTAGCTTTGTAACCCGTCATAAATGACGGAAGCAAAATAAATCCTAGTTTCTTTTTTTCTTTCATTAGATTCTTTATCCCGAAATTACAGTACTTATGTTTATATCACTTTTTATTTATTTTTATTTATGTTTATATTGGCCTAACACTAATCTTTTTTTTTTTTTATATAACAGAAAAAGAAGTACCATACCAACAAATTTGTATAAAATGTTTGTATTTTTGTATGGTATACTCGTACTCACTTCCATTTAGTTATAATTCGTTAGTTGGGTTCCATTTAGTATAAATTATACCGTATTAGCGTTATTGTGGCCTCTGGGAGAGCAAATTAAAAAATGGGATCTTATTTTCATATAAATTTTGTCTTTTGTATACTGTAGGGGTCTTATTTTGCTATATGAATAAACTGTTATTATGGTACTGTGTTATTTTTAAAAAAATATTCAAAATTTTGTATCTAAATTGGTAAAATTTACAAAAAATACAAAAACATTTTCATCAATAATTTTCAATTTAAAAAAAAGCAATGTTTTATTATCCGACGTAGAAGTAGAGTTTATTATCCTACTCTACTTCTATCAAGTTCTATTGATTGAACAGTGAACACTTAACACTGAAAATAAAATAATATTTTTGGAATGGAGCATGCAGAATATACAGAATACAGATACAGCAAATAATAAAAAAAAACAAAAAAAAAACAAAAATAATTTTTTTTGAGTTAAGTGAGTTACGCACACAATAATGACAAAAATAAAAGGTAGAAGCAATAAAGTAGTATAATGTATAATATTATACAATACAAATATGCTGATACACATGTATATTATTGTGTATAATTTTAAGTAATAAGAATAACCACCATTGAGTGAATTATGTTTTTTTTTTGTGTTAAATGCTGTTTGCCTTTTGCTTATTATACCATATTAAACTATTGATTAAATTTCTATTAGTCCTTATTATTATAAATCAAAAAAATTGTTTGTTTTATTTATATTATTATTATTATTTTTTATTTTTCCTTATTATTTGCGAAGAAGACTAACATTAAATTAAAATAATATATTTCATGCAATGGTATTTTTTTCTTCAAAGGTTCAGCATGGTAGACAGGGGTTTAAAAAAAGTGCCAAAGCAATTTGTATATATATGCATTTGTATACATATGCAATTTGTGTATGTGTTGGAGCGTTCCGTCGAACTTACAAACATCCAGATAAATGCATAATAATATATATATAATATATATATTACGCTCAATAAAAAAACATTAAAAAGTCAAAAATTTAATTTTTTTCCTGCTTTTGAGTTGCTGTCATCGATTTCTTAATGCATATTGAAGAGATAGCAAACCTAGTCTCATTACCAATGTCATACTTCGATTAATCGGTATCAGATTTTTTATAGAGTATAGGATAGAACTTAAAATTCCGCGATTTATAAATCTATTGTTAAGTTAATTTATTTATTTTTACAGGAAGAACTTTTATGACATTTGGAATTATACTTCATATTTGACTTTTTACATTTGCAGAGATTTGAATTACAATCGAATTTACAACTACAGCATTTAAATCCTTGACCACCTAGATTTGAATTTATTGATTTTTAAAGTCGCAAACCCCCACTACTTATTTATTGAAACCCTGTTTTCGCAGACGGCAAGCTTTTAGTGAAACATAACATCTTTTTGAAATATTTAAGTCTTCGATCTCGACTGCCGTACCGTCGGAACTATCCAAAAATTCCTATCCAATTTTTTAAAAATTAATTATTAAAAACCTTTTTTCAGAAAAATACAATTTAAACCTGGACCTATTTCCTTCATCGCATTTAAGAACCATTGTACTGATGATAACAAAAATTTTAAGGCTTTTGAATTTCCGGACCGTTGGACCTACCCAAAAAAAATTTTTAAAATTATTTTTTATTACATTTACCTAAAATGGGTGGGAATTATTAATAATTACCGGTTTATGTGATAAATTAAATAAATTATGTCCAAATTAATTTACCCTTTTGGTAATTATTAATAATGACCGGTTATTATTAATAATTACCAATTTATTACTTTAACCGCAACACATACATGAAACTCTAATGCATGGCTTAATTTTGAATTGTTATTTAAATATTTTTAATTTTCAAGATTATTGGATGAATATTCAGATTAGTGATGTGCGATATCCAAAAAACAAATTGATGCATTGATCGACGCGTATCAAAAGAAAATATATATAAAATATATAAAAATCGAAATCAAATATCGATATATCGGTTTAAATCGGGAAAATAAAAATTCAAAATTTTGAGTTGAGGATTGAGATATACATTTATAGCCAATAGTGAAATAAAATCAACCAACTTAACTAACTTAAATTGATTGTTATATAAATATCATTAATATTAGAAAATAGATATTAAATAATTTATTAAATTTCACTTTTGAAATATTCACTTTTGACCATCGAACAAACAATTAATCAAACTTTATTTAAACTTATTTGTATTCTAAAAAGACAAGCTCGCGAAGGTAATAAAGAAAAATTTAAAAAGGATACGAAACAAATGATTTTAAATTCATGTTTTATTGTTTTTTTTTGCTAAATTTCTAGTTGCTTATAGGCCCCATTCATTATTAAATCTGTTTAGAAATTTGTTTCGAAACTAATTTCTCTCTTCACCACACACTATTAAACTTTTTCTTAAACAAACAGAGAAACTTCACCATTTTTATAGTTAAGTCAAGACAAGATATATTTAAAAAAATGGTGGGCAAAATTATCGCATTAATAATAATTGTAGAAATTTATAAAAAAAAAAAAAAAAGATATAAAAGATTGGTTACAAATACATATTATGAAAAATATAAACTATACTTCTAACAAAAAATATAAACAACTGATTTTATTTACATTTTAAGAAATTGTTTCGAAACAGCCCCACATACGATTAAATTTCACAAATTTCGAAACAAGTTTTTAAACAGATTAAAACTATTACGTTTGTATATCAGTTTTCAGTACTACCACATTTATTTTTAATCCGTTTACAAATTAACAATAAATGGCATAAAAGTACAATACAACACAGGGGTCAATCGCGCTATCGATTTGCAATTAAAAAAAATTTGTAAAGAAAAAAAGTATCTTTTAAGTCAGCTGGCAAAAATTGTAAGTTTATATATTAACTGAAAATTTTGTAGAAGTTGATGGCAAGCAGCATTGCCCACAAAGAAAGTCTATCAAGAAAATGCCGTCAACTTTAAAATTCTATTAATATAAAGGATTTTTACCCAATATACCAATGACAAGAACACCGAATTTACAAATCGATAATGCAATCAAAATATCGATTATATCGAGAACTCGATATATATCGCATACCTCTCACACTAACAATCACACACGATAAGTTTTTTTTTGTTTGAAGTTGTGGTATTTTATTAATTATTGCGGAAAAATACATCTATCGCTGTGTAATTTGGCTTCATTTTTAGCATAGCTCCATTTTATTTTCCGAATAACCAAATTGAATTCCAACAATTTAACAAAGAATAATAAAAAACACTTTTTACAAGATCAATGTTTTGAACGGGATACTTTAGTCGTCATATGATATATCTACTACATCATATTGGTGGTCACGACAGACCTGATTTAACATAATAACTTAAAAAACAGAAAACATAAACCATATAACATTATAATTCCACATTCTTCAGCCAATCAATCACTGTAGGAGACTAGTAGTTAGATGTTTCGGATGCTTTTGTCATGTGTGAACATTTTTCCAAGATTTGTTTGTGGTGTGACACCAATGTATTGATTTGCGGTTGTATTACAAAATTTGTATAGCGTGATGTTCAGTATATTTGTATACACCGTATATACATAATTTATTTATTTTTCTATTAATAATCAATTACGATATTGCGTTAAGCATGTCTGAAACTCAATACGGGTTATTAATATATATCAGTATCTGATTAAATAATATGTGTCAGTAATTCTTGCACTGTTTGTTGGTGGAGATGTAGTTAGTGTTTTAACTTCATTTTATTATAGTTATTTTTATAGATGTTGACATTTGCTGGAATTATGTTTATTCTTATACCTTCCTAAGAACACTCATAGATAAATTTGGAAAGTAGTATAGTAAATATATATTCTGTGAGTTCTAAGCTCAATTGAGCCAGTTGTTCAAGGGTTCGAAATAGAGAAATTTAAAAAAGGTATTACATGGTAAACTCAGCAAAACAAACTATTCTAGATTAAATAATTAAATTCTTGGCAGGTTTCCTTTCACAAATAAATATTTTAATATTTAATGCAAAAATAGACAGATATCGAACAATGATTAATCAAATGGATACTCACTTACTTATTATAAAGTAATTTGTAAAAATACTGGCAAAATATGTAACTGTTAGGATATAAAAGAGAAGAGAAGATTAAAAAAATTAGTTAGTCACAAGCTCAAGCACTGATGAAGGAAGTATGTTGCTTCCGAAATATCGATATTTTCAATCAAAAATTAAAATAAATATTAGTGAATGGAAACATTGAAGTTTTGTATGGTAAATTTAATTTTTTCATAACTTTCATTACTTTCTTGCGCTTGTTTTGTTTAAACTAGAATATTTTTCTTATATCGTTTTTATACCACAATCACAAATTTTCAATTTAGTTCATTGTTATTAATTTTTAATCAAACCTTCTTACATCATTTTATTAATATCTCTTTATTTTTTATCTAATTATTGTCATTCTTAGCAACTGTTAAAAGTTCATTAAACTTAAGTTTTAGCTATTCGTTAAAATAAAATAAACAAGGTACCAGTCGCACTACAAATTTCACTCATTTTGATTAGAACACTTCTAGAACTTATAACCGTTATTATTTTTAAATGTAAATATTTTTATGTATGCATGTTTGTATATTTTCAAATTATAAATGCACATATTGTAATTTGTATTTCTTTTTTTTTTTGTGTTGTTTTTGTAAATATTTTATATAAGACCTTGTACAATTTAACTTGCAAAAAAACATAAAAAGAAATTCTTTTTTTAAACATCACAAGAATTAAAATAATATTTAAAAAGGATGTGAATACCTTAAAGCATTTCTATTCATAGCCGGAATGTATGTTGTATATGTAAAATAAAAATAAAAAATGAAACAAAAATAAAATATTTTGGTTTATCAAACACACAAAACAAAAAAGAAATTAGAGAATACTAAAAATATTGAATACTGTTGTTATTTTGGAAAAGGGTGATTTTTTTTGTTAGAGTGACAATAATTTAAATTCAAATAAAACACACAAATTGGTCAATTTTGGTTGATTTATATAACTCACAGATCTGTTCATATAAATAAGTTATAATATAGTTATAAAATAGTTATAAATATGTTATAAAATCAATCAAAACAAAATTAGGAGTTGTATAGGTATAGTCTAACACAACAAATATCTAATGATGAATTCAAGTAGTGTGTTGTGATGAATAAAACATCTCCTAAAACTTATTGTTACAGAAATTAAGTTTAAATTCTATTTTATGATATTTTATTATTTAAAAATAATTTCTGGCATATATTCATCACTACTATATAAAACCTCTATTAATTTGAATTCGATTAATTCAATTTTAAACCAGCTTTAGATTAGAACTTTAGCGTATAATTTAGCGTATCATCTTCATTTTGCAATCCTGAACATTGACTATGGAACCATTTTTTTCACACTTTGTGTACACGCATGTTGTACTTTAACATTTCCCTATTGGCAATTTAAATGACTATTGGCCCTATTATGGGCAATTTATAGTAATTTTCAATATAATTATTTTGTATATTTTTGGTTTCCTGAATTTATCTGTGCAATGTGTTATTTTTTTTTTTTTTTGTATATTATTAGCCAAAACTTAGGTCAGAAAAACCTTTATACTTTCGTACCGTTGGCTTTTGGAAGAGAAAACAAAAGGAATAGTTAGAGAGAAGAAAAGAAGAAAGAAGTAGGAGAAAGGTTCGGCGGAGAGTACATTTATACATTTTATTTCAAACTTTTTCAATAGCTCCATACATGATGTATTTAAATTATACCATATTAATCAACTTATATCTTCATGGAATCAAACGATTTTTTCAATGTTAAAGATGGTATTGAGCTCTATGTGGTTCTAATAAAAATTTTGAGGTCGTCCGTTGTTCCTGGGGGATTCTTTGCAACCTCTAGCTTAAGTATTGACCAAATATTTTCAATTGGATTATGGTCTGGGCTATATGGAGGTCATTATATTACTGTGATCTGTTTTTCATGTGATCTTGAACCTGAAAATGAAATTAGAAAGAAATTAACTGTGTTCTACCAAAAAAAATATTCAGAGATGAGAATACAATATCTAGCCTACTTAAGAAACATAAACAAAAACTTATTCTTATCTTTCTAGCAGTGTAGCAAGGAGCGTTTTCTTCTTGAAAAATGAACTTCCAAAATGTTTATATACGCATTCATTTCTGAGGAAACAAAGCATAATCTTCCTATTTTTGGATCGGAAAAATATTCCCATGCCATTACACCTTCAGATTTTGGTGGTAACATTTGCATGCATTAATTGCTTAATCGTTCTCCTACTCTTCGCCGAATCACAGCAGTCTGCCATCACTGTCGTATCCTTTGAATTGGCTTTCATTTTTTTTTATGATCTTGACAGTAACTTAGGTAGAATCACCTTTTCGTGCTTAATTAAGTACGGTACTGTAATTTTACACTAAAATATCTACAATAATTCGAGCATTTATTTTAACAAATTACTGACTTATCTACTAATTAAATGTGGAAAACTACTACTATTTTCAGGAACTAAGCCTTTTTAAATAGAATAGTTTCATTTTATTTAATTTGTTACCAGATTAACTCTCAATTATCTTTAGTCATTTATTATATCCCAATGACAAAGGGTACTAGACCAGCTCGAAAAACCAATGAAGCAAGATTTGAAAATATTATCTGCTACCACTTTATCCAAGAAAGATATTTTTTACCCATGTATGCCTTTTGTGCCTATGCATTGGCTTCAAATCGGGCTTCTTTGCTTGGATGATATGCATTTAATTCTTCGTTCAATAGTTTATATCGTACCAAACTGGATGAAATATAGTTCCGCTTGCTCTATATAGAACGATTCGATAATCTGCTGACGTTTTGAAACAATTTCTCAAACTGTAAATTTTTATGAAGTAGTTCTCCACCTACGTTGTCTTACTACATTTTTTAAAATTATAAGCCACTCTGCCTTTAGAGCAACAGAATCTTTCAGCAATTTGCCTTGTTGACAATCATTCCCTTGATATCACAATCATATTGCTCTTTAACTGGTTAATTATTTTTCCCATTATTATCTATAATTATAATTGACAAGCATTTAAGGACCTGCGCAGTAGACATCTTTTCATTTTATTTCGCTTCTATTTAATGAACTCCTAATATATAAATAAGTTGTATATAAAACAATAATGCGCACACAGTTGAAAATTTTTTAATCATATGGTTTTATTATTTAGCAAATATATTATGCATATTATGCATGTGAGTTCTTATTAAAATAAAAAACAAAAACAAACTAATCGGTTATTATTAGTTACATACAATGAAACTTTAAATTTGGTTTCAACTTGATTTATAATTACTCGACAGGAGCCCCCAGTTCTAATTATTATTACACTTCACATTTTATATTCACATCTAATCAATATTTAAAATTTTGGTCCTTTATATATTCAATATTAGGTAGATACTAGATAGATAGTTATATCTGGATAACCAAAAAGTTAACCTGTTTATAAATTTCACAATAATTGCATTCATTACATGAACTGCAGGCAGAAATTTAAACTGTCCCGTTTTTTTTCCACAGCAGTGTAAAGTAACTATTGCTCGAAATTTATCAACAACTCGATGAATAATTTTACCGCAGATGGGCGATTTGGTATATACCACAAATTTTAACTATAACTTTGTTGAGCAATTATTATTGTTTGATATTAGTTTCTAAAATTTGCAAATGTTTTTGCGGTGCGTTCCATAGAAATTTATTAAACATTACTAAATTACAAAAATGTTAAAATAGATATCAATCATCATCTTTCAAATAACAGTTTCTCTATCGAACATTCTATATTACTTTACCAAAACCACCCTTGATATGAATAAAAAAATGTGTATTTAGTTCATTCCCAGATGATGTAAAGAAGAATAAAGAAAAGTTAAGATAACTTTACTTGTTTTCAGACATTTTCTGAAAAGTTTTTGTGTTTTAATTTTTTTGTCGCTTGTTTTTTTTTGCTTTCTTATTTGGTTACTAACCAAAAAAAAAAAAAACAAAAAAAATGATTACGCAGTACAATTCAAATAATCCTCCAATTATAATTTAATAATAATATAATATGATGCTGAAGTAGAAATCTTTAATTTATTTAAAGGATAATTAATTACAGACTGTACAATAGATATTTACATAATAATTATGTAATGTACTTATATTCTTTATATGAATTAGTCCTGAAAATATAACGAAAGAGTATGTGCATCATAGGTTCGCAAACGAAATCAATGATGAAGAAGACTAAATCATACCTCTATTATATGCATAGTAAGTAAAGCTGTAATTACATATAGAAAGTCAAGTTAAGACTTAACACTGGAGTGTGTAAGAGCATAGATGTAGTTTTTTATATGTTTAATCAACGAATGAAAGTAAATGACTTAGATCTGAACCTGTTTTTGATTTTTAATTTATTTAATTGTTTTAAAGTTTCATTAAGACAAATTATTTAAGTTCTTATTTTTTTGGGAAGTTGCTTATGATACTGAAACTTTTTCTAAAACACCACTGGGTCTTATTGTGGTAGACGCAAACGCAATCGAAATGTGAAACGCGGTAAATTGATATTGTGTTAAACGTCTGGTAAACGTGAAGAGATAAATGTCGAATATTATTTTCGAAATTAAACGTGAATATATTTTTGGTATTGTTCGAAACGTACGGTGACTATGTTGTCTTTGTATTGTTGAAACGTGAAGATTCGTTATATTAGAACAACTAAATATATGTATATATTTTTGTATGTTCTTGTTCATTTGAGTTAAAAATGTTATTCATGAATAATTTTATCCATGTTGAACATAATGCTGCCTCTAGTATATCCAGTATTCATGTCAATATTTGTAAGAAAATCGTTTGAGCTGTGTTATATGAAAATTACCTTTAGTAAAAAATCTCAAACAAGCAGCAAATTTTAATTTAGGTGTTGAAGATGATTTAGTTGATGTCAGTATATTTTCCTCAATTTGTTTTCATACATATTCAAAAGCAGATTTATTCAGATGAAAGTTTGTCGTAAAACTAAAAGTACGTGTGTATATAAAATGTGTATGATGTACATAAAAATGTTTAAAATGTTCCAAAAATTTTACCTGTTATTGTCCATTTCAAAAATATCATTACAAATACATATTCCTTAAATTTCACTTAACAAATCTTTTATTATTAATTTGCTCAACAAAATATACCGCTACTCTATCCATTTTTAATAATTTTTTAATAAATTCAAAACTAATAATTTTATGTCATCAATAATATATTTTTAAAAACCTTGGAAATAATTCCAACTTTAGCTTACACATAACATATGTTCAAAGTATTTGACATTATTGTTATTCAACGTTTCGAAAATAGATTTTTAACGCGTTTTGTACAATACCAATTCGAAGTGAAGTGAATACAAAAATTCACGGATCACGTTCACCGTACGTTTACCACAATAAAGCCCACTAGCTAGTAAATATAGCTAAACAACACCCTCTTTGTATATATTAATGAGAAGAAATAAAAATTTTAAGTTTTTTGGGTTAGAAGAGGATAGATTAAAAATAAAGCAAGGATTATTAATTATCCTGTTAAATTTCATGTTCTTGGTACACCAAATTAGGTGTTAAAAATTATAGTTATCTTGCTATTATCTTATTAGTCTGAAAATTTGTTTAACAATTTAATAATATTAATAGAAAATAACGATGGGTTAGAACAGCACCAGGCAAAGTATGACCCGCGGGTCACGGAGTGACCCAAATCATCATTTCATGTTACCCGGTTCGAAAATGTAAAATTGATTTCAAATCAATAAATATATTTTTTGATTACAAAAATCTAAATATAAAAAGAGACAAGTTGCTGCTGTTGAAAACTTAAAATGTTCTTGTATGTATTTATAAATAATTTTTGCATGTATTTAAAGAAGAGAAATTTTGTTTCCTTTGTTTTACCTCTTTTGGCTAATTGATTTTTTTTTGGTTTCGGATGTCGAATGTAAATTAAGAGTTTTTCTATTATTGTACTGAATATACTTTGATGAGATTAAAATATATGTACACATCCGAACAGCATGCGCTATTGAATAACAAAGAAGAATAAAAGAAAACAGAAGAGACGGGAACAGAATACATATCGAATCGAACTGGCTAATGAAGTTCTTTTTATGTATTTGTTGATGTATTTTTATTCTTCTGTTCATTTTTATGGTGGGTAAGAATTACGATCAATGCAAATTTAGTTCACAAAATCTGAGAGTAAGTTTATCGTAATTCAATATTGTATTGAGTATTTTATATTGGTTTTCTTGAATGTCGAGACATTGCGTGTTCTAATATATTTCAATACAAAATGCTATTTTAATAGTTATTGATTTTTACCTCTTTTTAACCGTTTCCCTTAAGTTGTACGTGTTTACAACTTTAATGATTCTTAGTTACAAAATGTATTTAGAGGCAATTAGAATATTTATTCAGTAAACAAAAATTTAGTAAACAATAATAGCATATAATAGTTTTTTTTGTGATTTTTAACCATGACCGAACCGAAGGC
This sequence comes from Argyra leucocephala, assembly GCA_963942445.1. Classification (NCBI taxonomy): domain Eukaryota; kingdom Metazoa; phylum Arthropoda; class Insecta; order Diptera; family Dolichopodidae; genus Argyra; species Argyra leucocephala. The sequence continues at coordinate 146,145,673 of OZ012679.1, forward strand.
AAAAAAGGTGAGATTATTTCAACCTATATGGTATTTTGCTTATGTGAGGATACAATTACTGGTCGAACTTACAATATTGAGAGGCACTTTTCTTCCAAACATAAAGTTGTAAGAGACATGCCAAATGAATTTTGGAAATCAAAAAGGAATTTTACAGAAGTTCATAACGCAACATCACCACTCAACAGCTGCTAGCTTTGCAGCAGCATTTGCGTAAACGGAAAACCATTTTCAGATGGTGAATATTTGAAGACAACATTTATTCAATGTTCCAAAAATCCAAACATCTTTTTAACGATTTCAAAATTAAAACAGAAAGATAAGTCGCTGGACAGTGCTTGCTGGTAAACGGAATATCCATTAAAGTAATTCCGTTACCAGCAAGAACTGTCCAGCGACGAATAAAAGATATGGCTGCAGATATTGACATTCAGATCAAAAACGATATATTATCAAGTTAGAAGTTATTAGTTTTTCCCTGGACGAGAGCAGTGGCATAAATAATATGGCAAGACTTGCAATTATTGCTCGGTTTGCATCAATTAATTCCTTTAAAGTCCAGGAGGAATTGTGCATTCTACCTTCAATGGACGGTACAACTAAAGGCTCCGATATTCTTATTAAAGTTCAGGAGTTCACGAAGTTTGGAAATGAGAAATTTTTAGATTTAAAAAAGAAATTGTTTTCCCTAACAACTGATGGTGCTCCGACTATGAGGGCAAAAAATATTGGTTTCGTGAAATTGTTAGAAAACCAACTCGGCCGTCCTATCTTATCTTTTCAATGTATTATACACGAGGAGAATTTATGTGCAAAGGCGTCGATGAAAGATCTTAATGATGTTATGAAGACGGTTGTTAAAATTTGTTAACATAATTACAGCACGTTCTGCTTTAACACACATACGCTTTAAATCTTTTTTAGAGTAAATTGAAGCGGAGAGTATGAAACTTTGCTGTTGCACTCTGAACTTCGATGTTTAAGCAGAGGAAAAGTGCTTAATAGATTTGTAGCTTGCTTTGATGCAATACAAATATTTCTAGTTGAAATCGGAGAAAATTATACCGAGCTTGATGATAAAAAATGATTCTTAAAACTTCTGTTCTTAACTGATATAATGAATCATTATAATGAATTTAACAAACGACTTCAGGGTAACCGCCACACAATTTTAAAATTATATGAAGAATGGAAGAGTTTTTGCTCAAAATTAGTTTTATTTGAAATGGATATAAAAAAGCGTAAATTTAACTATTTCCCACATATAAAAACTCAAGAAGAAAAACGAAATGTTGATGATTTCGAGGTAAAAAAATTTGAGTCTTATATTAATAGCTTGAAAGACGAATTTGAAAATAGATTTGAAACTTTAAAAAAGCACGGTCCAATGTTTGCATTTATAACTAAGGTGGATGTAATTGATGAAACTGTTTTAGATTTACAATGTTTTGAATTCCTTGAAATCACTAATTTTAGCCTAGAGCTGATTGATTTAAGATGTTCAACTTTATGGACTGATAAATTTAAAACTTTACGTGGAGATTTAGATAAAACGGAAGAAAATCATCTTGATATGATATCTACGTGCTGGGCATCTCTTCTGACAAAATTCACATGTATCAAAAAAGTTGCATTTGATCTTTTATTTGCGTTTGGGCCAAGCTATAATTGTGAACAAACATTTTCACAAATGAAATATATTTTGAATTAAAACAGGACCAGTTTGACTATTGAGCATTCTGATGAATGTGTTCGGCTTAAAATGTCAAAATATGAACCAAACTTATCCAAATTAACTTCAACAGTACAGCATCATGGAAGCCATTGATTTCGCCTACTGATAGCAGTTAAAATATTAAATGTTATTTTTGTTGTTTTTTTTTATTTATTTTTACTATTGTGTACTAAATTTATCCAATTTATATTTATATAAAAAATTTTTTGCTTGATAATAAATGAATTCACTTTTGGTTTAACTATTTTTTTTAAATTACTTTCATGTAAAATTGCCACTGACCCACTACGAGTTCAAAAAAATCTCATCTTAGACGAATTCTGCCCATGACCAAAAAAGTTTGCCGACCGCTGGCTTACAATATACTTATGTTAAGTCGCAGGATAGCAATTTGAATGTTTGATAGCTTGTCAAAAGCGTACTATTTAAGTTAGAAAACTGAAAGAACATTTTTTTTGCATTCCGATATTTTCTCAAATAATAACTAAGAATAGTGTTTACGATCAAATAATTTTTTAAATTTGTATTTTGCACTTGCTGCACCAGCATATTGGGTGCTGTGAATAAAAAATAAGTTAAAACTTTTAGTTTTTAGTTTAAGCACTAACTTACGCTATATAGTTTAAGTGAAAGTTATTAGCTTTCGCCTAAAAAAAGTGAATAATCTTTTGCTGAAACTGATTACATAGAGCTTGAAAATTTTAAGCTTTCACTAATAAATTCCATTAATAAACCTATGGAACATAGGACATGAATTAACATGATTTTTTTTTTCATGTTTATTCGCATTTGTTTTGTTATAGTTTTTTGTTGTTGTTAGCGCTATGATATCATGCACATCATCATATTAATTAATGTTATAATGATCTAGTAAATTTCGTGTGCGTTGCATGTTGTTTGAGCATTTTTACTACAAAATCCCTTAAGATTAACTATTCATTCATCATCATGATGTGACGGTTTTCTTATTGCAGCATTGTGCAATTTATGGTTCCTATAGGGAAAAACTAAGCCGTTCGGGCCACTGATTTTGAGCTACTATTATTTCCTCGACACTACTAGGGAACTTAATCCAAATATGCGCTTTAGATAAATTTTTTGTAATTACTGTACGTATAGTCTTACAAACCGTTGTCCGATATGTACTCCTTCGTCCTTGGCTACACCAATTTGAAAGCCAGAATTGCTTATAAAATGAAGAAATATTTCCATTTTGTTTTTAGATAACAAAGTAACGCCTCTTTTCTCATCGTTACAACCAAGAAAATAATTTGCTAATTACATCACATGATTTTCATTAAATCTATATATTTTAAAATAATCTTCTTCTACACAACCTAATCTTCTTCGATAACGTTTTCGAGCACGAATATGCATAAATGCAGCCATATTTCACGTCAGTTAGCAAGCAAATGTTTATTTTAAATTCACTTAGAGGTATCTTGAAATATTAGAAGCTATTGCTAATATTTGCAGTCTATACAATACTTTTTATTCACTTTTTTTAGCTTTTACTAAAATCAAAAAACTAATTTTTTTACCCTTAACTTTTGCTTTTGATTTTTATTCACTAAATACACAGCACTCACTGTAAAAATACCAGTTTTAGCATTTGAAATTTTTTTATTCACACCACCCATTGACTCTAAAATGTCGCACTCAATATAATTATTCATATTCTATCTAAGCATAATAACTTAAGCAAGATAACTTGGCATATTTGTGCTAGACTAGTTGTAATTTTTATATGGTTAATATTCTAAGAGAGGACTTACCATATTTGTGTTGGATTAGTAAACACTTTTTTATATGTCTAATATTCAGAGTAAGTATACTTATACTAAAATTAACACTAACATTTTCACTAAACTCATTTTAACACTCTATATCTCGGAAACTACATATAGAATATCTTAGATATTTACACGATGGAAAACAGGCGCTTTTAAAATAGGATATGTGGCATAATCAGAATTTAGAAAAAATTGCACTAAGCATAAATGTGTTCAAAGCCATCGATAAGTTCTATTTAATTTCAATAAATGTGAAAATTAACACTCAATGTTCCATTGATCTACTATTTTACTAGGTAGTTTTAGTTCTAAGATTGAAATTAATAGTGAAAGCTGTATAGTTTGATATGGATAGTAGTTGGACTCAAAAATTCTAAAACTGAGTTACTGCATCAGACCTAAAACCCATAAAGTGTAAAATAAAAGTATTTCAATGATAACGACCCCCTTATAAAGAAAAAAATTAAAATACATCAAATTTCAAATGCTCCGATCAATCAATATAGCAGGTGTAGATACTAGATTTTTCTATATTTTGTGTGAAACGAACCAAGAGCTAACTGTTATATCTATCATAATTATCCTCCCTTTGTTCTTTCTCTGTTTCTTCGTTTTCTTCTCTATTGGTACTTTTTGCCCCAATCATGCTTCTTAGCTGTTAAGCTCGCCTGTTTTGCATTTTCATTACTTTCTTATTATTTTATTACTTTATTATACTTTTATATTTTAATTTACCTAAAACACATGAATTCCATAAATTTGTGATTAGGATTTTTCAGTAAAGTTTCATTTCTAACAATAAATGTTTGCCAATTAATCTAGAAAGCTTCTTAATTTTTTACATTGTAATATGCTTTTTTCATGCCGGATCCTGTCCAACGCGATTTCTGTAACGCAGTGATGTTAGCTTTATACTGCGTGAGGACATTTTCCAATATGTTAGATGCACCTGGGCTGTATAGTGTTCGTTCCAGGTGCAAATTCTAAAATCAAAATCCTTACGAGTTCCGGGTCTATTTCCAATTAATCCGTTCGTATCCGAGTCTTGTATTAAGTATTTTATAATTATATTTTTTTAACGGGTTAGGTAATTATTATATTTTTTTAATGGGTTAGGTCTGTTTCCAATTAATCCATCCATATCCGAGGCTTGTATTAAGTCTTTCATAACTATATTTTTTTATGGATTACCTAACACCAACCTTATACTTGGAGGGGTTTTTTTTTACGCACTTACAATTTTGGCCTATCGTATAAGCGCATGCTGTATTGACAGTATTGACTTGCGCATCTGGGTCAGCGACTGGTCAGATGTTACCCTTTCAATCCCAAATGGTCCGATTGACTGATCCCTCTTGATGTATACCGATAATGAAATTTTTTTTTATATTTATTATCCATACATGAGCATAGTTCTGAGTGACTCAAATGAGCACGCTCTGAGCAGAGAATGAACAGATTTAATAAAAAAAACACGATTTGAGGAAAGTGTCATTTTTATTTTATTGTTGTTTCAAATTGTCATTTATCAATAATGAAATTTAAATTTAGAAATTTACAAAAGTTAAGATTTACAAAATGTTTCACTTTGTATTAGTAATTAGAGAAGCTTTTAATTTATTTTCGATGAAAGTTATTTAGAATATAACATATTATCTGAAAGTAATGGTGATGTGCGAATAATAAAAAATTGGAATTATGCCGAAAATATTGTTCCAAGGTTTTCCAATAGCACACTTAAATATCACTGTAGAGTAAATACAGAGGTTTTCGAAATTCTTTGTAACGAAATACATTTAATTTCTCAACATCATGCGGTCGGACGAAATGCCATTGATATTCCAATTGATGATTACGTTATAGTATCTAGGAAACCAGGAATGTACTAGGTATATTTTTTATACATTGAATTCGTGTTAAGTAAGCAAGTTGTCATATCCATTTTATTCATTACTATTCTAGTTTTTTACTATTCTCAATTAAATCTTAAGCTATAAAAATCACTGTTGATATTTGTTTTAAATTTTAATATGGTTTATTTTTTTACTATTGTACAGTAGCGTCATCTATTTTGTTTTAAAATAAAAATCACTTTTTGACATTTAATATTCAAGCGCTCTACGTGCTCTGTTCATTTAAATCGAGCACATAGAGTACGCTCTGATCTCATAAAGAAAAACGGATTTCAAGCTCTGAGCGCTCTGAGCAAAAAAAACAGGAATCTTTTTTTGACAGTTCGTGCTCTGCTCTGAACTATAAAACGAAAACGCCTAGAGTAAGTAGTAGACATTCATTAAAATACGATATTCAAAACATTTACTATAAGTCGGGACAAACAAAATTTACAAGATTGAGTTATCCACAATAACGAAAGTAATTTTGACTAACAACATTTTTTAATTCTGATAAAATAGTGACTGAAAATATTATATTTTCATAGAGTTACAAGCAATTAAGACGTTTAAATCAGAAAAAAAGAAATACAAAAAAAAAAAAAAATTAAAAATATAAAAAGAAAATTTGTGATTACATGCCTTCAGGATAAACTTTATTTTAATAAAAAAAAAAAAAAAGATGAAAAAAATGTTGTAAATGATGTTCACTGTTGAAATAATTTTTGAAATACCTCAAAAACTTTTCTTTTACTTTACATTGATAAATAAATTAAATTATATTTATATATATATATATATATATATATATATATATATATATCTATGTATTCATGTACATAATTGTATAAATTAAACATATTTTCTAGATGAAATTTGGTAATTTGGACTTTTTTCCTTATGGTTATGATAGATGAAATTATTTCAATAAAATTGACTGTATCAAGATACTTAGATTTCAAATTGTCATAATTTTAATAAAATTAAATTAAGATAATACTTGAAGCGTAAACGAATTGCTATTTTAGTATTCAATAGAAGCTAAAAAATGTTTTTAAATTCGATAAAAATACATGGAAAACCTATAGAGAGCTAATAAAGCTGGATTTACCGTTATAAAAACGTTTTTATGGTGTTCAAATAGGTGTAATAAACATGGTAACACTGAGTCTAAATAATGAATTTTTAATTAACGATATATTATGCATTTTATAATGAAATAAAAGTAAATTGCATAAATTATTTTATATCGAAAAAACTCTTGTAATTCTGAAAATTCTTTGATCCAAATTGTATAATAATAAGTTGATCGTAAGTTGAATCGATCATTTTCGTAAGAATTCGGGTATCTTACGATCGTAAGAAAAATTGTTTTCTAGGCAGTGTTACCCCTCGACAAAAAAAAAAATGTATCCAATTCTAAAAAAATAAAGTATTTTTTTCTTTAATAAAACGAGCGTAAGATATTTAAATTACATAATATATAAAGGTACAAATAGGATACAATAATCATGTACAAATAATATTCATTGCACATGGTAATTAAAATAAAAAATTAAATTATAAATTCATTTGGTTGAGTAATTAGTTAATTCATTTAATATGATTTTTCGTCCGATAAGCAAAATTATGTTCCGGACGAGTATCCAAATTTCAATTGCTTTGTTCGATCTTTAGGAGTTTTTTTTCGATCTTAGAAGTTTTTTTTCGGACAAATCATCATTCGATTCGGACCATCATTGAATCGGTTGTTTCAAGTTGAAGTCTATTTTGTTAAAATTAGATCATAAAAAATCCGTTCGACGGTGGCGGAGCTATGCGATAAACTCATCAGATTTATCATAAAATTAGATAAATCTTCAAAATTTTTTTATTTTGACGAAAATTCTTCGATATTAGTTTTATTTTTAGTTTATTAGTTCAATCTGAACTGGTCTGTAATTTCATCTTTTCTGCTAGGGTTTCTTAATAGGCTTGGAAAGTAATCTAAAAGTGAAGTAATGGAGTATAGTTGAAGAATTTAATTTAAATAACCCATTTGAATTTGAATTTCAACTAAGTTAATAACGACTACAAAAAAGGTCATTTGAATGACATGAGTTAATTTGATAAAAATGTATCCAAATGTATCCATTAACAAAAAAAGTAATCATTTTGGTTGTATTAAACATTTTCCGTATCCAAGTATCCAATTTGAAATATCTTGGAGAAATGTATCCAAATGTATAGAAAAGTATCCAAGTGGTAACACTGTTTCTAAGTCGATCTTAAGAAATCGTGGTATTGCGTAATCCAATCGAATTTAAAAAAAGAGTTGCCGGTGTTGTTACAAAAAAATGAAAAAATTTAGTTGTCAAATCATTTGAATTGAGAGTTTTTTTCATAATTGTCAGTTTTTTAAAAAGCACATATTACTTATTGTTTTTTAATTTTATATATTTGATCAAAAGAAATTTTACCAAATTAAAGTTAAATATTAAAGGTTAATTTATAAAAGGTTAACATTCGCTATACTCAAGAGTTAATTCATTAGAATTATATAATTTAAATGCCTCTTGTGCCTATGAGCACACATTGGGCCTTATTCTGAGAAGCGAATCACTTTTTCGCTACGTACCAGTAGATCATCACATTGCATCACTTTTGGTATTCTGAGAAGCGAATGACACGATATGTTGCAAAACTGGCAGCATTGCTCGTTAAAACTGTCATTTTTTTTTTTATGTTTTGACATTTTTTGTTTTAACTTTTTGTTTTGAAAGTGAAATTAAGTGAAGTTAAATTAAAACTTTATAGTTATTAAAAAATGTTTTTCATTTATATTACGAAACAAAGTATAATAAAAAAAATGTGTTCAATTGTATTTGTTTTTTTTTAAATTCATTAAGTATTTTAGCCTCTCGAAAGCAGCCTTTGCAAATTATACAATAAGTTAAGTCCTGCAATTGGTCCACATTCAGTAAAACTCATTATAAAATTTGTTGGAACATTGTGCTTTCTTGCTGAAGGAAGTTATCAAAAAGGTGTGGGGAACGAGTTTTTGGTAGGTTCAGCTAAATCATTTCTAAAATATTAGCTGAAACATTGTCAATATTAGAGACGGAATTGTGTCGAGAGTATATAAAATTTCCTGAAACCGAAGAAGAAAAATCATCCATCAAATTGGGATTTTATAATAAATTTTGATTCCCAGGAATTATTGTATGTTGATGGAACACATGTAAAAATCATTGCACCAACAAACATTCAAACTGCCTTCTATTTGTAACTTTTCTATAATTAAAAATGTAAAATAATAATTAATAATTATTTTTAAATGTATATATATATATATAAATAAAATTAATTTACTTGAATTTTACGTTAATTATATATTTAATTTTTCTCATTCGCCATCTTTCACTACCTTTTTCTATAATGATATATTTATCGTTTTTTCTGACAGCGAACAAAAAAAATCGAATCTCATAATACCATGAAAATCGAAATGTTGCGATAAAAACCGATCAGTATCGCTATTTCGCTTCACAGAATACCAAAAATTAAATTTATCATATTTTTCGGTACCTACCGAAAAATTCGCTTCTCAGAATAAGGCCCATTCTATTAATTGGTAACACCTTGGTCTATTCTAAAATCTATTTTCACTTGAGTCATGTAGCATCAGAATTTTGATTGACTTTTATTTATTTAGTTAATTTAATTATTTATAATTGTAGTTATTATGTTTTGCGGTTCCATTCAAATGCTTGAATTTTGAACTGAATGGTTTCAGGTCTGATGTAGTAATTTTAAAATTTGTAGGTAAAACTATTGATGTCAAACATCAGGTCATAGTAAGAATTTTAATTTTCTGGTTGATGACATAGTATGTTATGTTACTTTGTTACTAAGTAGAAGCTCCCGGTTTTAATTATCGGTCATTGCATGGATATTACAAAAACTTTAGTTAAATCTAAATTCTCTATATTCTAAATAAAATCGAGCCCTTATGGTATTATGAAAATAAAATTTTTCTACATAAGATTTAGTTTTCCAAATTTAAATTAATTATTATCCAAAATATTGTAGAATTGTTAGAGCAGGCCCTGTGAGATCTACTTGTAGACCTACAGGTCTGATTACATATAATGACCCCATATAATAATGAATGATAAAAAATTTGTATTTGTTTTGTTGTTGTTTATTCCTCAATGCAAAGACTAAATCTAATATTTAATCAAAATTAAAGAAGAAAAGCATTTTTCCAACTTTTACAACTGCAAAACAAACTAATTAAGTCGGAATATCTCAAATTTCTTACAATATCCCAATTTATATTTATCGTAGTTCAACCATTTTTACTTTACTACTATTGTTTAATAAATTTTCACGGATTTTGAAATTATAATAATGTATCACAATAATGAAATCATAATATTGTGTCGATGCGGTAGTTAATTATGTATAGTGACAAATGTTTAAATTTGAAGCAAAGCGAAATTGAACTAAAATTATGGCCATATTTAAATTCGATTTTATTATATAGAGAAAGCAAATCGTTGGTCTACGTTATAGTTCGAAATAAAAATATATATGTTTTGTATATACTGTTGTCTGGAGACCCATGTCAGAAGACCCTCGTGACCATTATATTCTGGGGCCTCATTATTACTATACCAAAAAATTATGAAAGACTGATAGGGTTTTTATCTGTGTGTTATCCCGGTGTATAAAAAAGAAGGAAATAAAACTGACATCAACAATTTTAGACCAATTTTATTAGCATCAGTTTTTAGTAAAATTATAGAAACATATGTCAATAATCAATTAACCGAATATTTGAGAAAAAATAAGTTAATTTGTGAAAATCAATATGGTTACACAAAAAACTCAAATACTACAGCGGCAATATTTGTTTTAATAACACACATACAAAATGAAATATCTAAAAGGAAAAAAGTAGGCGTGATCTTCTTCGATTTAACAAAGGCATTTGACTCAGTAGACAGAACAATTCTCATGAGAGTATTATATGAATGTGGTATTGCCGATTCTGAATTTAATTGGTTGCAGAGTTATTTGAAGAACAGAAAACAGTACACGGAATGTGATGGAATAAAAAGCCATACCAATAACATCGATTTCGGTTTTATTCAGGGAAGTTCACTAGGACCAGTACTGTTTTCATGTTACATATGCAGTTTCTCAGGATTAAAATTAAATGAAAAATCGATTGTATACGCGGATGATATTGCATAGTTTACTCTGGAACAAATATACTCGATCTGAGCTCAAAAATGGATTCTGATATGAACACTATATATAATTGGATGAAATTACATAAACTTACAGTAAATGTAAAGAAAACAAAGTTAATGCTAATTAAAGCAAAAAATATAAATCTGTCTGTGTATTATGACGGAAATAAATTAGAAAAAGTAAATAAATATAAGTATCTTGGCGTGATTATAGATGAAGAACTAAGTTGGAATAGTCATATAATCACAGAAACTAGAAGAATAGCTTTTGCTTTGAGAAAAATTGGTAAAACAGTACCTGAAAAAATAAAACTATCAATATACCACAGCCTGTTTCACAGCTCAATTTCATATGGTATTGGAATATGGGGGAATACCTTTCATAAAAATCTGGATGCACTACAAAAAATACAGAACAAATCTATAAAAAATCTATTTGGCTTACCTATGAGAACCACTGCGAATAAAATCCATTATAAATATAGTGTCTTAAAATTATACGATTTAAAAAAATGTCACAGACTATCCATATACATAATATTGAATACCAAAACATAAAATCAAACACAGAAATAATAAAAAACAAAGACATACTTGACTAAAGTACTAGATCTGCAAATCAACTACGGTATCAGCCAGGTTTGAGATTGAATGGACTGGAAGCAATTATCAACAGTAGCTACAAATTCTACAATCAACTCGAAGATGAAATTAAAACCTTTCCTAAACATAAATTTAAAAAAACTATTAAAAACTCATTTTTAGAAAACTATAAGATATAAAAGTGCATATCGTTTTGTTCTACTTTATATCTATTTCTATTTTATGTATAATCACTAACTTATCATGAACTTTTGTTTAATATCTTTAACATTAATTAATATCATTTTTTTTTTCCTCTTTTTTATATCTTTGTATTCTTAATATTTTTATTTGCACTGAATATTTTTTTTATTTTCTTTTTTAATATATGTAGTTTATAATGTACTGAAGAAAAAAAAAAAAATACACTCTGTACGAGCTTATAGCTCTTTTTTTGAGATAATAATGATTTAAATAAATAAAAAAAATAAAATAAAAAATATATAGTTTTGCAAATTATAAAAATAAAAATTCGGTAGCATCTACGTTATTGCAAGATAATTTATGAGCTAAAAACGTATACTCCACTTACGAGACAACTTATAAGCCTCAAGAATTTCTCTATTGTGTTTTGCTCAGACGTCTGTCAATCGAATGACGACATTAAAGAAAGTTAAAAGTCTCTAGATTACGATTATTGACCTGATGGAGCAATAAATAATAACTGTTAATTATTTTTGTTTTTAAAATAGGTTCCGACGTATCAGGAACAGAATAGAACAACCATTATTAACAAGTGAATTCAGATATATAATGTAATGATGATTTGAATTACAGACCAAATAACTATATTTATTTAATCTGTGCTTGAATAGAAAAACAAATATTTTGTTAATTTATAATTATCATGAAAAACAAGTTTCTGAAAATGAAATTTGTATTTAAAACCGTTAAGAAAATAATGAATTTTTCCAAATTCGAATTTCTTAGAATTGAAAAAATATATTTAACTATTTTGAATATTAAAAAAATGTAGAAATATTATATCTTATATATATTACACAAGGAAGTCCATGTGGAGAATATCTCATGTTATAATACACAAAATGAACGATGTGTTGAGTAAAAAAGCAAAAATAATTGAATTGTAAATTTTATTTACACCATAAAAATAATAAAATTTTAGCAAGTTCTTGGTGTTGAATACTTAAAACATTTTAAATATTTACACTAAATAGTGACGGTTATTTTCAAATTGAGCGCCATCTACACTCTAAAAGAAATTGCAATTACGGGAAATTTTTAAAAAGGCTTCATAAAAATTCTGTCATTTTAAATAAACACACAAATTTATAGAAAAAAGTACGAAAACAAAAACACAAACAAGAATAGAAAACAAAACAGAAAAACCAAAATCAGATCATACTCTTCAAAAATGATATAATAAATGTTAGTTCATTGGCTTCTGCTATTATTAAAAAAAAATATATGCAGTAAAACACGGTTATAGTCATTCGCTAAATTTCAGTAATATTTCTGACTATAACCGTTTTGTGACTTGAGGTGTAGTCAAAAAAAAAATTGCATCTTTATAAGCAAAATCAAATTTAATAAAATATCTTTCGTATAACATTTTTAAACTTTATTTTATTAATAAATAGCAACTCTGTTATGTAATCACAAAATATACATATTTGTAATAAAGAACAGAAAAAGGCAATATATAAATTTGTTTTTTAATAAAATTATTCACTTTTAACTTATTTTTTTGTTTTATTGAAAAAACTGGGGTTATATTTTAATGTGATTAAAAACGACATCGATTGTATGGACTTATAAAGTTTATTACTTTCTTTCAAACAAATTGTTGACTATTGCTATAACAGAATTGTAACTACAAACGTTTTTGACTATAAACGAATTAAAATACATCGATCTACTACGTTGAGAGTAATGAGATTTTATTGTGTAAAGTTATATTGAAATTAGTATTAATTTCGTCATAAAGTATTAGGTATTATACTTTAATTTCATTATATTATATATATATTCAATAACCAACTGATTCAGAAAACAACTACAATTATACTTAATATGACCCATCTTCTACTCACTAACTTTTTTTTTTGTTTTCCTTCTTTTTTTAATCAATAATTTAAAATTGTAGTACTAAAATATTCTCTAACATTAGATTTAACCCACCAAGTAATTGGCTAATTCATTCCGTTAATTTATATTCTTTTGAATCTCAATTTTTTCTCCTCTTATTACACAGATATCATGATTGGACTCAAGTTTAGCATACCAGCCGTTTGCAGAGCCCTGATATTTTGTCATTATAATAAAATTTCATTTAAATTATTTTTATAAATTTAAATTTATTTTGTAAATATTAAACCGGTTCTAATTTTATTACACTCTATTATTTGATATATCAATTGAAACTTATATGATATGATTTTGTTTCGTTTTTATTTTCATTATTCTAAATATTTTTTTTTTATTTTGTCTCTTTTCTTACATTCTTCTTACTTTTTTTTTTTTTGTTATTGTATATATACTTTTGTATTTTTTTTTGTTTGTTTTTTTAGTTTTTTTTTTTTTTTTTTTTATTAAATATTATTGTAAGATTAAATTCATTATTGTAACTTGTTTGATTTAAACATAGTAAAATAAAAGTAAAATAAAAAAATATAACAAAACAAATATTTCTTTTTACATAAAATTGTGTTTGAAAGAACTACTTCTGTGAAATGCACAGGGGATCCACTAGTACTCTTATATTATACAAGAGTATGAAACGGCGATGCGGTGAACATTATGAAGTAAAGCAACAACAATTGAATAGTAAAAATTATACCCCAAAAAATATTAAAATTTTATTTCGACGAAAAAAAAAACTTTTAGCAAATGTTATAAACAAAAAAAATATACACCAACAAATTTTTCGTTACCCTCAAATCTTCAAATTATTTTTGTTATTGTTTTATTCTGAACAGATGAGCTTCATTAAAACGTGCAATTTTTAATTTCAATTTTTTGATGTTTTCTCTATATTTTTTTTTCTCAAGTTAGAAAATGAGATGGTAACATAAATATCAGAAAATTTCATTATAAATTCAACATCTGGGACGGATGTAAAATTCATATTAAATCATTAAAATCAAATGACGTTGTTGTTAACAAATAATTCTAAATAAAACCATCACTGTGCAATTGCACAAGGGTCCACTAGTATTATTATATTATTAATTATTTAGTAATATTATCCCCTTTTCATTGTTTATTTAAATCAAAATCCCTATGTAACAAAAGACAAAATTTCTGCAAATTTCTATAGAAAAGAAATACTTCAGCGCATTTAACATGTGTTGAAGTGATAGATAACATTATTCTATTTTTTGCTCACCAGTAAACTAAACTTTTTGTTAAATTTTACAATGACCTGCACATTAAACAAGTTGAAAAAGTGAAAATATAATAATATCTCCTAGGTAGATAAACTTTAATCAACCTTTTTGCTCTTTTAATACTTGTTATAAGTAAAAATGAATTATATTTAATACTCTTTTGGTTTAATTTTCTAAAGAACTTATACCATCTTCCTAGTAGATAAATATTTTGTTTTTATCTTCTTTTTTTTTTTTTTTTCTTATTTATTTGAAAATTTCTTCTAAAGGGTCATCATCAATTTGTGCAGAATTAGTAAATAAAGAAAATGATAAAAAAAAAAATCGTTTCAGAAATCACAAAAAGTCAGTGGTATAAAATTTAAATTTCCGATTAAACTACGATGCTATACAAAAGTTAATTATTTGTACAATGTCGGGAAAATATTTTTTCAGTAACAGGATTTATTTTATAAATTCAATTAAATTTTCTATAAGTATGAGAGTTACTTGGGTTAAAATAAGAAGATTTACTATAAATTTGTTGCAGCAGTATAATTATTGTGTACTTGAAATATTTTAATGAGTAGATAATTTTTTTGTTATTTTTTTTTATTATTTTTTTTTATATTTACAAGCAATCCACAACAGAATAAATGAAATCTTCAAAGCACAATAATGGTAAGCAAAAAAAGTTGTTTTTATTTAAGGTTGTATAAATGAAGGATAAATTTACAATTTCTTCATATTTTTTTATTGGCTGATTTTATATTATTATTATATTTATTTTAGTTTATTTACAGCCAGATTAGTGAGATTGCTCTAAAGAAATGATAAAGAAATTAATTGAAATTTTGTTTAATGACATTACAAAGAGTTATTTTAATTTAAATGAAATCTCTTAAAAAATGTAAAGAGACTTAAGTTGTAGTTGTAACTGAAAAATTTTGGAATTTACAATTTAGGTAAAATGTTTGTATTTTGAATTTTAATATTAAATACGAGTTGATTTGATCTGACATTGGATTAAAGTTCCGGTGAAAAAAGGGAAATTTTTTTATTTTTTTTTTTATATTAGGCCAAAAAAATCGGATAAGTACCCAAACTGCCTTCGCTGAATTTAAGTCATACTAAGATGAAGAAAAAAGAAGGATAGTAAAGAATAATAAAATTAGAAAATAATTAAAATAGAATAGAATAGTTAGTACACAATTTACGTACAGGTTAACATATATTTATTTACCCGTCTTTACGTTTGAGGGAACAGAAAAGATGGTAAGATGTTCCATAGTTTAGAAGTTTGGTTGATGAAAGAATTTTTTTATTTCACAGTTCTGGTTCGAAAAGGTTCTACTATAAATTTCTGATAGAGGGCTGCCTTGCGAGTATTACGCTGGAATGGTTGTATTTTGGGCATAATACTTTTTAGTTTGTCAGAGCTATTACCCAACAGATATTTATAAAACATAGTGGCTGCTCCTATATTACGGCGATGAATTAATGATGTTAGGTGTTGTGTAACATCTCCATCATTGATAATTTTGATGGCTCGATTTTGTACCTTATCTAGGTACTGTGGGCTGGTATATGGTGTATCGCCTCAAATATGCAAGTTGTATTCAAATCGAGGCCGAATTTATGCCTTATATATTAATAGGAGGTTGGAGGAGGATGTAAAATATTTTCTACTTCTGCTTAAGAATCCTAAACATTTCGCAGCATCCTTCGCTACAGAAAAAATATGATCGTACCACGAAAGTTTGCTGTTTATTTCGATTCCAAGAATTCTCAGAGTTTCAAAGTTTTCAATATTTACATTTCCGAATAGAATATTTTGTATTGATGGGTTTTGGTTTGTTGATAAGAAGCAACTCTGGGTTTTAGAAACATTAAATTTGACCCCTATTTACATTTCCCCAGTCATGTATTTTTTGAAGGTGGCTGTTTAGAGAACAAGATATTTTATTTCGTTATCTGTGAACTGGAGTCTGGGTCACTTCAACAGTTTTTTCAAAAAAATACAATGAATTAAGGGTACTTTCGTCAGCAAAGCTGTGAATCTGGTTTGAAGTCGTGGATAGAAGATCATTTATGAATATTATAAATAATGTTGGAGAAAGAACTGAGCCTTGAAGGACACCAGCATTGATAGTGAATTTTGAGATATAAAACCATCCAATACAATGGGTATGGAGTGGTTTGAAAGGAAATTTTCAATCCACGTATTGAAAATGTTTCCAAATCCAATTGCTTCTAGTTTTTTCAGTAAGGAAGAATGCCATACGCGATCAAAAGCTTTGGATATATCTACGGCTATAATTTTGGTTTCACCGTATTTTTCTAAGCATCGGTGCCATTTTTCAGTTATAAAGGTCAAAATATCATCAGTAGACCTTTTCGACCTAAAGCCATATTGGCATTTATTTATAAGACTGTTCTTTAGATATTTTTTGAGTTGAAAGTTAGTGATCGTTTCCATCACTTTTGATAATACTGTGATAATACTGAAGTCAAAGCAATTAGGCGATAATTAGAGGGATTGCGATAATTTTTTTTTTTTTTTTTTTTTTTATATTATAGCCAAAACTTAGGTTTTGAACCTTTTAGTACTTGCGTACCGTTGACCATTTGAAAAAGGAAAGGATAGCTAAAGGAAAGGAAAGAAAAAGGAAGAAGAATAGTTTTGTGGGAAAGAGCGAACAATGTTGTTAATATTCGTCTTAAATTTCTGTAAATCATAAATAAAAAATCCTTCTCTCATTGGGAATGCTTCGATTGGGACGCGATTCCACAATCGAGATGTTCTTACTATAAAAGAATTTCCATAGCCGGACTTAAACCATCTCGGAATTTCCACTGTGAAAGGGTGTGCACTTGATGCCTCTCGTGTTATGCGACAGAATTGCTTGAGAGGAGGAAGAAGTGACTTTAGTTCCTCGGAACAAGTGCCAACACCAAGTAGATATCTATAAAATAGAGAAAGTGCTCCAGCAATACGACGATGACCAAGTGGTATAAGGGATGAGGTCACATTTATGTCGCCTATAAGACGAATGGCGCGGTTTTGAACTTTGTCCAAAAAATTTAAAGCAGCTTTTGGTGCACCTGCCCATAAATGTGAGTTATACTCGAGCTTGGGTCGTATATATGCTTTATAGATTTTTAAGAGGTCTGGAGATGAAAAATAAGCTTTGCAGCGACTTAAAAAGCCCAAACATTTGGCGGCGCTTTTCGCAATATCGAAAATATGCTCATTCCAGTGCATATTTTGATTCACTCGCATCCCGAGAATGTTCAAGTCTTTGAGTCGCTGAATAACTTCATTTTGAAGTCGGAGAATTGGTTCGAATGTTGTTAGCTTGTTACTAACAAGACAGCTTTGAGTTTTTGAAGTGTTAAACTCGACTCTGTTTGCTCTACCCCAGTCGACAATTTTGGCTAGGTCATGATTGAGTGCACCAGCCATCATTGTTCTTTTGGAGTTGACTGCTGAAGTTGTAGCATTATTTGTTTTAAGAAAATCATATGATGCTACTAGAGTGCTGTCATCAGCAAAACTATGGATTGGATTGAAAGTTAATTTGAGAAGGTCATTAATGAAAATAAGAAATAGGGTGGGTGAAAGGACGGAGCCTTGTGGAACACCAGCATTGATTTGAAGTTGGTCGGAAAAACTACCGTCAACTGAAACTATGATAGATCGATTTAGGAGAAAGCTTTCAATCCATTTAGAAAAGGTTGGACCGAGGCCTACAGCATTGCATTTTGCTATAAGAGCAGAATGCCAGACTCGATCAAAAGCCTTAGATATATCCAGAGCTACAACAGCAGCTTCACCAGATTGATGAAGACTGGTGTTAAGCTTTTCGCAGAGGCATGTCATGAGATCACCGGTGGAACGCTGAGCTCGAAAGCCGTATTGACTATCATGAATTATACCTCTACTATCAAGATATTTCTTCAACTTTTGATTGACTAAGATTTCCATCGTTTTGGAAATAATGGAAGTAATAGCTATGGGCCTATAGTTCGAAGGATTGCTTTTGTCACCTTTTTTAGGAATAGGATAAACTTGGGCAACTTTCCAATTGGACGGGTAAGTTCCTGAAGAAAAGGACAAATAGAATAAGTTGCGCAGAGGTTTAGAAATGGCGAGGGCAATGTGTCGCAGCACAATCGCAGGTATACCATCGGGACCGGTAGATTTTTTTATATCAAGATTCTTCAAGACTTTTACTACAGCTCTTGTTCTGAAGTATATCCTTCCAAGCGAAGAATTAACAACAGGGATTGTTGGCGGAACTTAGGCTGTATTAGGGAGTGTGGAATTGGCTGCAAATAATTTTGCAAAAAGGTTAGCTTTTCCAACAGAATCTGATATAATTGTACTATTATCAATCATACGTGGAAATGAAGATTGGCAAAAATTTTGCCCAACGCTTTTAGCAAACGTCCAGAAGGACCTGCTGTTGTTAGGGAGATTAAAGATTTCTCGTCTCAACCTTTGGTTGTGCAGGAATTTTTGCTGATTGATAATTTTTTTACATTTATTCCTAACCACTTTATAACTCTCATATGTGTTGACAGTTTTATTATTCTTGTATTTTTTATAGGCTTCTTCTTTGGATTTCAGAGCTTTGCTGCAGATATCATTAAACCAAGCTGAGGGATTTCGTTTTATACTTTTAAGGCTATTTGGAATGAAGGTTTTCATTCCTAATAGAATCCTTTTGGTAATCACATCTGCAGCAAAGTTGACATTTTTATATTGGAAACACAACGACCAGTTCGATGCATTTAAAAAGTTGTTGAAGCCTTCCCAGTCAGCTTGGTGATAATGCCAGACTAGTCTTTTGGGAGACTTAGAAGAACTGGTTGTTGTGCCTACTTCGAAGCTTGTGCTTACAAGACAGTGGTCGGAACCACCTAGCGGAGAGTTAACAGATATTGCATATTTCTCTGGATGGGTAGTTAGGAATAAATCCAGGAGATGTCCGTTCTGGTCGCGTCAAATTAGAGGGATTACGATAATTAGAGGGAGAGAAATGAGTATATGAGTATAAAAACCAAAATTATTTTTTTAGTGTAAAACTAAAATTATTAAATATGTATACATACTAATAAATATTATAAACAGATCTTAACCAAAATTTTGTAATTATTCTCTGATGAAAATCTTAAAAGATGAAGCAAAAAAAAATTTATTTTCAAACCTTTTTTCAAATCTTCAACTATTTTTTATTTCTTTACTCTTCTTGGGAGCAGAGGGTTTCCACTTGACATTTCCATCGTACTCGATTTCTAGCTGCTAAATTTCCAATTCAATGTCTAATATCATACTGTTTAATTGATTAGACTGCAAATGCATTTTATTTTTGTTTGAAATTTCCGACTGGAGGAAAAATTGACGTTAAATTTGAAATACAAAAAATAGCATTTATATGAATATTAAACCAATATTGATTTATGGGCCTAATAGAATAATAAAATAGATATAAAAGGAATAGATAGATGGCGGGAAACAGGGCGGAGATCAGTCAATAAGAGAGTAGAAAACAACAATAGAAATTGAAGAAATTAAACACTTAGCGCAGTACGTAGCCAGATAAAAGAGTTTTGTGGAAGCTCTATGCTCCCAAGAGGAGTGAAGGAGGAAGAAAAAATTTTTTCTATGGTCTTAAAATATGGGTTACTATTATGAAAATTGTTTCAAAAATTCAAACAAAAACATAAATATTAATTTAACATGCAATACCAACCATGCCGCAATACGATGAAAAGCATGCTTTAGAACATTTTTTTAAATACGATAAAAATATAAATTACTGTCAAAATCATCGACCTGGTGTTAGTAATTAAAAACTACCTGTTGTAGTAATT
Organism: Argyra leucocephala; assembly: GCA_963942445.1. Lineage (NCBI taxonomy): Eukaryota > Metazoa > Arthropoda > Insecta > Diptera > Dolichopodidae > Argyra > Argyra leucocephala. The sequence continues at coordinate 146,166,184 of OZ012679.1, forward strand.
AGTAAAATTGCAATAACACATGAAGTAAGATTGCTCTAACATGTCAACACCAAGGCGTTACAGCTCTTGCAGATCACCAATTTGACAGGAAGGCTGAAGATAGTAAAAACTTTCGAATTGATATCATAAAATTTAACGAATTAATACTTCAAAATAAATATTGAAACATATCATATCTAGTCGCTAAATCTCAAGGAAATGACCTTAAGTCATTTATTTTAAGTTAAAAAACTAAAATAATGGTTGGTCCACAAAACCAGTTTTAACAAAATAATGTAGAAAAAAAAAATTACTGTCAAATGACGTAAATAGTACGAACTTATACGAACTTTTCCCTTAGCCTAGTTTTCGCTAGGGTTAAATAACTAAATCCAGAAACTAAAATCCATAAAAAAAACATTATTTAACTAAGACAGGAACCAAACTGGCTGTGTATGAAATTCGGACTCGAACGATTATCCGAATTTGCGATTCGAATGTAAAATTAATTGGTACCGCGTATCAAATTCGAAAGGAAATAAACGTCATTTAAGTTGGTAACGTAAGTTTCCGAATTTCTAATTGTCAGTAATGTTTTTGTATACTTTAAATTTATTTGAAAATGTGTGTTTATTATTTTGAAAAGTATAATTTTTTATTTTTTAAATTATATAAATTTTATTGTATTTGTATTTCGATTTGAAACTTCATAACAATTTTAAATTGAGATTGTTTTTTGTTTAAGTCTAATCTATAAAACATACAAATACAAATATGAATTAATATAAATTTTTTCAAATACTAAATTAAATATAAATTAAATTTTTTTTATATTATTAGTTATTATTGTTATATTAAGTATTATTATATTTTTAAATAACTCACTTAATTTTAAAACACAAACAAAGTTTTATCTTCATTCGATAACAAAAAACCATTCGAATAAAATATGTTAAAAAATATTTACAGGGTACGAAAATTTAAATTCGGATTCGTATATACGATTTTCGAGTTGTCAAATTTATTTTAACTCGAATTTCGTATTCAATAGTAGGTACCAATCTTTCGAATACGAAAATCGGAATACGTGGTATTAAAAGAAATTAATTTATAAAAAAATTTACTGCAAATAAATAGGTATTTACAAAACTGTTCATAACTTGTAAACCATTGATTTGTTATTTAAAATTTCATTTCAAAAAATTCATTATCGAACTGTTCATGTTAAAATTCATACATAATTATTATTTACAACATACATTAAAAAGAAGAACAACAATCAATATGGTTTAACCGATACCTATATATACCTACTTACTATATTAAAAAAAACCATCACTCGCTAAGTCTCTACATTTCTATACACTTGAAGAAAACAAATATACCTAAAAATTATAAATTTACAAAGATAAGAAATAAAAAATAATAGTACAAAATTTCATTTAATTTCTTTAAAAATGCATAGGTTGTTATTGTTTTTATGTGTAAATCAGCAGAACTAAAACCTAACCCGATAATATATACTAAATATTACATACGATCATAAATTTATATATCATATAGATATATATATATATTTAAAAAAAAACAATAAACAAAAAAAATAAAATTAAATAACAATTTTAACTCATCATCGCAACACATTTCTGGCTAGAGTATATATATATACCTATAGTACTATACAGGCTATGCATATGGTATGGCAAAACTCTGATGCTATGATCATTATCAATAAACAAAAAAAAAAAATATGTAGACACATATGCATATTGTGTATAATTTTAAGTAATAAGAATAACCTTTAAGTGCATTATGTTTTTTTTTTGTGTTAAATGCTGTTTGCCTCTTGGTTATTATACGATATTAAACTATTGATAAAATTTCTATTAGTCCTTCTCATTATTAATCAAAAAAATTGTTTGTTTTCTTTATATTATTATTATTATTTTTTATTTTTCCTTATTATTTGCGAAGAAGACTAACATTAAATTAAAATAATATATTTCATGCAAAGGTTCAACATGGTAGAGAGGGGTTAAAAAAAGAGCACCAAGGCAATTTGTATACATATTGCAATTCGTATATGTGTTGGAGTATTCCGTCGGACTTACAAACATCCAGATAAATGCAGAATAATATATATATATGTAATATTCTGGAAAAGGGCATTATAATTTTTTTTCACACTGATAACCTTCTCTTTATTTCGGCGATTTTTGTGTTTTTCGATCGTTCTTTGTGGATTTACAAAAACCCGCGAAGAATCACATCAGATAACATGCTTAATGTCCTCTTGACTGCTGATTCTACTTAAATATTTCTACTTATATATTATTATTAACTGCTTACATTCACAAAAATTAAATAGATTTATGATCAAATTCTAAAATTATTAATATTAATTTAATATTTAAATTCATAATTCATTTAGTGGATTAGTGAATTCGAAATTTGAATTTATAAATAAAAATATGTTATTATATATATTCAATATAAGCTCATGAAAATCTATTAGAGATGATTAACAAAAATTTTTACGAAAATAGTCTTATTCTATAATCCTGTAAAACTTAAAGTAAAATTTATAAATATTTCATGAGACTCTGATTGTAAAGTATTTAAACTATTGGGTACATAAATTATTTATTTGAATATATCTAAAATTTTGAAAGTCCTTTTAGATATTTATTTAATTTTATAATTTAACTTTTGATTTCATCTTATATTTAAACTGATATTGCAAATATTTTTATATTGCTTTTTAAATTTTAATCACTTCTACCTAATTCATGGTTATTTTATTTTCCATTTTATTACAAATTAAATAAATATTTTCTTTAAATATTTTTTTTTTATCAAAATGTCTTAATTTAAAGAGGTTTTTGGAAGTTTTGGTGGATGTTATTATTTAATCTATAATGCATGGGAATATATTTGTCAGAGCAAATTATTTCTGTGTCATTTACACCATTCGTATTTATGCTTAGCGGTATTTTTTTTTTTTAAAACTGTTTCGTTTATATGTAGGTATATACTCAATATTTTATGCATAGCTATTTTCATCTAAAAATACAAATACCTTCGGCGATATGAAACCCGTATCTAGTGACCTTTTAATACTGTCAGATTTATGCTTAGAGCAAGCACATCAGACGTGTATTACTAGACGAAGGCTTGCTTCATTTAATTCTGCAATAACTCATCATCCAGTAGGGTTAGTAAATCACCGCCACCTTTGATTAAAAAATCGAAAAATAAACTAAACCAGATACATGCTGTTAGTAGAAGGGTAAAAGTCATAAATTAATACCTATGTTAATAGCTATACATTTATTAAAAACACCTTCAAAAGTTATGCCGAAAGTATCAAAGCTAAAAAGAACAACAGTTGTTAGTTAGTCTCAGTTGAACGTACATTAAAACGTAATCGTTTTTTAATAGTTAAAACACTTAGTTGACGATCAAAAGAACTAGCGTGAGAATTTACTTCACGGAGCATTCTACTGATTGGCTCGAATCTACCATATTCAGTAGGTTGGAAGGGAATGTGGAACAACTCAACGGTTCTGAGATTATTCCGATTGGACCTTTCAACAAAATAATTTGAAATTTCAGAGGCTAGCGTCATACTCGAAAGGATCTGGTGAATAAAAGAGATATTTGCAATTATTCGACGATCAGACAACGACTGTAACCCAATGAGTTTAAGACGAACGACAAACGTTACTCAAAGCGAAACGTAAAAACTTTCGTTGAACCGATTCAATTCTGTTAATGTCAGTCAAGTAATGTGGAGATCACACTTGACTGGCCTATTCAGGGGTAGGCCTTACATATGTAACATAAAGATGTTTCGTGAGGTAGGGATCAGAAAATTCTTTAGACCATCGTTTGAATGAAACCTAAAGAAGAATTTGCTTTGCTCACTATTTTATTGCTGGGTGGCGCAGTTGGTAGAGCGCCTGCCTTTCAACCGAAAGGTCCCGGGTTCGATTCCCGATGAAGCAAAAAAAAAAATGCTTCATTGGTTTTTCGAGCTGGTCCAGTACCCTTTGTCATTGGGATATAATAAATGACAAAAGATAATTGAGAGTTCATCTGGTAACAAATTAAATAAAATGAAACTATTCTATTTAAGAAGGCTTAGTTCCTGACAATAGTAGTAGTTTTACACATTTAATGAGTTGATAAGCCAGTAATTTGTTAAAATAAATACTCGAATTATTGTAGATATTGTAGTATAAACTTGCAGTACCGTACTTAATTAAGCACGAAAAGGTGATTCTACCTAAGTTACTGTCAAGATCATAAAAAAAAAAAATAATGTAGCTTAAAGCTCTGTTTAGGGTCAATTGTTAACGCGACATCTATAATAGAATTCGCTCTTAAAAACAAACAGCCATTTAGTTGGTAGTTGAACCAAACTGTTCGAACGGAATTTCTCCTAGAAAAGGTAATGACTTGGCATTTAGAAGTGTTCAATTCAAGTCCATTTTTTGAACACCAAGAAGCGAAATTGTTAAATATACAGATCATGAGACGAATAATAAAATTATCGATTCTCATTATTTTGCCCTTATTGTAAACTGCCTTGTTATAATAAAACGGTAGGTAATTTCTTGTAGGTTTTCTATTCAAATTTGTATACATGGTCTTAAGAATTTGCGCTCAAATATTCAATTGGAGTTTTTCCAACATAGAAGAAGTTATTGTAAATCAGATTAGACTTCCGTATGCAAATGTTGGGCGAATTAAATTCATGTCCAAAGCAATGTTACTTTACTGCATAATATTTTTGAATAAAATAATTTGGGTAATGTTAGAAGAATAAACTTTCAGAGTTTTTAATTTTGGTCCTATGCGGAGCGTTCGACTGAAACTTTCTCTACTGCTTTTTTATGATATAATTAACCATTCTGATAGTGTTGCGGAAGTGAAAACTTTCGCATTTTTGGTAATTGATTTTAAGTTCCCATCTTACACTATACTCTACAATTTTATTAAATAATTTTTGTAAAGCATATTGCGCTACTTTGATATTGTTATTCGTCGTATATATTGTTAAATCAACAGCGACAGCTATACTATTACTAGCTATACTTGTGCTTAGAACATCTATTAACTTGCAAACATATAGAATAAACAATACGGGCGAATTTACAGTACGTTGTTGAACCGTGCCATTGTTTAGAGTACTTCTTATTACCACAAGTAATTTTAAAAGTTTTGCAACGTATCATGTTTTCAATTAGGAACACTAAGTGGGGGGTAGGTGTGGGGTATTTTATCATTTTGTATATAATAAATATGAATATTCTTTAAATATTTTTTCATAACAATGTCTTAATTTAAAGAGTTTTATGGGAGTTAATTAATGTTATAATACATTTCGGTTATAATTAAATATTCATGAATCAATTTCATATGCATTCGATACAACCCCATAATCACAAAATTATAATCTTATTCTAAAAATATATGTTATTATTTAATTTTTGGTATTGGTTTATTTAAAAATATATTTTTTTTTATAACAATGATGTTTCAGATATTATATTACAGTATATGTATCTTATAGGAGATTATTGAAATTTCGTTGCCAGTTTTCAATATTTCCAAAAACTCTGATTATTGATTGAAATTTATTTCTAAAATCAATCATTTCAAGACAAAAAATATACTAGAATAAATAAATCAAATTTAAATCTAATCAAAATTCAGTCTCATTAGTTCAAATATTTATTGGCGTACTCAAGTTCGCTGCTAAACTTTAAAATTAAATTTTTTGCAAAAATGAAATATATATTTTTTGAAAAAATAAACACAGAAAAACAAAAACAGTATTAATGAGAAAATATTGTTCATTTTTTTTTTCATAATATGTCAATATAAAATTGGAAATACCAAATATGTATATTATGTATATCAATAGTGTTGTCGGTCATAGGATACCCATAATAATCCAAGAATTATTGTGAAATAAGTTTTTGTTTGTCATATTCTTTATTTAACAGTATATTTAGCAGTTTATAGTTTTTCTGTTCTTCGACAGGGGGTTATCATGTTAGGATTGATATATTCTAATTTGCTTGTAGATTCTCTATAATATAATAATAATCATAATATTGATATATATTTTGTATGTACGTGTGGTTTTGTTAATTAATAGGATTTATTTAATTTAATTTTATTAATTCGACTGCACATTAATGTACAGCCAAAATTTAGGCCATTTCTCTATTACAAATCTTATATCTATACTGATTTAATACTAATAGAAATTAAATACGATTTCAATCTAAATCTAATGACATGCACATATGCACATATTCCTTTTTTATATATATATAAAAAAAATAAGTTGTCCTATGTTCGTCATCTTATAACTCTTTAATCATTCAATCGATTTACAAACAAATCCATGCGGTGGAAAATGTCGAAAAATGTCTATACATATGCGTTTTACGCACACTTTTGTAATGGTGTATTTTTCCCCACATAAAATGTGTGAATTCATTTGTATTTTTCTTAAGAGAAATACATTTCATCGGTATCGGTATACAACACAAAGGCTCTGCTTGCGCGCGACATTTGACTTATTTAATTTCTGTGTGTTTATTTGTTGTCATTTAAGTGTACATTTTAAACATTGACATTTTTTAATTATTTATTTGCAATCAGTTAAAATTAAATAAAATATAAATAAATAAAGGCAATTTCTCATGTTAACAGAGTAAAATTATTAAATAATGCCGCGACGAAGGCGTTCACAAATTAGCCGCCGAACACGCAACAGCAGTAAAATACGTTTAAATAGATCTAATCAGAATGAAGAAGAGTGATCAGAAACTAATAAATTAGCGAGACAACAAATGACACGGTCAAGATCAAATCAAAATCAAGAACAAAGAGAAGAACGAATTGAAAGTGTGAAAGTTAGAAACAGAAGAGATCGTGAACGTAACACTCAAAGTGACAATCAAAACAGGCAATAACGGAGTCGTAGCCATTCAATTTGAAATTTGCATCGTGCAGGTTTTTTATTATGTTCATACAACATTGATTACGCTTCGCACCCATCCATTCAAATTGATGAAATGGATAAAGTTTGTAATAAATGCAATGCATTGAAATTTAAAAATGAAACCAATGGAATGTGTTGTGCTGTCGGAAAAGTTAAATTAATTAAATCCACCACCTGAGCCATTATTTTCTTTGGGTGCTTTCGGAACAAATCAATCAAAACATTTACTGAAATTAATTCAGCCGTACAATTAGTATTTTCAAATGACATCATTTGGAGCAAAACACATTGTTCGTGATGGATTTTTGCCAACTTTTTCAAAGGTAAATAATGTGAATTCAGATATTAATATATGTTTTGATTTATACGAAACTTCTAACCAATTTCTTGAATATGAATTAAAGATTCAAGGAGTTGTACCATAAATTTAGTTCGTTATTGCCATTCGACAACCAAGAAATTACAAGGTTTTTACAAATTTTGACCTAGCATTTTGACCTAAACAAGCATGTAAATTCCTATAGACATTTATAATTGCTTGAAATCATTTTTTTTTTTTCAGTATTAATAAACAAGAACTGCACACAATTTTTGTTGGGCTATTTTTCGTTCCAAATAATTTCAAATTGTATACTAAAATTATAATCCATGTACTATTAGCTCTAATTATATCAATACTAAGTTTTGTAAGGGGTATGCATAGGGTACATAAAATGTACTCTACTTACTATATTTAAAGCGTATATATTAACATTATTATAAATTATAAATATTTTGTTACATTCTTGTCTGTCAGATCTTGTTTTGTGCTTTGTGTTTTGATTCTTTCAACGTTTTTTCTCTTGCGAAACATAGTTAATAAGCTCAATGTGTAAGAGAGCAGATTTTATTCTGTTTTGATTATTACTTTCATTTATTCCTATAGCTTTACTGACATAGATTTTTAAGGTTTAAGTTTAGATAAGTCGGAGAATAGATAATAACACAGTTTGTGCTCGCATTGTGCTGTATAGATAATCGCTATGGGATCACACGCTAACTAATATAAGGGGCGCGACGGATTGATATAGTTGTCATCCGTTTTTAAACTAAACTGTTCTACCATCATTTTCATTTTACTTGACCTTCGAAAATAAATGAGCTTTAATCACAAATTACCAACTGATTAATTTTGTTTATAAGTTTGAATTTGATATTTACTTTCTGTATAGAATTAAATTATTCGTGTGGTGTTGGGTGTTCTTATTAATATCACCAGCTCAAAATTTTCTATTCTTTTGATGTGTTTTAATTTTATACCGTTTATATCTATTGTATATACAAATTTTTATACTCAATTTATATGTATAGACCAAATTAATAAATAAATTAAATAGTAAAAATAAAATTTTAAATTTTTGAATCAAAATTACCAAGTTAATCAGACCTTCCATTCTTACAACATGGTAATTTATTTGACTAAGTTATAGCGTTGTTGTAAATCGCATGCAACTCATGATTTTATATCTGTCTCTAAACCTTTGATGTAAATATAAATTATGCTTTTGGGATGAATTTGGCTCTTTAAATAACATTTTCGTATAAGACTCAGGTTTGCCTGGATCCGATGACTTTAAATGATGTCGATGTTCGTACTAATAACAATATTCTTAAATTTTTTCACAAATTATTTTTGTAAATTGTGTTAATTTATTAATTTTTATTGTTAAATTAAACGAAATAGACAATTATGACGAACAATAGGAGCTTCAAGCTTAGCTTGAAAGCTTTTTCATAAATTAAATAATTTCTGTAAAAATACACTGAATTTAATTTACATTATTTTTACGATATTTTAAACGAAAAATCATAGTCATTTAGTTTTATTTTTACAATATAATATTATATATGTATACATATACAATATACAATATACATATATTTATAGAATATAAAAAAAATTCTAAATTCAGAGACTGATTCTTAAAATTTAAATCAATTGAACTCACAAATGAAGAAAAATGAATTTTTTTTCCAAAAATTTACGAAAATTGAGTGAAAAATGAAAATCAATCAAATTATCATACACCGTACTGATACAGATTATTGAGTATATCTCTGAGAAACATAAAGAACATAAAATTAATAAAAAAACAAAATAAAAAATCAAAAAACAAAATAAAAAAATATATATAAAGAAAATCACTTGAATTGTCGCAATATTTTCAAGTGATACTTGTATATTACACTCAATAATATCACATATTTTTTTTATTTCGTCTCCCATTTGAAATGGAAAATATCAAAAAAAAAAAAAAACAAAAAAAAAATATTTAAAGAATTTTTTTTATTATTTTATTTTATTTTCCAAGTTTTTGTTTTTTTTTTTTTTTTTTTGGTGAAAACATTCAGTCAATCATAAATATTGAAATCTCATCGAAGTTTTGAAACGAAACAAATAACGAAAATTCATCATAAATTTAATATTATTATACGAGTATGTATATGTACTGATATTTGGCTTTGATGAATGATGTGTATATATATATATAATATAATATATTACAGATGCATGAATATTGTGTGTTTGTACTAATATAATAGAATTTAGAAAAAAAAATAAAGAAAAAATTGAAATTCGATTCGATTCGGGCAATCATATACCAGCAATGAATTGAGACAGCAATCATCGAATATCGAAAATGCAATATATCGGATTATATAAGAAATTTAATTTTTTTTTGTTTTGTTTTATTTGCCGACAAATTGAATTTAAGTGAATTGATTTATAAAATATAAATTAGAGAATATTTTTCTTTCTTAAAAAAATTCTGATCGATTATTTAAATTTGTATATATATTATTTTTTGTTCAAAGAAATTTTACGTATAATGAATTTTACGTATTAAGCTTTTGTCACAATAAGTCCTGTTTTTCTAATAACTAGTTATGATTAGCTTATTTATATAAAAGTGTATGATAATCAAACCTTTACGTCCCAACGTTACCACATGTAAGTCCATAGCGATTCCCCATAACTGTGTACAAATTTTATCCAATCTACAAATGGACCATAGTAAATTTGTAGATATCAATAAAACACATAATATAGAAGTATATTCTAATAATTAATCTAATACTTATTAAAAAAAACTGGTACAGAATATGGTTAGATACTGAAAAATAAAATGGTAATACACTTGATAGTAATGTGAAAATAATAAAACATTGTGACGGACAAATTATCTTTATATTTAATAGCGGAATAGACAGTTGAAAGTAATTTATATCATAACTTGTATATATCGACTTTCAATAGACTTTCGGTACCATCGATCGCATGCCGCTTGAAGCAGTGTATTTTTTTTTTTAATTTAATATAATTAAATAATTACTCATTAAAAAAAAACATATTTTGTAGTAAATTTATAAAACGTTATTTATAACTCATAATCTTCCGGATGGTATAACTCTGTCAATAATCTGTACACATATGAAGGCCACCCATATTTGATTGAGTTACTAGTTCAGTAGGTACATAATCGAAAATTGGGCTATAAACTTTAGCTGTTTTAGCAGCTAAAGAATTGTAGGGTATTACACTTTCCGCACATCCAACTAAATTGAAAGCATCCTGCTCATAGCTACATAAATGCATAGGAGAAAGTTTATACATTGGCGCTAAAACAATTACAGGAACAGAATAATGCTTCGCAGCCAGGGTCACAGTATAAGCACCACTAGCAGCTCTTAGTCCATGATTGGCCAATACACTGTTAGTCAAATATTGCCGAGCCCGGTATAAAAACAACATCCACATTAGGAGCTGCAATTTTAGCTGCTAAATCATGATCCTTGCATGAAGGTGCACATTCTGCAATAATTTATGTTAAATATTGTCTCTCTTTTATTGCTTTTTTTTAAAAAAATCTCTACACTTTTTGAGAGTTAAGATATCTAATATTTTAACATGAGTATAAATACAATTGTTAAAATGTTCTTCAGCTTGAGCTGATATATTATCAGAACTAGTTTCTAATTCTGTTTCAATTTCTTGAATATGATCGATTAGAGCTTCTTTTAAACCAATTTGTGAAATGGTAAAATCCAAATTAGATTCACATTCACTAGCATGTGTAACTAATTTGTGAAGTGATAAAGCTGCTTGAGCATCATCAGAATATTGATTAATCTTTATTTGCGATGAAACAAACTCTTCACGAATTAGTTTTAAAAACCGTGTAGTCATATTTGCTGTTACGGCTTCTTGGGGTAATGCCGATACTAAAATATTTGATACTGAATTAGAAATATTGTCGATACTGAAATATTTCCATTAATCCATGACAATGTTAAATTGACTTTTCGTTTTTTACAAAGACATCCCATGCTCTTTCTATATATTTTCTAAAACAGTCTTATATAAAATACAAAATATATGCAGTAAATAAAGTAAAACACGTTTAAGTGTTGCATAAAGTGTTTAGAAGTATTGTGACATTAAAACTATAGAGCTGATCCTCAAGTAAAAATTTAATATGAATACAGAGTATTGTACATACTAGATTAGAATATCACGAAGACAAATAAATAGATTATTTATTATATTAGATTATTTATAATGCAGGCCAAAATAATGGAGCAAGGTAGATAATTACCCAATATATATTTATAAAACAAATTTAGCAGGCTGCTCCTACATTACGGCGATAACTTAATTATGTTAGGTGTTGTGTAAAATCTCCATCATTGATCATTTTGATGGCTCGCTTTTGTACCTTATCTCAGTACTATGGGTTGGTACTGGTTGCCCCAACATATGTGAGTTATATTCAAGTCCAGGGCGAATGTATGCCTTGTATATAAATAAGAGGTTGGAAGATATAAAGTATTTAACTACTTCTGCTTAAGAATATCCTAAATATTTTGCAGCATCCTGGAAATACCACGAAAGTTTGATGTCTATTTCCATTCCAAGAATTCTTATACAATTTCAAAATTTTCACTAATTACATTTTCGAATAGAATATTTGGTATTGATAGATTTTGCTTTGTTGATATGATGAGGTAACTCTGGTTTTTTGAAGCATTAAATTTTATCTTATTTGTACTCTCCCAGTTTTGTATTCTTTGAAGGTCGTTATTTAAAGAACAAGATACTTTATTTCATTCTCTTCAGTCACTTCAGCAGCTTTTCAGCGAAGAAATAGAAGGAAACAAAAGTACTATCATCAGCAAAGCTGGTGAATTTGATTTGAAGTCGTGGATAGGAAATCATTTATAAATATTATAAATAATGTTGGAGAAAGAATTGAGACTTGAGGAATACCATCATTGATATTGAATTTTTGGGATATGAAACTATTGAATGTAGCTTGTATTGAACGGTTTGAAAGGAACGTTTCAATCCACGTATTGAAAATATATCCCAGTCCAATTGCTTTTTTCAGTAATGAATCATGCGAGACATGATCCAAAAGCTTTGAATATATCTAGGGCTATAGTTTTGGTTTCACCGTATTTTTTTTCCATGAACCGGTGCCATTTTTCCGTCAAAAGTTGACCTTTTCGACCTAAAGCCATGTTATTATATTATTTAAAATACTTATATATTATTATATAGGCTGTATATGGCAATATATGGAAAACTTCTAACATCGTCAGTAAAAGATATACTAGAATTTAGTATTGCAAAAATAAAGTAAGTAGTAATAGACATAAAAACGGTTATTGAGGAAATCCAAATGAGTAAATTACATAAAATGCGCATCAGTTCATATAGATTTTATTGCGGGGAGGCAAAATATTGTATAATGACTTTAGGAAGAAGCAAAGCAAAAGTTGATAATAATAAGTGTATGTTATACGACTCAATAAAATAGGAGCAGTATTTAGGCTTCGATGATATGTATATTTAGGCCATTTGTCTGATTATTTTAGATACGAAAAAAACTATATTTTTATTGAAATATCAATTTACCAAAAATTCATTAAATAATATAATGATTTATTAAAAAATAATATTATAAATTAATAATTAATATAATATTAATCAAAAATATATTAATGTAAATAACTGCTAAAATTTAACTTTTTTTTTATATTTTACTAAATATTATAATAATAGTTAATAAATATAGATATAGTAGGTTAGTATATAGATTAGAATATAAGTTATAATTACTATGTTATGCAACAAAATAATGCTAATATGTTGCTAATACTAATAATAATTTTACCTAAAGTATATTATACGTATAGTAAGTTGTAACTTTAGAACGTGCGTTGATACTCTCAATGCTTAATTAATGCTAAGATATTTTCTGTTAAACTGAATTAATTGTTATAATTTTATAATTTATTTTTTTTTTCTTGTCAATTTAATAAAAAAATATATTTATTGTTATGTCCTCATAACTGTAAAACAATTTGTTTTTGTAATGAAATAGATTCTCCCTTTTACTTTACTTAAATTATTTGGCTTTAAATCAGTTTCAAAAACTTAAGAAAAAATAATTTTTTGATGGGGTGGTAGTGCAAAGTCAAAATCCAATTAATATAATATTTTGACTTTGCATTACTGTTTTATTTTTGCAAATTGAAAATGCAATTTTACATTTGGGAATATTGCTTTGATGATATTTGTATGTACTTTGATGTTGTTTGTGAATTTGAAACTTGCTTCTTGAAGCCTGTTATGTTGTGTGTGACCTCAAAACATGTGCCACTTATAACTTTAGATTTTCTTATTTATTCCATAAACTAAAATTTTTTTGATTTTGTTCTTATTTAAACAAATTTAATACATATTTCAATCTTATTTGCAATAAAAGTGTTTTCAGCATGGTTTGACTTTATATATATATATATATATATATATATATTTTTTTTTTTCGTTTTAGCACATAAGATTTAAATTTTTACATGGATTTTCTTTTATACGATGTGAAACAAAATTTTTAGCTATGAAAAAATATATCGAATCTTACTATTATTTTTGTATGTATTATACTTGTTTTAATTATTATTTCTCTTTATCATTTATTTATTATGATTTGATTTTTTTTTTTAATTTTTTCTTTTATGTCTTATAATTGTAAGAGCTTTTACTAAAATATTTACATCTTTTTATTTTTGCATTACTGCATAAAAAAGTAACATTAAACTTGCATCTGGCTATTTTTTGCCCATATCCAATGTTTTGTATTAGAATGTTAGACTAGAAATATTCATTTATTAGGTACTTGCTTAAAGTGTTTAATACAATTGTATGATAACTGAACACTAATGTGTAGAGTATTAGACAAAAACTAATGCCTTAAAACTATAGACTAAGATCTGTTAAGGACTTAAAACTATAATATAGAAAATACCCAAGCAGACTTAATCATATCTGAGTTTAAATATTATATTTTTGAAATGTTTTAGCATTTGGTTAAAACTCGTGACATTGATACTATTTTTACTTATAAAATATAAATGTCACGATTAATACTTCAATATTCATTGTATTTGAATTGCTTAATAAATTATTGTTAATTGTTAATATGACATTAAATTAATGATGAATAATAAAGGATAAATAATAAATAAATAAAAATAAATAAATATAATGTACAATAAATGTACCGAAGTATAATACCATATAACCCTAGCTTGAGTAGAATAAGATTATTTATTTATTACTGAATTTGTATAATTAAGTCTAGGCTAAAATATACAAATTTTAAATATAAACATTATTAGAAATATTCGAATTTAATTTGTTATTTGCAAAATAATGGGGTGCAATATTGGACCCCATAGGTTAATTAAAGTTCAAGTTAAAATCTATTCAATGTTTTTAAAAGAAGATAACGGATTAACATAGACTTAGTATAATAGCAGTTCAAAATACATGTTTTAATGTAAAGCTGCTTACTTACCTTTAGAGGACTGTTTGGCGAAAAGCGGTACTTTTATGTTTATCTGAAATTGAGTTTCCTTTAAATATATTCAAAAATAATAATTTGTTGTCCTACTAAAAAGTGAACAATTTAATTTGGAAATTTAAATTATTTGTAAAGGAAAAATACTAAATAAAGACAAAACAAAAAAAATTTCAAATTCATACAAGACAATACCATAGAAAAATTAGTAAATACTACTTTTTCTATGACATTACTATTGTGCATACATATGTACATACAATATACGTATTAAGTCATGGTAAAGAAAAATAATAATAAAACAAAAATATGAATTTGATATGCGAAAGTGCACAGGTCCTTTGAGGTTGTCTATTATAATTATAGATTTTTAGTTTTCATAAGTTTGACTGAAAATGCATAACATAACTAAAACAATTTTTGACATTGACGAATTGTGACAAACAAATTTTATATTCCAATAGATTTCTCAAAACTAGTTTAAATTTTTTATGAATTATTTTGGTAAATTTATATTTATAAATTTTTTAATATTGTGTAATAATAACCATATTGAACTAATTTTATTTTATGTAATTTGAAAATAAATAGATTTAAGACTTTAAAATAGTATTTTTGTTTTTTCTCCTATTACTCCGCGTGGTAGCATAGGGCTTCGATAGTGAACCTCCATTCCTCTCCGTTGAGTACTACTTCCTTAATATCGTCCCAGGTATAATTGTTGACTGTTAATTCTTGATCGATTGGGCGTCTCCATGTGTTGTATGGTCTGCCGGGTCTTCTTTGTCCTTGTGGATTCCACTCTAGAGCTCTTCTTGCTATATCACTTTCTGATTTCCTTAGTGTATGACCTATCCATTTCCATTTTTTCTTATTTATCTGCCTGTTGATAGGTTCTTCTCCAGTTATCATCCATAAATCCTCGTTGCTAATTCTTGCCGGCCAGAATATTCTGCATATAATTCTCAAGCACTTGTTGATGAATGCTTGTAACTTCTGTTTGATTCTGACCGAAGTGAGCCATGTTTCACTGCCATATATTAATGTTGACCTTACACATGCTCTGAATATTGTTAGCTTTGTTGTTCTCGATATTTGGTTGCTCCGCCATATCTTCATTAGGCTCCCAAATGTTCTTCTTGCCTTATTTATACGGCTGTTGACATCTTCTGTTGCACCTCCTCTTGATGTTATAATGCTCCCCAGGTAGTTGAATTCTTCTACGTATTCTATCTGTTGTCCACTCACTGTTATTGGCTCATTATAACTATTGTTTGTCCTCATTGCCTTGGTTTTCTCGATATTTAATTCCAGTCCCGATTTCTTTGCTTCTTCCTGTAATCTGTTGACTTTGTTCTGTAGGTCCCTTTGATTTCTTGATATGAGACATACATCATCTGCGTAATCTAAGTCTTCTAAGTTTCCGAAGAGATCCCATTCTATTCCGTTTATTCCAGTGCAAACTTCTCTTAGAATGTCGTCTAGTATTGTGTTGAAGAGAAGTGAAGATAGTGGACATCCTTGTCTAACTCCTATATTGGTGTAGAATGGATCACTGATCTTACCTCTGTGTTGAACTGTTGTCTCTGCATCTTTATACATCGCTTTGATGATGTTGATGACTTTTTCAGGAACTCCCTTCTTTGTAAGTGTTCTCCATATTGCGCATCTCTTGACTGTGTCGAATGCTTTCTTAAAATCTATGAATAGTAGATATAGTGGGGCATTCCATTCTACTGATTGTTCAACTATGACCCGTAAAGTATTTGCCTGGTTAACACAGCTTCGGTTTGGTCTGAAACCTGCCTGCTCTTTCCGTAGTATTGGTTCTAGTACTTCTTCTAATCTTTGCTTTATAATAATTGCTATTATCTTATGAATAGTATTTAGAACCGTGATTCCTCTCCAGTTGCTGCAATTTGCCAAGTCTCCTTTCTTAGGTATCTTGACAATCATTCCTTTCTTCCATGATGGTGGTATATTCTCCTCTATCCATGCTTTCCTGATGTGGGGTTCAATTGTTTTTGCGAATAAGTCAGGGTCCAGTTTGGCTATTTCTGCTAGAATTCCATCTTCACCTGTTGCTTTGTTGTGCTTCAGGATATTGATTGTAGCTTTGATTTCTTCTATATTTGGAGCTTGATATTGGCAGTCTCTCAGTTGGGTAGATATTTGCATTGTCTCTGTTTCTTATGTCTGCTTCATTATTTGTACTTTCTTCGTTGCTCAGTTCTTGGAAATGTTCTCTCCATCTCTTTAATTGATCCTCTAAGTTTGTGATGAGCGCACCATTTTTATCTTTAATTGGTTTGTTTTGTAATTAATAGTATTAATTACTAATAAATGAATTATTTTTTGTTTATTTATTTATTTATTTTATCTCAAAAAGAGCAATTTGCTCAAATAGAGCATATATATATTGTTCTTAGTTGTAATTTACAATTCAGTGTGTTAAGATTAATAAGTGAGTTTAAGAATTTAAAATAAAAAGAATAAAGAGCTAAGTAAATTTACATAAAAAATAAAATTAAAATCAATAAAAACCAATTTGACATAAATTATTTTATACGCCAGAAATAAATTAAAAAAAATAGAAAAGTTATTGTTGAAATCGCTACCTACTGCTTCATTAGCAGTTATACTAAAAATTATATGTTTCTGATGCATGTTTTTCAGTTACAAATTTGCCACGAATATTTCAAACACATTCATTTTTGGAAGACTATCTATTCTTATTTTCCTTTCTCATTGCTGGTTTCAATCAAACAACATTCACCTTCATTTTTATCTTTCTCTTCATAATTCCCACTTTGTTTATATTCACTTTTCAGCATTTCGCCTTTAACATCACTAACACTGTCAGTATTTTTGACAAAAATATCTTATTATAGGTATATAAGTCTATTGTTTTACACATTACACATTATTACAGAAAAGGTTTTCGTTACAGGTTTCGTAACAGATTTAATGGACAACAAAACAGATCTAGCGAACTTAAAAAACGTTTGAAAACCTTACATTTCAGTGTAGAAATAAAAATTTCACTGTCACACCACATTTTCGTCAAGAAACAAGAGAGGCGGCATCAAGTGCTCACCTATACCCACCCCCAATTTCTAGGTGGCTAAAAACTTGCTAAGGAAATTCCTTTGTAGTAAAATTTTCTCGAATGTGGAACCATATTTCAACAGACGTGTTTCCATAATGCAAAAAAGTATCATATATCATATACCTAATATAATCTAGTTCAGTGAGTCATATTAACAAATAAGCTGTGCATTCCTGTATAAAAATATCATTTGAAACCTAATGCTTGGTTTAACTTGAAAAAAAAAACAAACAAAAAAAAAGAGTACCCAATAATAATTTTATTTCACGACCACAAAAGTATCTTTTTCATCCAACCGAAGAATATTATGACAAATAACAAGAATTAAATTTACCATGGGAAGTTTAATGTTTAAAATAAAAATTAGATCCATTTTTTTGAAAAAGCAAATATTACTGGGCTTAAAATACCAGGAAGGAAATGCATTTCACATGTATACATTTTACAGAGCATCCAAAAAATCAGTCCTGCATCCCACACAAATTTTTGCAATATTATATATACAAGTGTTGGAAGTGGCTAGTGTAGTAGTGGATACAGCAGAAGGTAGGTGGAATTGATCATTCCAACTTCAAGATTCAGCAGTAAGACATCATTGAAATTATATATAAAGTGTTGCAGATTATTTTTGATCTCTTTGTTTTAATATCTTTACTTCTTACCAGATTTTATCCGTTGGCTTCCTTTCTTTCAAAGTTGCTTTACACAGTATTTCGATGTATTTATGATACGTGTATTGTTTATTTAGGAATGTTACCAACCTTATAAAAATTATTTAATTTATCTCTATAGTCCTTATTTTACATAATTTTACACCAATGACTCATAACTTCAGGAAAATTAATTAGTAAAGTGTAATTGTTGCTCTTCAATCAACAAAATCATCAAAAACAATACAAAATAACTTTGTTTTATCGTTTTGCTTGAATTAAAATGGTGTAATAATTACTTTTTAAAGTTCATTTACAATAATTTAATTTTATTTGAAATTTTTAAAAGAAAACATGCCTGATTTGAGAGTGACTGATGTAACTCTGATTTTTTAAAATAGTTTATTGAAACATAGGAACGATATCAGAGACGCATACGATATTTAAGATATTGATCGGTAGAGTCAAAATATACCCAGAAACTGGAAAAACCATATAAATAAAACGGCAGAATGTCAAAACTGGTGAATGTAATAATGAGTGGAGAACTACAATATCACAAATCGAATATGGAGATATTGTAGTTCAAAGTAGAAAACATTAATTAAAAAAAAATGTTTTAAAAACTTAATTTTTTTTTAATAAATGCTTTTTTGTTTTAAAATAGTTTTTTTTTTCCAAAATTTTCTACGTTGAATTACAATATCTGCATAACGGCAGCACTAATCATCATCAAAAAAATGTTAAAATATTCTGCAGATATTTTAAATATATATATAAATATTCAATTATACATATTATATTCTATCTTTCTAGAATATAATATGTATAATTGAATATTTATATATATATTTAATAGATCAACAGATATAACGGTTTTTATACAAAAACATCAAAACAACAAGGATACTTTCAAATGTCCTTTTCGTTCTTAAAGGATAAGATGCGCCATTAAATATATATATATATATATATATATATTTGGAAAGCTAGGAATTTCAACTATCCTTTGGATATGGTCATTAGGTTCTATGCCGATACAACATCCCCCTCAGAAGAGTCTAAAATTATAAGACCAACTTTATTATCTTATGCGAACACACTAATTTATCGATTTGCTACGTTGACAGTAATGAGATTTTATTGTTTTATAGGCATTATACTTTTATTTTATTATACAGTATATATATTCAAAAATTAAGCGATTTAGAAAACAACAACAATTATATCAAAATAAGTATTTTTTTTATGAAAGAACTACTTCTGTGCAATTGCACAGGGTATTTACTAGTTATAATTCAAATTAATTAATAGTGCAAATCACTGGATGCCACATAACATAAGACATAGTTTAGTTAAAAAGATCTTACATATAAGTAGTGTAATAATTTGAAAAAATTTAAGTTGGAAGTGCTCATTAAGAAGATAGTCTAAAAATGTTTTGGTCAACCAGAGATACACTTCAAGTAGCTATAGAAGTAGGAACATTACAACTGAATATAGGATACTGTCTTATTAGAAACAAATCAGAAATCATAACGAGATAATCATTAATAATGTAAAAATACTTGAAAAATAATGAAAAACAAAACAAAAAAAAAACTGAGCAGCAAATAAGTGGAAAGCCCGTGGGAATCCTGTCTCCAATTGATTTCTTAAAATCTAATTACTTAATTTATTGAAAAAATTATTATCCATATTATCTGGTCGAAATAATTTCAAATTTAATTATTACAATTTTTTGAAAATGCTATTTTTATATAACTTCAACCCTGCCGACAGATCTGTGTTTGAAATTTTGTGAACTTTATATTCAAATTACAACGCCATTACTCCACAAACAGCATGTGATATATAAATTTATTTACATATTTATAACGATCAAAGGATATGAAATATCAGAAAACAGTTTTTCTTTGACAGCAAAAAAAAACAAAAATAAATAAATAAATAAAATTCGATGGTACATCAAAAATTCTTTCATGTAAATAACGACAATAAAAACATAAACAACCAAAAAGTAAAACACATCAAACTGAAACATGGAAAAAAAAAATTGATAGGTAAAACGTGATCCATTTTTTTGTATTTACAATACAAAAAAAATATAAATAATAATAAAAAAAATCTTTCGTTGCTTTTTCTTTTATTTATGTTTCTATTTTGGCAAATTTAAAACTGGGGGATGCCACTATGTTATTACCAAAAATTAGATTTTTATTAATGTAGAACTTTCTCAAGATTATTTACTAATTACAAAATTAGAATGAAATACTTAGCACTACAAATTATGTATTGCTTTAATTTATCCATTACTGCCAATCACTGATGTGTTCTCGTCGGTTGGTGATCCGCGATTGTTTTACGCCAGCGAAGGTTTGGTCTGCCACGATATCTATCTTCTACCGTCACTTCTGGATTCGAAGACTCTTTTCGCAGAAATATTTTTTTCATCTATTTTTTATATTGACTGCGGGACGGGGACTTTTGACTTTACTTTTTGTGGCTACTCATAGAGAGGTTCAACTCTCATTTTCAAACTCATAGAGTTCAGAATTATATTTTTCATATTCAATAGTTTTCCATATTTTTGTCATATTATTTTTGGAAGTGCAATATTTCCATTGCAGATGTTGCAGATGTGCAGATGTTGCAGATGTGCAGATGTTGCTCATTTTTAACTATGGCTTCTATTATGACATCTTGTTATTGATAATCTAATAAAATTTTATTATTTTATTATTTACGAGCTCAAAATTTAAAACATTATTAGAACTCGATATTTTAATTCAGTTGTTGGGCTACAAAGTCTTAAAGAGAAGTTATTTGAATGATCAATTTTTATTTAAAATTCTATAAAATGTCACTCAAATGATAAATTTTCATTGGCAAAACGAGTAATGAACATTGTTCATGTTTCTTTTAACTTAAGCGTCCTTAAGAGTGTAATAATAAATAGAAACATAACAATGACAACTTCAAAATCTCTATAAATTTAAGGAATATTTTATTGAATATATTTTTTGTTTTTATTTGATATTTTTTATGTGACATTGAATTTTTTTATTACAAGCACAATACAGTGACGTACAAAAATATTGCATCATGGAAAATAAAATAAATCAGAATAATTATCGTTTGGTGAGGTTAGTAGAACCTCACACCACACCGTAGAATAAATGTGATACAGTGCCTATATAGATATCGAAATATCTATCAAATTTTTTGTAAAAGTGTGTACATTTTGTTATTTTACAATTGTATAAATTTTCTTAGATCGGTATATCGTGCGCTATCTTGTGTGTTAATTTCCATATTTTGTCAGAAAATAGGTAAAATTGACAATTTTTTAAGAAAAATTTAAATTTTGTTTGAATTTAGAACATTTATATTTCAATACTGTCAATGCTTAGACCAATCAATTCATCAGACGTCTATACTAGAGACGAAAGTTCTATAGAAGGGATGAAAGAATATTTTTGTGCAATATTAAAGCATGATTCAGTGAGATTAGTAGAACCCGACATCATTACGTAAAAAAAAGTTAAAAACATGCTGTTAGTAGATTCTAAAAACTTAAACTATAATAACAAAATACTAATTATAAAATTTAAAAAATAAAAAGAAAACAAAAAATATGACCAATGGACAAGAAAAAAAAAATAAAAACAAAAAAAACTTAATTTAGCTGGTTAGCATTGCGAACAATATTACGCAGCTTAATTTTAACAATCCCAATGCTTGCGTTGCGGTCAAAAAAGCTTGAATTACAATATACTTCAGTAGTAATTGGTTCAAATCTGCCTTATTTTATAGGGTGAAATGGAATGGAATGTGGAACATCTCAGCTGTCCTGAGACTATTCTGATTGGTTCTTTTAACCAGAAAATTTAAAATTACTAGATGGATATCATCTACGGATGAATAAAAGAAATGTATATGCATTTATCCGACTCTCAGATAATGACCGATGTAAGCCAATAAATTTAAGATGGTAGGAGTTAGGTGGGAGTTTAAGTGGATCATTCCACGATAATCATCTTAGTGCGAAATGTAAAAAAATCCGCTGAACAGATTCCAACCGATTAATATCAGTCAAATAAAGAGCGGACCGTACTTGACTGGCATATTCAAAGGTTAACCTCACATATGTAATATAAAGATGTTTTGTGAGCTAATGGTCTGAGAGGTGGTTGGACCAACGTTTGATGAAGCCTAAAGAAGAATTAGCTTTATTTGCTATCTTAGCATAGTGTAATTTGAAATTAAGATTTTGGTCAAGTGTGACCCCGAGATCTGTAATGGAATTTCGTAAGCGAAGAGCCATTTTGTTGGTAATTAAAGCATATAGACCGAGCGGAACTTTGAACTGGAAGGAAAGGAAACGACATGGCATTTTGGAAGTATTTAGTTCAAGATCCCTAACAGCTAAAAAGGATGAAATCAATCTGTAATAAGCAGGATATAGGATTATAAAGCTTTGAGTCGTCTGCAAAATTGAGAAATTTAGTAAAATATATTAGATTAGAAACATCAAGTGTGGCATCGAAGTGGACTTAAGTGGCTACCTTGATGAATACGAGATGCAAGGTGTGTTAAAACATCGGTTCTGAAGAAAAATAAGTACTCTCGAGACGAAAGTTAAGACTCAAGCCACGTGAAAAAACTATAATTTCGTCCTTCAATAGTATGGGTGGATTTAAAAGAGATAATTTAATAGAGGGATTTCTGTCAAACGCTTTTTCGTTTGTATCAAAACGATGGGCTTGAGTTGAGGGGACTTAACTAGGATATTATGATATAATTAAAGTAACTTCAAGGCAAGGCAACAAATATTTTCAGGCAATAAAAATTTCAAATTATTGACATCACGTACATACAAGACAAAAAAAAATCAGGTAAAACTTAAATTCATCCTAAATCATAATCATATCATAAAAATTTGCAATGTTTCATTGGTTAGTCTGGAAGTGAAATTTCTTATCTACAAAGTGATATAATTAAACAAAATATGGTTTTACGGATGCCGAATATTTAAAGATTTCAATCTAAAACCAATGAAAATGATAATAAAAGCACAGTGGGACATAACATGGTCCAAAAATTATAACGTTCTTTAGGATATCAATTTATCTATGGTAGCACAAGTAATTGTCCAAGAAACAAGAAATTACGCCAAAATTTGTTTGTTTTACCCTTCCATGTTGGTTTTATTTTTAATTATGCTTTCCATCCCATTCCAAGCTGTTAGTAAAAAATCTGACAAATCTACCATGAAACATCAAAAAATCTATTTAATATTTACATCATTATAATGTTCTGGCCACTCGACAGACCTTTTAAGAAGAATTATTATTTGAAGATTTCAATATTTCATGCAACCATAATCAAAATGAGCAAAAAACTTGAATGAACAAAATTATTGTTAATTTCTTTAGAAAGATTCAATAAAATTAGATTGCGCTTAAAAAAAATTACATTACGCAAACTATTGGATCTCAT
Organism: Argyra leucocephala; assembly: GCA_963942445.1. Taxonomy (NCBI): domain Eukaryota; kingdom Metazoa; phylum Arthropoda; class Insecta; order Diptera; family Dolichopodidae; genus Argyra; species Argyra leucocephala. The sequence goes on from OZ012679.1 coordinate 146,190,355, forward strand.
CGTTTGAAAATTTTCGTCTCGTTGGTTTTATTTTGATGCCACCTAATCCACTTGTATAAAATAATATCATTGAAGAAGTTCTTGGTACATGATTATTCCACCGATCTATTTCAATATAGCTTCATTAGAAATAAAAAAAATCGATTATTATAAAATAATTTTCAACTATTATAGAAAGAAGTGGGATCGCATCCGAAAAGTGTAAAGAAATGTTGGTTAATCCAAATTAGAGTAAGTAAAACAAGTTCGCTTAATAGTATTGGGTGATTTCCAAAATACAGTTTAATAAATTTTGATACAGTTTAAATACAGTTCTACTACCGTTTAAAGCTTTTATAACCACTTCATTGTAAAATATATATAATAACACCTTTGCTATATTTTGGAATACTATTTTGACAATGACATTTTGACATTTTGCCGTTTGAATTATAATTTTGTGTTTTTGTAAATATGTATAAACCGTTAATGATATGATTTATGTTTATCTTTCGATCAATTTACATTTGGTTTATCTTTCATTGCATGATAAATAATATTGCAAGAACTTTATAGGTCAGCACATATTTTCGGTGGAAAAATAACCTGTAATTTAATTAATTTTGGTAACATTAATTATGGCATATATACAAAATGTGATTTAAATTTTGTTACTACACACTTTACCTTTATTTTATACGTTTCCACTACTTATTTTCAACATTTTGATAACCTTTTCATATACATTTTGGAACAGGCTACATTGTGAATTTTACAATTTCACTGCATTTTAGTTTCACAATATCTCACTATAATTTGTTTGTTCTACTTTTCATTATCGTTTAAAAATGAAAATTCCAAAAAATAATAATATTATTTTTGACACTCAGTGTATGTGTTCATTATCTTTCTATGTATACATTTTATGGGAAAACTTCATCTGAATTCATAAATCAAAAGGTTTGAAAATAAAGAAAATATCCTTTAAGGAATCCATAAATATATTTCATATACTATATTTTATATTAAACAGTAGTATATCACAATTCACATTTTGAAGATTTTGCATCAAAGTCAACAACATCACTCTTCTATAAATACAATAATATTAGAAAATGTAATATGAAAGGTGGTAACTAAAATGGGTTAGGAGGATGTAAAAGAACAAAAAAAAACAATTTTAAATAAATAAACATTAAAAAAAATTTTTTGTTTTTGATTTTTATTTATTTTTTTGAATGAGTTAAAAAACATTTATGCTTCATGATGAAAAGACGCGAATTTTAATTTTTTTGTAAATGCGTGTGTGTGAATTATTCGAAATAATTTCATGTATTAAGAGTTTTTATAGTCACATTTATACAGAAAAATAAAAATGAAATCTATACAATAATAGAATTTTCAATTTAATATATACAAATACAGGGTGTGATAAAGATTTTATTGACATCATATTAACATCATTAATTCATGTAGGCCATATTATTAGGCCCATGAATAAAGAGACTGAATAGAAGAAAATACTTTAAGAGAGGCTAAGTTTTAACAAACCGTATACTTATTTTTATGTTATAGTTGAAATTTTTTAAAGATTTTAGAAGCTTAAGCATGCATGTTTTTTAAAAATTGATAATGTTTCAATTGGCTCCTGAAACGCTGTAAATATATCCCGTATATTTCCGAAATTTATTTTTTTTAACAATTTTAGTACATTTTCCTATTAATATTTTAGTACAAGGTATACAACTCAGTTCAATACATCCTGTATGTGTACATAAATGTATTAAATGTTTGAATATAAATGAATAAATAAATATTTACCTACATTCAATGTGTATACCTAAAAAATACACGGAATTTAAATTTTTTTTCTTTCAAAAAAGTGTAATTTTAATATACGTATGTTTTACGTGAATAAAATTTATTAAAATTCTATTAAGCATTTTTATTTTATATTTTATTGATATTTAGATTGATATTTTTTCATATTGTAGTAAATTATGTTAAATATATATTCTTGTAATATAAAAGAAAATATTAATATCGTATTCTAAATTACCTACAATAATGTATTATTAGTATTCGCCTGTTCCTCCATAAAAAATGTTAACCAATTTCATTATGAATTAATAATATTATAATTTCATTAATAGTTACAATTTATTCTTGATGGTACTATATATAACTTTTTTTCATTGATTTATCTTAGACAACAATCATATTTGTTATATTTTATTTAAAAAAAAAATCACATTTAAATTTAATTCTGGCAAAAAATAACAGAAACTCCCATGTACAGAGTGAATTGCGACAATTTAATAAATTAAAATTTTTGTATGTTAAGATGTATGTATACTTATACATCTATAATTATAATTGACAAGCATTTAAGGACCTGTGCAGTAGACACCTTTTCATTTTATTTCGCTTCTATTTAATGAACTCCTAATATATAAATAAGTTGTATATAAAACAAAAATGCGCACACAGTTGAACATTTTGTACTCATATGATTTTATTATTCAGCAAATACATTACGTATATGTGAGAACTTATTAGAATAATAAACAAAAGCAAACAAATCAGTTATTATAATTTACATTATGCACTATCTACATATTCCAAAGGAAAAAGCAAAAAGACAAATTCATCTAAAATAAAAAATATAAAAACAACAAAAAAACAAATCACTTGAATTCTTCATTTTTATCTTTTTAAATAACTGTTTCTAAATTTTGGTTTTTTGTAGTAATAATATAGTTTTATTAAAATTATGTATTATGTAGGTATATATATACATACCTCTTTAATGACAAAATTTTTTATTTTTAGTAATTTTATTCACTAAATGCCACTTACTATAGGGAATATATCGGAAACGACGCAGTATATGAGGGACGTGTATTTATATGTCCTAAATAAAACTTACTAACCACAAAACTTTTTATTAAACACGAGTGGTTTCTGCTATATCGTGCGAAGTCTATGTCAGTACGTAAATTATTGTTTTTTTAAAAACTTTAAATTTGACTTCAACTTGAAATATAATTACTCAACAGGGGCCACTAGTCTATAATTATAATTGACAAGCATTTAAGAACCTGCGCAGTAGACACCTTTTCATTTTATTTCGTTTCTGTTTAATGAACTCCTAATATATAAATAAGTTGTATATAAAACAATAATGCGCACACAGTTGAAAATTTTTTACTCATATGGTTTTATTATTCAACAAATATATTATGCATACTATATATGTGAGTTCTTATTAAATTAAAAAAACAAAAACAAACAAATCGGTTATTATTATTAGTTACATACAATAAAACTTTAAATTTGGCTTAAACTTGAATTATAATTACTCAACAGGGGCCCCTAGTAAGATTAAATTTTAAATTGAAATTTCTAATTCAAACTTAATAAAGTTTGAAAAAATATTTGAATTCGCTACGTCTCCTTTTAAATATCTGCCATTTAAAAGAATTGATTTTGAAATGATTCAAATATTTGTAATGTAATTTTTTCTGATTACAGATTAAATATAACCAGGGTTGCCATTTGTTCAAAACAATATTTAGAACTAAAACCTTTTTTTTTTGAATTTATCAAAAATGCATAACAATAATTACTATTATTTCCTATTAATTACGATTAATTTAATTTCTCAATCAACTGGAAATGCTTTCATAAGAATTAAAAAAAATACAACAATAAACCCATTGTTTGTGTAATAATTTTTCACCCTAACAAAAAATATTAAGTATGCATATAGTCTTAATTTTAGTTAAAAATAAAAGACCTTTCTTTTCGATAGTTTTCAACAAAGTGAAAGTTTAATTCTCTTTCTTATATATCTAAGTACAGTAAAAAATATTAGATATGAACAATACAAATAATTAGTGTAGCCAACTTCGAGGTTGATTTGTTAATCTGCTACAGTATCTCCCTTCTAGTGATAATGACAAAATTGAAGTAGTTGATCCTAACTCTGGGTTTGCGATAAAATCGATCGAATGGCTTTTGATTTTGTAAAATTTCCTAAATCTTTTCAAAATTTCATAAGGACCATTATATGGGGTGTGTGAGCGACTTTCGTATAGTTTCAAAAACGTAAGTACAGTTTTTTAAGTCTTTCGGAATAATATTGTTGTTTCCCTCGTTTGATGATTCGATGTGTAGACTGGTCGTAATTTTTCAAAGTGGTTTTTCAATCTTTGAATTACTTCGTTTTGTGTTTCCTTACAACTGATTTCGTCAACTAGTTTCCCTGGTAATCAGATTGTAGTACCAAAAATGAGTCCTATATCTTCCTTGAGAGCTGAACGCAAGCCCAGCATTATTAATGGTAATCTATCTACCCAATGGTCTTTATCATTGCATAATATCACAATTTTTAGCGTGCGATGCCATCTTTCAATTAAGCCATTGAATCGCGGCGTCGTTTTGATATGAAAAGTTCCAAGTATTTTAAATAAATTTTTCATCAAATAAGATTGGAATTGAGGTCCTTGGTCCGTATTGATAATTGTGGGTTTACCATATTTACAAACCCATGAAGAAAATAAACATTTTTCTACTGTTTCAGCAGTTATATTCGGGATTGGTAAAGCTTCAGGTCTTTTCGAAAATCGATCCATTATTGTTAAACAGTATCGTTTACCGTTATTTAGTGGGAATAGTCCTACAATATCCATGTTTAAAAACATCCATGTCAAAAAACGTTTATTTGGGATTTTAATATTGTCGGATTTTGTGTTTTATTTTGCTGACATGAAATGCAATTTTTAACAAATTTGGCAATATCTTTCTTCATAGACGGCCAAACGTAACGTTCTGTGATTAGGTTCACTGTTCCCTGAACTACTGGATGAGCTAAATTGTGTAATAATCTGATAATGTTATGTCGATTTTTTTTTGTAATAAATGGTCGCACACGGTTAAAGGATGTGTCGCAATATAGTTTTGTACCAGCCGGCATACAAAATTCGCTTAAGATTAAAGCTGTTACGTTATTTGTCAATAGTCCTTGTATTTCTACGTCAATTAGTTGGTCTTTGGCTATTGATTTGTAATAGACCAAATTGATTTTAGCAATTCTTGATAGGAAATCATCTGAAACAGATTTTTAGAACCCTGGATGTATTTGATGTCTGAGGTGAATTGACCGACAAAATCTAAGTATCGGATTTGCCTGGGCGAACATTTGTTCATTTTTTGTTTGAATGCGAAGGTGAGAGGCTTTATGATCGGTATAAATTGTAATATACTTCTAGCATATACCTAAAATATTGTACATGGCCAAAAGTTCCCTGTCGTACAACGTAAATATAGCACACGTTGAATTGGAAGTGAGAAATATTTTAGAAATGAAGAAAAAAATATATGAAGAAACCGATGCTGCTGAAACATAAGACTTAACAAATTTAATTATAGAATTTAACGATAATAATGCAATATAAAAATTCCTTTTTATTTATTTATTGTCTCATGAATTTTTATATGAATTTTTAATGTATTATAAAAGAATTTCGACTTTTTAATTTATTTTTTGTTAAAATGAAACTGTTATTAACAAAATTAGCTTACTCTTATACATTTTTAATATTTTTAAATAAAAGTTATTTTGGGCTACTTTTTTTTTTTCAAAATTTAGGCTACTCGTCTCAGTCAAAATCTGCCAACCCTGTCGATAAAAATGAATATATTAATTTCCTTTTCATTATGCATGATATAGGTACTAGGAGCGTTTCAACCATTATTTTACGGATCAGTATTTATTTTTCTGAAGCATATTATTGAATTGATTATTTCTGTTTATTTGTTACCATTTTATTCTTGGGCAAAAATTGACATATTTCATCATTACATGAATTAATTTATTCAATATTCTAATTATATAGTGCGACATCTACATTTCAGTGGACTTATTTGGATTATGAAAATATTAATTAAAATGTCTGCTTCAATACTTTATTTTTGTTTTGCATTTGTGAAGATGTGTGTATATACTTTTAAATGGGTAAAATTTTAAATATAAATTTATAATTGTAAATTAAAAAAACTTAAATATCAATAATTTAAAAAAAAACAATAGTGAAAATCGGTTGAAAAATGGGTCTGGAAATTGTACCGATTTTTTTCCAATTACAAATTAAATATTTTGTTGACGATATGTTGGCAAAATCTTTGTGCACCATTTATACCGTTACATTATCCTTCATAACACCTAATTTAAAATTAATTAATTTATTTTCTGCAATAATATTAATTAAAATTTAATTTCAAAATAATAATTTGAACAAATAATTTTTTTAACTCTAATTCAAAATAAACATTATAAAATTGACTAAATCGTAAGTTCGAAACAAAATATTTCACACATCAATCAAAAAATACACGTCACAACTCTCTTTAGCAAAACTGAACTGGAGTCGATGAATAATCAAGATTCTATTTCATCAACCATTCATAGCTTTCATAAGTTTTTTTTCTGCATTTGCAATAAACAGTTATTGTTCCACGAACACAACATGCAGTTACAACATTTTTAAAGTGAATCTCAAAATGTTAAAAATTTAACTCACTTTTCAACTGATTTATTATTGTTTAGTAAAATTTAAAACTGTTTCTTGAAAAAAAAACACACCTAATTTGAACAATATGATTATTTATTAAAATTTCGATTAAAGAATATAGTTTCAATAGTTATTCTCTGAGAAGAAAGAAAATATATTCCTCTGATACGAATAGATATTGCAGAAATAAATGTACTATAAAGAGAATTTAATAACGGTGTATTACTCAAAACATAATTTCAATATTCAAATATTAAATAGGTTATACGCGGTAGAGCGCTTGTGAACAGGTTTGAGAATTTCAAACATTCAATGAGTTCACAAACTGTTTGTTTATGTTCATATGTTCATGAACAATCAAACATGAACAAACGGATGATCAAACAAAAATATGTTTGAACAGCGTAGCTAAAAGCTTGGCTTGACTGACTCTGAAACCACATTTGACCTCCATTGTATAATAATATTGATGATTGGTATTCATATGAATCGAAGGCTAACCATGCCTGAATTAACCTCTTCGTAGGCCCTAGGTACTTTTACCTTTAACCCTATTGAATAGTTTTTTGCCAGTATCCCTAATGAAGTCAGCTGTGGTTTATTTTTAAAATGCGTTGATTTAATTCCAAAGTGTTTTTGTTTAACAACACTTTATTTAAATAACAAAGTTTAGTTAATATTAGCGGCATATATGCAGGCGTACAAGCTAGATTTAGAGAAATAAATAGTCTGGCTGAATGGGTTCCATGTGCTGCTCATAGTCTTAATTTGGTAGGTTCAACTGCTGTGGAGTGTTGCTTGGAAGCAGTAAAGTTTTTTGGAATTTTACAAGCAATGTACACTTTTTTGTGTGCTTCACCACAAAGATGGTCCAAATTTAAAGACAATATGAAAGAAAATACTTGTGTTGTTAAAAATTTATCAGAAACCAGATGGTCTGTTCGACATGATGCTACTAAGGCTCTATTTATGAATTATTCAGAAATTCAACAAGTATTGTTTGAAATAACTGAAAGCGAACGTCAACCTGCTGTGGCTGTGCAAGGAAGCGAAATCTTTAATAAAAAAGCTGAACAATTTTGAAACAGCATTGATGTGTGTTATTTGGAATGATTTATTACAAAATATTAATATTGTCAATAAAGCTCTTCAGGAGATTGGCATAGAATTATGCAGTATTGTAAAATTATTTGATACTCTCATAGCTTACTTTCATGATATTCGTTTAGAGTTTGATAAATTTGAAACCATGGCCAAAAAGCTTACATCCTCCGAATATAAAGAATATACACAACGTAAACGAATACGAAATAGATATTTTGATGAAGTTTTAGACAACACAGATCCTAGCTTGAGGCTAAGTGCAAGTGACAAATTTCGTATGGAATCTTTTTATATAATAGTAGATAGACTTATAATTGAAATGCGTAAGCGACTTGGAGCATATCAAATGTTATATGAAAGGTTTAATTTTTTTGGTGGACAAAAGCTTAACAAATAATGAAATAGTTTCGAAAGCAAACCAGTTAGTGCAAATATATTCTTCAGATGTTGAAGATGCATTTGTTGACGAGTTTTTATTATTTTCACGAATGTATGGGAATAAAAAATCAGTGAAGGAAATGATAATTGCACAAATAAATAATAAACTAGTTATTAGTTTTCCTAATGTAAATATTGTGTTAAGAATTTATTTATCGATATTTGGAACGAATGCGGAAGGGGAGCGGAGCTTTTCAAAGCTGAAAAGAATAAAAAATTGCCTCCGATCAACTATGGGACAGGAACGATTATCATCTCTTACGCTTTTATCAATTGAAAGTGAATTAATGCGAGAAATTAGTTTCGATGATGTTATTGTCGAATTCGCCAATAAAAAATGTAGGAAGGTTAGTTTAGGTAATAATTAAATAAATTGTTTACTAAATTAATGATTTTTTTTTGGGTTTTTTGAAAATAAATTTTGATTTATTTTGGATTAAGTGAAGTTTTTCTTTTCATACTTTGGTTGAATATTTATTATATAAATTTTTCGTAAATAAAAATATGTATACATTTTCGTAGGCCATTTACAATTCGTAGGCCCTAGGCACTGTGCCTATTGTGCCTATGGGATAATGCGGGTGTGAGGCTAACATGGCAAATATATATAACAATTATTAAGATTTTTAAATTGACTCGTTGATTCTTAGCATCCACTTGTGCTTCAAAATCAAATTCTATACTGTATAAAACATTCACTAAACCTATGTGAACACTCGGCATAATTGTGTCGTTCAAGCTGAATGTCGAACATAAAAATTCTTCATCTAAGTTTCCAAACAACAAAACTATCTGTATCATATACTAAATGATCAGTGTAAAGTTACAAAACTACTCATTTAATCCTATTTTAAGAAGATGTCTAAATAAAAAAAAATAAAAAAAAAATGTACGTTCTGTTATAGTCTATATAGCTCTGCGTATAGTCTTCATCATTATTGCAAAAAAAATTTTGAACAGAAAAATTGTTGGGATTGAGAATTAAAATAGGTTTACTTAGATACTCTAGATTTAATATTTGCTCATATATCAAATTGGTCTAATATCTTGTAACTGTATATTTATAATTTTTGTTAAAAATTAACAAGGATTAGATAAGGATCAAATCCACCGTTTTCATTAAAATTTCGCTCAAGTTTATTTGTGTAATATTCAAAAAAGATTGCAAATAAAATAAAAAAATAAAATATTATATATTTCAGGGTAGAGATATTATATACACTGTAAAGGGGTTTGAATATTAAAGTACATTTTGTATTTTAATATTTGAAACATAACGTAACGTAGCAATGTTATAATGTTTGGTTGATTATTCGAAATACCTTTATGATGTTGATTTTAACCCTATATATTTGTATATAAGAATTTTATTAAAATTACTTTATTATCAATATAAATTATATGTAGCTATATCCTAACGTATTCTACAATTTATATGATACCTTCCACACAACAGAATATATTATATAAGAAAAAATTTAAGTGCTATTACATAATTATTTATTAAAATTTCGTATTCATTATAACATAAAGTTCAAAGATCGTTATTTTGTGCTCTTTTTGACAATCACATCATGTGTGATATTAAATTATGGGGTTCTAAAAATATCATTAATGAAATCTAAACGATATAAAATAGAGCATTGCAAATTTGTATAACCATGTAGTTGGCTTAAAACAACCGAATATATTCATAGTCAAAATAATATTCTGAAATTTAAAGATTTTATTATAATATTCTATTAATTTTATTTGTTCACGACATCGAAATTTCAAGAATCAACACCAAAATATTCCTTTGCAAAATGAAAAGATAGACATCAAATATCATATCTTAATACAAATAGAGTTGTGTAGTTTGTTGGTGAAACAATGAATTACTGGGCTCTCAGAAAAGAAGAAAAGTAAATTTTTTTTTTTTGAATACAATTATAACAATAGCTGTGTTCTTTTAATCCGGTTCTCGGTCTAGGTCTAGGGTCTAGGGAAATTACAACAACAATGCAAAACCCAGATATTTATCTGGTTTATATATAGGTCTAAAATATTTAGTAATTATATTTATCACGAGTGGCGTTTGAGTAGTTTTTCAATATAAATTTTTGATAATTCAATTAACAGGTTTGCCAACTTAAACAATGATCCATATCATTAACCTATATTGTTCTTTTAAATTTAGTAAAACCTAGACCTTGAACTGTATGAAAAGAACAATATACAATACATATAGCTAATATACAATACATATATAAAAAAACGAATCTTGCAAAAAAAAACAACAACAACAACACCAAACAAAATTTGAAATTCTCATTCCACAATCCACACTTGCAGCAAATATTAAATTGATGTGTGGTTTCTATATATATGTATGAATATGATTGATATGATATAAATCACATATCCTAGGACGTAATTAAAAAAAAAGTTTTTACATATACATATGTATGTACCTAGATAATCTTGAAACAATTATGATAGCATAGCTACAAGATTTATAGAATACAATTTAAATATAGATTATGGTCTTACATTTTAGGATTAGTAGCATACAACGAAGGGGTGTTATCAAATAACGCTAATGTGGCTACCGATGATACACCAGATTTGGTTGGAATAGAAAAACCATTCCCTAGTATACTAAAAACAAAAAACTTGGTATAAATGTTGAGCGAAAAAATATATTATTACATTTTGGGTAATTAACAACATTACATAAGGGAATCAAACTGTACAATAATCTTTATAACAATCTAAGCTTATTAAATCATATTAATTAAACAACTTGAAATATTTTTGTAAATATCTTTTTCTTCTTATGTTGTCTATCCATAATGGGATGTCAGCGGTCATATGATATTAGCAACGATATCCTTATAAAAGTTTCGATCCATTGCTGAATGGATTAAATCGCCATGTTTCTGATGCCTGTTCAGTATCTATAATGTTGCGCAACATCTTCATATATGCCATATTTTTCTTTAAATTTTTCGTTGAACTATTAACTGAAGTAGATTGTATTTATTTCTACGCGTAATATGTCCAAAGTAGGTAGGGCAAAGTAGGGCAAAGTTTTGTTTCTTTAACCTTAGAAGTAGTCTACATTTTTAGTGTGACTTGTCCGCGATATTTTGAGCATTTCGAAAACTTTTAGTTGGTTTAGTTTTCTTACTACACCATATAGGAGTATAAACGAAACATAGCATTTAACTAATCGTCAACGAAGGTCTAAGTTCATTTCACGACAGTAGACAAATGTTTACTGTTCTGATTTCTAATAAATATTCTAATTTTCTTTACGCAGCCTCAATCCTCGTATAACCAGCATCCGAGTTATTTGGTGTATTTATTTTAATTATTGCTGCAGTGTAAAGTGTTCTTTTTCTACTTACGATCATTATTTTAGTTATTGAGATCTTTATTTTTAAGTTGAACCATTCGCTACGATGGTTGACTTTATCGACTGCATGTTGTAAATCCATTAGGTTGTCTGTTATAAGAACTACATCATCTGCATATAAGGTACATACCAAATCGTTTACTGCTCTAAATCGTTCACTGCTGCTTGGCTGAAATGGCTTCAGAATAGATGTTAAACAGTAAAGGGGAGAGAATACAGCCTTGTAGAACTCCTTTTTGAATATCAATGCTTTGTGTCAGCACACTATTTATTTTTAAACGGGCTATTTGTTGCAAATATAATATATTTATACACATTATGATATTTTTATTTAAGCCAATTCTATTTAATACCTATATAAATTTGTGATGGAGGTCTTTGCATGATCCACAAAACATAACAAAACATCTTTATGAACATTACGACAATTTTGTACTGGGACTTAGCATTAAAGAGGGCTTCTCTAGTTCCAGTTCCTTGTTTGAATCCAAATTGCCTTCTGTACATGTGTAACTAAAAATTTGCTTATCTATGATTATGTTGCACTTTTAGGAAGATTTTGAGTAGGGCCAGCTCAAGACTAAATGGCGCCCTAAGCAAACTTTTTAATGGTGCCTCCTAAATAGAGTTTAAACTTACTAAACATTTTATTTCAATTTGTTTATTCAATTATAATATTTTAATTCAATTGTCCATTATATAAACTTTAAAAACTGAATTATAAATTATAAAAAAAATAGAACATTTTTTTCCTCGATTTTAAATCTGAAAAATGTTTCAATTGATTCTTTTATATAATATTTTATTCAATATCTCATTTTCAATAGAAATAATAGCCAGTCCATTGCGCTGATCCTCTGTCATTGTTGAACGAAGATATGTTTTTATTAATTTGAGCTTGCTAAGACTTCGTTCGCATGTTGCGACTGTAACAGGAATTCTCATTAGTATTCTTAGTAAAATATAAAGATCTACTATTCATGATATCTTTAATATCTTTCTTTCCAAATCCTTCAAAATTTGTTAGTATTACTATTTCATCAAATAAATCGTTGCTGTTAATATCATCTTCTAATACAATTTGCAGATCCTTACAGCATTTCATTAAATCTTCTTTGCCTGTTGAATATACAATATCAAACAAATATCCTCAAATTTCTTCAAATGCTTTAGTTGAGAAAATCGTTCAGTCATTGAGGCTAAACATTGGTCTATAATAACATAAAAATTATAAATTTTAAATTTTTGTTGCGGATTGTTTGTGGTAATTTCAGCTTCATAATCAAATTGCCTTTTCTTCCTTCTACTTTTGGTTTCGGTAAAATTAGCTACTACGTCAAGCTTTTCTGCAATAGCTTCATCGCTTTCAATTGCCTTTTCGAACCCAAATATTCTATATTTGTGCAAATTCTCAGCTGATCCACGACTTGTTTGATGTTAAAATCAGAATTTTGCATTGACTTACTAGCAACATTAATCATACTTAATATATCAAACGAAATGCTTAACAATACAATAAATTGGAAATTTTCAATATTTTGTATTGATGAAGAAGCTTCTGCTGCTGCTTGCGGATCTGAAGAATGTTCACAAATATCATTTAAAGCATCTTTAATTGAATTAATTCTGCATTCCCATCGCGTTTTGCTTAATGGTTTTGTATGTTAAATTTGTAACATATTTATTAAGTACTGCTAATCTTTGTGTGGATGAACCAAAAAATACATATATTCTCTGTAACATGTCAAATAATATCCTAGACACAATTGTAGAAGCAACAGCATCCCCGATCAGTAGATTTAATGAGTGGCAACCACATGGCATAAAAAAAGCCCGTGAATTATCTTGTAGCATTCTAGCTTGGACACCTTTATTTTTCCCTTTCATATTAGGCCCCAATATGGCCACGACAATCGCTAAAATTCAAATTCAATTTTTTTAGCAATAAAATTGTTGTCTCATAAATTCCATTTCCTGTTGTTAAAAGTCATAGACATCTAGGATCTAGTTTTAAAATAATGGTAGAAATTCAAATTTGCAAAAGCTTTCTTTTTGAATTGATATTTGCATACTATGATCAGAAATGTAAAATTCCCAATTTCAAAAGACTGTTATTTTACTTAATTATATAGTTAACTATATTGAATTTGAATAGTTAATGTGATAAAGTTGTGAATTGTGTTTTCTTATGAAATAATTCTCTAGTATTAAATTTAACTATACTAACACAGAAGTAAAAATAAATTTTCAATAATATTTTCACAACTTTCGTTATGTTAATGGAAGTAGTAAATTTGGCGCTCAAGGCAAGGTCCTCCCAGCTAACAATAAATAAGACCAATTGGTTTTTAAAACACTTAAAGTCTTATAAAGGTCTTATACAAGCTGTATTAGCTAAATTTTAATCTTATAACTAACAAGTATTAAAGTCTTGTAAGGTAAGTCTTATAATATCTTATAGAGCTATTTTTAAAAGAGCAAAGATCTTTTTATTCACTTTTCGGTAAAGTCCTATAAGTTAAATCGAGTAAGCGCTTAAAATATCATATTAATAAAACTTGTATGCCTATAAAGTCATAGGATTAATTGTCTTGTAATTATAATCTTATAAGACTTTTATAAGATACGTTATCGAATGTTGTTGTCATTGTGGTTCACGGAATGGTACTTATTACAGAAATAAAACAAAATATTGTTTTAATCCTGCTCAGTCAAGTTATAGCGAAAACCTTCAATTTATAAAAGACGGTTTTATATTGTACTATTGCAAATCCAATATCTTCTGCAACAATTTTTAACGGTAAATCTATTTTATTTTAAATACAAAGTCAAATTTATACAATATTTGTTTTTAGAAATTGAATATAACGAAGAAGAATGTATTTGGAATATTGAACTATCGGATGATGACATGTCAGAAAATGACATAGAAAAAGCTTTTAATGGCGAGGAAAATATTCGTTATGAACTTCGAGTATTGGCACTGACACATAGAATAACGCATTCAGCATTAAAATCGTAATTACTTTGTTTAAATGAAACGTCTTTATCTACAAAATTATCTTCAGATCCAAGAACCTTGTTGCAAACTCCTATTAAAATAAATGATATGTATGGTATGGGTGATAATGGAAGGATGTTTTGGTATCAGGGAATAAAATTTTGTATCCAACATTTTTTTCACAATATAAGCAAGTCAATATATATCTTAATCAATATTGATTAGAAACTGAACGGGGCTTTATATTATATGCTGAAGAATTTCAAAATCAATGGTTTCTGACAAAATCCAATATCATTGTAAAAATTAAAAATGTAGTTTTGTACAAAAATGAAATTCTTATTTATGGAACAGCTTAAAACACATGACTAATAATTTTTTTACCTAAAAATTCTTCATTTCTAAATATTTATTCGTCAAATTGTGAAGAAAATACACCTGATTTGTATGAACTCAATGTTATTAAGAGCAAAATGGTAGATATATTGAATATGAAAAAAGAGAACTCGTTTTTGTACCTTTGCTGCATACATATTAAAATGAATAAAAAAAAGTATCATTTATTTATAACTTAAAATGTATTTTTATTCGTTACAAAAATTCTATTTACACTTTTAATTATTATGAGACTTTATGTATTATATTAATGCTTAAAAAAATAAAATAAATATGGTTGTTTGAAATTAAATTAAAGCTTTAGCTTTATTTGACTGAGCAAAAAATGTATTTTTATTAGGTACATTAAGTAGTATTTTCCTGGACAATATTTATTAGGCTACGATCGTTACACTTATTTCTGTTTGATAAGGGGATTATATTTTGAAATTTTACCCTTTTTAGATCGTGATTTTTGCTTGTTTTCTTTTATTTCGGCTCTACTCTTACTGTTTCGTAATTGCACTTTTATTAACTGTACTAAAATTTCATAACTAAAATTATGATCATTACAATGTTGTTATAATAACATTATAAGAGAATTATATTATAATGCGATTATTAAGCATTAAAAGAGACTTATAATAATGTTATAAGTAAACGAAACGAAACGTATTTATTAAAAAAAAAATAAATGAAATTTAGGAGGTGCGCTAGGTCGATGGTGTAGGGGTTGGTCTTTCGCTAAAGATATCACAGTTCGAGTCTCCAGGTAAGTTAATTTCAAATTATGTTAATACATTAGTGTATAACAAAAAAAATATCTAATAATAAAAAATTTAATTGGTAATGTGGAAAAAATAATAAAATATACAATAATAAAAAAAAATAATAAAAAAATGCATTTTTTTTTTTAATTTTTGAACAAGCTCTATTATGTACTTATAAAAGCACTATATAAGTGTTATTGATAATCTTATAAGACTCTCATAATTGCTTTATAAACATTTTGTACTAGGCTTATTACAGCTACATAATGCACTTATAAAATACTTAAAAAAGCATTAAAAGCGTTTATAAAACCTTTATACAACATGTCTAAGCTCTATAATTTTCTCCAAAATGAGCTTGTAACACACTTAAAGTGGTTCTGTAGAAGCTTATTAATCAAAATTATAAGCCTTGAGGATTTATAAGAAGTTATTTAAGCGCTTATTAGATCTAAATTGCTGGCTGGGCTTGCTCGCCTGTATCTTGAGCCGAGCCTGATTTTGAGTGCATGGCTCATTAAACTTATTAATCGACGGTCATTGCAATTTTCGGTATTAGCTTTTGGCGGAAGGATGATAAATGTAGAAATCCTAAAAATCATAAATTGTTTCATTTATAAACGTCTAATCTCAATATTGCTGCAAATTTCATAATATTTTATTAGGTAAAATCAAATTTATTATATTATTTTATTACACTTGTTATTAATTAAATTAAATTATTGAACTAAATTATACTTTTTAATATATAAAATATTATAAAAAAAAACTATGTAAAGCTTATAATGAAACATCTATTTATATTTATCGGTTGCAAATAAATAAATAAATAATTAATTATTCAATTATTAAAAACAATATTTTGTTTTTTTTTTTTTTTTAAATGCATACATATATTAATTTATTATAATTTAAATGTCGTAAATTGTATTTGTCTAACAAAATAATATTTTCTACTTCTACTTAAAAGTTAAATTTTATTTTGTTATCAAATAATATTATATTATTGTTGCGATAAAATCAATAAATTTGAAATAATAATACATAATATATTAATATGGAATTTTCTTTGTCATCTTTCTATAAAATATTATTATTACCAATATTTTAGAATCTAGATTGATAATTTCAATTTCTATACATAGTCACTATAATTGTTTACTATTCAAATATTAAAAAAGTATTTAACCCTTTGTTATTATTTAACCTCACTTATTTATTTATAATAGAAATATAGTTCTTTTTAATTTTCTTATATAATCTATTGACTTTATAGAAACTTGATCCGATTATTTTACTAAAGCACAGAATTATCTAAGGAGATGCAAGAGTAATATATTATTATTTTTTAACAGTAGATTTGAGAGAGTTTACAGTGCAAAATCAAAATTATGCAACTCTAGTTTTACATTTTCCACTTTGTTTATATCATTTTTTGACATCAAAATAATTTGTTCTATGATGGTGAATCATATTCACAATTAGTCGGTTTTTGGTATAAGGCAATAAAAATCAACGAAAAACTATACCAAATACCAAAACTATAACGATAATAATAATAAACAAAAACAAAAAATAGAGTCTAAAAAGTGTCCAGGACATGACAATATTAATGCTAAAATGCTTAAAGTATTATCTGAAAAATCACTTATCCACCTACCGATTTCAATGCGATTCTTCATTTGGGTTATTTTTCATCTCCTTGGCAACAATCTATTATCAATTGGAAAACCAGATGAAAATTCCAATAAAATAGATTTTTAATGACCTATTAGCCAGTTACCTATTCCAAAGTGTTTGAAAAAATTTTCATTCAAAAATTAACACTTAAAATCAAAAATAAAGAGATTATACCGCTTCATCAGTTCGTCTTCCAGGAATAACACAGCACCGTCGAATAAGGACATAGAATAGAAACAGAAATCAGACATGCGAATGAGCAAAAAAAAAGTACTGCTCATCTTTCGACAGAGTTTGGCACAATGACCTAATATATAAAATTAAAACTTAACTACTTGCTGAATGTTCCAAATCAATAGAAAGTTATCTGTCTCATACATCATTTAAAGTCAAACACAAACCACTCATAACTAAAGAATATCAAATTAAAGTTGACGTACCACCAAGGCAGTGTACTCGGACCAATGCTATACTTAATATTTACGTGTGATCTCCCAGAAAACAGTCAAGTGTTCCTATCAACTTTTGCAGGCGACACGGCGATGTTCACCACATACAAATGTCCAAAAATCGCATCCCAACAGGTCCATCTGGTAGGAATCGAAAACTGATTCGGGAAATGCAAAATTAAAGTGTATGAAAATAAGAGTTGTCACATCACATTTACATTGAACAGCGAAACATATCACTTACAGTATATAGAAATACCTCAATCCAATTTAGTTAAATTCTTAGGAACTCATTTCGATAGAAAATTAACCTGTAGGAAGTACATAGGGGCAAAAAAAATGCAGCTTAAACTAAAAAAGATCTTTCTGCACTGGTTAATTGTGAACAAATCATCGTTGAGCCTGAAATTCAAAGCTCTCATATACAAAGTGATCATAAAGCCAATATAGTATTAAGGATGCCAAATATGGAAAATATGTCCAAAATTAATCTGGAGATAATCTAAAAAATTCCAGACGAAAACAATGAGAATGATTACTAATGCACCATGGCACATTAAAAATTACAACCTTCACAAGGACTTAAACTTACCTATGGTAGAAGAAGTTATTGAAATAGAAACAAGAAATTAGATTAGATTAGATTTTGAATTTCGAAAGGGATTCAGTCCCTATATGACCGCAGCCGAAAATCTGATTATTGTGATTTGATCCCTGTGTTTATTATTAAGTCTCTGATCTCTTAAGGATAACTGATTTTGTGATCACACTCAGGATATTCTTCAATGGTATACTGGATACTGTAGTGCTATTTGAGTATGTAGTGCCTATTTGACAGAGCTTGATAAATACCTAAAAATGGATTGCCCATGGAAAATCAGTGTTTATCATGCTTTGTCAAATGCAATAGTTCTAACTGTAGATTTAATAATTTAATATAACTAATACAAATGTAAATTGTAATACTTAGATTAAGATAATTATAATAAAATTCTTCTTAATTCAACACTCGAACGAAGTGGACTATTTAATTATTGTGTCCTCTACAATACCTTCCCAAGTGGCGAAGTCTGTTACAGGTGAGCCCTTTGCATTCACATGGCAATTGTACAATAAATTCTTCCTCTATTTCACATATTTTGCATAATTTGTTTTCGGTTAGACCCATTTTATAAATACCTTTTATTTGGCAGTGGTCTGTTATTATCACTGCCAAGATACATACATGGATCATGAAACTCAGAAGAATTTTGGCTTTTTTGAGCGAGCGTTCAGGAATGAGCATTTTTGCTTGACGATTTCGAGGAATGTTGGCCAAGAAATCCTCAGCTTTTTGCTCTGTCCAAGCTTTCAATTGCATCTTAGCTGTGCTCAGAGGAATCCAACAGAGCAGACTTGACCTTATGAAAAGCGTGTCTGTTGCTTTTCTAACTAGATAACCTCCAGCTTCACTTTCTGCAATGTCGGAATGCTCTGGTACCCACATTATTGTGATTTTATTTGTTTTTGCCAGGGTTTTAAGAAACAAAAGATAAGAAATTACGCCAAGAGAATTGTTGCCCGCCCCAACCCCTTAGCAAAAAATTTGACTAAATCTACAACAAATAGTAGAATGAAAAAAAATTACTCAATTTAACTAAATCAATAAAGTGTTTTTTTCCACTGGGGTAGACCCAATTTTAAAGTAAAATTAGTGATAGGATTTTAACAGTTCTTTAAATTCGTAAAATTATTGTTATTTTCCTAGGACCGATTCAATAAAATCAAATTAAGCTTAAAACAATTTTTTTTGGTGCATTGATTGACTTTCTTTAGGTGTTATTTGATCGACAATATGTTATCATTACTTGAAGATAGCATGAATTCTATATATGTATAAATATATGTCAATTTTATCAAAAAATTATTATTATTATCAATATTTTATTTTTCTAATTTTTAATTTAATTTTTTTCATTTAATAAATTAAATATAACATTCTGAATTACTTATAATGAGATTAAATCGTTAGGAAGTTCATAATGGTATTACATTTCTAAAACAAATATATTTGACATATTAATGACAGAGTACGAAATAGAATATCAGGCTTGAAGAGAACTATTAGGTTCAGATAATTGACGAGCTTTACGTTTGATGACTCAGGTAATATTATTATAGATATATTTGTTATGGATATGAACTTAATCATAGGATATATACTATAAGCCCTACCGTCAAACACTTAATATAAATTAAAAGAATATTTCGTTCGCCAACACAACTGGAACTAATCAATAGGTATATATATAGTAGTGTTGGACTATCAAGACTGATTAGATATAGAATAGATAGGTTTTTAATAAACCAATATGTGAGTTATAAAAACCAAATTAAAAAAAAACCTAAACTGTTGCTGTATCGTGAAATATAGTTGAGCGTGTTTCGCCCTTTTAAGCTATATTTAACTAACATAATTTATAACCTCATTTCATATACACTTATATTTTGTGTCCGAACGGGCAAAACATTAGTTAAAAAAGTTCCAAATATTTCTAATTACAGACTCGGAGAGGTCTGTTCCATTGTATATATTTGATTTCTGGAAATAGTGTGATAAAATTTTCAACTTTTCGGAACGGACAAAGAATACTTAAGTAATAACAGGCGGTTAAAAATTTAAAAAAATAAATCAAAAAAAATCCAAATAGCTCTAATTACAAACTGGGAGAGGTCTGTTTCATTGTGTATATTTGATTCCATTGTTGATATTTGATAGGTAGTTTAGAATTTAGAACAGTGAACGAATAATAAATTTTATCAATCCAAGATTCTTAAAATACATGCATAACATTACAAATTATAACTTTTGATTATATCCAATCCATAGCAATTGAATAAATGACATAACTTAAGTCAACATAAATAATGTAGGGTTAATTAATTTTTAATTGCTTATATTGTAATATTATACGTATAAACATTATAATATCTCGATAGATAATCTTAGATAAACAAATATCTTGGCAAAGTTTAATATATTGTATCAACCTCTTTATTGAAAATTTGCTACTACTTAAAATAATAATCAATAAATCTTGAAAAAACAATATTTTGAAATAATAAAGAAGATAAATGCATATATCATCAGGCAGGCATATACTTTGTAACTCTGTCAGATAATAATACCAGGTATAATTTATTTTAAAATTAAAGTTTAATATCATAGGAAAATGATATTTAGGTAAATAGAAGATATTAATAAGGATGCATAATGCATACTACTGCTGTATGCAAGGTAAAATTATTAATAAATCTTAAAAGTAAGCTGATCAAATATGAAACAGGAAAAACGAGAACATATTATTCGTTAATAACTCTAATTTGATAATATTTCTAAGAGTTTCAATATATCGTCTATTGTAAAGTACAGTGTGTTTTGAAAATGCTTTTATGACAAACTGAAGAGATGATTAGAAAAATTGTAAAAATGAAAAAAAAATATTGAAGAATTTTTGATATTGAAACTGCTTTAGAGCTTTGAAGTCTTGAAAATTTTACTTTAATTTATGTTTAGTTAGTTTGGTATATTTAAATATTGGCCTATGATATATGGTAGGAAACTCTGGCAGATATATAAAAATATTATGTATAATATTGATTACACTACAATTAATTTTGATATCTTAATTTACCACAAAGCCTGTAATCCAACCAAATGTAAGCAGGAAGTTGCTGAAATTTTTAATGATCACTTTATTTAGTCCTCTGAAAAACGACAATTATACAATGAACCATTAGATTTTCAATATCTGAGCCAATTTTTCCGTAATATCTATTCTAATTTTGAAATCACTCCTCCGACCAATGAAATAGAAGTCATGGCAGCTGTGGATTCCTTAAAAACAGACGCAGCAGTTGGTGCAGACAATATATCTACTAAATTCATTAAGAAGTTATCCAATAAACTTGGCCCTTCTTTAGTCAGATTTTTAAATAACTCATTCGCAACCTCAATTTTTCCAAATTCATTAAAAACAAGTATCATCACTCCTATTCATAAAGGTGGAAGTAGTAATAACCTTGATAATTATCGTCCTATTGCCATTCTTCCAGCTTTTTCTAAAATTTTTCAAATTCTTATTAAGCACCGTCTAAATAGCTTTCTGATATCAAATCAAATACTAAACAAGGAACAATACGATTTTGAAAAAAATTCCAATACCTCTGCAGCTTGTTTGAGCCTGACTATAACTAAGAATATGGACAACAAAAAGTTCGTTGTATGTCAATTCTTAGATGTGCAAAAAACATTTGACTGTGTAGATCACGACATACTTCTTTATAAGCTTTCAAAATTTAACTTTAGTAGTACACAATTAACTTTGTTCCCATCGTTCTTAAAAAATCGCATGCAAAAAGTATGTTGTAATGATAAATATAGTTCTTCTAAAATTTGTAAAAAAGGAGTTCCACAAGGTTCTATCTTAAGACCAGATCTATTCAAAATAATGTACATTAATGATATCTTCCAACTCAATACCAAAGGGTCAATCGCTGATGACGCCGTTTTAAAATATGCCGAAAATTCGGATCTGGAGCTAAGAAATGCCATCGAATTTGACATCCATGTTCTGCTAGAATGGCTAAGTAAGCATAGACTTTCATTGAACGTGGTAAAACAAAATTATTGTTCTGTTGTTGATTCTGAAATTATTGTCAGACACCATTTTTGTTATAAATGGAGTCTCAATCGATGTAGTGAAACAATTTAATTATTTAGGCATAATCATCGACAATAAACTTAAATGGAATCTCTATATAGAATTTATTTTAAAAAAAATAACGTCGTATATATTTTTAATAAAAAGACTTCGAAATTATCTATACAAAAATGCCCTATTCGCTATTTACTCATCCTATATTCTACCAACTTACGATATCTTAATCCAATTTGGAGTCGTGCATCACAAACTTACATTAATAAACTTGAAATTTTAAACAAAAAATCAATTAAATATATCAATTTCTATCCAAGGTTACCCAACAGGTTTATTATATTCCGGAGTCCGGAAAGTATTTAAGTTTTTCTAACACTTGCTTTTGACAATTGTTAACAACCTAATGAAACACAATTTTATTTTAAATAGAAAGATTGATATCCATAGGCACAATACTGGAAACAGGTCTAACTTCTATTTAAGTTTATTTAGAACCGAGCATCAGAACAATAATTGCCTGAAAATCTTTAATGAATTGCCAATGGAATAAAAAGAGATCAATAGCATTGGTGTTTTTAGAAGGAAAATAAGGGAGATGTTGATTCGATAACAATATGGTTTTCACTCTTTTTCATTTTTATAATCTCATATTTACATATATAGCAAAATTAAAGTTAAAGTTAAACATAACTTAGGATTACATTGATTTTTGATATTTCAAATATAATTATAGAGATAATATAGAATAGAAATTAAATAACAAAAAAAAAAAAAGAAAAAAAATTATAATAAAATAAATGGAAAATAAAAATGCTTAGGAATATATTCATTATTTTACAATGTAAACAATTTATTTTATATAATAAATTAATAAACTTGAAACATATGAATGTCAAAAAAAAAAAAAAAACAAAAAAAAAAAAATCAATTTTAAAAGTTATAAGACCAGACAGCCTATACTACGGTCACACTTAAAACAAAATTTATAACACAAATTTAAATACATTTATAGAATTAAGCATTGCATTAATACTCTTAATTGTATATGAACTTTAAAATTACAAATAAAGAAAAAAAAAAATTATTACTAATACACTTAATGATTGTTAAAAATTTTATTAAACACCTTAGCATATGTAGAAATCAATATAGAACGTTGTCAATTAATTTTAATATGTTTGTCAGGGAATGTTGCATGATAAAGTTACCAGGGGTCATCAGGTAGTATATCAAATATTTCTCTATCGATTCCAATCCAGGACCCCCGTATTTTTATTACATTATAAATTTTCTAAAATAATTTTCTTTTAAATAAAATCCTTCTACTTAACTTAAATAACTTCAAAAAAATTTAAGTTTAAATTTAAAGCAGTATAGGTTGTTTAATTTTATTATCGATTGATAAAAATTTTTCTAATTCTAAATTAAAGAAAAAAAATAAATATCATTTACATATGTTAAATAAACATAATCTGAAAAATGAGAAAAAAAAATAAAATTAATTATTTATTTTATATTTATTGTTTATTTTTATTTATTTTTTTTATGTAAAAAAACTATGTAAGTTTTTGTAATGAACATATTGTGAGATTCTTTTAAATCCTTTTTTTTTTATAAAAAACAATTTCCTTAAAATCAAAATTAGAAATCAAATTCATATTATTTAAACTAAAAATTATATACATATACACATTCATACATATACACATTCATACATATCCACACATATATACATTCACATATACATATTACATATTATTATCTTGAAAAACAAAATATATTTTTTTATACCCACAAAATTGAATGCATATAAAGCAGGGTAGTCATTATGTTCACATTTGTTTAAACCTCTTAAAATAGATTTCTTGAATGTGAACAAGTTTTTAAGTAAAATTTATTAAAGTCGGAACAGAACTGAATTATTTTACAGATGAAAAACTTTCACTTAAAATTCAATTATAAAGGGTAAGCGTGAATTAAAAAGCTTTCAATAGAAGCAGTTGTTATTTGACAAGCGGGGGCTCTTTTGTTGGAGATGTTGTATTGGTGTAGGACATAATAACCATATCCGAAGGATAGCTGGAATTCCTAGCTTTCCAAAAATATATATCTTTAGTGGCGATTCTTATTCTTTAAGGACGAAAAGGACATTTGAAAGTATCCTTGTTTAATGATTTTGTATGAAAATCGTTATATCAGTTGATTCATTATATATATATATATATTGAGTTATATATTCTAGAAAGATAACAGTCTTGAGCATATTTTAACATTTTTTTTGATGATGATTGGTGCTGCCGTTATAGAGATATTGTAGTTCAAAGAAGAAATCTTTATTTTCTTTCTCGAAAAACCAAATACCTCAAAATTTTACCATTAAACCTTCCCAATATTTATATACTCTGGGAAAGGTATCTTTTTTCTATAACTCATGCATACATACCTACCCTGATACAACATCTCTCTCAGAATCCCCCAACCGAGAATGTTATCTGTTATATATGTTTAGTAATATTTGACAAGTTAACATGGAAAAACTTGCACCACAACAATGTTTGTGTGCAATTGTGGAAATTTATTTCCAAAATAATTGTTTCATTATCGAAAAATTTAAGCGAAAATATTGATCTGAGCTTTTCTATTTGTATAACCGTTTTGAAGAAGTTGGTTTTTTTATTCAAATTAATAGAAAAATTTGCGTAAAAACTTTAATCTATACCACCCATATAAGAATCAATTGGTTCAACATTTCAACGTGCAAGGTCATTTCAAAGTCAAGTTTGTACGCGTCGTTTGATTTATGCATTTCTGCTTAAACGAGTTTGTTAACAAACAAAATTACCGTTTATATGGTGCTGCATGCACCTTTGACTTAAACAATTAATTTATTGTAAATTAAATTTTATTTTACAGAATTATTTCGAAATATGATCGAGTAAATTGGTTTCCAAGATTGTGTGATATGACGTTATTGGTTTTTTTCTTATGAAGAATATCACTGGTTTAAAATGATAAACTCGAAATAACTAACGCTTTAAGAAAGTTCTGTTTCTGTTTTAGAAAATAAGGTCTCAACTATTTGAAAAAGTGGTCCAAAGTTAAAAATACGAAATATTAGAGGTAGTGTTTAGTAGACATATTCTGAAAACTAATTTTTATAAAATAATCTTTTTTAAGTAAAAAAAAATGTAAATTTAAACTCAATTTATGTCGGTTTTATTTCTATTTAAATCGGTAAGCACATGTGCGACTACCGCCGAAAAAATTAAAATAGATACGCTCTTATGTTTATGCTCACAATTCCAACTACAATCGCTCAACCACATTTTCGTTGTTATCGAAATAAGGCTATTTTCTACTTTTTGCGCTGATAGTCGGATTTGACATTTCTGACAACCTTTTTAATAATCAAAAAATAACAACAAATCTGAATTTAGAATAATAAATAATTGTTTTGTTGTTTTTTAAAGTTTAGGTTATATCATTTATTAACATTTGCTTTTCTGTTTTGTTTGTTTATTTATTATTTTTCGTTTCGCTACAATTGTGTTTCATTTGACGAAAAATAGTTGAGCGAAGCGAATTTTGTTGGTAGTCGTAGGTCGGTGGTTGCAATAATTGTGTTTACCGCTTAAAGTTCTATAACTAAAAATAAATGTATTAAAATTGAGCTCGGATAATTTCTCGTAGTAAAATTTTCGTGAATTTTTCCCCTTCATCTGAATATCTCTATTCTAGTTACGATGATTCCGCTCCCAGATCACGGTACATTTGAATAATTCATAATGTCAAAGATCACCTACAAATACTTTTTGATGCTTCATCTGTTCATGATTATTGTTTAATTTTTATGGTTTTGAGGCAAAAATAATTTGATCAAATTAAAATGTATAATAAAAAGATCGTTTTTATGGATATAATTAGCTACTCCCGGTTAAATATTCGACGGTCAAGCATGAAAAAAATATTTCTTTTCTCGGCTTAATTTTAATATTTAACTCAAAACAATTAATTTTTCTCAGCGTATCATCCAATTTAAGCATAACATTTTTGTTACACAGTGTATTTTTTCTTTTTCCAATCTTATTGTTACCTCTGTAGAGTCACCGATGTACAACTGTCCATTTAAAATTTTCTTTTGCATATAATATGAAGACACCGTTTGCTGATGAAGAAAGAGTTTTGTAATTGCAGAACCAATCGAAGAAATAGTCAATATCATCCCTGATATAATATCTTACTTCTGGTGTTTTTCCCATAAGAAGTATTTTTAACGAATCCAGTGAATTTTTTAATCACGGACACATTAGGAATATTTTTCTTCTGCTTGTTAATATTTTGCTATACAAAATAAACATTCATTTGAACTTGAAGATGTGCCTTCATTTGTCAATTATTACAAACATTTCGAGGTGGCTAATTCAAAGACACAAACCTGGGAAATTTAAAAATTTTTGATAGGTATTTTATTTTTTGGCTAATTTCAATTGTTTTGATGACTATAGAAAACACAGTGTGGGTTTGGATGGATATATTTTTCTACAAATAATTTATTTCAAAGATGGGTACTTTTTAATTTGTTTTATTTCTTAATCGTTAATTTTTGCTGTAATATTTTGATCTGTATTTTTTATTCTTATCACCGCTGGTGAAAGTTTTACACACATTATTAACGTATTAATATATAAGATATGTAAATTATCACTAGAATGATACCAGATTCATGTCATTCTAAAGATGACTCTAGAGTGTAATTCTTAAGCAAGTGGAAAGCATAGTTATAATAAGGTTTCAGTAGAATATAGCTCAACAGCGTAAAAGTAGCTCAATGCGATATGCACACATGAAGATGACAAGTGAAAATTCTGTACTCCAAAAACCAATAACAATTAAAATATCAACTTTATCAGAATAACTGGTAACTCTATAATACAGATACAATATATGAGACACGTTACACGAGTACATTAAACGAGTCTTTCTAGATTATATTTATTTGATAATGGGATGGTTTTTTTATTTTTTATTCATTTTGAAAAATTATTATTTTTTTTTTTATGCAAAAATTCAAATATTTTAAAGACGACACCATTAAAAAATTTTCAAAATAAAATCAACAAAAAAAAAATAAAATAATAAAGAAAATAAAAGAAAAGTGGAATGAACCCAGAATAAAAGTGACCCTCATAATTTAAGTAAAAAAAAAAGGACAAAAAAGCGGTATCTATAGTCAGTATACAAATATCAAAAAAAGGTAATAAAAGTTATTTCAATCTCTTTTAATACTCAAAACATAATAAACCAAAGAAAATAAAAATTATTAAAATTAGGTTTTGTTATGAGACGATCTCGATTATAATTATTATCGTTACCAGTATTTTAGAATAGTATGTTGGTACTCGATTATTCGAATATAAAAATTTTCAGTTAATCTAAAATCCTTTTAAATTTGAATTTGAAAAAAACCTGAATTTCCCTAAATATCGTTAGTTTACGCTTTTTACTGATGGTTTTCATTAACAAGCAATATTAGGAATATTGTCTATATTGACAATTATTTTGTTCATAAACAAAATGTTGCAAATGAAGTTTTTTCATAAAAATTTCTAACTTAGCAGGAAAACTAAGCTATAGCACAAAACTGCAAATGTACAAAATTCAAATTTTAATAATTCTGTCAAAAACAAGAAATTTTTCTGCAGTATTTTGTTTTTGCAGTATCTTAGTTCCACTATATAGCTGTCGTAACAATTTAAGTATTATAATTATAGTAAAAACTATTATATTATTTTAGAACTTATTAATAAATTAATTTTTCACTTGAAATTTTATTTTTAAATATTATATCAAATGAGATATTATTATATTAATTTCTAAATTAAATATAATTTTTACTATAAATTTAGCATATAGTTGTGATTTTACCAAGTGGAAATTTGATTCGGTTTTTATAACTCACATATTAGTTTCTATGAAATCGATATATGAGTTTTAAAACTTATCAAATTCAAACTAGAAACTGTATAGGTAAATTCAACATTACTATACTTGCTGATGGATTCCAGAAGTGTTGATGAACGAAAAACTCTTTTAATTTCAATCATATATTATAATAGAGTTAGTTGTCAACAATATTCACCTAAAAATTATACGATTATACAATAAAAATTATATTCACCAAAAATGAGAGAAAATAAAAAGATTAAAAAAAAAAACTACCCCACCCACCTTCCTACTTTATTCCTAATGCAATTATTTATATAATTCAATTTATTCACCAAAATTGAGAGAAAATAAGAAAATAAAAAAATTTGACTTAATATAGGGAAAAGGTAGAAAAAGCGTGGCAATTAAGAACTATGTTGTTTTTTCAAGTAATACCAAACCGTAGCTTCTTATTAAAACATGGTTGGTTGATAATGAAAAATATCTGAATATCAATCAGTCTATTTAAATCCATTTTCTGCTTAAAACTTCAAAATTTTTCTGCTTAAAACGCCTTTAACTTGAGTTATAATTAAAAAATAGAGGTCTCTAGTTTAAGTATATTGTCAATAAAATATTAACATTTTTCATAGAAAATATAGATTCTTAACACAATAACTGTGTTCCGTAAACTGTTCTAGAACGTTTTAAAACGTTCTAGAGTAAAAAAGAACACGTTTTTGTGTTCATTGGCTCCTGTTACTTTTTCTTTTTTGTCCGAAAGTGTTCTGTTCTGTGTTCATTAGATTGTGCGAAACTGTTCCAAATTGATATTTTTTTAACAGTTTTGGACAACTTTTGTTGTTGTTGCTTTTTCTTTAAATTTTGACAGATAAACAATAAATTTGAGAGTAAACAAAACTTAGAACAAAAAAGTTCAAAAAATATAATAAATGGTGTTCAGTAGATTTTTCTGTTCTAAATGTTTCTAAAGTGGTTGACTGGTAACTGTCATTGTCCGAAACTGTTCTGTCCGATTTTGTTCTAAATCTACTGAATACAACTATATCTATAATTATAATTGACAAGCATTTAAGGACCTATGCAGTAGAATCCTTTTCATTTTATTTCACTTCTTTTTAATGAACTCCTAAATATAAATAAGTTGTATATAAAACAATAATGCGCACTCAGTTGAAAATATTTTACTCATATGATTTTATTATTCAGCAAATACATTGCAAAAACTTGCAATGAACCTATATGAACATATTTATTATTTATTAAGTACATAGTGAGAAAAAAAGTTCGGACAATTAAAGATTTTATATTGAAATTTAAAATTAAAATTTTGTTCTTTAAAATTTATACTGACAATGGGTTGTAAACATAATTATAGATGTTTAGCGTGTAATATTATGGAAAGTAAAAAATCATAAAGTTTTATTTAAAGTAAAGTTTTTTTATGTTAAAATTTAATTTTTAATAGATACCACGATAAATATTTTTATTTTAATACGAAAAATTCTTATTTACACACATTCTGTTTGAATTTTATCTGACTAATTTCGCTACACTTTTTTGTTTCCTATATTTCATTTCATTCGTGAACATACAATTCTTATTACCGTTTATTTCTAATAATTTATTTTTTAAATGTATGGGTGTGTTAGCAAAAATACATATCCGAGTTTGACTTCTTATTGTTTAGAAATTCTTTGCACAAGTTCATCTAAAATAAAAAAATATAAAAACAACAAAAACAAAAAATAGAGTAACTATAATTATAATAGCCAAGCATTTAAGGACATGCGCAGTAAACACATTCTCATTTTATTTCGCATTTCTTAATGAACTCTTAATATGTATATATTACCGAAATGCGCATACGGGTTAAAAAAATTTCTATTTGGTTTTATAATATTCAAACTTTTAAATTTTAGTTCCATTTTGAGTCATACAACATTTTATTTAAAATTTTTAGTTATAAAATTTTTATACATAATCAAAGGATATTTATTCTATTAATTTTTTTAAGTAACTATCTCAAATTATTGTTTTCTATATTTTGGTCATTTGTAGTAATCATATGGTTTTGGTTAAAAATATGTATATAATGTATCTCTCTCCTCTTTAACTACAAAAATATTTTATTTTTAGTAATTTTATCCATTAAATGCCACTTAGTATAGGAATATATGTTGAAACGAAACGCTATATGAGAGAGCAGTATTTATGTTTCCTAAATAAAACTTACTAACCTCTAAATTTTTATGAAAACATGAGTGGTTTCTACTTTATCGTGAGAAGTCTAAGTCAGTATGTAAATTACTGTTCTGTTAAAAATTTTGAATTTGGCTTCAACTTAAATTATAATTACTCAACAGGGGTCCCTAGTAACTTATATAATAGATAGTAGTGCCACTGTTACATTACCTAAACGATTTACGTACTTTACAATTTGACACCATCTAGTATGAAAATTTTAATGCCAAAATTATTGAAATTTGTAACAGAGTATTTTAAACTTTACTCAATTTTTCAAATCAACAAAATCTAGTACAATAAAAATTTGAATTGTTCTGAAATTTTACATGTATTGTTCTTATCTTACAGGTTGGAAAAAATCCAAAAATTAACATTTTAAAATAATCCGAACATAAAAAAATAAATAATTATTAAATTGACATATGTAATATATTTGGCTTATCTTAAAACGAAGTTATATCTATAAATTTAAATTCATAATGAAAATGAGTACACATATTCTGTTCTTAATTATTGTATTTTATAAAATCTATTTTTTATTCGTTGTTAAATTTGGATAATTAAAGCTTAAAAAGAAATTTCTTTAAGGATTCCAAATATCAATTTTCAAACAACATCGTTCTTCTCTCTTTGAAAGGGTGTGTAACAATATCTGCAAAGATAATTAGTACAATTCCTTCCAACGTGTTTTCAGAGTCAAACAATAATAATTTAATATTTATAACCTTCAGAAATTTTAGACAATAATTAACCATAATATTTTGCTTCAACTTTCATCTAATTTGTATTATATTTTTCGTTTTAGCTATTCCTTAATATCCTAGTTAAGCGGTTCTTAACTGTTAAGTCTTCTATCTTAGCGAATTCGCATTGCTGTTTGATTAAGCAAAATAAAACAAACAAAATAAGTAACAATAAAGAGAGAAAAGAGTGCATAATTTATCGTTTTATTCTACGTGTAACAATGTAACGATGCCCATGTTTATATGAGGCAGAAATCTGCCGCAAAAATCTACTTTCATCTTCATACGTAAAAAAAAACTGGTAGATTTCTACCATTGTTGCTGTCAGATTATTGAAATATCAAGATGGCCGCAATTGAAATTGTTGGCAAGGAAATAAATAAATAAATTTTTATCGTTATTCTAGTGTCAATCCAACATTATTATTATTATTTGTATAATTTATATTTTTTTATTTGATTAATATTCGATCCGAAAATTACATTGTCAACAATAATTTCCTTGTTTTTTATGAATAAAAAATAATAAAAATATTTTGACACTGACATAACCCAGAAAAAAAAAATTAAACGTCAAATATTTACCAGAAATTTCAAATTTTGGTAGATTTGCTTACCTCTTACCGAAATCACCCTTCACCTATAAATTTTGGTAGATTTCTACCACTTTTCTACCCATATAAACATTCACTTGAGCATTTTCTCATAAGACAAATTTTCCTTATGCGCATATTTCCTATGGAGAACGTTTTAGTTTAAATTTTTCAATTTGGGCAATTTTATAGGAAAAATGTCCTTTAAATGTTGATTAAAATGGATTTCCTCTGAATGAACGAACGTCGGGACAACTATTTTAAGCAATCAAAAAAATTTTATTTTACCAAGCTATACCCAAAAAAAACTCGCCGAATATTTTTCTTCATCCAATGTCTTAATAATTTCAATTCAAAATAAACTCCGTCATACATGCATTCAAGTGGATGGCAAATTTAAAAGCCTGCTCATGTGTCACTCATGAATGACATACATGAAACACAATGGATGAGGGCATTTAGTTAAAATATTTTTAAGTTTTGGCTGAAGTAAAAGAAAGGGGTAGATATATAATTATTTGATAAAATATATATTGCTATCTCGGCTTTTGAGTGAACGTATTCACATATGGAATTTCGAATATCAAAATATTTTTCATTAATCAACCATTCATTAATAATTACAGATATTATAAAAAAACATATTAAATATTATTTAATTATTTTTTGCATATGTTTTTGAAATTTTATTTTAAATATAAAAGTTAGAGTATAGTGATGAGGGCAAGTTTTTTTTTTATAAGAAATTCACATCTACATAACTTCGCAGTTACCATAAAGATTACGTAATAATCAAATGTTATTCGATGGGATAACTACGGGTGGTGGGACCAGCCCGTTTTGGTACCAAATTCTTTGCTGTATTGGCATATTTTGTTGTTTATTAAAATAAGAATGGTTGCAATCTTCTTATATGTAAAATCTATAAGAGTTATGTTTAAATTTGAAGTTTTTGTTGACAAAATTCTACCCTTAGAGAGTTTTTGAATTGGTTTGATTTCGATCCCAGTTATATTTTTGTATTCAGATCAAAGATTTGATGTCTTGCTTATTAATAGGTTATTGAATTTTGGTTCCGTCGGCCACTTGCGTATATTAAGTTAAATAGTTCAACGAATTTTGACATATCGTATGAGTTCTTTACTTTTTCAGAATTTGCTGTTTATAACATTTTGAGCTGGCAGTACATTTTTGATTGACTTTCTTGATAATAGGGAGTTGATATTATTGGGTTAGTTCAGTAGCATTAACCGATAGATCTGGAATCCATTTTGGATCCATGTACCATATATATGGCCACTGAATGCAATTCATCAAAAAAATTTACCGTAATACTAGCGCCATCACCGGAAAATATAATGAGTACTTTTAAAAATAAATTAAATTTAAATGGAATAATATTTATTATCATACATATAATTTATTTTTTATAATTCTTAATTTAAGTTTTATGTACATAAATCTTTCTTAAGAACTTAAATTTTCACACTAATTCAAAAAATAATGGCGATTTAAATTAAAAACTTTCATAAAAAATAAAAACAGTTAATTTTTCTTACGGTAGATGTCACAACACTCAACATAAAAATTGTTGTTGTTGTTTTTACATATAAAAAGTCAGATCCATGAAATGTATCTAGAATTTTTTCAGATCCATTTTCATTAACCGCGATACATTAACCGGTACATTTACCACACCGTTCAGTAAACAGATCCATGGATCTGTGGATTTCAGATCCAATGGTTAATTTCACTGAACGCTACCAATATAATATGTTGTATCTTCAGTTGATACGTTCAGCTGAGGTATGTATCAGTGGCTGCCGGTAATACACCGACACACTTAGAACAGTAAGGTCCATTATGATAGCAAGTGCGGCTTATGTTCCCCACATCCTATGCTTTTAATTTTAAACTGGATAACTGTGTTGATAAATAATGAATTAATGATGATACTTTTTTTTTTTTAATATTTTCCTTTCTGTTTAGAATTTATAGACTTTGTTGACTAGCAAGTTTTTCAAAATTTTATAAACATATCCAAATCAGTAATTTTTATTTTTGTTTAATTCTAATTTTCCTAATTACTCCACTTCATTACTAACTAACAACTATAACTATATATAGAGAGTTTAGTATTATTTTTTTTACAGCCCGTTTCAATATTTCGGGGTTTATCGGAAAAAATTTAGTTCAAAGTACGATATGTTCAAATATGCCGTAAATTCCGTTTCTATTAAATTCATTTGAATTTAGAGCGTATATATTTTTTTTGTATTGAAATAGTTTAATTTAAATTTAAGGATTCATTTAAATAAAGGATACTTCTTAATTCAAATGATTTTTCAGAAAGATAAGAACTATCAAAAATATGATATAGAGATGAGAAATGAAGACAGGAAATTATAAGATATAAAAGAGGAGAAAAGGAAATAATAAGAACAAAAAAAAAAAAGTAATTGACCCGTCACCGATTCTGAAATGAGAAAAACATTTTATATTTTCTTTAAGAGCCCATCTGTTTTTTTTTTTTTTTTGTTTTTATTATTATTTTTATTACTCCTAGTTTAGTTTTTTTGTGTTTTATATTTTAATGTGATTTTCATGACTTTAATGTAACAATAATAATTTTTCTCTTCATTTGAATTAAATTTTAAAAAAGGATAATTGAATTTTTCAGTACTTCCATATTTCATTGTAATTTCAAGAAAAAAAATTGTTTTGATTTAAAAACATTGGGAATAATTTTTTTTAGCTATTTTATGAATTCTCCAGAAACAGAAATAATATTTTTATTTCATGTACCTACCTACATACATATACATATTTACAAAATATTGTTTTTCAGTGTACTTGCAAAATTTTCCTTCTTTACAGTTTTTTATATTAGATATTATTTATTTGTCTTCCATCGGAATAAGTTTAAATATTTATCCAGGCATAAAACTCTATTTCTATTAGAAAGTAAACCTTACAAACCGAACAAATAACATACAGTTTTCAGCGTGTGGGTAAATATAAAAACAAATTAATTATTTAGTAATTTTTTATTCTATATAATATCTGTGTACTTTTGCTTTATGAGTATACTAAATCAAATTCTATATACAGTCGGGTCTCAATTGAGTTCTTATAAATTTGTATCGTATTGTATGTTTCATTTGAATTTATCGCACGTGTAAAATATCATACTTTTTTTACTATATTTCTGTTAATCTACTAAATTGAGGAGGTAAAAATCTAATCAATTCAAATCGAGATTGTAGTAAAGAAGATAAAGAAGTAAAGCTATACTGCTTTGATAGTTGAAATTCATAGATTTACAAAAAAATACAACGACAGCTGCTTTATTAACAGACTTAACTATTGGGAAGTAAACTTTGCACAATTAAATGTGCATTTTATATAAACTAATTTCTGTTTGCTTTTTTCTATATATTTGTTTAATTAATTATATATGTATGAATATACGTTTTCCTAATTAAGGGTCATTTATACCACTTGAAGTAAAGCTCAGCTGTTAATAAACTTCCCCAGTAACCAACGAATTAGAATTAAATGGAAGTGGCTATCCATACAAAAAAGTGTCCAATGTTTTGGGTATATTCCTCTCTTTCTTTGGTATTTCCGATTGTCAAAAAACAGAAATAGACGAATATATTCGTTCAATATATTTTCTCTCTTTTTAATGGAAATTATTTTGATAAATAAACAGGATAGTGCTCTGAATTTAATATGCCTCAATTTGTATGTTTTTTGACTTTATTTTTTTATTTAAATATGATGAGTAAGAATATCTAACAATAATGGATAAATTAATCAAAATTAATTAAATTAATTTAATTTTACTATGCTTTTTTAAATTTGGTATCCATTTTGCAGTTTGAATTCCTTCAATTGTTTCAACTTCCATCATTGTTTCAAACCATCGTCTTTTGGGAAACTACAAACATATATATACTTTTTTTAAAATTATATCCAATATATTCAAATATATATATAATCCAATATATTCAAAATAAATATTTAAAATGATATTCAAAAAAAAAATTTCTTTGTCCGGATATTTAAATTATCCTAATACTACACTGTTTTGTTTAGAAGTTTTTAAAAATTCAAAAGATGTAAAATATAATACTTACATATGTAAAGACACGTAATTTTCTTTTTCCAAATGAGACTTACAGCCTGGAATGATACAAATCTTCTTTTTACGTTCCACTTTTCCTTAAAATTTGTAATTTTTTAACAATTTATAATAAAAATCAAAAATTTTATTGACTTTTTTTAATATTTATTTGACAATAACAAATTTTATTTTTGCCTACTTCATTGCTAGTGTTCGTACTTTTTGAAAATTTCATATATCCATATATTACACACTACTGCTACATTTTCAATATTTCAGAAACATGAATGATTTTTTTTTTTCAAATAATTTAACAGCAATATTTTCTGTGTAATAATAGAATACGGTAATAAAGTAAAAGAAAGTTTAAATTGAAAAAACATTGTTATTTTTATTAAGATTATATTTTGATACCTTTTATTTTATTCATACTCAAAGATTTTACTAATTTTCTACTTAAAAAAACTATATTGGCCTAACACTGAAAAAATTTTTTTTTTGACAATTGGAAACCAAACAGAAAGAGAAGTACTAAAAAAATATGGACAAATGTTTGTATTTTTGTATGGGATAGCCACTTCCATTTAATTCTAATTCGTTGCCAGTAACCAAAAATTTCATGTCAAGTTTTTGTCAACATATATATCGTTAAAATTATGATGACAATTTGTTGACAAAATTTGTTACAAAATTGTGGTTGACAATTTTTCGACAAAATGTTGACAAACATTTGTCATGACAATTTTTGGTCTACAATATGTGACAATTGGTTGACAGGGTTTTGTATTTATTTTTATATGGAATAGTATTCTTTTTATCAGTCTATACTCAACACTTTTGAGAATTGGTGTTGTTTTGATATTTTGTATTTTGAAAAATACAACAAAGTTTATTTAAAAATATGAATGAATTTTGTAATTAAAAAACAATTGAAATAAAAATTGTTTTTTAATTATTTTTATAGAATAAATTATAGATAGAATAAAATATGTATGACTAAATATGTACAAATTGTTTTTATTATTAAAAATCTACCCCTAAATTACTGAAAAAACTGTCCTGTCTGTAAAAAAAAAGAAAAAAATTCTTGTGAAAATTGTCGACAAATTGATGACAAATTATTCACAAACTGTTGTCAAAATTTTCCACAAAATGACGACAAATTATTCACAAATTGTCGACAAAACAAACCACAAAATGATGACAAATTATCAACAAATTTTTGACAAATATATGGATAAAATTGTCAACTAAATTGTGACAAATATGGTCAACCCTACCGAACTTTTTTCAACAAAAATTGTTACAAAATTTTGTCGACAATTCACCAAAATTTGTCAACATATTGTCATGTTTTTGTGACATTTGACTGCTCGGGTTGAATTTATTGTGGTGAATTAAAAATATAGAAATAGGATGCGTTCAGTAGAATTCAATAATTAGCAGCGATGTAGCAATTAGCGCTGAATTGTTGTACTGAACGAAATTTGTTTTTCGATCCATTAAAACTTTACTTTAATTACTTCACTAAATCTATTCGTATATCTATAATAATTATTTTTAATTTAAAAAATATTTTTTAAATTTAATTATATTAAAATTATATTAAAATTTAATAAATCGCTAAATTATTTATCTTTGTTTATTTATTATTATTATTATATATTTTATTATTATATATTTTTTTTTAAACCACTCACATCTCACACAACAAATTTAATGTAAGCAAATAATTTTTACATTCATCAAAATATGAACACGTAAAAAGTCGCTGCTCAATATAGCATAGATTTATTTCGCTGCAAAATTTATGCAGCGCTTTAATTTAGCGCTACATAAAATCACTGTTTGGTAGAAAACTTCGCTCAAGCGCTACACTAATTTTGCAGCAATATATTCTACTGAACGGACGTTCATTGACGAACATTGACGAAAATATTCATTTTCTATGTTTAGCGTATCTTATGTGTACTGGGCGCACCATTTTCAATGATCAATCGTAGTGATAGCTGAGTTTATTTGTAGTTGTTTATGCATGTTTATACGAGTAGAAAAGTAGTAGAAATCGACCAAAATTTATAGGTGAGGGGTGATTTTGGTAAAGGGTTAGCAAATCTACCAAAATCTTAAATTTCTGGTAGATTTTTGACGTTTAAATTTTTTTCTGGGAACATATGTCAGTGTCAAAATATTTTTATTATTTTTTATTCATAAAAAACAAGGAAATTATCGTTGACTACGTAATTTTCAGATCGAATATTAATCAAATAAAAAAATATAAATTATACAAATAATAATAATGTTGGATTGACACTAGAATAATAATAAAAATTTATTTATTTATTTCCCTGCCAATAATTTCAATTCCGGCCATCTTGATATTTTAATAATCTGACAACAACAATGGCAGAAATCTACCAGTTTTTTTTTAACGTATGAACATGAAGGTAGATTTCTGCAGCAGTTCTGCGGCAGATTTCTGCCTCGTATAAACATGGGCTTTAAGAGTTATGGGGGACTAAAGCTTTTTCAAATTTAGAAATTATTTGTTTTGTTTTTGTATTTATAAAGTTGCAACCATATAAGGTAAAATTAGAAAATAGGTAGGTATGACTTAATTAAATAAGATAAAATAAATATACTTTCAGATCTTTTCAATCTAAACGAAATATTAGTTATTGTACGTAAATTAAAACAAATAAAAAAACCGTCTTCTATACCCAAGTTTTTGGTTAGTTTGAAGTCAGATATCTTGCGGTGTTCGATTGACCATTGACAATAGGATACCCTGTATTTGAAAGCGGTATTATTTATTTTTATTTTTGTATCCTCAACATTGGTTGATGAGGTATACGCCGCACCCTGTCTCCGACTGTCTCCAACAACGTTGATTGTACAACGATAAAGTTCTTGATTTGTTCTTAAGGACTAACTCAACTCCTCCATCTCAATCAATATATTAAATAGAAGAATATATTATGTATGTTAATGTTATTATTGAGTTATAATCAAATGAAGCTTTACCGCTCGTAACTTAAGTTGGCTAGTTAACTTTAAGTAGCTTTAAGTTGTAACGTATATTTAACGAAAGTTTTATTAAGTTAATTAGAGTCAGGCCTTATGTCAACTATAGAATACGACTGTAAATCTCTTTAAAATGAACCAACTAACTATCATCAATACTTAAAAATCAAAATTAACCCTAGCCAAACGTACCAATCGGTATAAAAGGTCCCCACATAGTGTTTTGGCTATGTATAAAAAAACAAAAAAAAAAAAAAAAAAACAGAATATTTTCAAAGGATTGTGATATTAAAAAAAAAAACAACAACTGAAATCGATCAAAAATATTATTACAGTGTTTGTTACAGTATCGGAAATGAAGACGGTTTTACTACGACAAGAATTCAATTTAATATTCGAAAAAAAAAATATCTACTTAAACTTAATTTAATAAACTCCATAATAAATTACATCTACATAATATATTATGTAATGTACTTACGAGTATGTACATATATCACCAACAGGATATTAGAAGTAGGTGTGTATATAGATAAGAAAATAAAATAAAAAATACCATTAAAAAATGAACACCATGTGTTTATTTTGACGAATATTTTTTTTTTTTTTTTAAACATGGTGAAACATGTAAATATAAGCCGACGTCCATATTTATTATACTATCAAAATAAAATAAATAGCCCTATAATATACATAAGTACGCAAGAAATTTAGCGGGTGAAATTTGAAATCATATGCTGTCGCGGATATGACTAGAAATAAATATCTAGATGAATTTCATTTGAATTTTGTAAATTGTGATGCTATCTGTGAGCCAATTTAATTTTTTGCAGAATATTCACAGGATATGTTATGATGTACAAAAGTACTTAAATACGACTGTTTGATTGTGTGTATTTTGAATAATGACGCAATTTTGAATTATATATTTATGAAAATTTAATGATACCAACATTTTTAACTGTAAATTTTATTTATTTGTTTTTTTTTTTATTTGAGTTCAACACAAAATTTTTTTAAAGTAATTTAAGTATATGTACGTACTTCTTTTGAAAATAAGGGTTTTTGTGTTGATTATATTTTAATTTGTTGCTGAACTTGTACAATTTTTTTTTTGTTTTAGTGTTATTCGATTTTTTTTTCAATTTAAATAATTGCAATTTTCGGTTTTAATTTTTTCTATGTTAAAATTTTGGAAAATTCCCTCTATTAAAACTATAAGGGTCCTGTTGGTTAATCAAAATTAAATTAAGGCGAAAATTTTTATTAGAATAGATTATGGATTTTTTGCGAAAAGTTATTTATAAATGTGTACATAATGTGTTTTAGGTCAGAAGAACTACAAACAATTTCAAGCTTCAAGCTCAGATCAATTGTAATTTGTGTGTATTATAAAAATAATATTGATCGAAGTCACTTAAATATTATATACAATCAAAAATGTTGAAGTGTAAGACCTTCCCCACCAACCAAAAACTGTAATGACAAGTTTTTGTGAACATATTGTCAAAAAATTGTAGGTACATTTTGTCGTCAAAATTATGATGGTAATTTGTCGACAAAATTTGTTACAAAATTGTGGTTGTAAACCCACTCACAATTTTTCGACAAAATGCTGAAAAATATTTGTCATGACAATTTTTGGTCAACAATATGTGACAACTGGTTGACAGGGTTTGTAAGTTTTTTATTTATTTTTATATGCAATAGTATTACAATTCATCAGTCCTATTCAACATTTTTGAGAATCGCTATTGTTTTGGCATTTCTATTTTGAAAAACACAACAAAGTTTATTTAAAAATATGAATGAATTTTTTAATTATAAAACAAATGAAATAGAACTTGTTTTTTAATTATTTTATAGAATAAATTATAGATAGCATAAAATATGTAATATACAAACAACAAATTGTAACAAATTGTAACAAATTGTTTTTATTATTACAAATCACCTTCTAAATTACTGAAAAAACTGTCCTTTCTGTAAAAAAAAAAAGAAGAATGTTGTGTAAATTGTCCACAAAATGATGGCAAATTATTATAAATTC
Organism: Argyra leucocephala; assembly: GCA_963942445.1. Taxonomy (NCBI): domain Eukaryota; kingdom Metazoa; phylum Arthropoda; class Insecta; order Diptera; family Dolichopodidae; genus Argyra; species Argyra leucocephala. The sequence goes on from OZ012679.1 coordinate 146,231,557, forward strand.
AATTCAATGTTTTTATTTTTCCGTATTTTCTTAATCTATGATATAATATAATTGATAGTAGGTATATACAAATAATAAAATTAATCTTATAGCTAAAAGTTATATTAATTCAAAATTATATCTGTTAGTATTAATTAATAGAAAAAATAAAAAATAAAAATAGTTAGTCACCATTCTGTTGCATAAAGCAAGAATCGAATGATGCTTATTTCTTAAAAAAAAAAATCAACAAATAACATTAGTGGGGAAAAAGTGCAAAAGAGAAATTAGAATTTAAATACAAAGAGAAAATAAAAAATACAAAATTTCAAATAATTTTATGCTGTGCAATATTAAGTAAATATGTTAAAAGTTGGAAAAAATTTTACTTAAGCTAATCATGAAAATAGACACCATATATAAATCGCAAAAACTTCAAAATCTTATTCAGCTAAACAACTACTCCTGCTAACTCCTCACTTCTATCAAAATTAATTTCCAAAAGCCAAGCTTTCAATAATTTTAAAAAATTTGCTAAAATTCTAATTTGCTCGATGTGGTCAGGAAGTTTATTAAAAATTCTAGGTGCTACTATATTATAGACACGACAAAAATGTCTTTTCCGACAACGTGGAACGTGAACCAAATTACGATAATTAACTCTTAAGTTATACCTATTAGTATATCTAACATCTAAATATCCAGACTTCATAAAAAACATTTTTAAAGTTTTATAGTAAAATAAATTTCTAATGGGAAGTATTTTTAATTTAAAAAATTAAGGAAAAGACGGGCAATCTACTTCTTTTCTCGCAAATTATTCGAATAGCATGTTTTTGTGACACAAGTAATTGACTAATCTTAGTAAAATATGCTCTTCCCCAACAAGTTATACCATACTGAATTTTTGAATTAAAAAGCGCATAATAAACTGAGCATATAAGTTTTTCCCAACAGTATAGACTTAGATGATAAAGCTGTCTTATAATATTACGGAGATAATTCTTCAAGTAGCAAGCGTGATCTTTCCAATCCAATCTGGAGTCAACCCATAAGCCAAGATATTTGAACGATTTTACAAATTCAACTAAAAAGCAGTTATTATCACATTGGATATTACCACCAAAACTGTTATTAGTGTCTATTGGAAATTTGGTGCAATTGGGAGCATGATAATAAATATCACAGTTATCACAATAAGGATTATAGATACCAAAATTCATATGCTTAGTTTTGCAGCTTATTACTAATTTATGTTTATTAAACCAGTGCCTAATTAAATCCAGATCAAAGTTCATGCATGCAGCTATCTCAAAATTGTTCTTACAAGCATATATTCACAAATTATCGACAAAATAATAACAAATTATCAACAAAATGTTAATAAAATTGTTGACCTAATTGTCATCTAAACTGTGACAAATGTTGTCAACCCTACCGACCTTTTTTCAATAAAAACTGTCACAAAGTTTTGTCGATAATTCATCAAATATTTGTCAACATATTGTCACCTTTTTGTGACATTTGGCTGCTCGGGTTATTTCAGCCCTAAAAGTTAGTATTACCGAGGTTTAAAAGTGAAAAAAAATGTATGTAGATATAATATTCGCAAAGTTATTGTGATTTAAAATATAGTTACAAGAAAAAAAAATGATAATAACGAAATGACAGAAGGGGCTTATAGGTCCCATACACATTTAAATCTGTTTAAAAACTTGTTTCGAAATTTGTGCAATTTAATTGTGTGTGGGGCTGTTTCAAAACAATTTCTTAAACAGTTTACAAAATAAAAATTTTTTGATTTTTAATGGACAGAATCAAAAGTTTCTGAAATTGTTTAAACGTGTTTAAACGTTATATTTTCCATAATATGTATTTGCAGTCTTTTATATAAGTTTATTTTTTTTTTTTATAAATTTCTAGAATTATTATTAATGCGATAATTTTACCCGCCATTTTTTTTTTAAATATATCTTGTCTTGACTTAACTATAAAAATGGTGAAGTTTCTCTGTTTGTTTAAGAAAAAGTTTAATAGTGTGTAATGAAAAGAGAAATTATTTTCGAAACATATTTCTAAACAGATTTAATAGTGTATGGGGCCTATTATATATATAACGTATTTAAGCTCTAGTTAGAGCCATTTTAAGTTTTTTTTTAAATTTTATAGTTTTTAAAGACGTAACGGGAAGAGACTGCTTGGTTAAACAAAGGAAACTTAGAACAGTCAATGGTATTTTAACAGGGTACTGTTTGAAGTAAACATGAAAAACGTATCCAGGCTTCGTAGCCAGGCTTCTTCTTCTATCAACGATTATTTCTGCGATGATTATTTTTAGATGGTTTGGTATATATTTTTCATAAATTAGATCTTATTTCTCAGATGCCGATTTTGAACTATCTATAGATTTTTTAGATTGTGAACCATTTACAGCAATTTAAGAGAATAGTTAGCCATTTCAAAGCTATATGGTAATTAAAAAACACACCAGGGTTAACTAGAGTAGTTTTATATAGATAACTAGAGACATATTATATAGATGACTGATTAGTTTTAAAAAATGTATACTGGATAATTAGTCCAACATTCTATAAAATTCAATAAAATATGGAAAAAACTAGAATATGTGTTTAGAAAAAAGTTTACGTACTAAGTACGCGGTACTACAAACAAATTTTGAAATTAGAATGTAAAGTACAAAAAAGAAATGTTAATTAAAAATATGTTATTTTTTTGTTGACTCTAACAACCAAAATAAGATCACTTCCTTTACGCTCATTGAAAAAAAAAAATTAAAATAAGAAAATTAGAAAATAATTAATTTTCGCTTTTCTTTGACAATAGTAACTATATAGAACTTTCCTTTAAGCTTATCTTGTACACTTTATATATTCATACTTATGAAATTTATGGCTATGGAAATTGTTTTAGAAAAGTTGGAAATTTTATTTTTATTTGTACCTACCTACCTACCCTACCTACCTCGCTCTAATCTAATCACAATAGAGTGTTAAATAAACATCTACAATTATAATTGACAAGCATTTAAGGACCTGCGCAGTAGACAGTTTTTCATTTTATTTCGCTTCTCTTTAATGAACTCCTAATATCATAAATAAGTTGTATATAAAACAACAATGCGCACACAGTTGAAAATTTTGTACTCATATTGTGGTTTTATTATTCAGGAAATACATTATGCATATGTGAGTTCTTATTAAAATAAAAAACAAAAACAAACAAGTCAGTTATTATAATTACTTGCAGTCAACATAATATACATTGTACATATGTCAAATAAAAACAAAAAAAAAAACAAATTTATCTGAAATTATATCGATACATATTATATTATATATTATTCTGCATTTATCTGGATGTTTGAAAGTTCGACGGAACGCTCCAACACATATACCAATTGCATATGTATACAAATGCATATATATACAAATTGCTTTGATGCTTTTTTTTAACCCCTGTCTACCATGCTGAACCTTTGCAGAAAAAATTGATTGCATGAACTGTATTTTTTTAACTTAATGTTAGTCTTCTTCGCAAATAATAAGGAAAAATAAAAAATAATAATAATAATATAAATAAAACAAACAATTTTTTTGATTTATAATAATAAGGACTAATAGAAATTTAATCAATAGTTTAATATGGTATAATAACCAAAAGGCAAACAGCATTTAACACAAAAAAAAACATAATGCACTCGAAGGTTATTCTTATTACTTAAAATTATACACAATAATATACATGTGTATCAGCATATTTGTATTGTATAATATTATACATTATACTACTTTATTGCTTCTACCTTTTATTTTTGTCATTATTGTGTGCGTAACTCCCTTCACTCAAAAAAAATTATTTTTGTTTTTTTTTTGTTTTTTTTTTATTATTTGCTGTATCTGTATTCTGTATGTTCTGCATGCTCCATTCCAAAAATATTATTTTATTTGCAGTGTTAAGTGTTCGCTGTTCACTTCACTGTTCAGGTTCACTGTTCAATCAATAGAACTTGATAGAAGTAGAGTAGGATAATAAACTCTACTTCTACGTCGGATAATAAAACATTGTTTTTTTTAAATTGAAAATTATTGATGAAAATGTTTTTGTATTTTTTGTAAATTTTACCAATTTAGATACAAAATTTTGAATATTTTTTTAAAAATAACACAATACCATAATAACAGTTTATTCATATAGCAAAATAAGATCCCTATACAGTATACAAAAGACAAAATTTATATGAAAATAAGATCCCATTTTTAAATTTGCTCTCCCAGAGGCCACAATAACGCTAATACGGTATAATTTATACTAAATGGAACCCAACTAACGAATTATAACTAAATGGAAGTGAGTACGAGTATACCATACAAAAATACAAACATTTTATACAAATTTATTGGTATGGTACTTCTTTTTCTGTTATATAAAAAAAAAAAAGATTAGTGTTAGGCCAATATAAACATAAATAAAAATTAATAAAAAGTGATATTAACATAAGTACTGTAATTTCGGAATAAAGAATGTAATGAAAGAAAAAAAGAAACTAGGATTTATTTTGCTTCCGTCATTTATGACGGGTTACAAACCTAGTATAAAATAAAAATAAAAATCTTTCAAAAAGTAAAAGCTATTTGATTATACTATTAGTTAAAAAAAAAGTTTATTGAAATTATATTTTTATTAGAAACTATAACTCATTTTTAAAAAAATGTTAATTGTAGCCCCTGTCTCCCCTACATATATACCTCTAATGACAAAATTTTTTATTTCTAGTTATTTTATCACTTAATGCCACTTACCACAGGGAATATATCGGAAACGAAACAGTATATGAGGGACGTGTATTTATATGTCCCATTTTATTCAACAGGGGCTCCTAGTATTTTCTATTTTCATAGAAACGAATAAAATTATTTAATACTTTTTATTTTATAATAATTCCAGAAAAAAACGAAAAAAAAATTATAAAAAAACAACAACAAAATTATATATTAAGTATATCAGAAAATTGTAATGAAATAAATATAAATTTTAACGCTTCTGCACATTTTAACACAAATATTCTTAATTGAATTTTTAATATAAAAAAAAATAGTAATATAATATTTATATAATTTAATCGAATGAACAGTAAAAAAATAAAATAATAATGAATTATTAATCGAATATATTTGATGATTTTATAATCGGAATCCAAGCAATCATAATAATGGCTTAAAATAATTATATCAGATTAATCTTTAAAAATTCATTATAATTTTCATTAATTTATATTAAAATTTATTTTATTGTGTATCTCCACACGATAAGTGCGTATGAATTAACAAACTTTATTATGATAATTGCTTTTTTTTTGTTTTTTGAAAATTTATAATAAAAAAATTAAAAAATTTTAATTAGTTGCAGGAATTTTTTTATTGAAAAATCCTGAAAGTTTGGAATCCAAAATGAGTCACTTTGATAGTTTGCGATGTAAGTAATAAAATTAGTATACTAAAAATCAGATAAAATTTTAACATTTTAACATGATTCGTTATTTTATTTTAGCACATAGCACATTAGTCGTAAATAGCAAAAAATGTCGTAAATTTTAAAATGTTAATACAATTAATTGTAAAATTGTATACAAGAAAAAAATGTATGATGCCAAAACATAAATTTTAATTCGGACTAGATATTAGATTAGGAAACGTAAATTTCTGGCGATCAAATTCTAAATTTATTGGGAAATTTTATATTATAACGATCGTTAAATTTCAATTTTAGACATTTTTTTTAAAGACGAATTAGATATCATAGATATCTACAAGAATGTCAAACTCAAATCAAGCTTATCAATTGCAAAAATTCTATGATTTATGTCTCTTCGCGGTATGTATGCCAAAATAAGACCATGGATGATATATGGTCAATAAATTGTACCCCTTTAATCTTTGAACATTGTATTTTTTCGGATCTTAGAATTTATATAGTATTCGTGTAATTTAACTTGACTTTATATGCATCTGGTTGGAAATGACATTTTGTTCTATTAAAAACAAAAATCAAAAATTTAAGGGTTGTTCAACTGCCTTTGCTGATAATGTTAGTCTATCCTACAATAATAAGTCGTTTTTTGAAAATGTGTGTAATATTAATTATGAAATTGGACTTATAACGTCGCTAGTTACCCCGAACACGGAAGCAATTAGTATATCTCCATTGTACAATTTTCAACTTTGTATATCCCACTTATCATCCAATCTTTTTCTATATTCCCCCTTCTACAATTCTGTCACTCTTAATCCAACCTATAATAACTATGTTGTATAAAGAAATCCTTTTTAAGGGTTTGGGTAGTGCGTGTTTTTTTTTTTGGAATTTGTTACACCGGGGCTTCAAGCAAATTTTTATGATACAAATCAGAATATAAATAAAAATAATAATAATGAGGAGATGCTAAGGCACAGGACAAAAGTTTCCATATTATATAATTTTATGGACTGTTATGCGTCTTTATTGTTACTATTATTTTTTTTTGTTATTGGCAGTAACTTAATTCTACCTGCTTCATTGGTACTGCAAGTTTATCTACAATTTTTCGAACATTTATTTATCAAATTACTGTCTTATAAACCCATTAATGTTAAAAACTATTGCTATTGTCAAGAACTAAGTCTTCTTAAATAGAATAGTTTCATTTTATTTAATTTGTTACCAAATTATATATACTCTCAACTATTTGTTGTCATTTGTTTTATACCAATGACAAAGAGTACTGGACCAGGTTGAAAAATTAATAAAATATTTTTCTTCTTCATCGGGAATTATCGGGTAATATGGACCATTCGTTTTACGACCTTTCGTCTATCTACTGCACCAGCCAGCATATTTTAAGAAGTTAGTCTAATTTTAAACTAACTTTATTCAACTTTTGTATGTAAAGTCGAACTGATTTCGGAAGGGTAAGTGCTTCTCTAAATCAAATTTAGTCGAAATATGTGATTGATTATAGCCTGAGTTAGTTTTACTTGTTGAAAATTGTAAATTTTGCTGAATTCGGGTTCAAATTGTTAAATATATATTATTGAATGCTTTCAATTGTATTTTTACACCAAAATATATAATTCTTGTAATGAAAGACTTCATAATTAGTTTAAAAGATTTTCTCAAGTTACAGTGAAAGCTAATGTTATGTCTTTTGTCTTCAGTATACATTCATATATGAGAATTTAATGACTTATTTTATAGATAGGAACTTTATTAACTAGGTCCCATCTAATTTATTTTATACCTACAAGAAGTATTATATATATTATGTTATTATTATAAGAATAGGTAGATAATATGTATAAATAATTAAATTTATCGAGTTTATTAAAACAGTTTCACAAAATAGAATCCTTTTTTTTATATATTGCAATAAAAAGTAAAAATAATCTTGTCTAATTATTTCTTAGAACGGACATTTTTGTGTTATGTAGCCATGAGATGGTAATAAAAAAATATATATAAACTTTTATTTTATTTTTATTTTTATTTACTCAAATAATCCTTTGTGCAGACATATCTCAGTCTCACAAAGAAAACCTTTTATGAAATTACATTGTAAAAGTCAAAATCTCCTCCTTACTTAGTTAGTATTATCCTTGAATTTGCAAAAAATAAATTTATTTTTTCAAGTTGATACTTTATTCATACTTGAACAAGTTGTACCTACATAATCTTGTTAGTTGAAAAAAAATTTTTCCTCTTAAATATTTCTAAAAATCATTTTATTCAAAAATTTTTAAAAATGGTTCATTTGAGCCTCTTTTTGATTTTGGAATTATTAAAATTTTATATTTACGCTAAAAAATATTTATGTAGGTTATTTTGATAGGGAAATGGATTTATGTATTGGTAACATATTGTAAGTCATTATTTTTTGAATATAATAAACTAATTAAAAACACTAAATGAATTTCTACGTAACGTATCAGCATATGGTTTCTATTCAGATTCATGTTTATTCGGCGAGTATAGGAGTATAACAATTTTCTATAGTTTCAACTTGTTCCATTATTGTGATCATAATCATGCTTATATTCAGGTTATCATTGTGGGAAATTAATTTTATCGTGTAACACAAATTGGAGCAAGGCTAAGTCTGCATTCAGTATAGTTTATTTATGAAGAAAGAGTTGGGTTCAATAATTACAATCTAATTCAAAACTTCAAAAATTTGTATGCCAAATATTTCGTTGTTCAGATAAAAATTATTCAGGCCAACTTTGATTCAAATAAGTTCATTATACAGTTATGTTAACTTAAATTTGTAAAAGATTTATTTCAAGTTTCAGATTTTATTTAAAGGGGTTTTTTTATACAACACATCACGACGAGCAGTCATCAAAGCCTTTACACAGATTGAAGAGGAAGCAGGTAAAGCGGGTCCCCTCATAAATGAGAACAAAACAAAATATATGCTGTCGACAAATAAAATGTCCTCACAATACCATATAGGCACAACATCACTGTCGGCTCATATAATTTCAAGTTAGTTCAGGAGTTTATCTACTTTGGAACAAACATGAACTCCACCAGTAATATCGATATTGAAGTAAGGCGAAGAATTACCCTAGCAAATTGTTGTTACTTCGGTTTGTCCAAACAACTGGGCTTAAAGCTCTTATCCCAAAATTCCAAGGCACAATTATACAAAACGCTCATCCTTCCGGTGCTCCTGAATCGTGGACATTATCAAAAGCAAGCGACCATCCGCTTGGTATCTTTGAGAGAAAAATTCTTCGTCGCATTTATGGTCCTGTGTCTGACGATAGAGCTTGGAGAAGAAGATACAATGTTGAACTATACCGGCTATTCAACGACATGGACCTAGCCAAAAAAGCCAGGAATAAGACGTCTTCATTAGCTAGGGCTTACAGAGCGTATAGATGAAAATGTTCCGGCTAGGAAACTCTTCGAATTCAAGCCCCAGGGAATGCGTCGTCAAGGGAGGCCGTAGCTTCGTTGGAGATATGGAGTATCGGCAGATATGAAAAAACTTCAAATAATCAACTGCGAAGATTCCGCTCGTGACCGAAGTCTGTGGAGGACAATTTTGCGTCATGTCCAGGACCTTAAAGGTCTGTAGCGCCCAACAAGTAAATAAGTAAGTTTTTTTTATATCAAAAATTTGGTATTCAACTTTATTTAAAAATTCGAAAAGGAATTGCAAGCTAAGTATTTCTTTCAATTCTGATTGTTTCAGCTGCAAATATGAAAATGAAGGAGATACCCCTTATTTTATATAGATCTAAGTCTATAGGACAAACACCCTAACTGCTTTTACACAGAGGTTTGGAATACACAATCACATACAATAGCTTTTCTGTACAATTTTGATGGTATATCAACTTTCTTAAATTTAAATGTGGAAAACTATTTCTATGTTGTTTAGAGTACAACTGAAGGCGAGCATAATAGCATAGTTCCATTTTATTTTTAGTGATAAACAAAACTCTCAACTATTTCTCATTTATTTGATACCAATGATAAAGGATACTGGACCAGGTTGAAAAATCTAGAAAGCAGTTTTTGCCTTCGTCTTGAATCGAACCTGAGATCGTTCGATTGAATGACAGGCGGTCCACCTACTGTGCCACTCAGCGTGTAAATTTTGATACTCTAGACACCTTAATTTCTTTTGACGTAGTCTTGGCTATCTTAGAGTCGAACTCTATGTAAAGCCTTGGCACCAGTATATAGGTCATATCTCCGGAAGTAAAATTGTGATTCATTATTTCAACCTTAATTATCGACTCTAGTACTGAGTGTAAATGAATAATTCTCTAAAAACAAGCAAAATAAAAAATTAGTTATTCCACACGGATTCGATAGTAGAATCTCTTAAAATGTTAAAAATTTGTTCAAAATCTTAATATGTTATAAATTTGTTCAAAATTGAATTGAAAATGAAAATTGGAATGAATAAAAAATTACTTTTTTTTACGCTACCCAAACACTAGGAAAGGATTCATTTATACAAAATTATTGTTGGTGTGTGTAAGGAGAAAAAGGATTTGGAGGGAAAAAGGATGATAGAGGAGAATTGGACGTTAAGTGGGAGACGAACCTGAAGAGGTTCTTTTTGAAAAGTTGCAAATTGTATAATGGAGCATTTTTATCGGAGGGAAACACGTGGGATTGAAGCATGTTCCACATTTTAGCAGTTCTTACAACAAAAAAATTTCTAAAACCAGTTTTGGACCACCTAGGTATTTCCACAGTGTAGAAATGTGCACTTGAAGCCTCCATAGTGTTACGCCGACATAGTTTGAGGCATTAGTGATTTTAATTCATTAGAACAATTGTCATTTCCAACAAGATATCTATAAAAAAGGGAGAGAATTCCAACATTTCGTAAACGTGTGGTAAGAGGAGTAAAGGTTAACTGGACGGTGGGGTCAACAAATAGGCGTAAGGCGCGATTTTGGATTTTTTCCAGGAAACCTAGTCAAGTTAGAGGCGCCAGCCCATATGTGAGAAGCTATATCAGTTAGTTTCTTAGCTATATCAATACTAGGAGCCCCTGTTGAGTAATTATAATTCAAGTTAAGCCAAATTTAAAAGAAAGTCTTTAAAAAACAGGGATTTGCATGGACTGATATAGACTACTCATTACAAAACAGAAAACACTCATATTCTAATGAAAAGCTTTGAAATTAGTATGTTTTCGTTAAAAAACATAAATACCTTACTTCTCATTTTCTGTTTCGTTTCTACCTATTTCTTAATGTATTTGGTGAATAATAAAACCATATGATTAAAAAATTTTCAACTGTGTGCGCATTATTGTTTTATATACAACTTACATATTATGTATTAAGAGTTCATTATGAAGAAGAGAGATAAAATAAAAAGGTGTCTACTGCGCAGGTCTTAAATGCTTGTCAATTATAATTATAGATTATAGCTATATTACAGCTATATTTAATATTAATTTAAACTATGTACTAGTGAATTTATGATGATGTAATAATAAAAACAATAAAAAATAGACATTCCATTTCTAAAGTTGGGTTTTAGCTTGTAAACATTTAAAGTGTGATAATATTTTTTTGGCCCCAAACTGGAAGATAGCTTATTGAATTCCTACATAAGAGAAAAATAGATTGCTGCAAAGCTAAATTTCCTAAATTTCTATGTGAGTATTTAATTTTCATTGTTAAACCTTCAAATTGATTAAAAAAATTATATTATTTTTATAACTACTCTAAAAGAATTGGTAAATAAGTGTTACCGGTACAAAGAGGCCATTACTTTGATAATTGAAAAATATATTTCATCAAAGTATAATATCCCAAGCTATTGCGAAATCTCAATGTCATAGATAAATATCACCAGTAAATTATATTTACTGTTCTTGTTGTACGCATTGAATTGTCATACAAAAAAGAATCATTTCATGTTATTTTCCTCTTTAGGAGCCAATAAAATGTTATCACACTTAAAATATTTAGTAGCTAAAACTCACCTTTAGTTTTACAATTTACTGGAGAATTAATCAACTAATAATGATTGGATGATGTGCAAAAAAGAAGAAAATAAAAGTTGTATGTATGAAGATGGATACACGGACGCCTCAAAGGATGAAAACCATAACAGCAAAACAAAAAACAATGACAACAGCTTTCCATATACACGGCCGAACTGACAGCACTCTACAATACAACAGCACTCTACTTGACAAAACAAACAAACACTCATATACACATATACACGTAAGCAGAGTACAATACGAACAATACAAAACATTGGCAACACAGAACATATAATAACTAGAATAAGAGGCATAATAATTAGAAACAGAGAGAAAATAAAAATAATATGGGTACCAGGACAAGCAGGGATATTGGGAAACGAACGAGCAGATAAAGAAGCCAACTTAGCAACAAGAAGACCACTACTAACAATCACACCACTAACTTACGGACAGGCAAAACTAGACATATACAACTTCAACAGAGAAAGTAGACAAGAAGCTTGGAACATATCAACAAAGAATAGTTAGCCAAAAATGTAGTCTCAACGGCGTATATAAAACAAAACATCTATTTTGCTTTTATGTAAAAATGCGAAGAAGCAGTTTGTGTTAAAGTGAAGAACACTTTTTACTCATTTTGAAATTATAATAACAGCTCTGCACATAAGTATAAGTCAACAGAAATAACACTACCGTTTAATAATCATTCAGAAGAAATATGCCATCATGTGACGTAAAAGAGACTAAGAAAAATCTTACCCATAAAACCCCATCATAAAAAAAAACAAATAGAAAAAAAAAACATAATTTCCTGTTAAGAAAATATAAATTCTCTAGGAGGAACATAAAATCACAAACAAAAAAAGATGTAAACAATTTATATTGCCTTTTATGATACTCGAACTTTTTAGCAAATAGCTAGTACAGGTATCACACACTGTCACTGTACCATCACTGTTTTTTTATTCCAAAATAATGTACAATTTTATTGTGTACGTATGTTGAACAAAACTAAATCATAAAATATAAAAGGATATGGTGAATATTTTTTTTTTTATTTTTATCATATCTTTATATAAAATATTATATTGTAGACGTTTTACCCATAGGACACAAAATCTTCTCATTTTGGGGCAACGTTTATTTTATTTTTGTTTTCTAACATTTTTCAACTTACTTAAATTCACATTAAATGATTTATATTCTATGATGTATATAAAAGAAACAATGAAAATAAAAAAAATAAATACATAATAAAATAATAAAATAATATTTGGGTTGACCATCATATTTATTTACATATGCGTACATATAATATACATAATATGTATTTATATATAAATAGCCCTTTATAGTTTCAACGTAGAAATTCAGAATTCAAAATTAGGTACTTTCTAAAAATTTCACATTTTATTTGCATAAAAATTTATCACATAAAATTTTTATTAACAAAATTTTTACTCATAAATGGATTGCAATATGCTTGTAGATATAATAAAAACAACAACAACAAAAAAAAAAAAACAAAAAATTAACATAATTTTGAAAATAAAATTTTTATATAACATGAAAAGGATTTATTGGTTTTTTTTTTATGCATATGAGTATATCCTTTCAAAGTAATAATGTCAAAAGTGTTGTGTTATGATTTTAATTTAAAAAAAAAACAAAAAAAGATGTATTCAGAGTGCATTGAAAAAGTTTATATGATAATTTTTTTTTTTTTTTTATATAAAATTGCAAATGTCATTAAAAGTTCTTTAAAAAAAACAAAAAAAAAGGACACTAAAGAGTTATTATATTACTGTGTTTGAAATTTATATTTTCTAATTGTATTTTGTTATAATTTTACTCATAATTTAATTTTTGGTCCTTTTAAATTATGAAATTGTTTTAACCTAGCCACAGGCAAAAATATAATTTTTTTTTTCATTTACATTTTATTTTTGATTTATTTTATGTTTTTTGTTTAGAAAATTGGATAGATTAATTTCACCATTATAATTTGGAACTTTTAATAAGTAGGATATAAGTGCAAATTTCTACTAATTTAAGATTTGATTGGAATATAAAAACGAAATAATTGTTATCAATATAATTTTGGAGTATTATGAATAATGTTTTGCATAAAATAAATCAAGAAAAGGAAAAAAATCTACTTCGACTATATTGTTCAAAATAAAGGTACAACATACAATTTGTAATCGAAGTAATAATTAAAGCAATATAATTGCATTCACAGGCATGGCTTTGACAAATTCAATGCGATATTGAAAAAAATATCGCATTAATTTTATATTGTTAGTTAATTTTAATTAAAAAAAAAAATATTGAATTGACTTATAATATTCAAGGATAATACTGATATCAATGCAATATTTTCAATGTCATTATCATTTTAACTCTCTATTAAGTATACATAGCTTTTCTATATAAAATCATAAATAAAAAAGTTATAATTCAATGCAATCTTGATTTCATTAGAATAGAATTTTTCAATGATGATGTAAATTCAATGATAATGCCTAAATGTTCATGTTTGACACGATTGAACGCAGACAGGATTTAGTATCGATATAAAGCAGTCATATAGTCACTGCACAATTCAAGAAATTTGACAGGATTAACCATTACAAGGCAGCAAAATCCACCAGCGTTATTAAGATTTTAGTTCCAACTCTAGATATTGGTTAACTTCTAATAAACATTTTTGCAAAAAAACATTAAAAAAAGACAACACGAAATAAATAATTAAGAGTGGCAATATGTTTGCCACTGCCTGTGAAATAAATATAGAGAAAACGTTAACAAAAAGTTTTTTTTCACACAACTATGTTTTGCAACATAAATTAGGAAGTTCAATATAGCTAAATTAAATTAAATTAAGTTAATATAAATTAAATCCATAGCATAAATAAAAAAATGGAGGGGATGGCATTTAACGTCATTCAACCGAATATTGTCAGGTACACCTAATTCTGTTTGTGTTTCACTTATTCGATTGAAAGGTTCCAATTAATTGATTACCTTTAGAATGAAATGTACTTGTTTTTATAATTTATAAATATTTGTGCAAATTATAAATGTTATTACGCTTTTCTAAAAATAGTAATGTGAGCGTTGGTTATAGCTGGAATCTACAAAAAAGTAAAATATTTGCAACCATCAACGTGTACTATGACGTACTACAATATAAGTAGCTTGCTTCTGGTCGAATCTATCTACACACCCATTCTTTTAGTGTATTCAAGAACAACATTAGGACATGGAATTATTTGTTTGGTACCATCTTTCTGTGTTCGTTTGGTAACACTTTTATCTTTAGGATCAAAAACCGTCATTATAATGTTTACCAGTTTTGTGTCCATCCACTGAACATAAGATATATTTTGCCTTGTCCTCCAATTATAGTGACCCTTGCTTTTATTTATTTATTTATTCATGTTTAACTCAAACACATTACAATGAGTTTTTATTCTAAGTTTAAATTTACATTTTGGTTTTAATAATTTTACAATTAAAATTACAAAAAAAAAAAAAAAATGATATTATAAAAATAAAAATAAAGAAAATAAGAAAAACTAAAACTACAAACTACTTCGTGTTAAAAATTAGAAAGATCGCAAAAGCTATGGCAACTGGGAAGAGTATTCCTGACCTGATGAACTTTCAGGGAAAAATCAATAAAGTTTTTGTATTTATTGATGGTAGCGAACATTCTGGTTAGTGGTTCTGATTTGCCGGAATTGGTTCTATGGAAGGATGGGATAAAAATATTATTTGAACGAAAACGGGTACTGGAATTAAAGTGCAAATTGATTTTTGTTTTGATATTGCTGGAATCAATTAGATTATTAAAAACTTGAAAAATAAAAAGGATATCAGCAGTAATTCTTCTCGTTTCTAAGGTATTTAATTGTAGAAGCTTAAGGCGATGAGTGTATGGTGGTAGTACAAGCGGATTCGACCAATGTAAGTGGCAGAGAGCGTAACGTAGAAATTTCTTTTGAACTGCCTCAATTCTATTTTTATGAGTAGTGTAATAAGGACACCAGACAGGACTAGCATATTCCAGGTTGGGTCTTACGAGGGACATGTAAAGGGATTTAAAAATGTATGGATCGTTAAATTCTTTGCACCATCTCTTAATAAACCCCAACATAGAGTTTGCTTTACTCACAATAGAATTTATGTGTTGGACGAATGACAATTTATCATCAAAAATCACTGCCAGGTCCTTGAATTGCGTCATTCGTTTGACAACTTTGTTGTCCAAAGTATAATCAGCAGTGAATGGTGCGCATCGGCGGGTGAAAAAAATGACATTGCATTTGTCAACATTCAGTAATAGGTTGTTAATTATACACCAATTTAAGAAGGTACTCAAGTCGTTTTGAAGCAGGACCGAGTCTTTAGTTGTGCTAATTTCTTTAAATATCTTCATATCATCCGCATAAATGATGACTTTACTGTTTTTAAGGACCGAAATTACATCGTTGGCGGAAATAATAAAGATTAGTGGGCCCAAATGACTGCCCTGAGGAACACCAGAATTAGCGTAGTACGTACTTGAAGAGGTAAATCTAAAGAGCACATTGTAAGATCTGTTAGAAAGATAAGAATCTATCCAATTTAACAAAAAATTGGGAAAACCTAATTTACGCAGCTTCAGCAGAATTACACTATGGGGTAAAAGATCAAATGCCTTACTTAGGTCAGTATATATCACGTCTGTTTGAAGACCAGCCTCCATTGAGTTTAGAAATGTGGAGCAAGATTCCACCAAATTTGTGACCGCAGATCTTTTTTTCATAAACCCATGCTGGTTGGGAGCAAGTAAAGCAGCGCAGTCATAATATATCGCATCATATACCATAAGTTCAAATAGCTTTGGGATGCTCGATAGCTTTGCAATTGGACGATAGTTTGCGATATCATTTTTTAACCCTGTTTTATGAACCGGTTTAATATAGGCCTTTTTCCACATTTGAGGGAATATTCCAACTTTAAGAGACAAATTAAATAAAACAGACAAAGGGTATGCAAGCGAATCAGAACAATTTTTTAAGATTATTTCCGGAATATTATCAGGGCCTGGGAAAATGTTAAAATGTTACTACTCAGATTATCTAAATAGGTTTTAACTTCAGTTGCAATGCAATGACAGTTAGTTCACTTGACAATTGAAACAGTTTGTTTTTGTTTAGTAAAAGTACTATAATGTTAATTTATTATTTTGCTTTTTATATTATCTTTATTTAGTTTAATTTTATTAATAATGTTTAGTTTAATTATATGTAATTTGTTTATTTAATCGGTAGTTATAATATAGTTATAAGTTTAAGTAAAATTAAAGTAAATTGAATATTTTGAATATTGAAGAAAGTTTAATGTTTTAATTCAAAATAATTACGATTTTATTTCAACCATTAACACAGTGCAAAAATTGTTTACGATTTTTATCAATTTTGTTATTAAATATATATTATTTATAAACACAATTTTGAATATTTAAATTCTTAAACAAGCAAAAAAACAAGTCAAATCAATCAACTAGAAATCGCGCGTGTTTTTTTCTTGCTTGCAAAAGCAATATGCGTTTCACACTTTCTTGTAAAAGTTTATAAAGTTTGTGAATAACAGATGCGTCAAGTCTCTTTTACCAATAGTGGTGTCTACTATTTTTCCATTGTATATATCACAAAAATATCAATAACCCGTAAATTATGTATACCTATTAAATACTATGATTACTAAAAAAGCCTAAAATTCAAGTAAACTTAATTCTAACCCAATTTTTGCTTTTATTTTGTAATGCATAAAGATTAGTTTCTTTTACTATCTTTTGCATTAAATTGTCCGTGAAAAATTGTTTGAAAAAGTATAAAGGTAAACTTCAATTAGAGCATCCAAAATTTGGACTAATTTTAATGGCATTTAAATCTATTTCTACTTTGTTCCCCAAATCTTTTTTCTATAGTGGATCCCCATCATCAAAACTTTAATAATCATTACTTTTATCCTTAAAATTTTCAAAATTATTTATAGAAATATCAATTTTTTCATCAAATTTGATCCACTCGTTTCCAAATTATTTTCAATATTTCTGCTTATAAATTCATTTTGTTAATAGCCGAAATTAATTTTTTCTTCTTCACTTTTCCAATCATCTTCATATAAACAACCATCAATTTCTTCAATATATTGTTTTATCTGAATGTCGTCTAGGAAATGTTACGACATCTATAAAAAGGCAATGGCAAAAATATTGCCACCAATTAAAAATAAAAAGGGTTAAGAACAGAATTGCTCCACGCAGTCTGAAATTGAAAATATATATGTGTAATAATATAAAATATTGTCACAAATTTGATTACTAATATTCAAACATGCATCGGCAGAAACAAAAGAAGAACACTAGTATATAGATTGCAAATAATTATTGTTTCACTAAAAAGTTGGAAATGAATTTATTTTAATAAAATTTAGTTTTTTCTGAATCTATTTTCAAATACTCATAATTATACAAGTAGCATTTATTTATTTATTTAAAAATTTGATAATTTATTTTTTTTTCTAAGGCTTCACCTATTTTTGATTTGATCAAGTCAATTGTTTTGTGCGACGAACACATTACTATTAGGTCATCAACATAATATGATGCTATTACATTAACTTCATCAATCCAATTCCAATCTTCTCCAGTACATCATTTAATTTTTTATTTCATTCTTTTTCTGCTTGTTTTAATCCGTAAATTGATTTTTTCAATCTGCAAACTTTTTCTGGTTTATTTTTGTCAATGGAAGCTTCAGGTTGCTTCATATAGACAGTTTCTTCTAACTTTCCATGTCAATATGCACATACGATGTCCACATGGTGCACTTACAGTTGGTATTCTACTGCTATTGCCAAAATTAATCTTATATACGAATGTCGAACAACCGCAGAAAATATTTCTAAATAATCTCGATTCCGTATTTTTGAGAACATCCTTTTGCGACTAACCTCGCTTTGTATCTTTCAATTGTTCCATCTGAGTTATATTTGATGTTGAAAACCCATTTACTGCCAATTACATTATTATTCATTGATGCATCAACCAGTTTCCACGTATTGTTCGCTATTAGAGATATATATTCTATTTCCATAGCTTTCTGCCATTCAAAAGTATCGGTTCCTAACAAAGCTTCACTACACGGATACAGGTATGCTTTTGATAGCGTTAATTTAATTTATTTGTATGTTTTCCGTTCTTTGATACAACTTTTTATGTCCTCCTTTCGATAATACTAGGACGTCCATGTTTTCTAATTAAGGTTGGGCTTTTGTCTGAATTATCAGTATCATTTTCTTCAATTTCGATTTCTTTAGAACTATAAAATTCATTATTTTTATCAGAATCATTTTCATCAATTGTTTCTATCACTTCATTATTTTTGTTATTAATGGTTCTGTTTTTAACCTCAACTGTTAAATAGACTTCAATATTTTGGGCCTTGTTTCATAATTAATTTGTAAATTTTCTTCACATGGAAAATCATTTTCAAAAAATATCGCGTCACGGCATTTTGTAATTTTTCTAGACTTTATGTTGTATAGTCGATACCCTTTATATTCTTCAGAATATCCCAGTATTATTAATTCTATCCCTTTAGGGGTAAAATTTTGATTGACCTGGTGTTTTATTCAATGCTATTGCTTTGCAACCAAATACCTTTGAGTGGTGTACTGCTGATTCATATCCTGACCAAATTTCGTATGGCGTTTTTTTCTGGAGTAATTTAGGTGGAAAACGATTTCTTAAATAGGCTGCAGTATTAACAGTTTCCGATCATACGTTTTCAGATATATTGGCTTAAATTAGCAAACTACTAGCCATTTCTACGAGAGTCCTATTCGCTCGTTCGGCTATTCCATTTTGTGGTGGTGTGTAGCTGAGTCTTAATTGATGTTTGATTGCCTGGCTTATTAAAAATTGATCAAATAATTTGCTTAAATAATCTCCACCGTTGTCGCTTCTGTTATAGTCAACAATTTATCGATGTCGTTTATAGTCACATTAAAATATAACACCAATTTTTCCAATAAAACAAAAAAATAAGTCAAAAGTGAATTATTTTATTAAAAACTGATTTATATATTTTCTTTTTCTGTTCTTTATTACAAATATGCAAATTTTGTGATTACATAACAGAATTGCTATTTATGAATAAAATAAAGTTTAAAATTGTTATACCAAAAATATTTTTATTGAATTTGATTTTTTTTTTATAAAGATGCAATTTTTTTTTGACTATACGCCTATAGTCACAAAACGGTTATAGTCAGCTATATTACTGAAATTTAGCGAATGACTATAACCGTGTTTTACTGTATATTTTTTTTTTTAATAATAGCAGAAGCAAATGAACTAACATTTGATTATATCATTTTTGCAGAGTATATCTGATTTTTATTTTTCTGTTTTGTTTTCAATTTTTGTTTTTGTTTTTGTTTTTATACTTTTTTCTATAAGCTTGTGTGTTTATTTAAAATGACAGAATTTTTAAAAATTGTCCGTGATTGAAATTTATTTTAGAGTATAGATGTCGCTCAACTTGGAAATAATCGTAATTTATTTGGTGTAAATATTGTACTTGCTAAAATTTTAATATTTTTGTGGTGTAAATAATTTACTATTCAATTATTCTTGCTTTTTTACTCACCACGTCGTTCATCTTTTGTATTATATATAAGACTAGGAGCCCCTGTTGAGTAATTATAATTCAAGTTTAAGCCAAATTTAAACTTTCATTGTATGTAACTAATAATAATATCTGATTTGTTTGTTTTTGTTTTTTATTTTAATAAGAACTCACATAATATAATATGTATAATATATTTGCTGAATAATAAAACTATATAAGTAAAAAATTTTCAACTGTGTGCGCATTATTGTTTTATATACAACTTATTTATATATTAGGAGTTCATTAAATAGAAGCGAAATAAAATGAAGAGGTGTCTACTGCGCAGGTCCTTAAGTGCTTGTCAATTATAATTATAAATTACTGGCAATTTGTTACTAAAATCAGGTGTTGTTAATTTGTTACCAGTACAAAACTAAGTATTATAAATAAGCCATATCAGAAGTATTTCATCTGTTATCAGTTATATTTTATTCATACTTATCTTTTATCCTTTCCTAAAGGTTACTGTAGATCTGTGAACAACCCATTATACCCGGGTTGTCAGATTTATAAACGATACTAGAGTTCTTGGCTCAAGTATTTTCTGTTAAATTTTAAAACCTGGATAATATAAACTGTTGAAAGAAGTTAAATAAAAGAATACGAAGTCAGACACAATCAGTTAAACTTAATAACAATCTATTAACAAAATTGGATTCGGAAACATATATATCGAATATTGCAAACAAATGCAAGCAACTGCAGTACTGTTCTGTGCTGTGAACACATTTATATTGGTTAATTGGAAGAAGATTTCAACTCTTACAGAATAATACTTAAATATACTGGCACTGTTAATATGTTTAAGAAATTGAGCAATTTAAAAAATTACTAATTTCTAAAATAAAAAAAAAATTAAAATTCACTAATTTAATATGGTTATGGAGAAATAATTTCGTCTTTTTTTTTCCCACATACACTATATAATAGTATAATAATCTGAAATTTGTCTTTTAATTTGAATTGATGTCAATTAATTTCAATTTTGTTTTGTATTATGGACACCAACATAATTTATTTATTTTTTCTAATGAATGACTTAACATTTTCATTACAATTTCAATTCTATACAATCTGGTAAACGTGACTTAACTGCAAAAACAAAATGAAAAAAAAAAAAAATAAAAAAAATCAAAAGTCATTCAAATTTGAAAATATTTTTATTTTTAGGAAATCATTAAAAATAAAAAGAAAAGATAAATTCTATTATGTTTATCTACATATACAAGTAAAAGTATAATACGAATATGTTATATATATATATACGTAGATTTGAGATGAAAATCTTTTAATGTACACGAAAACATTCTAATTGAATTTCCATCCGTAAAAGTCTAATTAAAAAAAACTGTCAGGTCTCATAATTAAGATTGACACTTTTAAGGACATTTAAATGTGGTTTCCTGTAAATATATTCAAAAATGTATATTTCTGTATATGAATATACATACATATATATATTTGTTTCATAATATTGTATATACCTACATCTCTAATATAAAATTCATATGTTTGGAAAAAAAGGTCCTCAATGGAATTAAAAATTTCATATTTTACCCAGTGGTATATAGAAGATTTCTTAGATATACTTGTTGCTGGGTACCTCAATTAAATTTTAAAGATATTCTATTAACATCACCCATTTGTTCAACGACATATAATTTCTATGAAAGAACAAAATTTAATAAAATTTCATAAATAAAAATTTTTATTTTAAATTGTGTAGGCCAAGTTTGTGTTAAAAAGGAGTTCATCCAAAAATCTTGGAATTATAAAAAGAAAAAAAAAACAAGAAAAAAATGATAAAATAAGTTTTAACAGGTTAATTTTAGAATTTTAAAAAAAGAACATCATTTATACAAGAAAAGGTACTCTATCGATTTTCTAAAACAGTCATGTTTAGATTTAGGTGCCTATTATGTATTTCGATAACGATTACGATTTGATCGAACGAAATGTCAAAATGCAAAATTGCCATTATGTATTACGTTATCGTTTAGAAATTGTCGACGAAATCGATAAAATTTATCGATGTAAAGTTTTACCACGAAAGAGACATCGAAAAAGAAATTTTGTACAAATTATTTCAATTTTAAATTGAAAGGATAAAATTAAAGAGATACAAATATATTTTATTTATATTGGACACTTGGTGTTTTATTTTATATTTATGATATTTTTTTAAATAAAAATAAATTTAAAAGTTGAAATGAAAGTAGGTATTTTACTTTATTCTTCATAATAATTTTTGATTGAAATAAATTTTAATAGGAATGAAAGGCCAGTTACAAATAAACTGCAATATTAAAAGCTATAGTGTAAATAATGAGACATCATTATAAATTTTCCAAAGAGGTACCAGGATATCTTGCACTCACAAAACCAATTACCTGATATCATTACCACATATCTAAAAACAAAAACTGTTATAATAACGTAAACTAATTACGATAAAGTATAAACTTATCAGAATTGCATTAATGCTAAAAAATCCCTTTCTACTATAACATAAATGTTGTACGTTTGCTTCGGTGATTTAATTTGAATAATTTTTCCATCTGCTGCTCCAAATTATTTCAGTAATTCTGCTTTAATCATAAAAATAATGTTTGTCTGACTTTTTTCTTCTAGTGCGTAATGGAATTTGATCCATTTTGCACATAATTATAAACTGCAAATACATATAAAACTTCTTTAAGAACAAAAAAAAATTAACTGTGTTAGTCCGACATGGAAATTATTTCCTACGTTGAAAATCATTTGCTTGGCACAAACCGCACAGAATCTTAATACATTAACCAATTTAATTATATTTGGAATCGACGTATATTACTTATTGGCTGTTTCAATTTTTGTCCTAATTTAATAGTTTTAATAATGTAGATAATAACTCATCAAATTTATGTTTAAATAACATACGTATAATCTTCCAAATCTATGGATTAGAATAATCCCGAATATATGTTCACTTGTTTTTTAATTCTGCAATTTGATAGCGTTTTTTAGCACTATCAGAAATTGAAAAATTTAACTCTGCTCAAATAATTTTATTTATAAAAGCTTATAATTTTATAATTATATTTTATTTAAACACTTCAACTTATTTTCAACTTAAAAATTTTAAATATAACATTATTGTTTTGTTTTTTTTCGTATAATAATTTGAATTTGACAGTTAAAGAATGAAACATATGTCATTTTCATCGTAGATTTGAATTTTACAATGGCAGCATTTTTAAACACTTTCGATCAAATTTTCATCGAAATACATAATGACACTAACGATAATAATCGAATAACTTTAACGATAACGATGAACGATTCGATTAATTTCGATCGAAATACATAATAGGCACCTTAGTTTTGGTTAATTTTCGATGGATAAATCAACCTCCGGTTTCGTGGATAATTTTTGTGATATTTTCTTTAACGGTATTTTAAGATAAAAAACAATTTTGTGTACAAATATCCGGGATTTACATTTGCAATGATATCGTCACTTTAAAAGCCTTAGAACTAAGTTTATTTATGGAAATTTTACACCCCAAAATCACCGCTGTCAAATTTTGTGAAAATCGTACAAAAGATCATGTATTCGGAAATTTTTATTTGTTTTTAGATTTTGATGGACGCAGCCACTATTAAATAGCATATAAAGTGAATTTGTAACAAAATTTGAATTCGAAACCTTTATCTATAGTTTGCTTGTGTACCTTTCAGAATTCCCACTTGTGTTGTAAAAATCGCATTTATCTAAAACATTTAACTTGGTTTTGATTAATATCTATACTGAAATTATTAATTAATTTAGTATTCTTAGTAATAATAATTTAATAGATTCTAATATATCCACTTCTGGGTTTTTTCGATGGGGTAGCAATACGATGCAGTGTACTGATAATCTATATATACTTGAGTTCGTACACTGAACAGCCCTTATTCATTTGAATAATATTGTGGATCTAATTCAGTAATATAGATTCTTGCAATTGAAACTGAGTTATCTTGGAAGCTGGTAATATTAAAATTATTTTAATTAATTTTAAAAAATATTTAAAATGGGTTGGGTCCGAAATCCCAAAGTCAATATCCCAAAATCAAAATCCCAAACCCAAAATCCCAAAAAAAAAAAATCCCAAATTTAAAAATCCCAGTGTTAGAAAATCCCAATATCACAAAATCCCAATGTTACAAGATACCAAATTACAAAATAATGAGTTTTATGCATTTAAAAATTAACTTAAAATTAACCGAGCTACAATATTGTCATTTCTATTGCTTTCTATGCTACTGTTATCTAGAAAAAACTTTTTGTCTTAGGTATATTAGCATTAATTAATGTGCCTATTACAGGTATCACTTTTTTTGTCGGATCCGAGTAATTTCAGGTGACAACACTTATTACTATTACAACTGTCACTCGCCGAATGAAAAATGCGACTCAATTGTCACTTGCAATTTATATGTGACAGGATTCCGTTTGCCTTTAATTTTGTAATTTTGTGTGTCTATATAAATTTAAATAATGCATTCTGAAAAGAAAGGGTATGTAAATATTTACAAATTTATTGAAATAATTTATATATATAATATATATTTGAATATAGTAATTCAAAAATTGGATGATAAACATTTTTGTTTATTTTAGTTTAAAAAAAACAACAAAAACACAATTTCAAAAAAAAAAACATAAAAAAACACATCAACCAATTTTGTATTCTTATAAAAAAAATTTTTTTAAATTCAAACGTCAAATGAGTTTTTCTGTCAAAGTACATAAAAAATATGTTCAGAAATTTGTTGCACATGATTTGGGGATTTCGAATTTTAATCTGGATAACTGCTTTTTCTAGAAATAAAAAAATAATTAAGGTAAGTATTCTGGAAAAAGGAATATATCCATTTTTGCATCCAACAGCGGCTACTCATAAAATTAAACAACTTAAGATAAATATTCTAGAAAAAGGACAAACTCTGATGTTTGACTCCAACTCTAAAATGCTCCTAATTCAAAATCTCACATACACATATATATAAATATTCTGTAAAAGGCGTATAACTCTGATTTTGAATTCAACTTAAAATGCTCCTTATTTATTGGAACACTATTTTTGCCGACGGCAGGTAAACGCATACAGCACGGTCTTAGTTAAAAATATAGAAAAAATAATTATTTTACTTTTAAAGTCGGGGGCTGCTGCCCCCAAGCCCCTACTACTCATTTATTGGAACCCTGTTTTTACCAACGGCAAGTAAACGCAAACGGCACAGTTTTAGTAAAAATATAGAAAATTTTTTTTGGGATTTTTCTTTTTGGGATTTAGGTGGGATTTAGATAATTTATAATTGTTAATAGTTATTTAAATATGTAGCATTTAAATAGGCTCTTTAGATGTAGTTAAAAATTTAATTTTTAATATGAATACCTATGATTCTGCAAGAAATAAAAATTTTCATTTTCTGCATTGTCTGTCAGACAAATACTAGTAGTTGAAATTACATGGTTCGTCTACGGAGTCCTCCATGCTTCACCCAATATTTTGCAATCTTATTATCCTATAAAATTCTGGTTACCATTTTCAAATTGTTATACCCGTATGCCAATTTCTTTACACTTTTAATACATCCATGATCATTTTGAACAAGACTATTACTTTGTTTTATCACTCGCTGTTATTGCATTTTGAGATTTTCATTATTGCATCATGATGAGAACATTTTTTTTTTTTTTAATACTCTTGATACTACTTGGGTAGAATCATTTTTTCGTGCTTAATTAAGTACGCTCCTGCAAATTTATACTACAATATCTACAATATTTCAAGCCATTATTTATTACTGGTTCATTGTCAGGAACTAAGTTTTTTTAAATAGAATAGAATTTGTTACTATATTATACTCTAAATTATTTTTTGTCATTTATTTTATCCAGGGACAAAGAATACTGGACCAGGTCGAAAAACTCTTAAAGCATTTGTTTTTGCTTCATCGGGAATCGAACCTTGGACCTTTCGATTGAAAAGGTAGCCGTTCTATCTACTGCGCCACTCAGCGTGTAATAAACATTTGTTTTTTGTTTTTGATGGTCTTGGATTACCCTAATTAAAGAGTAGTAGATTTTCTTTTGTAAAATTTTAAGAACATCAAACAGTTGAGCTTAGCGAATACTCTATGATTCCCTTCTTCTTCTTCAACTGCATATATCCACTACTGGATGTCTGCCATCAGATTTCTGAAGCTCTCTCTATCCTGCGCTGCGTCCATTAGTTCTCCCATCGTTTGGGGACCCCGCTCATTACCTGATGTTTCTTAGTCAAGACATTTGTTTTGTGCCAACCCGTTAGCTGTAAATTTTATCTTGCAGAATCAATTATAAAATAAATTTATGTAATTATAAATTTAATTAGAAATTATTAAGATTTCCATAGCATTTTACTTTTAATAAAAAGTTCGATTATTTAATATTCAACATTTGAACATTGATATAGGTATAAATTTATATCAATATTGTATCTATAAATATTACTTACTTATAGTAAGAGCTTATAATAAAGAAATTATTTTTAGGAATTGTTTCGTACATTATAACACTACTAGAACTCATGTAGAACGCACTATGATGAACGAAACAATTTCTAAAAATAATTTGTTTATTATAAACTCTAACTATAAGTAAGTAATATTTATAGATACAATGGTGATATAAATTTATATCTATGTATCAATGTTCAAATGTTGAATATTATGTGATATGATATTTCTCATGTCGCATCAGATGACCTAAATAAATTGTTTTTCTGCATTTAATTGTTAATAACAACTCATGGTCTCTACCTATTCTACTTAGAATTTCTATTGTATCACTATTGTTCACTCGATCTACTCATGATATCGTCAGTATTCTTCGGTATTACCTACGTTTTAAATGCTTCAAGCTTATTCATGGACCTTATTTTCAATGTCAACACTGCCATACTATAGAGGAGTATCGATCACACGTAGCAGCATTTAACGAACCGGATTTTTGTTTTGAGATTGATATTATTCCTTGATAATAAATTATAATTTTTAAGTGTGATATCGATTATTTTATATTTTCTTCATCGAATGTTTGAAAGTACTCTTATATTTATTTTTAGTTGACGCTCTTTGGGACTAATGCACCAGAAATATTAATTTTTAAAACATTATATTATTTTTCCAAAAAATTATTAAAATTTCTGAGAATGGAATGTCCATAAAAAAATGTGTAATTCTACATTTGTATGTACCTAATCTATATAAGGGTAATGATAAATATGGTAACAAAATAGAAAATTTATAATGAGGGCTAAAACTAATTTGTTTTTCAAATCGTATTTATATTTTACAATTTCAAAATTATTATTTTAACCTAGAAGTGATACAAATCATTTAACAAAATAAATATTATGAAAATATTAATTT